>CM068984.1:18691796-19410962 GCA_035357415.1 Ophraella communa
ATATACCTAAAGAACATTTTCTGTAAAAGAGTTTACATTCTTACTGATACATCAATTTTGAAAATTTTTGTTGACCGCTTTGTTTTGTGACTTTTCGGGTACCTAATAAATTTTGTACTGTAGCATTAGCTACTTGCCTCAATTCTGGAGGTGTACATAATAATTCATCTTCACTCTCTGAATTCATCTTTCTTAACACCTTTATAATTTTTAACAGATTTGAAAACGTCAAAATATCTTTTTAAAAATATCAACTGACATTACTCCCCTCAATTACAATAATGGACTATTCCGTTTCATCGAATCGGCTTTTTAGAATATAGGTTCTACAGCCACCTTTGGTATTCGGTTCTTTAATTGTGATTTAGAATTAAAATTTAATTAATCCTATGGATTGAGTAGACATTTATGTAAAAAATGAACACAATGAACAAAATTAAAAAAAGGTTTGGTAGGCACAGGGGATCGAACCGCCATTGATTCCGTGGCAGTATATAGTTACTGTGACAGTATGGTGTAATAACTCACTAGAGAGTTATTATAACTCACGCTTTTTGTTTATGGATACTATTAATTCCTCAAAAGCAGTTGAATAATTAATGTATAATTTAATAGGAGTAGATAAAATCATTTAATTTAATGGGTTTTTTTATCCGCCTACCTCCCTTTGAATACTTCTCCGTCATATCATTGTTTGATGTAGCGTTTGAATTGGTGTTTACAATTATTCTGTTAGTATCATTATCATTTCGGCCTATATTAATGTCTGTAACATTATCATCTAGTGAGAGTGCCCGAGATCCATCATCTTCCACACTGGAATCTGAAATATTTACATAGTGGTAAGGATTACTTGATCGATTTTCTACGTCTGTTTCTATACTACCCTCACATGGAATTATTTGATCTGAATGTCTCTTCCATTTTGTTCCTTCTTCCAATTTACACAGATATGTATTTTTTCCTATTCTACTCTCAATTATTGCCGTCGTCCACTTGACTTCCTTTCTATTTCTATAGTCTTTAACTAATACTAATTGATTATTTTTGAATTCTCTCTCTTTTCTTTCTATATTATCATCTTCTTATTTGTTTAGTTTACTATGATTCTCCCTTATCATGCTTAATCTGGTTCTTAATTCTTTATTGAACATTTTCTTCGCTGGGGATTCACCCGTTAAACTATGTGGCGTGTTCCTATATGTGATTAACCATCTAGATATTAAGGTGTTTAAAGATACTCCCTTATTCTTCTTATCCTCAAGTGAAGTTTTTAATTTTCTTTTGAATACCTTTTCCATGTTCTCGGCTAATCCATTACTGTTTGGATGGTAAGGCGGTGACGTGATATGCTTTACTCCGTTGGTTTTGAAAAATTCTTTTAGTTTAAAGCTAGTAAACTGAGGTCCATTGTCCGATACCACTACTTTTGGTATTCCAAACCTTGCAAAAGTTTCTCTTAACTTTTCTTCTGTTTCCTGGACAGTTGTGGTTTTCATTGGAAAGACTTCTAGCCAACTGCTGTAACTATCGACTAAAATTAAACACATGGTTTGTCTTAATTGTAAAAAACTCTTTCAAATATTTTATTGGTCGCTGGCCATGGTTTAGGTGTTTGTTTTGGAGGGTTCTGTTGGTTCAAGTTGCAGGGCATTCATTTCCTTACTAAATTTTCTATGTCGTCTTCAATTTTCGGCCAGTAATACATTGATCTTGCTAAAGCTTTTATTTTGCTTATCCCAAAGTGAGACGTATGTAATTCTTCTAAAATTGTTTTTCTGATACTACTTGGTATTATAACCCGATGGCCCCACATCAAAACTCCCATTTCTCCCATTAATTCTAACCTTTTTTTATAGTATGGTTGAATCTCCGGTGTTATTTTATTTGGCCATTTGTCCCTTTGAACATATTTAAGCACTTCTTTTAATATTTTGTCTTCAGCTGTCTTTTTTTTACTTCTTCATTTTTTATGGGCCATTCTGTAACGTTTTCTGTGAAATTAATGTAGGTATATGTCTTTACTCTTTTTCATTGAAATATGATTTACCGATACTGGTGCTCTCGATAAGTAATCCGCTAAGATATTTTCTTTTCCTTTTATGTGATGTATTACATAATTAAAATTTGTAAGATCCATAGCCCATCTCAATAATCTATTTGATGACATAGTTGGCAAATCTTTGTGTTCTCCTAATATTGATATTAATGGTTTATGATCAGTTTTGATTATAAATTTATTTCCTGCTAAATAATGATAAAACTTTTTTACTGCATGGTATATTGCTAGGCTTTCTAATTGGATTATTGGCCACTTCTTCTCACATTCGTTTAAAGTTCTTGAGACACATGCTATCATTTTTTCTTCTCCGTCTATTATATGGCTGAGCACTCCACTGATTCCAATATTGCTCGCATCACAACTTAATACTATTGGCAATTTTGGGTTAAAGTGTACTAAACAATTATCTGCAGTTATAAGTGTTTTTATATTTTTGAATGCTTCTTTACATTCTTGTGACCAATGAAATTTCTTATTTTCTTTTTGTAATAATGTATATATAGGTTATAAGGTTTTTGCTAAGTTAGGTATAAATTTATGGTAATAATTTATCAAACCGGTGAGTTTTCTTACTTCTGATATGCTTGTAGGTTCTGGTGAATTAGGAATTGCTTTTATCTTTTCTTCCGATTTCTTTAACCCTTCTTTTGTTATTTTGTGACCCAAATATTCCACTTCTTCTTTAAAAAATTCACATTTTTCTTTTTTTATGGTTAAACCTGCTTCTCCTAATTTCTGAATGACTCTTTCTAAATTTTCCATATGCTCTTTGTCGTCTTTTCCTGTTATAAGAACATCGTCGATATAACTTATAACTCCTTTCATTCCTTGCAAAATTGTATCCATATATTTTTGAAAAATATTGCTGGCCGTAGTTATTCCGAACGGTAAACGATTCATTTTATATAATCCTTTGTGGGTATTTATAGTAAGCATTTTTCCTGATTCCTCATCTAATTCTATTTGGTTATACGCTTTACTTAAGTACAGTTTTGTAAATTTATCTCCTCCGTTTAATCTGCCAAAAAGATCGGTTATTATTGGAAGAGGATAAGTGAAATCTTGTAAATACCGTTATTTTGTAATTACCACATAATCGTATTTGTCCATTTTTTTTAGTACAGGCACAGCTGGTGTTGCCCATTCACTGTGATCTATAGGACTTATTACTTGCTCTTTTACTAATTTTTCCAGCTCTTCCTCTATTAATGCTCTATATGCTAATGGTGGATTCCTAAATTTAATAAAAATAGGTTTAGCACATAGATAAGAGATATATATATACTGAGATAGATCGGAAACTGCCATTAGAACCTCGACACCAAAACGATATTCGCGGCACCTCGCGTCTGGAACCAAGAACTATAAGATAAAGCGGGAAACTTAAATGTATTTAAATATTAATAGGTTTTGATTAATATTTTGTTGGGAAAAATCTCCAGGTCTCTTCAATAATACACAAATATACATCTTTATGAAATATTTATTACATTCAATAAATTATTTACATGTGCTTGACAAACTCTATGTAATTCATGAATTCTAGACAATGGTTTTTCTTTTAAATCTAAACATCCAATTAATGACAACCATAGATTGCATAGCTGAAATTAAATGTTCAATTAATATTTATAAGATGTTTCTCTCTTAAATTTATTATTTTATCCCAAAGTTCTCACAGTTAAAGTATTTTGGACACAACATTAAATAAAGAACTGTTTAATAAAACTTTCAAGGTTTGTTTAAAAATTAAATTTCACGGTTAATTTAAATTAAAAATGTAATAACCGTGAAATATTAAAAAGTTATTATTTTAAGGCTTTTATTATTTTATATATTTTAATTCAACTTACTTGTTCATCTTTAGGAATTCGATGCATTTGATATCCTTTTTTATCGGAGTTATTGCATCCAGGAACACAACATTGAAAACCCATTTTTATCTCTAATTAATCACGAATTGTAACAAATACTTCTTATACACTATAAATTACTGTAAAGAAGTTTTTTGCGGTTGGAACCTCAACTAATAACAATGAACTTTTATTTACATATAAGATTCCTAGCCATGGTTTAGCATTTTCTTTTAGATATAGTTTCAATTTTTGATCATTTAATTTACCCAATTTATATGTAAATACATTGCTGTAGTTGTTTACGAGCTTATCAACTTCTTCTTCCTTTGTTACTTGTTTAATTGGTATGATTTTGAAATTAAATCCTTCAAGCCAGTCTCTTCCTAACAGTCCTTGTTCTCCTCCAGACACAATGTAAAATTTGACTGGTCTCTTTACTCTTTCATACTCAACGTTTGCCGTAAAACTTCCTTTTGTCCTAAACGTCTTGCCGTCATACCCTTTTAAAATTATTGTCTCAGCATCAACCTTAAAATTTTTAAAGTATTTATCAAAAATTCTTTCACTTACTGCATTCACAGCGCTTCCCAAATCTATTAGCATATTTATTTTCTTGTTTTTAATTTTTACCGTTACAATAAATGAATTTGTGGTTTTTATGTTGTTAATTGTATGTATGTTACAGTAAAATAAATTGGATGAGTCAGTGTCTGTGTCTGTGTCTGACTTTTCTCCTTCAACTACATAATTAATTTTTTTATTCTGATCACATATTGCTGCTAAATGACCCTCTCTTTTACAAATTTGACATTTATAATATTTATATCTACAAATCCCTAAATGATTTTTCCCACAATGTTTACATTTGTTAATGTTATTTTTAATATTAGTATTGTTACTTATCTTATCTGGTAGATTCCGGTTGTATGTTTTTTCTTTATAGTTTCTGGCTGCTTGGTCATGGGATACTTCTACTTCACTTCTTACTTGGGATTTTCTGTTATCATACTGTTGTGCGAGTACGCCCCTGGCGCTATGACCCAGGCGCGAAGCAGACAGAAGAGGCGAGAATTTTCCAGAATATACGTTTCTTTCAACGGCGCCCGATGAGCGAAGCAGTCGAACGATCGAGAAGACTCCCAGAATAGACTCGAATATGCTCGACAATATTTACCTATATAAAGGACCGATTCGAATATTTTGAGTTAGTTAGTTAGTAGTATGTTGTTAGATAAATGCGATTAGAAATATTGTCTTACATAAATTAAAGTATTGTAAATAAATTGTGTTATATAAATTAAACAGTGTTAGTGATTTCAATAGTATAAAAATAAATTAAAAGACTAGTAAAAATAAATAAACGTTACATTGGTGTCAGAAGTAGGATATTGTAAATAAATAAGTTAAAAAAAAATAAATAAATATGTCGAAAAAACTTTGTGACTTGAAAGTGACAGAATTGCGTCAAGAGCTGGAGGATCGTGAATTGGAAACAACAGGAAGGAAGACTGAGTTGTTGGAGCGACTTAAGCAAGCATTGAAAAATGATGGTTTAGATCCAGAAAATCATATTTTCGTAGACGACTCTTCTGCTACAATTATTTCTTCCTTAAATAAAGTTTCTTCCGATATGTCCTCTTTGAAGAGTGATATCTCGTCCGACATGTCTTCTTTGAAGAGTGATATTTCTTCCGAAATGTCTTGTTTAAAAAATGATATTTCTTCTTTGGAAAACAAAGTTTCTTCCGATATGTCTTCTTTGAAGAGTGATATTTCTTCCGAAATGTCTTGTTTAAAAAAGGATATTTCTTGCGATATGTCTTCTTTAAAAAATGATATTTCTTCTTTGGAAAACAAAGTTTCTACTGATATGTCTTCTTTAAAAAATGATATTTTTTCTTTGGAAAACAAAGTTTCTTTGGATATTTCTTCTATGGAAAATAAAATGTCTTCATTTGAAAAAAAAATTGAAGAGAAAATAAGAGAAATGGAAAAGCAAATGGAAGAGATGGAAAAAGGAGGTAAAGAAGATATGGAAGATTTAGGAGAGGAAAACGAGGACGAAATGAGAAGCTACAAAGTGGAGCGGAAACCGAAATTGGAAGGCAACGAAAGTTCTGTTCGTGTTAAGGCCCCAACCTTTGACGGAAAGATGTCTTGGGAAAATTATCTCAAACAGTTCGAAACAGCTGCAAGAGCGAACGGATGGTCCCAAAAAGAGAAGGCAATAAACCTCACCATCGCTCTGAGAGGAGACGCTTTGGATGTTCTTCAGACCATACCAGTGGAGGACACAGATGATTTTGAGCAACTGAAGAAAAGCTTGAACATGCGATATGGTCACGAACACTTGGAGAACTTGTACCGATCGCAGTTAAAGACTCGAAAACAGAAGCGAGAGGAGACACTTCAAGAGTACGAAGTAGATATTGCCAGATTGGTAAGATTTGCTTATCCTTCAGCTCCAGAACAAATGATGGAATGTTTAGCTGTTGAAGCATTTCTTGATGGACTTCGTGACCACGAAATGGCAAAGACACTCCGTTTAGCTCACCACAAAACATTAGTTGACATCTTGTCTGCCGCGCTTGAGTATGAAGCGGCTTCGAAAGCTTGTGGAAGATACAGTAAAGTAAGGTCTGTAACGGAAGAGGAAGATGAAAATAAGTTGAACCAATTAGTAAATATGATGAAGAACTTTACTGATAAGAAAAAGAAGAAGACCATCAGGCGCTGGAATTGTGGTGAAATAGGACATGCTCGCAATTGATGTAAACGTCCTGGGGTCACTACGAATCAAGAAACTACTCCACAGGAAAAACTAAAACGGGCCGGCCTAGAGGGAACGTTTCCAAAGAGTACGACTTTAGGATCGAACATCGAGCTGGGATAAGTCCCAGAAATGCAGACTCCCTTTCCAGAAGACCGTGCCCAGAAGACTGTTCTCACTGCAGTAAGACAGAATTAAAAGAAACTGTAATACTACGAACAACTGTAGTTAACGACGACTGGGCACCTACTAGAATTAAAGAAGAACAAGATAATGATCCTGTTTTAAAGAAAATGAGAGAATGAAAGATAAAAGATCGTCGACCTACTTGGCAAGAAGTGTCAAAATTCTCTACAGTCCTTAAATCATATTGGGCTCAGTGGGAGTCTTTCATTTTGGAAGGCGATTTATTAAAGAGAATAATTGAAAATGATGACGGTTCCGTTAACAGAAAGCAATTTAGTTATACCAAAGAGTAGAGTAGCCGAAGTACTACGACAGTTACACGACAGTCCATCAGGAGGTCATCTTGGTCTCAAGAAAACCCTGCAGAGAGTTCGTGAAAGGTTTTATTGGATGAATAGTTCCGATTATGTTAAGGACTGGTGTAAGAAGTGTACCATCTGTGCTGCTAGTAATGGACCTCAGAAAAGAGGAAAGGCTCCCATGAAACAATATAACGTTGGTAGCCCATTTAAGAGAATTGCTTTAGATATTGCTGGACCGTTCCCCACTACTGAGAATAAGAATAAATACATGTTGGTGGTAATGGATTATTTTACGAAGTGGGTTGAAGTCTACGCCATTCCAAATCAAGAGGCAGCAACTGTCACAGACGTGCTAGTGAAGGAGTTTATTTGCCGATATGGAGTGCCCTTGGAGATTCACAGTGATCAAGGAAGGAACTTCGAAAGTCAACTCTTTCAAGGAATTTGCGACAATTTAGGAATGAAGAAAACAAGAACTACAGCACTGCACCCACAATAGGATGGAATGGTAGAACGCATGAATAAAACCATTGGCAAATATCTATCAAAAGTAGTATCCAATCACCAAAGAGACTGGGACCAGTATATTTCGCTCTTTGCAATGGCTTATCGATCCGCCGTCAATGAATCAACAGGTCAAACACCAGCAAAAGTCTTGTTTGGACGCGAGATGAGGTTACCATGCCACCTCGAGTTTGGATGCCGACCTGGAGAGGATATAGCTGGAGAAGACTATGTAATCCAGTTACGAAGAAAAATGGACGACATGCATGATTTGGTTATTCGCTCCCATCTCCAAGTTGCCAGTGACAGGATGAAGAAACGGTATGATACCCAAGCTATAGAGGGATGTTTCCAAGAAGGTGACAAAGTCTGGCTCCATAACCCGAAAAGACAGAAGGGGTACTCACCAAAGTTACAACAATCTTGGGAGGGACCATACATCATTAAGAAAAGAATCAATGACGTCATATACCGTATAATAAAGACTCCGAATGGAAAACCTAAGGTAGTACACCGAAACCGACTGGCGAAATTTGAAGAAGATCATAACCAGGAAGAAGAAGTCGTAAATCAAGTCCAAGATACACCCGACCTTGCTTTCGAAGAATTTATGGGTGCATGGTACTGGGAAAGCTAGATACGGCGTGACTATTGAGAGACAGCAAGACCTGTTCACACTTCCTGATGACTACTCATTGGCCCATAGCGTTTCCGCCACTATCAGCGACGGCCGAGGATTAGCGTCTGTCTTTCGAAGGAAGTTTGGTCGACTGTCAGAACTTCGAAATCAGTTACCAGCCACTGGGAAGGCTTTGATACTTCGAGATGACTCCCGTTGCCTCTTCTATCTGATTACCAAGAATACCTACCAAGACCAGCCCACTTATCGAAATATATGGGAATCATTACTTAACTTGAGAGAGCACGTATTGGAGTCCAACATACAGAAGCTAGCCATGCTGAAAATAGAGTGCAACTCATTGGATTGGAGGGTCATCCGAAATATGGTGGAAGTAATCTTTCAAGATACCGAAGTCCAAGTGTTGGTATGCAGCCATTCGCCATTTCCATGCAACTGGAAATTGTAGACGAGGATTCAGTTGCAAGTATCTCCATCCAGTCTCAATTCCTTAAAAGTTCCAGGAGGAACTATCTCTTAAGGAGGGGGCAATGTTGTGCGAGTACGCCCCTGGCGCTATGACCCAGGCGCGAAGCAGACAGAAGAGGCGAGAATTTTCCAGAATATACGTTTCTTTCAACGGCGCCCGATGAGCGAAGCAGTCGAACGATCGAGAAGACTCCCAGAATAGACTCGAATATGCTCGACAATATTTACCTATATAAAGGACCGATTCGAATATTTTGAGTTAGTTAGTTAGTAGTATGTTGTTAGATAAATGCGATTAGAAATATTGTCTTACATAAATTAAAGTATTGTAAATAAATTGTGTTATATAAATTAAACAGTGTTAGTGATTTCAATAGTATAAAAATAAATTAAAAGACTAGTAAAAATAAATAAACGTTACAATACTTTACGTAATTCACGTTCTTGCTATTATCTGGTTCTGGTTTCATTACTTCTTCTACTTTTTGTGCCAGCTGTATGAATTTGTCAAGGGATTTCTTCTCTTCTTCACACATTCTTTCAAATATCTTGGTGTCATATATTTCAGTTACAAATTTGTCTCTTAACACTGTCTCTAAATTTTCGAATTTACAATATAATGCAGCAACTCTTAATCTTGCATACCAATCTATTACAGTTTCATGGTTCTTTTGTTTTTCACTATAGAACTTCTCTCCCTCCAGATGCTTTTAGTTGTACAGTATTGTTTTTCCAAGATTTCACATAGTTCCATATACGATTTTTCCTTTCGGACTTTTGAAAACGTCATGTCTCTTAATAATGAATATACTTAAATGCTTACTGAACTTAATAATATTGCCACTTTTATTGTTTCTTCAGTTATTTTGTTAGCTATAAAATGCTGTTCGATTCTTTCTTTATATATTGCAAAGTCATCTACCTCTGGTATAAATTCACTAAATTTGACGGCCGCCATTTTCTTCGTACGTATTTTATTACTTTTAATGGTAGTTCACAAAATCAACTTTTTATCCTCGTCGCCAATTTGGTATATTTCTAATATAATAAAATTACGGAATATTTCTTGAACGTTTATTTTATGTCAACATCAATCTGACAAAAAATGTCAATCCCCTAGTTATCAAACAAACTTGATTGATTTTATTCCAAAAAGCGCCTCTTCCAAACTCATATTGATATATTTTTTTATATCTTGAAAACTTGATTCTGAATTAACTTTTGAGGTTAACAAGTATGACACTTATCACAGTGACACTTGAGAATAAAAATATGGCGCCATGAAATCCACGCAGGCGCAGTTTCTATTTCGACAAGGACTTCAAGGTTATGCGTTATGAATTGCACACTATGACTTATCCTTATGAGTTGGATAAATCAGTCCATTTGCAACTGCATAGTTCTACTTTTATGAATTGTACACTAAAGTTATGTTTATGAATATAATTATGCTTATGTATCCGCTAAATCCGCCTTTAATGATTCCAACATTAGTAAATGGTAGGCTATGGCTGTCAAAGATTTGATAGTTGGAACGTTTTATTTTGACAGTTTTCTTTACAAGTTTGTATTTCATAGTAAATAATGGAAAATGTAGGATTTCAACATTAGTAAAGGGTAGGCCATGATTACCATGATCTAAGGTGATATTTTATTATTTTTTCATGTTATTACTTCTGAAAAGTAGCCAAGAGCATGAAAGAATTATTAATTTTGGATAACATTAAAAACTTTGACTAGGTATTTTATATTAATTTAATTAAATAACTTATAAATAAAAATAACTAAATGTAATATTAAACAAATAAAGTTTTATAATAAGTGTTCAAAACTAGCACCAACTTATGAATCCTTTTCATTAAGTTGTAATTCTTGTAATTCAGGAAATATGGTTGGATATTAGAAAATTAAAAGCAAGTAAGACTCTCTGCATCATATCTTCCTTTGTCGTAATAGGTTTGGAAACTACCTGATTTATAATGTATGCCCAAATGCCAAATTCTATAGGAGCTAAGTCAGGAGTGCGAGCTGGCCAATGAAACGGACCCTGATTGGCAATCCACCTATCATCAAACATGTCGTAAAGATGCTGAGCAACAGGCCCAAAATTATGAGGAGGTGCTTCATCTTGCTGATACTAAGCTGAAGTCTTTTATTGCACAAAAAACATTAAAACTCCAACAATCTTGGAAATAATGTTCGCTACTAATATGTGGATTTTTGTTAGATCAAAAATGGGAGTTATGTCGATTAAATAATCCATTTTTGCTAAACTTTGCTTCATCACACCATATAACTTTGTTTATGAAGTCTTCATCCCCTTGGGTCTTCATTAAAAACCATTCACAGAATTTTACCAATCGAGGAAGATCGCATAATTGTAAGTGTTGTACCAAATGAAATGAAAATGGTTTCCATTTGTTTTTTTTTAAATGCGATGAATTGTTTTCGTCGACAAGGTAAGATCTCTCTCACAATCTCTAATGGATACATTTGGAGAGGCCGTAAAATAACCCAAAACATTAATTTCATTTATGTCATTGCTACTAGTGGTTTATTTTTATTAATTTTTGTCTTAAATTGACCAAACTGACGGCAGCTTTTAATCAATCTTTTTACAATATAACCAGTTACATTTGGTCAATATGGATATCTGAAAACAAGGCAAGTCCGTTCAACAATTCTATTACACTCGCCGTAAATAATAATAAGATTTAAAAAATCATCATTACTAAATCCTATATTTGCCATTATTTATTATGAAATATAAACTTGTAAATAAAACTTTCAAAATTAAACTTTCCAACTATCAAATCTTTGAAAGCCATAGCCTAACATTTACTAATGTGGAAATCATTAAGTGTTGTTATGTTTTAACTAAGATAATGAAATATCTCAAAAGTGGTTGGATTTAGGTATAGGGAATACCGATACCAAACGAATTGGCTTAAAAAAATGTAATAAAATAAAGGGTGTTCTATTTAAAGTAACTTTGAAATGATTTAAATTGTGCATGTTGGCGACTAAGTTTAAAAACCCTGTATGAAATAACAATGAGTTGAGCATATGGAATTAACGGGCAAGCCCTTATTGTTTATTGGTTACAATTTCTTGTCACTAGCTTCGATATTACTGGAGATATCGTTATTTAATGTAAAATTTCATGTAGAATTCGAAAATAGAATAAAAAATATTAGGTTCTATTTAAAATAACAAAGCTAACGTCTATTTCCGGTATAACCGGAGGTGCCACATTTAGGACAATATTATATTTGAACTCAGCGTCATCCAAAACATACATAACTGGATCCGCCATTACTTTTAATCAAAACTTGTCGCGCCACACCCTGTATAGGGGTAGGTAAATTAAGACAATAAAAATAAAAGATACAATGAAGACATAAATTGGAAGAGAATGAAGACAAAACAAATGTTCAAATGAATAAGTAAATAAAAATAAGATAATAAAAATTAAGCACACTTGTTCTATTCTATCTCGTTATTCAATGAAACCCAATTAAGCCCAAAAAACCCGATTTTTTAAAAGTTAGGTCGACAAAACGTTTAATTGCCAAGCAGACAAACATGATCATTTTCCTAGCAGTCATTTAAGAAAACTCTGAAACAATAAAAACGTTTTGATTCGTATTATAATTATATTGGGTTTCTATTGGAAAAAAACGTTACTGTCAAAATTTCTTTAGTAAAAATTTGAAAATAACGTTGAAAAGATCGATTTGAAAAAATACTAGGTTTAAAAAATGTCTGGAACAGGCTGCCTGGCACCTGCCAAGTGGTAGTCGTTCATGTCGTCTTCTACTGGAGCACACTGATGAGGCGAACAGGTCACTTTAGCTTCTTGGCCGCAGATGCATTCCAAACAGTTACCTGTGTCGTGGGGGAGTTTGTCGCCGATCTGGTATTCTCTGCCTAAACAGTAAAAAAGAACAAAATATAGACAGTGACTTCAAAAATATATATTTTATTCAAGTTACCATCTTTATGCACATGTGTAAACGTAGTAGAAGTAAGTATGTATTTCTTCATTGGTCGGAAGCAAAGAACAGTACCAGTCAAAATAAACCGTGGCGAATTTAAAAAATATATTCGCAAAAAAACTTCATAACGTTTATGAAATCATTAAACATATGTAAGAAAAGTGGTTGCTGCAAATATTTAAAATAAGTTATAATACTCTGCCGTAGTTCTCCAACAGTTTCTGGCGGAGTGAAATATGGAATCCTTCATCATACCACAAATGTAGGCATCAGGTGGTGTTAAATCGGTGAATGAGGTGGATACCCGAAAACTGTACGATGAGAAATTACTCTGTTACCAGAATGTCCACAGATCAAATTTATGGAGCTTTCGATTGTATGGCTTGTAGCGCCATCTTGTTGAAACCACTGCTTATGGATTCTTAAACTAAGTGCACGACAAATGGTCTTTAAAGGTGTCACATTATGTCTGTATAGCTGTTGATTGACAGAAACTGACTCCCATTTTCGTCTTCAACAAAATAAGGACCAATTATCCCATGACCAGACACAGCAACCCAAATTGTTATTCGAGCACTATGGAAAGACTTTCCTGCAAAAGGACGTTAAACCCTAGGAATCGATTTGTTTGTCGATTAATGTAACCGTTAAGGTGAATGTGGCTTTCTTCAGAAAACCATACGTTTGTTAAAAAATTGGTATCTTTATACACTAAGCTCAGCACACGTACACAGCAAATTTCTCTTTAATGTTTGTCCGCAACATTTACCCGTTGTCCCATTTGAATTGAGTAATAGTTTTGTTCATTCGACGTGTAGATGTTTCATTTATATTCATTTTACGTGCAACACTTCTTTGCGGAAATTGAATGATTTGGTTAAACTCGGGCCCTTATTCATTAGCATTGGCGTAAAACAGGTCGATGACTTGCAATGTCTTTTACTTTGACAAAATACACTACCAGTGCGATGAAAGGAGGTTATCGTTTTAAATGGCTGAATGGCTAAATGGCGGAAAATAGTTTTTTTATTTAAAAAACTTAATAATCTGAAAGGAAAGACCAGAGATTTCTAATTATAGGCTTAAAATTAATTTCTATGGTACGATCGTTGGTGGATATGGACCTCAGCAAGTAAATAGATAGTTAGGAAAACATTTTGCAATTCTGAAATAACAATCTAAATGACGTTTGGGTTTTGCAATGTTACCAGTTACACATTATGATTTTGTAATATCGAGCAATTAAAACAAGATATGTTCGTTCCGGGCCGTTTTAAAGTCTAAAACTTTGGGAAGTGTATTTTATATTTGTAATCTATTAGTGGTGAACATTTTATTAACAAAAATCGATACCCTTCTTTCTCAGCAACCGCTAGCAATACAGCTTTACTGATGCATGCCTTGTTAATGTGTTGGTACCTTTCTGACACTTGTATTAAACATTGGTCATTATTCCGTCCAAATCTGTATGAGCGTAAATAATGTTTTACTAAAAAACTTTTTCTTCGGTAGAAAGAACCATAATGAGAAATATTTAACCATAACGTAATGTCAAGTTGACAACTAATAACCAGTATACCAACTTGCAACTTACGTGGGCAATTTCACAGCCCCCGGAATAGTAGCACGAGTGCTACAAATGGTCATTTTGGCTAAAGTTTTATACAATATTTTTTATAATTCGCATTTATTTATGTTTTTTAAATAAAATTATACAACAATTATTAGTAATTTTTGTGTTCATTAAAATATGTTGGTACTTAGTAAATTGACATATGTCAGATATATCAAGTTTGAAAATTAAATTGGATTTGAATAATAAATTGTAGTGATAAATAATTTAAGAAAATATAATATAAGATATAAACATAACCAATTTAAGAGCCAATACGCCTAAAAGTGGCGCGAACTGATGACAGAGAAACTAAAGTTCTGAGAGAGAGAGATTCTGATACCCCACTACCGTTAAAAATTAGCCCGAGGCTGGACTAAGTACAATCGGAGACCCAAATCGGAATTTATAATATTCGCAATACGTATATTTTGAAATCACTTTCTTAAGAAAATGGAAAAATTATTGTGCATACATTGCAGTTCAAAATAATATTTCATACCTATTGTATAGAGAAATAAAATAAGTGAAAAATTAAAAAGAAACCATTTATTGTTACAAAGCTTTCAATTTTAATTACCTGTAAATGTTATCGATAAAATAGTGAATTTCTTATACAAAATTAAAAACTACGGATTTCGCAATTTATACAGGAGAAGATTAAAGTTTTCAATAAAATATTTTTTGAAGAAATGACAATACTTAATATTTAAATATTTTTTACGTTTTATTTATATTTTCTTATTTTCACATTTTGGAGACAGATACCATAGTCAGAAAAACTTGTTATTAAAAAAAGTATCTGTGTGTGTTTACCTAAGCTGACGGCTGACCAGGAAGTTTTTAAGGTGGTTTGAAAATTAAAAACTTTATTACGAAAAGAAATATTCAATTAAGAGGTCCGAAATTAAAAAAAACAAAAAAAAAATAATCTAACCTATTAACATGAAATAAAGTCTTAGAAATTTATTATAGGTAAACTAAACTGACTTCTTTTTCGGCACTCAACTAAGGTGGTCCCTCAACAAATAAAATTTTTAAAACTACAACAAAACGAAATGGTTAGTAAGTTTACAACATAAAATTTATTTCACTGTTTAATTACCTACTTATTTTTACTAAAATGACAATTATGAAAAATTTTAATAAAGGAATGAAAGTAAAATCAAATAATCTTAAGTGAGGTATTTATATATATCCACAAATATATTATAATATAAAAAATTTATTATAATATAATAAAAAATATTATATATCCACAAATATTTAGGAAAAAGAAAGTCCAGATAAAATTGTTGTAATAAAGAAGTTACTGAAAGTAAAAGTCATTATTCTTGATCGAAATTGATACCATATAGATTACAAAAAAAAAATTAACCAACAAAGATGGTAAGATTTAAAAATATTTTAATTATCATAAGATACAAGTACAACTGGTATTAAAAGGAAATAATATTGTGGTTTTATCATTTGGATCCCCTTAGGGACGATTGCTGAACAATAATCTAGAGAAGAGACGATTTTTGGTTAGGTGCTAAAATTAAAAGGAAGATTTTTAAATAAATAATTTTTATTGAACAATTAAGAATAATATATTAATCTCTGGTTTATTCATTTATTAAATAATAAACAGACGATTGGCGAGTTTCGTGACTTTTGAAATGACCACCCAAAATTGGTCACTGGCTCTTCCTCTATATATCAGCACAGAATACGCCAGCTATATGTATTTTGTGATTCCAGTGAATAATAAGTAAAACGCAGTGACAAGTTGAATGTCTTCAATTCTCAATTTTTAGTAAGGAAAGTACCATATGTGACACATTTTGAAAAGGTAATTTTATGGTGAATTCATCAGCTCAACCAATGTTGTTATGTAAAGCATCGATTTCAGCGTCCGCTTAATTGTTACATAATTCAAAGTGTGACAGCTCATTTGAGATTTATTTTATTAGCAGTTTAACGCAATAAAGAATATAATCCTGAAATAATGTTTGATATGTGATATCAAATGATAATTAAATATCTTTTAAGTCTGTCTCACTTTTTCATTAAAATAAGGTGTCAGACTTTGAATTATTTAACGATTATTATACCAACCAAAAGGGTGCTAATATCGGAGATTGAAGCAACAATATTGACGTTACTGTTTCTATTCTATTTCAAATTTTAAGGGTTGTTAATGATGATGACCATTCTACAAGTACAAAATACAACTATAATAACGACCACATGTGCATCAAAATTTTAACTCGAAGTGTACTACATAATCCATATGGATTCGCCGCTGATGGCGCGTTTATCAGCAAAATATTTCAAATAATTAAAATTTTAGGTAGAATTTTCTGTAAAACTGAGTAAAATTTTAACTCCAAAATTTCAGTACTTACTGATAGTATCATGCCCCACAAGCTATGCATAGTTTTACATTAAATTTTTTTAAATAAACCAAAATAAATGTTGTATTTCAAAGAAAAAAAAATTGATATAAAAAAATATGCATGGCCTCAGGGTATGATGAACTATTCTCACTCTAAAAATTTGGCTTAAATCGAACAATGAACACCGACGAAAAATGTTCCTAAGTAAAAAATTTAAGGTTTTGTCAAGAAATCTGTATCATTTTTTGGTGGACACATCGTGGTTATTGGTTCTTAAAGGAAAATGGAAGAATCTTAGTTAATTTCAAAATTGTCTAATAAAATGCACACAATTACCAACTTTGACACAAAAAATAACTCGAGTATGGAAAGAGGTAAACTAAGGTAAATCGGACTTTTTTTTAAAGGATAATAATAATTGATTGAACAAAATGTTCAGTTCATAATTATTTTATTAGTTATCCATATTGAAAAAAGAAACGGAATTATAAACAATTTATAGTTATTGAATATTCTGTGCCGTCTATTTTCAACGCGATCAACAAAAATATCAAAAACTTCAAATTGGCGAACAAGATTAATTGAATGAAAACATTTAGTATATCGTCAAATTTTATTTATTTCACGCTCTTGAAGAAACAGTACATATTACACTGACTAGAACACTCTTTTTGTGTTTCACCCTCATTGCAACCTCGGCTGTAAACTGAAGACAAAAAAATAGTCCTATTGATATAATCTACTATTTTGTTGTAAAAAAGAAATTTAAAAAAATGTAAAAACGTGTCTATTTGGAAAAGAGAGTCCCAGTTTTAAGAGACCCAATATACAGCCCGTGACAACAAATTAAGTTCCTATAGAAACTTCGAGATTTCAAAGAAAGACAGTTTGGGAAAAGTTTAGATTAGATCTTTTGTACTCGTATAAACTAGAATATCACACAATGTTCAGAACATTTCCTGAATACAGTGTTAGTGGAAAAGTTAACTATCTATAGTAGTTACTTGTGTATGAAGGCTTAAAATAGCTTTTTTATATTTTGCACTTATAAACATCAATATAAAGAACATTTGCGTGTCGTAATGTAACTCTTTCATTTACTAATGAAAATGTACTCTTGTTTGAACTCGATATAATTAAGGGTTTAGGAGAAATATTAACTTTTAGATCTGATCGCCATATTTTGTAAAGATAGACATTGTGAAGAGAACTATCAATAATTGTCAAAATTTCTCCTAAACCCTTAATTTTATCGAGTTCAAACAAGAGTACATTTTCATTAGTAAATGGATTGGAAAATTTATTTTTGAAATTTAAATATTATTCAGATGGTCCCTATTAAAATTACGGATTATTAACCAATGGGCACAAGCCGTCTCTGCTTATCTGAACGTAATGTAGATTCATTTATACCGTCAAACACAGGACATGGATCTATGCAATCCGTCACTGGAATTTTATAGTATTCCAATGTATAGTTTAGAAATTATGACAAAACAAAGGTTTTTATTTCGAAACTTTAGAGGTCTATAACTCGGAAACGAAGGCTCGTATGACAAAAATTAATTGAACTTCTAACATTATTTTGACCTCTTCTATTTGCTCCCGAATTTTTGTTTACAATCAAAAAATGATCATTTATTTATTTTGCTTAAAATACAAGTCATGTTTTAAAAGATTATTTCTCAAACACTTGAAAATATGAGGGACATCAAATATGGGAATAATTTATTGGTCATTGATCACAAAACCAAAATTTCTATTCTCTTCTTTTCTTTTTAAGTATTCCTCCTTCGTTTCACTCATTAGCAGTCTAATAGCTCCGACATTATTTTCACTTTGGTCACAAACTGTCGATACCTACGAATAAATAATAAAAAGGAAGGAGTATAATACGATTTGACGATGTCCGCAATGGTTCTTGCATATGGCTGACTTGAAGTTTCCGGTTACCAGTGGTGTCACACACAGGATATTATATACTTATGCCTCGTATTAAATGTTAAAAAAAATAACTGTTTTCCGCTTGTAATTATCTGTACAGTAATATACATTGTCATAAGGTTGTAGGAATATAAATTTAGATTAAAAACTTCTAAGTAGGTAATTATAATAGGTGACTTAGTTGGTCTGTATAAAAAATAAAGGAACGTCTATGATAACAATGTGGTTGTCATTAAAATATTTTGTTAATTTTTAATAATTCAGATAAATAGAACCCTGCAGATGAAAAGTAATTCCCATTCAAGAGTTGGGTTAACTACTTAAATCAGAAAATAATATATAAAACAGCATGAAAAAACGATTTATGTCAAATGTCACGATTCGAATGAGTCATATTTGGTTCTTCAATATGGCCGACTTCCGTCGCGATTATTTGCTAGATTAAAATATGACAACATTCCTTCCTTTCTATTCTTTATTCGTAGGTCGATACTACCTTCAAACCTATACTTTGACATTTGCAGATTACAACCTTCAGCTAATTTTTTAATGCCATGGATTTATGAGGTCCTTCACTAAATGTAAAAGCTAATGGTTGCTTCCACTGTTTATACCTTAGAACAAAAAGAAACAGGAAGGAGTATATGCAAAATGACCTTGAGTCCAGAAAGGAGCTTGCATATGGCGGCCAATTGTCAATTTTAATTTCCGTTTCCATTGACGTACCGAAAAAAAAATATAAATCAGATCAAGGTTTTTATTTTTAATAAATTTCAACCAATCAAGTGTGTGAATACAATTAGTGTTCTAAATAATTTGGTATTTATAAGAAACGAATAATACGCCTATGCGCTCATTTTTGACATTTCTATGCAAATATTGCTTTGACAGTTTACTGTAAACACAAACAATGAGTCATACTAGGAGCTTCAAAATGGCCGACTTCCGTCGCAAATTTTCCTTAAAGTTAATATATGACAGACTCCTTCCTGTTTCTTTTTGTTCTAAGGTTTATACAGTCCTTTCAGCATAAAAACGTTTGCATGATCTGCTAGTACAGGTTTTCTTTCTTTATAAATTACAATTTGATTTATTCACTTATTATTCAAAATATATGCATTCCTCTCGCATCTGTCACAATCATCCGTCACATTCATCCATCACACATCTGTCACCCGTTACACTGCCCCCTCCTTAGGTTCATTCCTCCCGGAATGTGATAACTCTCCGGAGTAGACTTCAGGGTCATCTTCGGAACTGGTAGAACCCTCTACCCGAAGTTGCTGTACCTCGCTACTGTGGTCACCCTGATATAAAGCCAACCTATCACAATGGACTACGACGGGTTTTCCTTTGGGGACTCTAAATAGATCACATCATTGAATCACTGGAAATTCTAGACGCAAGCTCGGCTAATTGTTGTGCTTGGTCTTCTTACTGGTTTGTCATCCGGTTGGTAAGCTCTTCTTGCTGGCTTTTTATTTGATCTTTCATCTCTTCTTGTTGACTGGAAATTCTAGTGGCAAGCTCTTACTCCCTACCGCGAATGACACGCTTTATATATCAAAATACTTGACATCTCGATTTTTCTGGAAATAACTATTTACTAAAATCCCAATATTACTAGAATGTTCGCGAATAACTACCAACCTAAAATAATTATAAATCATGTCAAGTTCCTGTCAAAACCTTCTTCCTCATTCACGGACTATACCCTTTATGGCAAGCAGCTACATCAAAATACATGCATTCCTCTCGCATCTGTCACAATCATCCGTCACATTCATCCGTCACACATCTGTCACCCGTTACAGTATTATTCGCGGAAATTTTTCCGATAGTTGGCGCTGCAGTATCTGTCAGTGGAATGGGGAAAACATTGATACCAGCCATTTAATTCAATATCAATTTAACTATTTCTATTTTGAATTTTGTGTGGTAAAGATCGTTAGTGAAAGATGGACGTGTGGTGATTAATTTATATATAGAAATAAATTATTTCAATAAATAGTAGAAGAGTAGTACCTAGTTAAACATTTATTTGTTTGGTTTTGATTTAAATTACCTTTATAATCTGTTTCCAAGAAGTGCTTGCTACACACAGACATGTATTTGGAAATAGGTATCCCAATCTTTAAAACGTTCTTCCACACTTTTCGCAATTTTACATCTGCGGGAAATCTGTGTATTGATATGTTTGAATGTTTGTACTGGTTACTCTGAGGCACCGAGCAATACCTCTTACACTTGCTAGTCATTAATCCAATTTAACTAACTATTTTAAAACAAAAACTTCACCAAACTTTTTCAAAAACTAAAAAATTTAATCAAAAACACTACTCACAAATAACACGCGAACAAATGGAGAATGGGTTTGTTTTCCCCATTCTATTAGTTCAGATAGAGGGCGCACCCTTTGCTCGTTTTCGCGAATACTCGCGCTCGTGTAATAATATACTATTAAAACATTAACATTTCATAATTTAAATTTCAAAACTGTCATATATGTTCTACACACTGCTACCAACATACTTTTTAAAATCAAAATTTTTGCTTCGCGATTCGGTTTTTAAACTAGAACTCGTGTCATAACAGAAATGCGTTGTTTAATATACTATTTTATAACTAGCTTTTACAATAGACTTCATTATAACACATTGTGTCACAGTTGTTAATGGTGTGTACTTTATTAGACACAATTCTTCCATTTTCCTTTAAGTTGGTTATTTATATTTTATATTTTCTTAAATTATTTATCAGTCCAATTAAGTATTCAAATCAAATTTAAATTTCAAACTTGATATATATATGACATATTATGTCATTTTAGTGAGTACCAACATAATTTAATGAATACAAAAATGCTAATTATTGAATAATTTAATTAATTAATTTAATTTAATGAAAGATTATGTTAATATTGTTAACTTAAAATACATATCCCATTATGTTGACAACGTGAATTTTGACATGTATTTAGTAAGAATATTATAAAAATACAAGTTAAAGTTCTATTTATTCGACTGTCACAGATGTTCAAAATATCCTATGGACATGGGCACTACCATAATTCGTCTTGCCTATCTCTTGCATTGTATAAAAATTGGTTAATGTAAAGTCCTTTTTAGGACTTTTTCAATTGTAGGAATTTCATTCCGGAAAAATATTGAACTATTCCTCTTATGGCTGACTTATCAAAATCGTCTATAGTATTTATTGATTTTTGATTTTGATTTGTTTTCGATACAGATAATTTGTGGATACTTTAATATTCTTTCATGACATTAAAAAAATTTTTCGAACAAACTCCAACTTGATCTGGAACCTTTTGTTGAATATCGGTTAGCACTATCGATGGATTATCTTGTAATTAGCATTTATATAAGTATTAACTATTATTTTTTTTTTGTTCTTATATCTATGTAAAGAAAATGTATTTCTTTAGTTAAGTAGTAGTTAAGTAGTTATCCTTAAGTATCCTTAAATTCAACATTTTTTTAATGTAATTGTCAAAAAGACAGTTCTCGTCAAATTGCATTGTATGAACATTAAATGTTGTTTCTCTTTTTGTAGGTAAGATTACTTTATAATTGTATATCCAGTTTTGTAAATAAAAACTCTTTTTGTAGAGAAACTCAAGTTTTGTTCTGCGTGTTAATTTCTGTGATAAAAGAAATATCATTATAAAACAACATTTTTTGAAATAATCAAGATAAAAGCATGAATAAAATAAAGTTCGAATTCAAAGTAAAACCTTTGGAAGATGGAAAGTCAAACTATATTGCTGTAACATCAGTTATAAAAGAGAACGATGAAGTATTTTTAATACCAGAAGAATTTCAATCAATTAGCTTGCACAACGAAATAAAAAAATCTAAAGCCTTTGCAACTATTAAAAATACGTTAAAGAAAAGGCACCAAACGAGGAGTATTTGGTTTGCGTTAACAGAAGAACTAAGAGTTACATATTTTGATGAATTTGACAATATGATTTTCCAAGACCAATACTTAGAAGAAGTAAATCAAAACAAACTAGATGTTGTACAATCCATTAGTACTGAAAACCCAGTAATTAAAATCCTTGAGAAATTAGTTGAAAATCAAGAAAATACCAAAAAACAGAATGTGAAAAAAGAGGCAGATAGGTTCATTTTGGAAAAATTTAATGTAAAACATTCTAATGCCTATCAATGGATTGAACTTTTTGAAAAAGAATGTTCAAGATTTGAAATACAAGGTGACGAAGATAAAATAGAAATTTTTAGATTATTTCTTGAAGGATCTTCTCTAAATTGGTATAACTCAATGATGATGAAGCATTCTTTACAATCAGAATGGTCAAAATGGAAACAGTATTTTTGTGAATCAATTGCTAACAAAGGATGGTCAGCGAGCAGATTTGCATTGTCATTTAAATATCAAACAGGTTCTTTACTGGAGTATGCCATAAAAAAGGAAAAATTATTACTTGAGGTGAGAAAAACGATAGATCAAGGAACTCTGATTGATATTATTGCTGCTGGCTTACCAAACTACATAATGGACAGGATTGATAGAGAAGACATTTTAGAAACAAAAGACTTATTCAATGAAATTGGAAAACTAGAATATTTAGTCAATAAAAAAAAATTTTTAGAGAAAAAAACCATTACTAGATTAGATACAGATAAAAAACAAAAATGTGGAATATGCGAAAAATTAAAAAAGGGTGTGCGGTACCACTCTGAATCTGCATGTTGGTTCAAAGCAAAAGGAAATGAAGACAGAAACCAGATTAAACTTGTAAATAATTCAGAATTGGAATGTGAGCTAAAAGACGAAGATCAAAAAAACTATTAGTGCCACCATTAATCAAAATAAAATTAGTCATAAATGGAAATTTGGAAATATTTGGAATCTATGACTCAGGATCAAATGTATCATTGATAAACTCAAAATTACTAAAGTTGAATAATAAAAGAACAAATGATTTGAAAAGTACTAATTTAAAAACGATTAATGGTGTTAAGAAAGTAGGTGGTATAGTAACTGTAAATGCAAAAATATTTGAAATTGAAAAAAAAATTGATGTTTTCGTTATAGACAAAGAAAATTTTGCTTACGACTTTCTTATTGGACTAGACTGTATAAAAAGTTTTTACCTATGTCAAGATGAAAACCTACTAATTAGTCAAAAATCTCCAGTTGATTTTATTTCTAAGGAAATAATTACAGAAGATGATAAATCTGAAAAAAAATTTGAAGGAAAAACTAAAATAACTATTGATCAAAAGGATGAAATTTCTCAACAATCAAATAATATTTATTTAGTAAACTTCAATGAAAATATTGACGTAGATAATTTTAATATTCGTATAAATCATTTAAACAATGATCAACAGTTAAAAATTGACACACTTATTCTAAATCATAAATCAATTTTTGCAAAAGACAAGTACGATATTGGCACAGTATCTGATTACGAAGCTCATATTGATTTATTGGTGGAAAAATATTGTAGTAAACGACCATATCGGTGCACAATCGAAGACAGACAGGAAATTGAAAGTCAGATTGCAAAATTATTGGAAAAAATCTGATAGAAGAGTCATATAGTCCGTTTGCAGCTCCAGTAACATTAGTTTATAAAAGAGATGAAAATAAAAAAACAAGGCTCTGCGTCGATTTTCGAGACTTAAATAAAATTGTAGTACCACAATCACAACCATTTCCACTTATCGAAGATCTGGTGGTTAAAACAAGAGATTGTAAATTCTTCTCAACATTAGATATAAACTCAGCATTTTGGTCAATACCTCTACGTGTTTCAGATAGACATAAAACGGCTTTTGTTACCCAGGAGGGGCATTTTCAATGGACTTGTTTACCATTTGGACTTAAGACTTCTCCAGCAATTTTTCAAAGAATATTATCCAATATAATCAGGAAACATAAACTTTCAGAATTTACAGTAAACTTTATAGATGACATATTGATTTTCTCGAAATCTTTCTCAGAACACCTGCAGCATTTAACACAAGTATTTGAAGCATTACAAAGAGAAGGTTTCAGACTAAAATTTTCGAAGTGTACATTGGCAGCTGATTCAGTAAAATATCTGGGTCACATAATTCACAATAATTCTGTTACACCATTAAAAGACAATCTAATTTCAATAAAAAAATTCCCAGTCCCAAAGTCACAAAAGAATGTAAGACAATTTTTAAGAAAAATAAATTTTCATCATAAATATATTCCGAAAATAGCAATAAAATTAGATCCACTTCACAATCTTTTAAGAAAAGATAAAAAGTTTATTTGGACTCAGGAATGTCAGCAAGCATTCGAAGAAATGAAGCAAATATTATGTACCCAACCAGTTTTAACTATATTTGATCCAAATTTACCAATATATATTTACACAGACGCAAGTTTGCAGGGAATTGGAGCAGTATTAAAACAGCCTCAAGAAAATGAAGAGGAAAAGCCTGTTGCTTATTTTTCAAAAAAATTAAATAATGTTCAAAAAAGGAAGAAAGCCATATACTTGGAATGCCTAGCTATCAAAGAATGTGTAAAGTATTGGCAACATCTGTTAATAGGGAAAGAATTTACTGTTTTTTCGGACCACAAACCATTAGAAAATATGAACATTAAATCAAGAACAGATGAGGAACTGGGAGAATTGACCTATTATTTATCTCAATATGATTTTAAAGTTAAATACTCCCCAGGGAAAAATAACTTAGAAGCTGATTGTCTGAGTAGGAACCCAGTTTTGGAACCAAATGAAAATTCGGAAGAACAGTTGAAGATTGTAAATTTAATAAAAATAGAAGATATCTTAAAAGACCAAAAAAGAAACAATGAGATTCATAACAGACAAAAAAATATTATAGCAAGAAATGATGTTTACTACAAAAGAATAAAAAAAAGGAATAAAATTATCCTATCAGAAGAATTTAGCATAGAATTTTTAAAAAACATACACGAAAATTTATGTCCTATAGGAATAACTCAGATGCAAAGAAAGATTGGTCCATTCTATACTGCAAAGAACCTAACAAGGAATATAAACAATGTTTGTAAAAGCTGCATTGTGTGTATTAAAAATAAATCAAGAGGACAAAATAAGGTCGGTCTAATGTCTCAATTGGGACCAGCCACAAAACCTTTCGAAATCATTTCAATTGATACAATAGGAGGTTTTGGAGGTTCCCGATCTACAAAAAGATACTTACATCTTCTAGTGGACCATTATACTAGATACGCGTGGATTCTAACATCGAAAACGCAAAATGCAAATGATTTTATTAGACTTGTAAAAAAAATTGGTGAAACTGAAGATATTGGTATGATTCTTTCGGATCAATATCCAAGTATCAACTCAAAGGATTTTAAAGACTTTTTAGAAAAGAAAAACATACCAATTATTTTCACGGCAGTGAATTCGCCATTTTCAAATGGATTGAATGAGAGGCTGAACCAAACTCTAGTCAATAAAATCAGATGCAAAATTAATGAAGGACAGAAGAAAACAGCCTGGACAACTATAGCACAGGAATGTGTAAGTAAATATAACGAGACTGAACATACAGTAACTGGATTTGCACCAGTTTATTTACTAGAGGGCACTAATGTTGCAATCCTACCAAATGAATTAAAGAGAAAAAATTCTGAACAAGACTGGCTTCATGACAGGAAAACAGCTCTAGAAAATTCAATGAAGTCACATAATTACAATAAACAGATTTATGATAAGCATCGTAGGAACCTAAATTTTAAAGTGGGTGATAGAGTATTTGTGGAGAATGGCAATAGAATGAATAGGAAAAAACTTGATGAGATCAGAATTGGACCATACGAAATTATAGAAAAGTTATCAGATTGTATTTTCAGAATAAATGTTGGACATAGAAAATCAGAGTCAAACATGTTCCACATATCGAAATTAATTCCAATACCCGATATTGAAAAAGAATAATAAAATAAATATAGTTCTGAATTAATTTCTTTTGCAGGAGGGGTGATGTAAAGAAAATGTATTTCTTTAGTTAAGTAGTAGTTAAGTAGTTATCCTTAAGTATCCTTAAATTCAACATTTTTTTAATGTAATTGTCAAAAAGACAGTTCTCGTCAAATTGCATTGTATGAACATTAAATGTTGTTTCTCTTTTTGTAGGTAAGATTACTTTATAATTGTATATCCAGTTTTGTAAATAAAAACTCTTTTTGTAGAGAAACTCAAGTTTTGTTCTGCGTGTTAATTTCTGTGATAAAAGAAATATCATTATATCTATATGAATCTTTTTAAAACTTTTCCTTGGAGGACTTAGTAGTAAACATTGCCCGTTTCCATCTACGACTCAGTATTAGACATATTTTTTAAAAGTAATTATTATTCTTTTAACAATAATACTGAAATAACAAAATAAATATACATTTTAAAATTTACTCTTATAAATGCTTTATTATTTTTTATTGTCTATAAAATATGCTTTCACTATATCAACACACGACATAACGATTAAGAAAATTAACAACTAACCTCTGGGACACGTAGTTCGACAGATCGGAAAAACAAAGGACGTATTTGTTATCTCAACTGACAGGACTACACGAATTCTAATGTTTAGTCACATACAAAGTCGAATATCTCGAGCTGCGTACTGTTAACTTCGTCGGTAGGTTGAATTTGTATATAGTATAGTTAATTTAAATAAAAGTTATAATAGAATATCAGATATTCGAAGAGTTGTAAAAAATATTTTCATTAAAACTCACCCATAACTACACATAATTTGTTATCTATGAAAGTATTGCTTTCTGGAAGTCCATTCGCACGATCGGTGGATGTCTTCTCCGTAGAGGTAGACGATTCCAAAGGTTTGGTTGATGCGGGAATAGAAGATTTTGTGGAAGACGATGTTTTAGCGAATATTTTATCGGAAGAACTAGATGAGCTGAGTACGTTACTTCCAGTCGTTATTTCTGACGTTGTAGAAGACGAAGACGCAGACGAATATTCAGGGTTAGTCGGGACGCTCACTGTGCGAAAAAATAAAAATTTTGTACTACAGTCTCTACTATTATATCGCTTTTATATCTGAGGAGATGCGGGTCCATTCCAAACACATTTGTATTGTTTGTGTCACTATTAAAAACAATGCTGAATGTTTTAATCATTAAACAATATGAGAAGATGGACAAAGAAGAAAGACGCTTGCGTTTTCTATTAGAATGTGATTTAATGTTCAGCGAAGTACAAAGCCCGAAATATAGAAGTTTTTCCTTAAAAAAATAGAGTAAAATATATTTTTTACTCTGCTAGTAATAAATCATAAGTTTTATGTAGGAATAAGATATAAGTTCAATAATTGATTTTTAATTAAAATATTTATACACTTGGTCATAAGTCTCAAGTTTTAGTCATAAGTTTTAAAAGTTGGCCAAACATTCATTTCTTGAATAAAAATTATGATAAATTCACTCTGCGCATTTCAAAAGAAATTCAAAACATAATATAACCTCGTAGGTACCTAGTCGTATTTCGTATCTTGCTTTGTGCTATTTTGGAAAAATTTTTAATTTATCTTAATTTCAATAAAAAATAGGTACCAAAATGGATATAGATGACGGTCAATTAATAGAACCGGTGAGGCCGTTCTCAGTACTTTATGATATAAAGCATGCCGACTTCCGAAAGAATGAACGAAAAAATAATGCATGGAAAACAATCAGTGAAGTGATGAATGCATCAGGTGAAGTAATGTGTCTTTAAAATTTTTATTGTATATACCATATCTTGAATATTTTATAGCCGCAGAATGTAGAGATTGAAAACATTTTAGGACCAAAGGTAATGTAATAAAATGTATATTACTATCTGGCAGTGACAGTTGTTCATCAAGAAATGAAAGTCCTTGGGAAACAATGTCTTCAATCATCATTGAGGAAGAAAATCCTGAACTAGATAGCCAGTAGATGATACACCCGAGAATGCACTAGATGTTAAACCAGTAGTAGATCATTATGAAAATGTTGAGACTGAAGAAGAGACTCAAGCCACACCTGTCAGAAGAAAAGTTCAAACTATCAGCACTACACTGCCAACACCCAGTCGGCCAAACATGAAGAGTTTAAGGAATGAAAAACATAATAAAACATGGAAATATATTCAAGAATCAAATTTGATGGATAAAATTACTGAAACTTTGGGAGAATTTGATAATGTCCTGAAACAAAGATCAAATGAGACTATTTCAGATGCAGATTGCTTTTTTTGCAGAACTATCCTGTGATTTTGTATGATATTGGAATAAATTTTTAAATTTCAGGTAGTTTCATTTTTTATGCAGGTACTTGTTTTGTTAAGATTAATAGGTATTGATTCTAGATATAAAGAAAATAATGCAGTTGAATATTTACTACAAAAAGGTATCAATAAAGAATTTTATTTTGATAAAAATACACATCATCTATACAGTCACCATGTTTATAATGTATCAGGTAATGATCCCTTCATGATACTTTCTGTTTGCCACGGTAAACAACCTTCATTACTGGAAAAATAATCACATAAGATGTCTCTGTTTGCTCTCACAGCAGCTTGTCAATCGTTAGCTGCGCTAATCTGCCAACACTTCTCAAAAGCATCCTTTCTTTTCTCCAAGCTCCAGGTATAATGATACCATTTGAAGTTTGGGAATGTACATACCCTGTTGGAGTGTAACACCGTTCTGCTTTTGGTATATCTTAATCAGTCCTTTGGAGAAAATTGTGAAGTGCAACAGTGGCTAGGCTGATTTTTTCTGCTGTAGTTACAGCAGCAACAATGGGTCTGCGTAAAATCCTCCACCTTTGTATTAATACACCAAAAGTATTCTAAATTGTTTGCCTGGCTCTTGATAGCCTGTAATTGAAAATACGTTTCTCTTCAGAAAGATTTTCTCCAAGATATGGTCTCATTATATGGTTGCTTAAAGGAAAAGCAGTATCAGCAACAAAGAAGAATGGAAATACATTTTTTGTTTTAGCAAACTCTTATTTGGAGGCACACCACATTTGTTTTTTAGTAGAGCATGTCCAAAACCAGATTTTTTAAAAACTGTAGAATCATAGTTACTTCCAGCTGCACCTATGTCTACGGCAGTGAATCTATAAAAAACATCACAACTGGCCATTAAAACAATGTTGTGATGTTTTTTATAATTAAAATACAGTGAACCAGCATGATACGGTGCCTGTATATTAATATGTTTGCCATTAACAGCTCCTATACAGTTGGGCATGTTCCATCTGTTGTAAAATCCATTTGATATATTTGTCCATTTATTTTTTGAGGTGGTTTTAGATATATTGGTGACAATACAGTCTATAATACTTCAGTTGTCTGGTAGATTATTTTCCAAACAGCACAATGTTCCTGCATTGAACATGTTTCGGCCAAGTAGCTAAAGTATAATTCAAAATATAATAAGATACATATCTTGAAAATTCATTATACTCACTGTAAAGTAATGATCAAACGCTGGGCTGCTGGTATTAGACTTTTGGTCTAATCTTTCTGAAGATAAGGCTAAGCTAATCTCAGTAGAAAAAAATAATTATGGCGTCATTCTGCAGTATTTTAAGAAGCTATCATCATCATGCAGAAGCATTTTCTGCAGAACATTGTCGATTGATTGGACGTACAGCATTAAGTCTTGTTTTCTTTTTTTTTTTAATTGAATAGAGCCTTGCGTGATAAATGTTAACATGAACATTATTCATTTTGTATAATTATTTCGATATCTATCTGCTGTTCAAAAAATCGAAATATAAAAAACCTAGAAAAGGTCAGCTGAAAGTCGAGTTGAATTTTGAATTAATGAGGTTGTGCGAAACTGGCCAATGAATGGGAGTCTTCTTTTGATGTGACATTTCTGCATAAATGTAATGGATTTATCTTAAGATTTATGGCTTATTACATAAAACTTATGATCTATGACTAAGACTTAAAACTCCTGCATAAATCCACCATTATTATCAGTAATAATATAACTAGAGAGTGAAAATAAATTAAAAATAATTTGAATTGTTTGAAAACTTGTTACCAGGCAATAGCTATTGCCAAATGGCAACAAGTTTAAACAAAATCTGTCAAATTATTTTCTAATTTATCGAGTTATATTTGACAATATTATTTTTTGATTCAAAAATTTTTACAATAAAAAAGATCAATAAAACTATCATAAAATTATTGAAAAATTTAATTTAATTCATTATTGCTTACAATATATGAAAATACAGGGTGTTTCTTAAGTAATCTAAAATATTATATGGGGCGCTTCGTTACTCAATTTTAAGACGAAAAGTTCATATAAACATGTGTGATAGGTGTTGTCGTTTATGAGATACAGGGTGTTGTACGTGAAATTAATTTTTCTTGGTGACGCTACTGATTTATATTTTTTTATTATTTTATTACAAGCAACATGTGTTAAACATAAAAAAAAATAATACATTTCAGAGCAAATGTTCAAAATGTCCACCTCCAGCTAAAATGCAAGAATCCACTCGATGTCTAATGGATTGTCGAATACGTTCGAAGATACCAGGATTGTTACGAATAACATTACAGCCGTCTATAATACGATTTTGAAGATCTTGTACGTTTAATATCAGTGTTGTGTAAACAAGCGATTTCAAATATCCCCACACACAAAAATCCAGAGGATTGTGTCCCGGTGATCTAGGGGGCCACGGGTGTGGAGATCCTCCTCCGATCCAATGGCCTGGAAAAACATTATTTAAAAACTCGCGTACAATCACTGAAAAATGTGGAGGAGCTCCGTCATGCATGAACCACATGCGCCTTCTAATAATAATAGGTACATCTTCCAAAAGAAGTGGAAGTTCATTTTCTAGAAAATGTTGGTATGTCTCACCGGTTAACCGTACAGGAAGGAAAAATGGTCCAATTCGCTAATCCGTACAAAAAATGCATATTAGCCATTTCAACATTAGTAAACACTGGCATAGTTATTAACTAAACACAGAGTCAATCAAATAAAAATGTACGATTTTTGCGTTGGTTTTCAAATTTGACACTTGTCAACATTATTTCAAAGGCCACTTAAAATAAGCATGTTTTTGCATATTACTTCTAAAAACCAGTAGCGTCACCGGGAAAAATTAATTTCACGTACAATCAGAACTGACTTATTACAATAAATTCAACACCCTGTATCTCATAAACGACAACACCTATCACACATGTTTATATGAACTTTTCGTCTTAAAATTGAGTAACGAAGCGCCCCATATAATATTTTAGATTACTTAAGAAACACCCTGTATATACTTTCACCCATTTCGCGCTGACACAATTAATTATTTTGACAAGTATCTCACAGTTGCTAGGCAAATAAAAGCTATAGTGGTTATTTCCGACAATAATCACAAGAGATTTATTCCCACTATAATAATGACATAATTGGTTGAAACTTACCCTTCTGACAAATAAATAAGCATTTTATTGGTCAAAAAACATCAAAACGTCAAAAAATAATCAAATCAAAACAAAAATTATTGGATATGTTATTGATTGCCTTTGTCCCGTCCAATTTTTTTTAGTTTTAAAATGTAATTTTTAAAAAAATATAATGCCAGTAGTGAAAAAAATTATATACTAGCCACAGTAGTGTATTATTGTCTCTCTAATAACTCACTTTTTTACATTGGCGTATAATTACTATTATTCCACTTTTAGTGAGGGAAACAATTTTTTTATATGATGGATTTCTATATAGTATAAGTAAATATTAGTGCAATACATTTACTGGGTTTTAACTGACTAAGAACAATGTTTGTTATACTTACTACAAGGAGAAAAAGGTCCTCGATCCTTACAAGGTCCTTCCATCGTAGGAGGACAATCCTGCCACCAGCAAAACATCTCACCGTCTAGACACAAACAAAATTCGCATTGGTCTTTGCGATAAATCTGAAACAACATTTAATAAATTCATAAATTTCCTAAATAATAGTGTACAGTTTGATATAGGGGTTCGCTAGACTGGTCTCGAGGTCTTGTCCCGGTTTCGAAAACCGAGACCGAGACTGAAATTTAAAAATGTGTTTTGAAATCAAGACTAACCTATTGAGACAAAAACCTGTAAAAAAGTAACTATTTATTAAGGAGATTGTGCCGAGGCGCAGCCAAGGCTTGCAAGCAGGCGAGACAATAGACAGTTTTACGCCGAGGTGAATATTATAGTAGGGGAGCCCACGATGCTAAATCGGGATTTACTCGAGCGTCATAGAGACCTATTGGGTTGAGAAACTTGGGTGAAAAAGGAAAAAAAAAATTTATACCATTTACACCTTTTCATCGATGGGGGGCGCGGCTATAGATTTTCAAAAATGTAAAAAAACTGTTGCATGGACATAATCGAGCGCGTCAGATATTGATATCACGTATGTCCTGCATATTTTTAAAAATGTACGTGTGTTAATCTGACGGTTTCCATGATGGAGGTGGTCGTACGTAAGGGTTGAAAATGGAAAAAATAATTTTTTTTCAACCGCGTCAGATTTTTTGAGGGGAGGTTAAATGAACCTAATTGAAATGAACTAATTACTCGATTATTCTCTTATATCATGGTCAAATCGTCAAAATATTGAAATTGGCGCTTTTTTCCATGTAATTAACTTACTTTCTATTAATCTGACGATTTCGAATTAATTTGAGGACCGATTTTTTTTACTAATCTGATTGGCTACCCAAGACGTACCCTTGTATATTAAGGGCTCATATATGGTGGAAGTACTTAATAGGTTACAATGTATCCTCCTGTATACTAATCTGCCGCGCTTCAGTAAATTCAGAAATCCCCGCTTGGGCTCTACTACTATTACATTTTTTTGTCGTCTTCTATATACCTTTATGAAAGTAAGAACACCTGTTTGCTGACCCCGCTCTCCCAACTGCAGACTCGATCATAATTTATATAAATTTATAAAAAATGTATTTTGTGTAACAACTCTTTATTCAATACATATACTACAAAATGAAATCAATGTGGAAGATGTATATTGAAAGTACAGATTTTTCATCAGGAAATGAGTACATAAATTGTAACTTTTTATAGTAGTCGACAAAAACACTATTGAAGAAAGTTAAAGTATTAGTTGGTGTAGAATAATTTAACAAAATAACTAATTATTATAAAATAAAATGCATAACAAAGCTTAGTAATTTCAAATTAAATTTAATTGTTTAGCACATAAAGCATAATTGAGTAAACGCAAAGAATAAAAAAACCAATAATAACAAAACAAATAAAAGTAATTGTTTTATATAAATTATTTTAAAAACAATCTTCTACTTATGTCATACACTAAAAAAAGAACATTTAAGTTAAAATTAGCCATATTTCGAGCCGTCAAAGGTTTAGGCATTGAAAGCTTACAGTGAGTGTAGTGAGAAGATATAGGCTCCACCCTTAATGCACGACTGGTGAAGTTCACTCAAAAGTTTGCCTTTTATTATTTGTTTGGCATCATTTTGTTGCAAAATATAAGAATTTGAAAATAAATTTAAAATTCTTTCTATTCGAAAGATTAAATACGCAACAATTAATATAAAGTAGATTTTTGTTTAATTGAATATTTATGTAATTAAATAATCAATTAACGTAGATTTTGTATTTTCCAAATAATTGGATAAATATTTTGCCGTACACAAATATCGCACTCTTTTGTGTGCCAAAACCCAATCACAAAACTGTTTATAATGATTTAGAGACCCAACACAGAGTTTGCAGTCATCTTAACTCATAATTAATTAAATAGAAGTGTTATATTTAAAGAACCGATAGGTATTACAATATCCGCCGAAATGAACAGTACCGAAAATAAAAATAAAAATTAATTTTTAATTTCTGTAATGTAAGTGTTCAAAATGTTCACCATTTCGACGCAAACAAGCTTCATATCGATTTTGTGTCAATAAACATATTTATAAAAAGTGGTTGATGGAACTGCCGAAAAATATTTTGTATTATTTCCCGTAGTTCGGCAATATTCGCCGGCGGATTTTCCGAATAAAATATTTTTTCCTTCATTATGCTCCAAATGTATGCGTGAGGTGGCGTCAGATCAGGTGAATGAGAAGGATATTCGAAGTCTGTTCCCCGGGAAATTATTCTATTATCGAAATGCTGACGAAGTAAGTCTAAGGTGCGCACAGCTGTATGGCTCGTTGCACCATCTTGTTGGAACCATTGTGTGCTAAACTGTAGATTTCGTGCACGGCAAAAGTTATTTAGATCTCTCACAAAAGGTATAATAATTTTCTCTCTATAACGTTCTTGGTTGACAGTAAGTGGATTCTGATTATCATCTTCAACGAAATAAGGACCAATCATTCCATTACCAAATACGATGCACCAAACGGTAACTCGAAGACTGTGGAGTGGTTTCTCTACAACGACAACAGGACGTTCAAATCCAAGGAATCTGGTTCTTTGTCGATTAATATAGCCGCTAAGATGAACGTGACTCTCGTCTGAAAACCATATGTTTTTCAAAAATTCGGGATCTTCGTAAATTAAACTCCACATACGACACAGTAAATTTCTCTTGCACGGTTGTCCGCAGCATTTAGTCGTTGTCCAACTTGAATACGGTATGGATAACCACCAATTGATTTAAACATACGACTACATGCAGTTCTTACAAGACTTCTTTGAGGTGATTGCACAACTTGGTTAAAAACACGTCCTTCATTTTCGTTAGTGCATACTGTTTTTCGACGATCTGAAGAACCTTTACGTTGACACAATACACTACCAGTGCGTCGAAATTTTTCAACAATAGCTAACATCACACTTTTACTAGGAGCTGCTTTTTTAAATTTTTGTTGACATTTTATTGACACCTGTTCTAAGCTTGGACCATTATTACGACCTTTTCCGTATGAACGAAAATAATGCTCTACCAAAAACACTTTTTCTTCCGTTGTTAGAACCATTTTTTAATCAAATTTAACTGCAACGTACTTTTAATATTTCAACTAATGACAATTAAGTCAAATATGACAAATCCATATTACATAAACAACTCCACAGCACTCTCTGTTTCGGTACTGTTTATTTTGGCGGATACCGTACATAGTTCGGGATTAGCTAATAATAAACATTTTTTATTGAAGAAAGCTTTATTATATAAATATTGCACTTTTGTACAATACTTTGTCTTGCTGTCTTTAGTCCTGCTGTGAGACTAATATAATGGGATTACCATTTACCTGATATAATCTGATATTTATCCTTGAAATTTATCTTGTAAATACTTATGCTCCTACTAAAAATACCAATCTCAATCGACACCTCTCCACTGTTTTTCGTGGAATAAACGTCTGCCTGCAAGCAACAGAGCAATTTTGGAAATCATTCATCTTTACCGAGTGGTGTCTCTTAGCGGAGGCTAGATATCATCATGGAAATTCTTATTTTATTTCAAAAATTATTAATTCTAAAAATTAGAAAATGTTAGGATGACTAGTTTATGTATATAAGATTGGTTTTTATTTCATTTTGTGGGAACCCTACATCTTTTCCTCCTGTCCTACTTTTGATCTTTTACTCTATATAGTTCTTTCCTTTCGTCCTACTTTTGGTTTTTTACTATATCTAGTAGAAATTTTCCACCTGTTTTTTTCCTTTCTTTCCACACGATATTAATTTTCGTGAAAGCTCTTTATGACTTGCGCAGTAAATAATTTAACATTGTTTTTTTTCTTCATGAAAAATTTGTTTATTTAATTTTTTTGGGTATATTGTAACGAGAAAGAATAAATACTAACTTAAATGAATATGATCCTATAAATAAATACTGGACAAAAAAAACTCACCCCTGTGTGTTGCTGTTCAAACATTACATTCCGTCAAAAAATTTTCATTCTAGCTTCAAACTTAATGATAAATTATCTATTTTTAGCGCTGAAGCTATCGCAATCTACGAAGCTCCTACTTATGTAGTGCAATCTTCATTTTCCTCAGCAACCATACTTTTCGACTCATCGGTTTTAAATTCCCTAGCTTCCACTAATTTTTACTCTTACTCCTCTAATTATCTTGTTCTCGAAATTGAAAAACTGAATTTAGAGTTACATAGAGATAATAAATGTATTCATTTCATATGGGTTAAGGCTCATATAGGCCTAATAAATAATGCATATGGATAAGCTTGCTTAAGAAAGTGTTATAAATGGCTTATCTAGTGACTATCCTGTGAGTTACTGTGATGCTATCCGTCAAATTAAAATAAAATACAATTCAGTATGGAAAGAATGTTGGTCACAGTATAAATTTACGAACCCATCAAGATACACCAGCATACAAACTGAAATTCCAAAAAATATGTGGTTTGAGCCATACAATTGTGCTCGTAAATTTATCACTATGTTAACACGACTCCGATTTGGACATGCCAGCTATCCTACTCATCTGTATAAGATTAAAGTACTTAAAAATGATAACTGCCAAAACTGCAATAAGGTGATCTTGATCATATTTTTTTTGAATGCCATACTTATGAAAGTCAATCAGAGCAGCTAATTAATTATTTACTTAATGACAATATCCAGGCACCTTTTAATATTCTAAGGCTGTTAGCTTTAGGTAATGAAATAATTTATGATGGATTGATAATGTTCCTGTCTCGTACTAAATTATTTTTGTAGTGTCTAATTTTATTTTAATTTTGTTTTTCTCTTCAATTTAGGTTTTTTTGTTTCCTTTGTATTCTATCACTTAAATGGTATTTCCTCCTTTCCGTGGCCCTAGACAAGAAGCGTGTATCCCTGTACTCTTCCTTTGTTGGCAGTGTCTGGCTGATTGACTATTAGTTTATCCAAAAAATAGTATATTAAACAACGCATTTCATATGGAATTCTGTTATGACACGAGTTCAAGTTTAAAAAACGAATCGCGAAGCGATGAGTTTTTTAAAGAACGAGTGTCACAACAGCCATATGAAATAAGTTGTTTATAATATTTTTTATATTTTGCCCTTTTTACCATTTTTTAAATTAATTTTTTATTCTTATGTAATTACGAAAATTTTTATTTTAAAAAGTATGTCGGCAGCACTGTGTAATTTATGAAATTTGACAGTTGTGACATTTAAATTATCAAATGTTAATGTTTTAAAATATTTTAAAATGAATAATATACCAATAATAATATATTATATAAGTAAAATATTATATTCATATTTACAGATACTTTCTTAAAGAACAATATAAAATTAATAAATTGCTATTAGCCACAAATGTCATTGTCAATAGTCTTGCCTTTAGATACTTCACTCATGTCGCCAACCATTTAAAACAAAAATTTGCGTGCGTAAAAGTTACATTACGATACGCAAATGCGTTTTATAATAAAGATTTTTATAAGTGCAAAATATAAAAACTTATTTTATCGAATTTTGATTTATTATTAACCAATGACAAAAGAAAATTACACATTTTTGTAATATCCACTTCAATTGTTGAGCAGTGTATATAAATTATTTCAAATTTGGTTTTTACACCTTGGAGCTGGAGTCTATGGAGGTGAACCAAAGGGGAATCTGAATCAGAACTTGGATAATCTATCCACAATTTTCGAAGCAGAAATTTTTTGCAATAGAGATGTGTTTACAGGAACTGCTTAAGCACGACTACAAAAAAAAACTATAAAACTCATTTTGGATAGTCAGGCAGCGCTGGAGTGCCTTCAGGATCTAATAATTCTAGGGGAAAATTTAGGCACCTGGACAACGTGGAATTGAAGGGAATACAAAAAGAAGATATTTTAGCAAGGAAAGGTGATGAATGAATATTATATATCGAACTGGGTAGATTGGATGAGACGTTCTTACTCGTTCGAGATGGATGGTTTAAGACACCAGGTATTTGTAAGAAATCTTTATAGACGCAGTCGTCTTAATATATGAAAACACTGACAGAAAGTGTCTATTGAAGATTCTGCCAGACTGATGTTGAAACGGTAGAGCATATTTTGTGCAACTTCGGAGAGCTCGAGAGACTAACCTAACCTAACTTCACCTAGCCCAACCTTAACATCACAAAGTTAATATGAATGTTTACTACTAACTAAATTAAATTAACCTGCTAAGTAAGTAGCTAAGAAGCTAATGTTTAAGCAACAATTATTATACTTACAAGTAAAATATAAAAGTAACTAGCCAACTGAGCAGAACCGCAAATATAAAATTGTTTTCTGTTATTTATAAAGGTATGTTATTTATTAATGTTGTTATAATTGTTTCTATAATACAAGTGGCTAATTACCTACCATGGAGCCAGATTTGAAGGTTCTAATTATACTTGAAGTACCTTATAGTTTTAATTATTCAATGAGTGGCAAAATAAAATGTTGTTACTTTAATCGACCGCAACTCCTAAATTCACATTCAAATTTCATGTAGATTCAAACTTGTTCTCATACTTAACCATTGAAAATCTAAACCCCTACCTATATCCACATTGGAGATATACAGGGGGTGAAATAGCCTTGAATGGCGTAGAGAAAAGAATAGTACGGCTGTGCTTTGCTTCTTCAGATAAGAAGTTTGACAGGTAGTTGTATAGTCACAACTAAACATCGGTTTATTAGTTTTCTAAAAGAAAGTTTCATGTATTTCAATTCTTCATCAGATTTAATTTGTTTAATTTGAATAAATAACAACTGTGGAATGCCGCAACAAACAGTTCTCCACCCTTGTTGAATATTCATACCGAACTATTTTCTTATGCCGCATATGTATCGACTTACCGAAGACTTAATTTTGCGATTAAGTGACGCTATTATTTTCTGTTAAGACAACCGCGCTAGCGAAGCGTCGCGTAAAAACGCCTAAAATAAATGACTAGCGCTTCATCTACATGCATAATAACCACAAAATGGTGTTGCGGTTGCCAATTACTTAACGAAGTGTAAAAAACTGAAAGATTCTCTTTTTAGGTAAAGAAAAACCTGCCGGATAATTTTTTTCTAACAGATAAACGCAGCAGGACAATAAACTTCAAAAAGCGACTATATACTATATTTTCAAGCTAATAAAATTTCAAGTACGAGCATTATGTTAACGTTTAGGCATTTGGGACCCTAAAATTTTCTGGATGAGTTAAAAAGCCATGGGCGTACTACTTTTTCTAAATGGAAATAGCGATGAAACTATTAATGTTAAAATAATACAGCTACATTGATTTTAGTTCCAAACTTTGTTTCACAAGATTGCAACACTTGTACGTTCCATAACAAGCATTAGAAAGGAAAAGACACAGAAACCAGATGGCTCCTACTAATCTTGCTCAACTGTATTAGCAGTCCACCATTTATCCATTTTCAGATTTGTTCGTTCCAAATTGTCCATTAAATGTGAAGAATGTATCATCCAATCTAAGTATGGGTTACAAAATATTATCGTACACCATTTTTAGTATGTACTATTTATATTTTGGGAACTGGCAACATGTCATGTGACGTCAAAAGTAACAGAACACTCTTTTAGCATAGCACAACAGGCTTAACAAGCTTATGCACGCCCTAAAAATGACAGATTGTTATTTGTGCAGATTCTGCCAGCAAGAAGAGATACTAAACATATTCTTTGCAACTGGAAATATTTAATGAGTATATAGTCCAAGAAATAAAGGTGGAAGTAAAGTACTGGATCCTATTTTATCGTTGACATGTATGAAGAAAACTCATCTAGTGAGTAAAGAATAGTTATTTACGTTACAAGTCCGGGAAGTGACTTATAGTCAAGAATATCGAGTACCGTAATAATCACTTCACGGACGTGTATCGTACTATATTTTTTTTCATACTGCCTTTGGTTTTAAACGCAATAAAATATGAAACTGAAATGACATATTTTATCATTTTATTAGGAAATAATGTAGACTGCTGTAAAAAAATTGTTACTTGGTTTATTTTTAACATGGTTGATTTGTTTTATAAATAAAAAATGAACAGCGGTTACCAAGTAACAATGTAAATAAAGACAGACACATTGAATTTTTCTGCACACACGAAATATCTGCGGAGAAAATGGATCCGAAATTAGATGAAATTGCTGAGAAAACTGCGGAAGCGATAGGGTAAATTATTCCAGATAAGTCTGCGAAAAGATATGAAAAAGAATATGCAACACAATTTGAAAAGTAGTGCTGAGGAGAATGTGATGTTGGCTTACTTTTTGGATGTGGTAAGAACAGTTTTTTTAAAGAATATTCTTTTTAACAGCTTAAATTTTTAGTCAAAATCATTCAACCCTTCTTCATTATGGTCCAAATACTCGATGGTAAAATCAATGATATGGTTAATGAGAATGTCAACATATCAAGTTTCCCAAAGATGATAGCTTTTTTGAAAAAACAAAATGTAGACCATCAGCCAAACCAGTTGAAGGTCTGGCAAAGGAACAAATTGAAAGCTTCATGAGGACGCTCCAGATAAAGATTATCTATTATTCAAAGTGATAGCATTACCTGGATTTGCTGGAGGTTGCCGAAGGGAAGAGATTTATAATTTAGAAGTTAGTGATGTGTAGGATACGGGTACTCAGCTAGTAGTTAAGATTAACCAGACAAAAACGCATATTCGACGAGCTTTCACTGTGATTAACAGTGATGAGGTTCACTGTTTGGATGTGTTTAGAAAATACATGAATTTACGGCAACACGTCTCCCTGAAAGCTCTTTTGGTGGGTTATAGACAAGGAAAATGTCTGTCTCAAAGAGCTGGTATACATACTATTGGTAGAGCACCTAAGAAAATAGCTGAGTTCTTAAAACTAACTTAAAACCAACCAGGAAGACCTCCTCAACGTTGTTGGTCAATGCTGGAGCTAACCTTAAAGTTTTAAAACAGCACGGTGGATGGAAGAGTTCTTCAGTTCCAGAAAAGTATATAGAAGAATTGATTGAAGGCAAAAACAAGATTGCAAGAATGATCTAAAGGGGCGAAACTTTTGTTGAAGTGCTACATCACAGCCACACGTCTTCCGCGATTACAGAAAACACTATAAATCCATCAAAAACTCCATTAATACATATTGCTGGCAACAGCAGTTAAACAATTATTTCAACCAACATTAGGAGAATTGAAGAGTACTGTAAAGTACAAGTGTACCGTATGAAGTGAACAGTATGTGAAGTGTACAGTATGAAAAAAAAACAATTTCATCATGCGTTTTTGTAACGTTTAAGACTTTTTATAATACTGTAAAAAATCTAAGTGTCCCAGAAAAAAGTGAAGTGAAGGCAATTTTTCTGATTATTTTAAAATATTCATTAAAACTTTTTCAAAATTTTTGTCAGACTAGGTCTTGAGGTACTAAAAATGTGTGGTGGTGCAACTCATTGCAGCCCGAAACACTGGAACACATCGTTATGAAGTGTCGTCTATACAATATTATCAGGACACCACTACTTGATAATTTGCGCACATTTGATGATTTTGTTGCTTTGCTAGGTAGGCTTTGTCCTAAAACACTTAAAATTGTGTCGCTTTTTTTCATAGGAGTATTGAAACTACGCTCTTTTGTTATTAACGAGTGAATCAAATTTTGTTTTTGCTTAATTATTTTACTTTTTCTTACTTGCACATTTTGTTTCTTTTTTTCCCTTTGTTATAGGTACCTATGTACTTATATTTAAGTTGTAATATTATGTTTTTCCTATTATTGTAACCGAACCCTTGCTATTTGACTGTGTTAAATTTAAGCAATAAAGAATTATTATTATTATTATTATTATTATTATTATTATTATTATTATTATTATTATTATTATTATTATTATTATTATTATTATTATTATTATTATTATTATTATTATTATTATTATTATTATTATTATTATTATTATTATTATTATTATTATTATTATTATTATTATTATTATTATTATTATTATTATTATTATCAAAAGACTTATGCACTTACTCAGCTTTCGCTGGTAATATTTACCTATCCCGAGCGTAAACGCAAATGGGATTAGGCTCAAAATTTACATATTTAAAAATTTCCGAACAGTGTGACATGTGTTTAAAATTGCCGCTTTTTGTAAGTCAATAAAAGTGTTTTGATGAAGATCGAGTTTTTTAAGACTGTCTTCAAGACTTTTGGGGATGAGTCCAGTTGATGATACGATGATCGGTACCACCTCCACTTTTTCTGCATGCCACATCTGCCCTACTTCTATAGCAAGATCGGTGTACTTTGCTATCTTTTCATTATATTTGTCCAAAATATTGTTGTTGTTTGGAACTGCAACATCGACTAGCAGCACTGAATTAGCTTTTTTATCCACTACTACAATGTCGGGTCGATTATTCGTCACCTGTCTATCGGTGATAATAGACCTATCGTAGTAGAGTCTAAAATCTGCATTCTCGAGCACTGCCTGTGGATTGTACTTGTAATACGGTGTATATGTATTCAGCAGTCCATATTTGTTGGCCAGTTTCTGGTGGATAATATTACACAGCTGGTTGTGTCTGCGTAAATAATCCGTGTTGGCTATGGTTGAACACCCTGATGTGATGTGTTGTATGGTTTCCGACGTTTGTTGGCACCGTCTACACTTGTCCGATGTAATAGTTTGGTCCCTGATAACAAATTTTTTGTAGTTGTTGGTATTAATTACTTGATCCTGAATGGCCATCATAAATCCTTCAGTCTCTGGGAACAGGGTACCGTCAGCAAGCCACCTATTTGATGCAATTTTATCAATGTGTGGTTGGTTTAGGTCGTGATGATGTCGACCATGTAGAGCTTTTTGGGCCCATTTTACTTGTTTTTCAGCATCAGTTGTTATGTCTAAATCCATATTAGGGTCTGCTAAATTTAGAGGCGAGTATTTCTTATCTGCTCCTATGACAGATTTATGTATTATTATTATTATTATTATTATTATTATTATTATTATTATTATTATTATTATTATTATTATTATTATTATTATTATTATTATTATTATTATTATTATTATTATTATTATTATTATTATTATTATTATTATTATTATTATTATTATTATTATTATTATTATTATTATTATTATTATTATTATTATTTTCTTTTTTTCCTCAGAATTAATCTGGTGGGTTTAAAAAACTAAGCGGACCCTCGGTCAAGCATAGATTTTATTCTGCCTAGAGTTGGTTGTAATTTTGATTTAGAAACTTTCTGACTATAGAGCAAGTATCTGGTATAACTGACTTTTGTATTGGTATATATATGTTTGGATGCAGTTGTAATTTCTGGATGCTGTCGTGTAGATTTCTTGGTATGACTCCTGTGTTTGACAATATTATGGGTATTATGATTACTTTTTCCTGATGCCACATGTCTTTTATTTCTTCTGAGAGGTGTATGTATTTTTCTATTTTCTCTCCAAGCTTCTTTTGCAGATTGGGTGTGTTAGGGATGGAGATTTCTATTAGGTAAGTAGTTTTGTTATTTTTCTGTGTTAGTGTAATGTCTGGTTTGTTCTGTGGTATTGTCTTGTCTGTGATAATTGATCTGTTCCAATATAGTTTAGTGTGTTCGTTTTCTAGTATGTTTTTTGGTGAATATTTATAGTTATTATTATTATTATTATTATTATTATTATTATTATTATTATTATTATTATTATTATTATTATTATTATTATTATTATTATTATTATTATTATTATTATTATTATTATTATTATTATTATATTATAAAAATATGTACGAAAGATTGGTTGAGTGGGTTTATTAGTATATTAAAAAAAATGTAGAATTGTTGACTAAGAGAGTATACTTTTTGTAAAATATGACATTCTTAGGAACATTGTAAGAGTTATAAAAAATCGTAAAATTGCTTTTTGCACCTCATTTTGCAATAACTATTTTATTTTTAATTTTAGATGAACCTAGTCAGAAATTAAATTTGGTTCCCAAACCAATGAATCATGTGTTGACCAATTTTTTCTAGGACACGTAATTTTCTTAGAGAATTATTAGAGGCAAAAATTGACAGATCTACCACTTTCTGGACTATCTCTAGAAGGTCGAGATAGGCAAAGGCGTGTACCCGAACAATCTTTACATAATCTTATTTAATGTAGAGAAAGATGGCCTCAAATACTCTTCTTGTATGAGCATTGCGCAGTTTTGATTAATAATAGGTCTGTTCCAACCAAGCAAAGAACCGTTCTAAAATAGTAATTTTTGTGCGCAGTGGTGTAGTGAGTTGCGCAGTGCACTAATTTGGTCTCGTGAGTGGTAATATTCTAGTTCTAGAACGGTTCTTTGCTGGGTTGGAACAAACCTAATAATGAAGTTGGTGGTAAATGATTAAAAAAAGGAAACTAAAATGGCGTAGACAGATCAGCAGATTGAAAAATACAACACAAGTCAAATGATTGTTGAAACCAAGAAGATAATATGTAAAAGGAGGAAAATAAATGAAGTTTTTACAGCAGTCCAGATCAGAGGATCGTAAGAATTGGAAGAAATAATAAGAAAATAAGAGACATAATAAGCGAAACTGGACATTTCACTTAATTTTTTATTATGACTTCTCCAATACCCACAATTGTAAAGCAGTGTTTAAAGAGATATCCATTTCTCAACTCAAAAACCCTCATCAATATCGTACCAAATTTATGATTAAAACATTTAGAATCTGTCCTATTGTGTGCGACACTGAATAATTGAAAGAAAGATGGCGGTAAATGATGGTTGTAAAAAGGAGATTAAGTATTAAACGGGGCAATTTTACCAAACGGAATGGGTGGTGTTGTATCGCCCTTTATTTTGATACGGGGAATTATTCTTAATGTTTCTCTGTTTGCTCATTCGGAATTATTATTAGAATTAAACCTACAATAATTTAAGGGATTTTGGATTTGGATATTCTTCTTTATGGAATAAAGCGATTATTTTTATTTGGCGTTACATTTATTTTGAACACGATAACTTTAAAAACATTTTATTTATAAGTAAACTCTTCTTATTGTGTCGTCAGGTGAACCAGAAGTTGACAATCACGATGGATGATCACTCTGCATAAAGTGCATAAACAGGTCTTTAAATAATGCGCGATTTTTCAAGCACAACGGCCAGCCTCTTGAAATAAAGCTAGTATTTTTAAGGCCAATTATGCACGAATACTTTACGCTATTTGTTTTATTGGTGCACTTTTAAATCATAAATACTGGTAAGGGAGTCAAAAATGGTTGAATTCGTGATGTCAAATTGATTACCTTTGGTTGTTATGGAAGGGGGAAAATCAAAAATTAATTGCAATCTGTCATCAAACATTAATTGTTATCCCCGCAGTGCTTAAAAATGAATTCTAATATTGGTTTTTTAAATAGTAAAGTAGAATCTCGGTTGATGCAGCAAAAATCTAAAGACGCACATGAAAAAGAATACGGCAAGTTTATCACATGGATAGAAGATGAAAAGGCTACAGATATAAATGAACGAGTTGTGTTTGTTTACCTTCAGAAAATGGGGGCGTTCAGTCGAAAAAAGCGATTGCCAGAGCTTGCTTGCATGCGCTAAGAAACCAACTAAACAGTTCTCGGCCAGGACACGTTTGCTAACTTTAATCGAGCGATGACAGAACCCGCCATTTTGCTTTTAGTAGATATTATTGAAATTATGTCCGCACCCAAAAAATTATTAAATACGTTCGCCAAGGTGGAATTTGATGTTTCTGTCATATTGTATACTATTTAGTATGTTCTTAATTTCCAATTTTTTAAAATTAATAACTTATACTTAAGGAACTTATCAAACTTAGATTAGAATGCCTAGCTACCGCAAACTTAACGTTCTAGAGGAAAATAGCCATTTATCAGTGTAAGCATTTACCGCTCACGAACGACATATTGCTTAAAAGCGCAGTTTACCTTCGGTCTCTGAAGAAGATAAAGCGCTTGCAATCGCTTTTTTCGGCTAAACGTCCCCAATGTCGGAGCAATACAAGTCGTCGACTTTATGGGCTATCCATTCGAAATTGCAATGTTTGTTGAGGTTGGTTAATCAAAGAAATTAATATAAAAATACAATGAAGGGTCGGCGGTTTACTGTAGCCGATAATGATGCAATTATTTATGTGGTTTTATCATTGTGCCAGCAAAATGTAAGTACAGACAGAGTTTTCTTACGATATGATAAAGGGAAATGTACCAATAAAGTAGTTGGTATTAATACATTTGTATCATGTCCTTTGCAAACTGCACGTTATCTTAAAATGAATGATCTTAAGAAATACACGGGACATGCATTTCGACACACGTCTGCTACCATTATGGTAAATAGTTGCATGACAATATATCAAATCCAACGACAAATACGATGGAAATCGTCAGCTGTAGCAACTAATAGTGACTGGTTACATTGAAGAGGGCATTAGTAATAAGAATGATGTTTCAAACGTTATTGGTAGTGCCATTAATGGAAGTAAAACCTCTGTGTTCACAGAATATTAGCAGTGTTAATTTAAATAGCATTTTCTACGATTAAAAAAAATTGTCATTTACAATGAACATTCTTGAATTTATGTTGCTATGGTAACTTTAAAAAATGCGTGGGTGCGTATTTGAAAGTTCGATTTAAACACACTCAGGCGTGTTTTAAAAAGACAAATAATAATAATAATAATAAACAAACCATTCATAAGCGACACTTTTTTAAAATTAAACAAATAGTTCTTATTATTAAAAATAATTTCTTAATATGCTCATTTATTTTTTCTTCATATGACATTAAGTGGCCGTGTGTTAATCGGGTGTGTCCTATCCGCAATTGTCATATAACCATTTTCTGCCTTCTTATCATGTAAGGAAGGATGACAGCATACGTAGATTGTCGAACAAAAAAAGTTTTTAGATCTGTGCACAACTGAAGAATTGTAGTAGCCAAGTTTCAGGTTCTTACGTCTTTAGCTGCGCGGTCGGCTGCCTCATTGCCAAATATATCCATATCATAGTGACCGAAATTGCTTGAGAAGCAGGATACTTGACAGTGTCAGGTATTTGAAGGACCAGCGGGTGAGGGGAAAATCTATTATTAATGGAATAAATAGAAGACAGAAAGTCAGTGCATATAGCTGGATTCTTATGTCAAGTTGTAATTGAGTTCAGAGCTTCAAGAATACCGAAGAGTTCTCCAGTGTGCACACTGGAAGTAGGGGATAGGAGATTTTATTTAATTACGCGATTGGAGTTGGTAACTGCACAACCTACTCCTTGATCTGTTTCTGAAGTCACTGTAAAGTACCAGAACGTAGTTTGCTAGATTTATTATTTCAAGAAAATGCTGGTTTAATAAATAACTAGAAGTATTACGTTTATTGAAATTGAGCGTCGTATTGATTTATAGCATAGGTTTGGTCCACGGAGGTGTAGAAGGAATTGTTATCGGTGTGGTAATTGAAAGATCTATATTATGTAAAAAAATTCTTAAAATTTGTGGAAAACTTTTTTGACGTCTAAACCAGAGGGGAGGTTAATTAGCTTAAGAGTTTAAGCTTCCTACAGAGCTAGACCTGAAAGCACCCAGAGCGATTCTTAAGGCAGTGTTGTGCACAACATTAAGTGTTTTTAATACAGATTTGGGTGTAGACGCGTTAATTATGCTTCCATAGTCCAATTTAGGTCGAATAATAGATCTGTATACCCTTAGGAGTACTTTTTCAGATGTTCCCCATTGCTGGTGAGCAAAAGTTTTCAGTTAGACCTAGAATTTTGTAACTATTAACAACTGATAAAGATTGGCCATTCAGCTCAATCAGTGGAACTGCTTCAATAGATGTATCGCTAGAAAACTTTATAACTTTTGATTTTGTGAAGGAGAGGTTAAGATCGAGTTTAACAATTTTAGAACAGAGACTGTTCACAGCATCTTGAATTAGCATGGAAGAAGTCATTGAATTTTTACCATAACAGAAAACCATTAGGTCATCTGCATGGATAAGGATTTTAACTGGCTAAAGAAACGTCGTTAATGGCCAGAGTAAACAATGTTGGACTTAAACCAGATCCTGTGAAACCCCTTTGTTTTGAGAGAATGGCGATAAGCGCCTCCATTCGTTAATACTTTAAAAGATCGGCCAACTAGAAAATTTTTAATAAAGGAATAAGTATTACCATTTATATTATGACCATTAAGTTTTTTAAGATAGTGGTAAAGGGCAGTGTATCGAAAGCGCTTTCGATATATGCCACAATGACAGTTTGCTTCTTAGAAAAGGCTTCAGCAATGTGTGTCTGTAAAAAAACAAGATTGTCCATAGTAGAGCGATGAGGTCGAAAACCAAATTGAAGGGGAGTAATAGTATTATTTTTATCCAGGTACCAAACTAGCCTTTTATTTACTGGTTCATCCGCTGGTTTTCCTACTTTTCTAATAGGGATTATGAGAGTTTCTCGCCATTTTTGGGAAAAACTTTCCTTATCCCAATAAGGTTATATAGTTCAAGCAGTTTTTAAAGTCCTTAAGTGAAGTATTTAAAAAACAGGAATGGAATATTGTCCGGGCCTGCAGCTAAGTTTTTACAAGACAGAAGGGCCAATGTAAGTTCATCTAAAGAGAAAGGGGAGTTAAGGTCATAGTCATCAGTCTTGTTAAATAGTGAGAAATATTTATTTTCCGCTAAAAAAAGGATTCTATTTAAAGGTTTTTTTTATTAAGTAATATTTTTAATAAACAATTCTTCGAGTATGGTTTTACAGACTTACCAGTCTTATATGCTAATATTATTACATCTCTCTCTTCTATTGTTAACTATTCATTTTTTTTGTCCATACGGTCTAATTTATTAACTTTTGGCGTGAATATTGAATCTGACATGATCTCTCTAGCAATATGTACTAGCTGACCCGACATTGTGCTGTCTTAACGATGAATATTGAATTCGCATTTGTATAATTAATAAGAAAAACTTTATTTATCATTCTAATGCTTTATGATATACAATATTCTTAGTTTTATTTTCTGGCAACCATATAAATAGTTTTGTTGAAATTCCGACACGGGAACAGGCGATTCCAAATCCTGAATCCCTTTTTGTTTTAAATCCATCTATGTAGATACAAGTAGAACCTGTATCCAATGCATCTTGAGAATTGTTTATAATGCTTACCTTTTAGGCACTCTGAAAGGCATATCATGGTAAAAATGATTTTGTGTGTGCCTGTAGCAGTGGAAGCTTCTGCACAGCTTCACACTACAAGTTACACCTCGACTCACCAGACTCTGCTTCAGGTTGTGTTTCAGTAGAGCGAAGCCATACCATGGTCATCAAATCCAACTCCTTGATATATATATATCAGGAGGAGTGAGACCGAGGATCACCTCCATCGCTCTAGTTGGTATAGTTTTCTTGCCTCCTGTTATGTTAAGGCATGCTATTCTCTGTACATGGTCCAGTTTGTGTTTGTCAGCAGGTTTGTTTTGACCCTCCAGGTAATCGCAAATAATATAATGTGACATCTTAAGTAGATAAGAACAGAAAGAAGGAACAAAGCCACTGGCCATCAATCTTTGCTTAGGGTAGGATTTACTTCAATTCTTTAGATCAATTTTTTAATACAAAATTAGGAAGACTAAAATTTATTTACTTAAGTATGATTTGTCGATACAATCGGAAACAAAAGTTAATGACGTTTGTACTAAATAAATTTCTTTCAATATCTTGGAAACCAAATTATTGAAATGGATTTTTTCTCAACAATTTTATTTTTGATATCAACTTTGTAAAAAAATTATATTAAGTTTGTATTTAATACATTTTGCAGCATAATTTTCAATATTTGCCAAACTTATAAAACAACTTTTGTTTATGACTGTACCTTCAGTTAAAATAAAACTTAATTTTTTGATCACAAATCACTGTTAAAAATGATTCTAATGAAAAATTATAATACATGTATACAACGCGGCCAATTAAAAAGTTTAAATTAATTTAATAAAATAATTAAAAGAGAAGTAAATCATCCATATCACAAATGTGACTGATCATTAGACAAAGAAAAATCAGTCAATGTCACAATATTTGATTTTTCTTTTTGTTTTTTTTTTCATTTAATTAAAAGAATTCTTTTTAATGTTTGTAAATTATTTAACTAATATTTATATATTACGGTGATACTCTAACCAATTACACGCCACTGTACGGCTGTGTTTACCTACACCTCTAGATGTCAATTTTATTTTCCATCTCTCTCAATTATAGGTTCATTGCTGTTGACTACAAACTGTATGTTATTGTGTTGTTGTGGCACCTCTATGTTTACTTATTACTCTGAGGGTGTAATATATGCAAGGAAGAGTTATCTTTGAAGTACTCTGAATTAGTAAGACGTAAGGGACTAGCGTCAATGATATAACTCAATGTCAATCGACTCGACATAATCTTAAAGGTTAGGTGGATGCTCCGTACTATTACAAATATTAGCGGTATTGCCACGTTTTTTTGTAAGTCCCATTTCTCATTCAATAATATGGTAAATACCACCAATTTTATTATATTTTCTTCATAAACAATATTAAAGCTACTAATTATTATTGGCTTATATATACCTACCTTTTAGATATTTTGTCTATTAATATACACATTTATGAATTTTTCCAATCATAATTTGAATATTATTTTTCCACTGATGGCATGTTTTCCATTTAAATACGTGTAAATTTGATGCAACTAAAAACTTTTATAACTTTTTAATGGACTTGTAAAAATAATTCAGATCTTTTGAGGAGCGTCAAGAAACTTGTTTAAATTATATATATATTTTTCTCAACATATTTTTATCATATAATATACGACAAAACATCCCTAAATTATTTGAGTAATTAGAAACTTAATATTCAGGGAAGTTTCACCAAATTACCAGCAATTTTGAACCATAGTTATTTTTTGTATTTACTGACGATAAGTTATAAAAAAAAAGTGTGTCGGGTCCCCGTTAAAACGTTTATCGAAGCAGAAAGATCCTGCAAGGGTAACTATACGGTTGAGGTAATTAGGTTTTACTAAGGGACAAACTCGTCAAACTGTGCATATCCACCACTCGGTGGAATTTGTTTGTACTTCAGTTGCCACATTAATAGTGTGAAGGGGTCCTTTATACAATTAGCACCAGCTAAATATCCTTATAAGAAAAACAAAAAAGATTTAAATATTTAAAACCAAACCCTTCTCTTAGAGCTTCATTAATTTTGACGTCATATACGATTTTAAGAAAGTCGCCAATTATTGCATGACATTTTAATTAAATTTGACAAATTAATCAACAAAATCTTAAAGGTAGCCGCATTATAACATTTTTATTGTATTGAGAATATTAAACAAGGAATGTTCATTACTCGATTTACTATCATCGTTAGATGATATTTCGGCTACTGTTGAAGTTTTCCAGCCGCCATGTTTTTTCAATGGAGGAATATCCACACCTGCATTTACCAACAGTGTAGCAGATGTACGTCTGTAACAATGGCCAGTATACGTTGATTCATTGGGTAAATGTAAAAATTTTGCGATTAAACTGAGTATTTTTGCAAATGTGTGAATACCAACGACACTTTTCTAATCTGTAGTTAATAAAAAATGAGTTATGCTTACAATACTTCGGTCTTAAGGCTGCATAAGATCGGAATATTTTTAAAGAACTGATGCCATCACAAAGTTCGTCTGTGACTGTAAAAACACGCCTTTTGCTATTTTTTCAGGAAGAGTGACTATTAACATATTACCTTGATCGACTATATTTTGAAGTTTCATTCAAGCCCCAGCAATTCCAATAATGAAACAAAGTTGTAATTTATAACAATTATATAGTACCAAAACAGTAAAATGGGTCAAAATATGTTACCTTGTACATAAGATATGTCTCATCTGGAGCATCACACAGGAATCTATTTATTTCATCCCGAGTAAATATCTATGACTTTTTTTGATTTTTTTATAATCAACTCTCTTAATTTTTCTATACTTTCTGTTTCTACTGTTATTTCCTTTAAACCATATTATTTTTTCACTAGGATACAACATTCTTACTATTATTATGTTCTCCCACATTTCATTCCACATGTTAATTTAACCAGACTCTATCTTCGTTGGTAGCTTCCGATTCCTTGTTTTCTTCTTCTTTTTACTTCATAACTCTCTTATTCATCGATTCTTAAGTTTTAAAATTTCATAAATTAATTAGCAATTTCTGCAATCTACACATACAGGTGAGTTTGTATACGATTTAGTAATACTTAATATGATTTTGTGATAATTTGATCTTGCTTGTTTTATCATAACTTAGACATATCATGTGCTATTAACGTTTTTATACTTTGTTACCTGAAAAATTTTAATCATATTTTTTTAATATAATCAGATAACCTCTACCCGTTATACCTATTCTTGATTTTGCCTTGATATCATTGTTTCTTTATAGCCTGATGATAGTCCAAGGACCGAAACATGTCGCACTTACAGTTATAAGCTTTATTATTAAAATTGTGGATTAACTTTGAGTTTTATTGCTACTATATATTAAACAAATTATTTCAATGTATAAAAGGATTGGACCTAAAACTAAGTCTCGTGGTACACCATTATTTTTTATAAGAAAGTTGCTAAAGGCTTTACTATTAGGGCGTACCAGCTGCTTTCTATTTTAAAGAAAAAATATTAATGAAAGCCCATGAATTAGAATCGGTAATATCGAAAATGAAAGACTTTTACATTTCTGATAATTTTACGGTATATTTTTCCATAGCTATTGACGTATTTTACACATAATCATTGTCTTAGAAAACAGTAAACGACTGCAATGACAAATTTCGTCGTGGAATATTTTACGCCCCAATAAGTATTCCGGAATATTAAAAATAGAAACCACCTGAACATTATACTGAAAATGACTATCAGTTCTTTGTCTGTCCGCTTTAAAAGCCCTTTATATATCAAGTTTATTTCAAACTTTCGAATACATCCTATCCTGGTTATACGTTCAGCGTGTCATATGTTTCCAAAAAAGATATATTTTTGATAATATTTTAAAAAAGAACATTGTTGAATTAAACACAATAAAACTGGAAGGGGATTCCATTTCGTGAGTAATTTAAACGGGATAGAAAACTGGGGGTAATAGAAATCTATAAATCTCTTACAGGCAATATCCTCAAACTTGTAAAATAATACATTTCAGCTGTAATCTCGATCTGTATATATATATATAGAAAGAGAGGAAACGACGTGAAATTTATATTCCGACACCTGCATATACCCAAGAGACATGGAATATCAACGCCAACATTTTGGTTATAATGTAGGATGAAATCTTAAGAGACTTCAATAAATTGGGAAGATGTAAATCGACGGAGAACAAAATTAATCGCTCAAACAGACTTTTCTAAAAACTGACATTTAAAAAGAAGTCATTATCACTTCGAGAGGGATCTTGATAAACCCAGACAGTCTTTTTCTCCTTTTATTTATCAGTCTATTCACCTATATGATACCTCTAAAAAATATCTGCCTCATATACAGGCCCATATCGACCATCACCTAGAAATTTATGGGCAACAGCTAATACTAGATGAATTAAATTCGGTATACAGCGGTTTTCGATACTTCTCTCACTATTTTAAATGGAAAATAGTTAGACGATATCAGGTACCTAAAATTTACAGTTTTAAAGAAATTTAAGTTTTCAAACAAATGCACGCAATGAGGTATTATAACATACATGTGCGTTTAGATAAAAAACTTCAATTTCTTTGTTTAATCAAATTGTAATGGAATGTTTAGCTACTTACTACTTTATCTGGTCTATTTACCTACGTTAGTCAATTCGAAAACATAAAAAAGCTTTTAATATTAGATTAAAAAATTAATGCCTCTAAATGTCGGCAACACATTATACAATTTCTGTTAGTAGTGAAAGTGGTAACATTACGATCACTCCGCCGGACGTATAAAAAGTAAAGTACGCTACACGAGTTGTACTCCCATTACGCACTTGTTAAATGTACGCACTCTTCGCTGTACGAGTGCTTAAATAACTCTTGTTTGGTAACATACTATCGACAAGTCGGTGCACGAGTTGCACAATATACTATTTCTATACAGAATGAGTTAAAAGAGCAATTTTTTAAATAAATAGGGGAATTTTTGTTTAGAAAGTTCTATTTTTAATGTTCTTAGTAAGATGGATTTCCACAAAGTAAAGGTTACTACAATCAATTTCATTTTCAATTACGTTTAAATCCTGTTGTATGCTAAATCACCCCTATGTACCGGGTGTCCGAATAGGAACGGCTCTCGGCTATATATCAGTAACCATTGATAGTACAGCTTCGGGAAAAAAATTTATAACAAAAATGGCCTCCAGAAATACCTGGAAATTATTTACAGACTCGTAGGTCTACCGCTAGAGGGCGTATCTTTTCAAATATAGGGTGGGGGAGAGTGGGAACATTATTTTAGAAAAAGGTCTGTAAGTCCGGTCCTGTTTAACCGATCTTTGCAAACTTGGTCTTGTTGATAACAGCTTTCTTCCACTAATATTATGGTTATCATTTTCAAACAACCTAATAAGTGACGTGCCCGCTAGAGGGAGCAACTTTTTTTTTAATCTAGTTTTCTTTGAAAAATATTAAATAGAAGTATGCAATTTTAACCATGAATTATAAAATTAGACCAAATTAGCAACAAAATGGTGAAAACCGCATGTTAATATCTTTTTCCTATCCCGAGATATCTTAAGAAACGTGTAAATTTTAAGTATTTTCCTTTGAATATTAGAATACTCTGGTTATACTGAACGGCATTTAATAATTTTGGGCAAAGCAAGCAGACATGTGCTAAACGTTAGTACATAATGAATTAAAACAAAACTATAAAATATAGTAAATAAATTAAAGTAACTAATGACGACCTAAATGTTCAAATTGTCTCCCATCATTTTCAACGCAAGTGTTTACTCTTTGAAAAGTAGATTGAACAGCATTCTCAATTTCTGCTCTCGAAATACTCTGAAGGGCATGATTTATTCTTTTGATCATGTTGTTTCGAGTAGTGGGCCTAGTTGCAAAACCAAGGTTTTTAATCTGTCCCCACAAATAGAAGTCCAAGACAGTCAAGTCTGGGGACCTGGCTAGCCAAAAAAATAAACTTCCACGTCCTATCCCTCTATCAGGGTATGTTTCATCTAAAAAATCTCTAACTGATCTGGAGAAATGCGCTGGACACCCGTCATGCTGGAACCACATGGACCTACGAGTTTCTAGAGATACATCTTCTAAAAGAAGAGGCAATTCATCCCTTAAAAAATTTAGGTAGTGTTCTCCATTAATTGTAGTATCGAAAATAAAGGGTCCAATTATCTGACCATCTACGATGCCACACCATACATTTACCGACCATCGACCCTGTTGTTGAACCTCTTCCATCCAGTGTGGATTATTCTGTGACCAGTAATGCATATTGGGACGGTTTACGGTACCATCACTTCTAAATGTAGCTTCATCTGACCACAAAATACGTGATAGGAATTGAGGGTCATTAGATATCATACCTAGCAACCAGTTACTATAATCCAACCTTCTATCATAATCGCGTTCATTCAAGCTTTGATGCAGTACTACACGATATGGATGAAACCTAAAAGAAATAAAACGTCATATAATACGGATTGGGCAAAACATCAGGAAACGCCTAATTTTCTCTTAAACTGATGATACACCTATTTAAGGATGGGTATTGTAGGAAATAAAAATTTTATATATGATATATGCAATGATGTTGGTACTATCAGTCACTGTGATTTTTGAGATGCAACATCCTGTATATTGTTTCATTATTGATTTCTCCTTAAAAAGTTGATTTCAACAAACTACCTACATTTATTAAAATAACAATAACAGAACTTACTTAGGCTAGAATTTTGTGAGATAATTGGTAAAAAATGTATGCATAATGCATGACTAATAATAATATTTTCTTTTTTGATGAAACAACGTCTACAAAAAAACGGTGTATTTTCTTCCCATGTTCCCGATGTTGTCGATATTAAATTTAGAGGTTCTTAATTCTTAGTATTAAATTACGCCCTCTAGCGGTAGACCTACGAGTCTGTAAATAATTTCCAGGTGTTTCTCGAGGCCATTTTTGTTATAAATTTTTTTTCCCGAAGCTGTACTATCAATGGTTACTGATATATGGACGAGAGCCGTTCTTATTCGGACACCCGGTACAGCTCCTGGCGCTAAACAAGCTAACTGTTGAAACTTGAGTAGGATGTTCACTCTTACCCTGTATGGCTATACAGAAAAGTCGACACTGCTTCAAAACTACTATTATCTTTTACAAAGAATAAATGTGACATTCACAGAAAAATGTATTTTATTGACAACTCTCAATTTGACATAACATTAAGTATTAAATAACCAAAACAATAGTGCTAGATTTCTTACACAAACAATTTAATTCAGGGTTCCACAGAATCTCATAGTTAATACATCGAATAATACAAAAATTCAGAATAAATTCAGCACACATAACACTATTTGTTGTACTACTGCAATTTATATAATTGTTCCTTGTTCACAATAATATGTCTTTCTTGAAATGGGACAGAGAGAAAAATGAATTAAAACTTTTTAAAGTAAACATAAATCGTAAATTCTAACAGCATTTGACTTGTATGTTCATCTGAACCGCGGTAGTCGGGGGTGAACTGAACTAAAACTAGATTTTCGAACCATGTTGCGGTACTCACGCCATACAAGGCTCTATACGGGGTGGCAAAAATATATAGTTTAATTTTATTAAACACCCATAGTACACCCAAATTTCACTTATTAAAATTACATACCAATTTTTATGAAAATAATAAGACACTTCTATGAGTAATAAAATAAATAGAACTATTTTACCTTGAAACTACCTTGATGAAAGATGAAAGTTTTATACTCTGTGAGAAGTACACACACACAAGGGCCATAAATTCATCCTTTATATGGTGTAATATACTATTACTTGTTTCTTTTTATTTTTTGAATATGTATTTTAATTTTCCAAAAATAATCATCAAATGTGAAAATAACATAATATTATTTTTTTTGTAATTAACTTGATATCTAAAGCCTTTCCCAGTGAAGGGACTATTTAATACACATGGATATGTAATCGACGCAAACCTTTTTTAATAAATTATGGAGCACTACATTGGTGTTTTGTGGCACAACAACCAATTTTATTCGTAGTGTCTGGAGAAGGACGAAAGCGCTCGCTTGGATTGAAAGGCAAATGGTCTGCCAGAAGCGCAATATCGCCATAAACTGTCGAGAACAGAAAATAGAATTTGACCTTTTGTTTCCATCTAGTAATATTCGTTTAATGTTCAAAGAGGCGAACTGTGACTGACTACTTCCTTCATTTCTCGCTTCTTTCTTAGTGATATTTCATACAGGAATTATTTTGACAAAAGTTGGAGAAAATGTAATTTTAAAAATATTTTATGCTCGTTTTAACAAAAACTATTTCATGTTCTTTGGCGATGTCAGAGAAAAGTATAATTAAATTTCTGTGCGATATTTAATCGAAAACAAACAAAATTAATTGAAATTTTACAGAAACTAGATGTTTACTTTCATTAAAACTCGCAAATAATCACGGAGAAGTCTAGTGGTGCGACTCTGAACAAAAAATTTAAAAATAAAAGAAAGAAAGAATGAAAAAAATACAACAAAACTCGAGAGAACGGGGTAGAAAGTCACTATCGTTGGCATTTGTCCCCAGTTGAGAGAAACTCATTACAGTAATTAGAAAGTGAGCGGAATTATAACTAGAAAACCGTAGAACGATTGTTCTAAACAACCATTCGAGACTGAAAAATGCATATATACATGAAAACGCGGTTGCAGAAAGAAAAAAAGCTTACCGTCAAATTCTAGTAGGTCTCTTTATTAATTGATGGTGAGATTTAACCATTTTATATAAAAAAAAACAAAAAAAAGATTCGTAGAAAGTTTCATTCTTTTAACATACCACCTGATGCCATTCTTCGTGTATCGTGTCGTCGTATACTATGGGGATGATTAATGTTATAAGGATATACATTTTTTTTTCCAGAACGATTTCTTTCAATCATTTATTATGTCTTAATAACGGATTGCGTTGAACGTTTTAATTTATTAAGGACGATAGACTACCATTAAATTAAGAAAAAGAATCAAAAAAGTAGACATTTTTAAGTTAGATACAAAAGGTATATAAGACCATAGATTTCAACAACCAATGTGTTTAAAGTTGGCACCACAGTACTTCTTTTGTATTACAAAATACTAAAAAAAAAAATACTAAAAATACAAAAGATAATCATAAAAAACCTTTTTTTGAAGTACATAGCTTCCCATTTTTGTACTGAGTTTTACTCCTTTAGAAAAGCACAGTTTTTGATTTAGAAGGCTGGCACCAATTTGATTCCTATATTGATGGGGAAAACTGAATTTCGTTCAGGAGTATACTTCCGGTTCTGTACTGATTACCTACTTTTTGGACTGAGTTGTACATAGTTTACATAGTTTAGATTTAAAAGGCTTTCACAAACTTGGCTCCCAAATTAAAACAGAAATATAATTTCCGTTAAAGAATGAAATCTATATTCTTGACCATTTTCAATATAATGGTCGAAAATGTGATTCGCCTTTAAAGGTTTTCGATAATCGACAGATTTACCATATAGGATAACTTTCATCATAACTTATCTTTTTAATAAACTTTATATTTATACAATTTTAAACTTTTTAAGGCACCAAGGAAATCTTTTTATCTATTGTTCATTTTTTTTGCTCATATCCAGACAGTTTCTGTCAGCTTTCTGTCTGGAATTAATTTATCGTAAAATACTATTTATAACTAAAAAAAAATAATTTAATTAACTTCTAAGTGATATTAAACATAAAAAGATTTCAGTAGTGCCCATTACTAATTTCCTAAAGAGAACAATAGTGTACAATACATCAGAGCTAATGAACTTACTCAGCCCTAGCAGAGATCTTTATCCATTATAATAGTTCTGGTTATTAAGCGTATTTTATTTAATAATAGTAGTACAAATTATTTTCTTGTTGCAAATTTGGCGCCCGACGGTACACTTAAAATCTTTCAATGCAATTTAAGTAACTATTTAACATTACAATTTGGGCTTAGCGCATTATAACATTTCAATCATTAACAACCTATCTAATTTCTATAAATTTTGTTTTTATTTTAGTTTTGGTTTAAAAAATCCCTTCAAATTCACATCTTCTTGAAGCTTGTTCTTTCGTCTCAAATCAAACCTATTCCGACTAATCTTTTAGATTGGTTGAGTTAAATTAATCTCGGATTGATTTCAATTCTTGGATTGGTACTAAAGAATACTAGTACTGTAACCTCCGTGTCAACAAGTAAATACGTGATTTATTGTGTTTATTCAACCTTTTCAGATAAGTTAATTTAATGTATCAAGAGAGCATAGAAAAAAAGTTTCCGATCGGCGGTGAGTTTAAACGAAAGAGAGATTTTTTTATCTCCATTCCTTGTTCTTATCTACTTCTCAAAAGTCCGTACAGGCCCTCTGTTCTTTCTTTCATCATAATTTTTTGCTGCAGAGGGTGCCATCTATATGTCAGACCGGGAATTGACAGATAGATTTTCTTCAGGCTATTTTGACTGGTTTTTGTCATACTTACTATTTGCAAGGACGATAATACGGTAAATAAATATTTATTTATTCTACATTTGACGAAGTCTTGATATTCAAGAACAACGAATTGTATCAAATCAACCCCGGCAAGGATATCCACACGACTCCAAATTTTAGGACGACAGAAACCGAAACCCAATTTCCGGGAATTGGACAATATAACAAAGCACGTTCGGTTTGCTTGTTTATTTAGTAATTAATACATATATACTGGTTGACAATGATCGATTGTGTAGCTCTACCAGCAGGATTTACTCTCTCGACCTTTACAAATCCCTATGTATTCAGGTTCATCATTATCATCATCATATTCAACGTACCTTGTTTACTTTTACATTAATTTGAATTTATCAGGGATGACAATAAGGTCGTTTGTTTACGTAACTGAAAGTTAATTTTATAATTTATTGTATTTGGTAGTTACGATATTTGTTCAAGTAACTGGCTGCATAATTTTTATCCTGCATCGAAAAGATAATCAATTCGGTGGCATATATTAAGAGTGCTACCCCTCCAAAGAACTTTAAAGTAACTCATTTTGGAAGAAAAACATTGGACAATCAGGGATGATTTATTGTATTGATTGCAATAGAAAGAAGAAAATTTAAAACATAACCTAAGAAATTGACAGTTGTTTCAACAAAAAAAGTCTCCGTTATCATTTAAGGGTATCCAGATAAATCCGAAAAAGATAGAATAAATCAAGCATCCTTTAAAATGTTTGCGAGTAAAAGCAATAAGAGCACTTCGATTGCTTTGAAAGGGTTTTAAAGAGGCTTAAGTTTATTTTGGCATAGCTAAGAAAAGTAGTAACTGTTTTAACTCGTGAAAGAATGTTATTGTCTCATCATGTACTCTTTGCGGTACTGCCTTATATTTCTCAAATATTTTGGTCTTCACCAAACTACTTAATCGCTTTCCAGTAATAGTACATTTTGATTGTGCTTTTCAAAGTTTTCTGGATATCAAAGGAATACCGTCATATTGGCCACGCTCCATCAATATTTCATCAAGAGTGGGTATTTTCTTTTTAAAATAAAATGAGTGAATTTTTTTTTAAATGTCACATTTAGTGTCTTCATCGAAGATTTTTGGTTTTCCTATTTATCTGAACTTTGGACTTATTTTCTTGGCCTTTTTCCGCAGTAATTTAAAAATCAGAGATAATGAACAGAAATTAATTTTTCCTACGACCACATATGAAAGTGCTAGTTTGCACACTTACTTGTACTTAAGAAAGTAGCTAATATCAATACACGTATTGAAAAGTAAATATCAATACACGTATTGAAAAGTAAAAAAATATAGTTCTATGATCTGTGACATTTACGTCAAATTTATCAATAGTAAAAACACATGAATGTCAAAGCAAGGACCATTTAATTTTTTTTTAAATCTTCCTTGTGTCAAATATTGTATTGTAATTGCCAATACAAATTTTTCTGTATAAAGTAAGAATAAAGAATAAAGTTTCTTATAGGTTTTTAAATTTTTAAAAAATAATCATATTTTTATTCAGTATTATTATTTTTATAAAAACACTTTTAAAAGAACAGTTTATTCTTCTTTTTTATATTGTGTTTATGTTCCTTGCATGTGCCGAATGTGGATTTTTGAAGTTATGTTTGTGTTTCTGTTTCTATTATTACATTACTTTTCAATTAATTTCACCAACTGACCATTTTACTTTTAATTTTTATAGAGCCCACAAAAAAATTAAAATGTCATTTATCTAATAAAGAATTTTGATGTGAATTCCTGAGAAAGGTTAGGTTATTTGATTTTAATCAATTATATTTCCATGCAATATATAAACTCGTTTAAATCCTAATTTTTAACATGACTAACAATTAAAATAAATTTTATAAATAAATTTAAAATATTTATTAAAATAGAAAAGTAAGAAAAAGTAAGATAAAGTAGGAAAAATCGTGTACACAACGCGTTGGAAAGTGTATTTCTTGCACTCGTTACGTTTCCGCACTCGCCACTACGCGGCTCGTGCCAAACTTCACTTGTGCGTAATACTTCACTTTCCACACTCGTTATGTAATATACTATTAATTTAAAACCAAGCTTTACCGTAATATTAATGATAAAATATAGTTGGAGCAATATCATTATGTAACTAGTAATACTTTCTATTATACCTTATCAAGGGACATATAGTGAAAAATAGTATAAAATTGATTTCATCTTTATATTTTAAACTAATTAATGTTAACTAATCTAAAACACTTATTTAAGTTAAATCTAGTTTGATAAACATACACCTTATCCCTTATCCTGTTTTGATTAAACTTTTATATTATTTTTATTAAGAACAGTAAACAACTAAAAAGTTGAATTAACTTTCACTATTTATTCGTAAATATTTACGAATATTTACGAATAAATAGTGAAAGTTAATTCAACCTTTTAGTTGTTTACTGTTTTTAATAAGATGAACTTTCCCGTAGTAAGGGTTTGTACAATAAATTTCATATTATTTTTAGACAATAGTATTTATATTGGAAGATTTATTTACATATTTATATATTTGTAAGTAGGAGATTTTAACCTAGAAATATTTATTATTGTGCAATTTTGTCCATATTTTATTTGTCTGCATCTAAACAATTTATAAACTGACTGGAATATTCTGTCAATTAATTGGATAAATCATATTATAAAAATTTTATGTTCTAGAATTCATATTTGTTGCATGATAAATAAAGATAAACATATTTGTATTGAATATATTCTAGGAAATGTTAGACAGAGATGAAAATATCGTTTAAAAAGAATGTTCTGAAGAATTTTGATATATCAAATTAGCATTATTCTAAGAACATTTGGACATTTCTAGAAAAAGTTTAAAAGTAAATAAAGAATTATTGAGAGGTCCCAGGGGTCAATCAGTCATAGTCAGTCAGTGTGAATCATTCTTGAAGTTAATTGGAAGTCAGTGAACAACAGTCTTTAAAAACTATAGTGAGAATTAAAGTGCCAAATATTGACATTAAGACTATAAGTGGTCAAAGTGCTTAATTAAAAACATTCTCGGAGTGAAATTAAAGAACACTGAGTGTACTCACCATTTATAATTGAATTAAGGAGAACAATAACAACCACCAAACACTGAAATGTATCCTTAAATCGGCTGGTGTAATAATCCCAAAGAAAACCCTTTACCCCCCATCTTACCCCGCAAGAAAGAAATACAATAATTTTCATTTTAAAGCAACAAATACGGGCTCACCCGGTATAAGTAAAATTTCTTATGGTAAAATTAATACATCGAAAAACACTGGATATGTGTAATAAAAACTGTTTATCAAAAGGCGAAGTAATTGTATTATTGGAATATTAATGTATTAATGAGAAGGTAATTGACTAAAGTCAGATTTATATAAATACACATATTTCCAAAGTTTGGAATAATGGAATATTTCATATTTTTATTAATTTTCATAAATATTTTTTTTATATAAGTAAACATCATTTTGATACAACTCTAACCAATACTAAATAAATCTCGAAGTCACATAAACATACAAAAAATAGTATATTAAAAAACGCATTTCATATGGAATTCTGTGTCACAACAGCCATATGAAATAAGTTGTTTATAATATTTTTTATATTTTGCCCTTTTTACCATTTTTTAAATTAATTTTTTATTTTTATGTAATTACGAAAATTTTTATTTTAAAAAGTATGTCGGCAGCACTGTGTAATTTATAAAATTTGACAGTTGTGACATTTAGATTATCAAATGTTAATGTTTTAAAATATTTTAAAATGAATAATATACCAATAATAATATATTATATAAGTAAAATATTATATTCATATTCACAGATACTTTCTTAAAGAACAATATAAAATTAATAAATTGCTATTAGCCACAAATGTCATTGTCAATAGTTTTGCCTTTAGAAACTTCACTCATGTCGCCAACCATTTAAAACAAAAATTTGCGTGCGTAAAAGTTACATTACGATACGCAAATGCGTTTTATAATGAAGATTTTTATAAGTGCAAAATATAAAAAAAATATTTGTTCTTTTGAGGTGAAAAATATACAATGTATTACAAAATTTATTGTACTAACCCTTACTATGTGAAAGTTCATCTTATTCAGAACAATAAACAACTAAAAGGTTGAATTAACTTCCACTATTTATTCTTTAAATACTTTAAATGTAATGACAGCCGTTTCGCTATCGAAATAGCATCGTCAGATTGACATATTGAAGTTACATTTTGTTTGTTTGTAGCTATGTACCTGATATTAATTAGGTAGTATTAAGGCTAGACCAAGTATGGAAGTAATAAGACATAACAATATTAAAGCCTAGATGTTATTAGCCCTAAGAGATTATCCTGGATGTATTTTCCTCTAAGATCAGTATAACTGTGCAATGATATAGAAAAACCAGGAAAAAACTATATCATGCTGATCTTTACAATAACTTAATATATTTATGTTATAATTACGTCTTATCTATGTATAAAATGAAGACTCAATCAAAGTAAACAGTTTAATAGTGGTAAACTTCCAAGATTTATTTGTTCATTAACTACTTTATATTGTTGATCTGCTAGATGTCTTTTGATTTCAAGTTCTTCGAGGAAATCTAAATTTTGTTTTTTATCACAGGTGTGTAATATTTGAATGTCATTGGTGTGTATGAGTGAGTGCGGATGTTCAAGAACGTGTTTTGCATAGTTTGACTTATCTGGTTGTTGTAATCTATATGCTCTTAAATGTTCATTGAATCTTATTTCAAAATTTCTTTGTGTTTGACCTATATATACAGCATTACATTTTGGACAATTAATTTTGTAAACACCAGATTTTTTTAATTTAGGTAATTTTGTTTTTACATTTAACAATTTTGTACCAACATTATTGTGTGATTTGAATGAAATTATTGCAGATGTTGCTGAAGATATTATTATTGAAATTGTAATAGAAATATTTCCACAATATGTAATACTTTTATAACTTTTAATTTCTTTAGGTTGTTGAAGGAAGATTAGTTGTAGTGACATTTTCTGTTCTTTCTCATTAATTAATTTATTTATCAAATGTATTGGATAGCCATTAGATATTGCTATTTGTTTTATAATTTTATCAATTTCCTTATTAAAATTATTTTTGTTCATTGAAATTGAAAATGCTCTATGTATCATAAGCTGCTAATTTTTGTGATATAGGATGATTTGAATGATATGGTATTACATCTGTTTGTGTTGATTTTCTGTATATTGAATAGTTTAATGAATTATTAACTTTTTCAATTCTTAAATCTAGAAAATTAATTGAATTATTTTCTTCAACTTCTAAGGTAAAATTAATTTTGGGATGTAAGGTATTAATAAAATTAAAAAATATATCTAATTGTCGTTCCCTACCTACAAAACCTGCACACATCATCAACATATCTATACCAAAATACAATATTGTTTTTATAACTAGAATTAAAGATTTTGTTTTTCTAAATTATCTATAAAAATATTTGCTAAAATTGGAGAAATGGGACTTCCCATTGGAAGACCTTTATTTTGAATATATACTTTCTTATTAAAAGTAAAATAATTTTGGCCAATGCATACATTAAATAGGTCAATTATATCTGATATTATACCTGGATGGATATTTCTTTCATCTAATACTTTTTAACCAGAACTATACATTCTTTAGGAGGTATTCTAGAGAACATATTAGTTACATCAAGTAATTTCAAAACTCTAAAAAACGATCCAACTCAAAAATTTTCCTGATACAGAAAATATGCTCATTAAAAACATTAATTAACATAAATCAAGTATTTAAAAAATTACAACCATCTATGAATTCAAAGTTAATTTTACAACAATTTCAACAAATTCAAATTATTAAAATTATTTTATGCATTATAATTGGCGTAGCAAGGCACAAATTAAAATTAAATTAAAAATCTACATATATCACCAAGCTTGAGGGCAATTATTCTTTCTTCCTATCCACCTATCAGGATACTGGTGGATCAAAAAAATTTCTAACATTCATACTAAAATGAGGCGGGGCTCCATCGTGCATAACTTCCAACTTTTGAATTTTCGATGATTTTGAATAACATTCCTATAGCGCGCGTTTTTAGTTTTTCGATTTTTTTTTGAAAACGAAGAGGATTTTCAAAAAATAACTAGAGTAAGGAAAGTTTTATAGTTAAATTGCCCACAAAACAAAGTAAATATTTTTTAAATCCGTCAAAGAGTTAAAAAAATGTCATTTTAATGTCGCAATATTCCCCATCCACCCTGTACTTGAACTCTAATTATTGTCATTTACTGCTCTTGGTACATCCACAACAAGCATAAGAGAGATATTGATTTTTTTTCTAAATTTAAAACTTCTCTTTTAAAGCTTATAACTTCTTAGGGAAGCAACTTGGCATAGAGGTAAGTTGCGTTAAATCGCCCTATTTTGAGTTCCCCTACAGGTCCTTGCTCTATGCCGGTTCTTATGCGAATCACCCTGTATAGGTATTATATTAATTTGTGAATAAGTTTACATTAGAATTCATATTTAAATTGTTTTCTGATTTGTAGAGATCATAATAAACGTGTTTTGAATATTTTTATGAAAATAATGATTTATAGATCCTTCAGATGGTGATCTAAAAAATTCCAAAAGACCAAAACTAATAAAAAACATAAACGCTTCGTTCGTTCCGCAGAAACTCACAAGTTTAATTCAAAAATTTAATTTCGTAACGTATTGCATACAGGATTTTTTCTAATTTTGAAGAAAGTAATAAAAAAAACTATAATATAATTGATAAAAATTTGGAAAACATAAATTTAGGTTGTTGCATGTTAGTTGTTAGTTTGACATTTTGTAAAAAAGTCTAGACGGAAACTTTACTCAGTGTTAAGGTATGAAATAAATCTGAAAAGGAATATTCATATTAAAATATATACAAATTTGGTAGCATATATTGAAAGACAAGCGAACGGGTACAAGGCTAAAAAGTCAAAAGTTTTTATTAAAGAAGATTTTGCCAAATTTTTACATTTTTAGTAGAAGCTGATGACAAAGAATACTGAATGGCTAAGGTTGCAATGATAATTGGAATGACAGGAGCATGCAGAAAAGCAGAAATAACATTTCTTCTAGTTGAAAATGTTGTAGACGAAGGAAGCCATTTTCGTTTTAATATTCCACCTTTAAAAACAAAAGTTATATGGCAGTTTGCAATTACCACTGGAGACCTTTGAAAATACGAATCTTGTTGAAATAAGAAAATATATTAAGTTGCGTCCCCAGGTTCTCAAACACAACAGATTTTTTGTAAAATATGCGAATGGAAAATTTACCAGAAATCATGTGGGGATTAACAAAAGTTATTGCACAGTTTCTTGGTCTTTCAAACCCTAGTCTATATAATAGCCACTGCTTCAGAAGAAGCTCTGCCACTTTCCTAGCAGACAGTGGCGCTGATATTTTAAAATTAAAGAGGCATGGATGTTGGAAATCTACTTCTGTTACGGAGGAATATGTTAAAAATAATAAAAAACTTATAGCGCAAGAAATATTTGGTGAGACACCTAATGCAATATGCACCACCCAAATAACATCAAGTTCAAGCAATTGAAATAATATGTCGTCGACAATTAATTTGATTAATTGCAATAATTGTGTTATCAATATTTATAATAATTAATTAATTTAAAATTTATGTTTTTAACTTGTATTATAACAGTTTAATAAATAGAATAATTCCTTTTATTACTAATTTTGAACTACATTTTTCGTCACCAATTGCATAAAATTAAACTTTATGCAACTAGTTAAAAAAAGTAATACGATTCATAATGTCAATCAGTTTTAAAAAGTGTCACTTTATATGTCAAAATTAGAAAAAAGCTTTTATTATCATTATTATAAATAGTAGAATAGTAAAAATGTATGTGGAAAACAAAACCCTCTGTATTGGGGTAGAGCGAATCTCCTTATATTATAGCTTGAATATACTATGCAAAATATTACGTATAATTCTCCTTATATATCTTTCATTTTTCAATAATTATCAATCGCAATAAAGTAAACCTAGTAAAAATTGCCAATGATGTGTATAGATCGATTACAAAGAGCGGCATCCAGCTAAGCACTTTGTGGAGTGTAGAAAAACAAAATACAGAGAATATTTATTACATTGGTTGGTTAATAGCAGTTAGTCACGTAAAAATGAAACACCGAAAAATGTCAGTATTTGAAAATAGATAACTTCATGTAGATTTTATCAATTTACAAAATTTGAAAATGTGCAGTTTTTTAATGAAATCGTACCTGCTTGTAATACCACTAGAGCTCAGATTTAGCCGCATATTTTTTTAGTTGTTTTTGAATACTTAATTTTATTGTTAATTTAACAAACTAAAAGAACAATAAGTAGAAATATAACATATGGAAAGAACAATTGTTAAAAATACAATTATTATAAACAATCAATCCTTTTTGCTACGGCAACGGTCACCGATCCTTCTCCTATAGTAGCTGTAATAATTTTGGCTCTTAACATTGATTTTATTCATTGTACTAGTGAGCCCTATTTGTTCCTCTTTTCCAGTCCATTTTGCAGTAAGTGAGGTGTTATTAAAAGCACCCTCTCTGTCAATGAAAGCGCCAAGGGCTATCTCTTTAGCCATTACTGTCTTCTCCATGCTTTCAGATAAGTAGGTATTGTAGAACACTTACAGTACATTAAGGGTAAATTGATTAAAAAGAGTTGGACATATGCAGTAGTGCAGGAGTGCGGATAAACTGGATCGGGAGATTTTGTTGTTGACATTGATGTTGACACTGGCTAATTCATTATTCAAAGCTTTATTTATTTTAAATAATTCCTGTTCATTGATACCTGCTTCAGCTAAAAATGACACGGCGCTTGAGCGATGAGAATGATTAGAAATTTTTTTATTCTTTGTACCCAGTCCAATTTTTCCAGCTTAAATTTTCAGCCACTTAAGAATTTCGTTTGTTCCTCTAAGGACATTTTTGTACCAAACTTTTGATGAATTATTTTTCCAAAACAGATTGTGAGTTAAATAATCTATTAAATGTAATATGGTTTGGTCTATGTAATAATATTCTATAAAACAATCTCACTGGGCATTTGGAAAATACTGTACTATATTCAATGCGACCAGTTAAATCACTATTATTTGATTTTTCTTCTTCAAAATAGTGCACTTTACAATTTGCAGCTTCACCTCCTCGCCAAGCTAATTCATTTGCAGTAATATGAAAAAATCTTTTTAAAAGACTGTGGGGCTATTTTTCATCCCATAAGTATTAATACCATTTTATCAATTTCACTTGTAGTTAATGCTGTTGAACTATTTTTACGTTTTTGTAACCTACCTTGTACCCTTCGCTTAGAATTACGTTCTTTACGAGATTTCTAAAATGCCAAATCAGTGCATTTTCCAATTTTTTATTTACAATCGAAAATACACCAAAATTTAAGATTAACAAATAATTATCATTATGCCATTTGTGGCTAATAGCAATTTATTAATTTTATATTGTTCTTTAAGAAAGTATTTGTGAATATGAATATCATCTTTTACTTACATAATATTATTATTGGTGTGTCATGCATTTTAAAATATTTTTTATATTTTGCACTTATAAAAATCTTCATTATAAAACGCATTTGCGTATCGTAATGTAACTTTTACGCACACAAATTTTTGTTTTAAATGGTTGGCGACATGAGTGAAGTATCTAATGGCAAGACTATTGACAATGACATTTGAGGCTAATAGCAATCTATTAATTTTTTATTGTTCTTTAAGAAAGTATTTGTGAATATGAATATTATCTTTTATTTATATAATATATTATTATTGGTGTATAAGTCATTTCAAAATATTTGAAAACATCAACATTTCATAATTTAAATGTCAAAACTTATAGATTACACAGTGCTACCGACATATTTTTTAAAATCAAAATTTTCGTAATTACATAAAAATAATAAATTAATTTAAAAAATGTTAAAATGGTAAAATATAAAAAATATTATAAACAACTTATTTCATATGGATGTTGTGACACTCGTTCTTTAAAAAACTCGTTCTTTGAACTCGTGTCATAACAGAATTCCATATGAAATGCGTTGTTTAATATACTATTAAAACATTAACATTTAATAATTTAAATTTCAAAACCTTCAAATGTTATAAATTACACAGTGCTATCAACATACTTTTTAAAATCAAAATTTTCGTAATTTACATACAAAAAATAAATTAATTTCAAAAATGATAAAATGGTAAAATATAAAACATATATATTGAGATGAATAACTAAGCTCAGAAAAATTAATAAGTAAAACTTACATCAATAAGTTATAATAAAAAGGATATCTTAATAATTTATTTTAATTTAATCATCAGCTACTTTTTCTTTATTCCATCAAAAGTATTCAATATAATAATTTCTTACAGTAAACATTCAAACAGATAGAGGATGTACTTGACAAATTTATCTTGGATAGGATCCATGGTGATCAATCAATAACATTCTAAACATGTACAATTCCAATAACTATTCCCAATTTATGTATTCATATACAATTGACATAGTTTTATGTTGAAGTTAAAGTGAAACCTAAAACAAATATAAAAAGGAACAAAATTAAAAACTATTAATCTCTGTCATATGTTTAACAAATAAATGTGTAATTTTAAGTAGTGTGTTTAAATTTGATTTATAAAGTGAAGTACTTACCAGGTTACAAGGAGACAAATATTAGTCTTCGATATTAAATAAGTATTCAAATAAATCATCACAACCTGAGATGTACCTAATAAAAACACAAAAACAGTATAAAAAATGTAACAAACATAGTTAAATTCAGTGTACAAACTCTTATATCTACAATGTTGGACAGAATAACTTGTACTAATGATAAAAACACTCATATAGTGAAAAGTGAAAGGACTATTTCAAAACATAATTAATAAACATTAATAAAGGAATATTATTTAACAAAACTGTATGTAAGTTAATTAAATAAGTTTTTATATTAGTTATAAGATTTTAATCTTTGATAATATCAAGAGATATTAATTGAATCATTGCTTATAATAGTAAATACATAGCTCAAATAATAGAGTCACTAAAAAGTTTAAATTTTAGTTCTTAGAGGTTAAATTAGTATTTAAAAGTTGAAATAGGATTAGTTTAATAGATTTATGAGTAATTTTAAGAGTAATTTATAGTTTTAACTCAAACTTTAAAAGTGTATAATGTATTTGACAGGACTAAAAACAGCCTAATTAAAATCAAAATTTTATAGGGAAAAAGTGAGATAAAAATAATTTAAATAGATTTTTATTATATATTATATAGTTATATATTATATAGTTATATATTATATAGTTATATATTATATAGTAAATATAAGAAGATAAACTATCTTTATATTATGAAAGATATGATCAAAAATGTAAAATCATTACCTCATTTCTTGGAAATTTAGGTTATTTCTTTGAAAAGGTAAACAGTTGAATGTTGATTTATAAGTGATTTTTGTCATAATCTGGCGAGACTATAAAAAGGCGACGAAATCAATTATCACTCTCTTGTTCCGGCTTGATTTACATCGATTGATAACTAAAAGAAAAAAAATCATTAATCAAAAGTTCATTTATGTTAAATTAAAACATGTTACACCAAAAATATTTGTATAAAAGTATTTTAAAAATATTAAATCACTTACCAAAGAAGTAAATTTGAAATAATAGATCCAGACTACCATAAAATTTATAAGATTCCATTCCATCATCATCACACGTAGGACGGCCAGCAGCCATATTGGATTCCTGCTCCCGAGTGTAGATGACCGTTGGAGCCATTCTCTTTGTTTCGGCATTTTCCGCCTGACGTGGACGATATTAAGAAAAGACTTTGATATACAAGGTATGTTAAATAATTAAAAACTTATATTTTCGTTTGTGATTGTGGATAATAGTGTGTATATTATTTTCATGAGAGATGGATTTCCTTTTCAATTTTCATTTTTGTCAATAACTAGAAATTTATAATTTTACATGTAATAAGCATATGGAAACCCATTAATAGTTTTTGTACATTTTATTTAATGGACAATTATAACAATTGAGCTTTAGTGTATTAAGTATATAAAAAAAATTATTGAATATTTAATTTCTCTTGAATCCTACCCAAGATAAAGAGTCGGATTTCAAATTCTAACAGATAATAATTTGACTGAGCTAGTTAAAAACTTTTATAAGGCGCCCAACAACAAACAAACATAAGAAAAATTAATTATTATATTAGTAAACAATATTAAACATAAAATTAATTAATATTAACACAATAAACCAATAAAACCTATAAGAATATTAAATCATATTGATAAAATAAAAGAAATCATTACAATATAATATTTACTATTTTAACACCATTGTTTTAAAATTTGGTAAAAATATGAATTGGTATGAGCTTCACTTTTAATTAATTAACAATTTTGGATTTAAATAAAAGCCCTAGCTCTTTCTTAAAAATCAGACTACCTGTTTTTAGCACTATTTTCAGGGCTCTGTAAAAATTATAAATATTTGTGTATTTCGGGAATTTTTTTAGTAAACTTAATGATCTTTTCAAATCTTAACATTTCAAAAATCTTGAATATTTTTCAAGATATTAAGAAAAGCTAAACTCTGACTTTGTTTACTTTATTGTTTGTAACTTTTGCTATTTTTCCGGTCCCTTTTCTTAAATGATCTATACATACACCGAAATTATACATTAATAATTTATAAAACTTTAAATAATAGAGACTATTTATTAAAACCAAAAACTAAGTAGAAAGCGAGTTGATATAAGTCAAACAAGTCTAAGACTGTATATCGACTTTTTTGGCGGACACGGCCACTACTATATGCTCTTAAAACTATTTATATAATAATAAATAGTTATATAATTTTTATATGGATAATCTGTTCAACTAATTTTGCAGGAGAACACATCAACGAGATGAGTCTGTAGTTCTCAATATCCGTTTTATTAGAGGATTTAAATATTAGAAATCTTACTTGAATGAAAAATTATCTGTAACATAAAATATGATGAAAGATTATTTAGACCTTCATGAAGAACAGAAAGTTTAATAATATAACGTTAATAGAATCATAAACAAATGTGAAAAAGATATTTTAGTAACATTTATTCCCCGGTTCCTGTCTTTATTATCATCCCATTTCGTTTTTCAATTCACAGGATCATCTCGAGTAAAATTTCACAAATTACCACTTTGATGGACAGATTAGGCACAATTTAATTAGTATCTGTAAGTCTAGTCGCCTTATTGTTTGACATATGTTAAATACACAATGTAATATTACAATTGTGTTGTTACATTAATTAAGGAAGTTTTGCTGGCGTACGGTGAAAATCCACGCACTAAAACTTTGTGTAATTAACAGATATGTCGAGAACATACTTGTCTATTACACTTATTGGAACATTAATGAATCGAAGTTGTATCGAACTTCTGTATAATAGTTTTAAATAAGAGTAATAAGTGGAATTGTTTCAGAACCGAGTTACTGGTTACAAATCACAGAAACTAAATAAAAGAAATATTAAATTACAGGTGTTCATGTAATTATAAGTGGTAATTTTCGATTTATATTTAATTTTCAGGGATTACGAGCAAATGTGGAAGAATATGTTGAATCATTATCGTTGGACCATAGATGGGACTCTGCAAGTCACTTTCTGTAAATTTTAATAGAAAAATGTTTAGAATTTGCTAAAGGTTTTTGAAATTGCACCAGAATATTTAAAACACAAAGCTGAATAAGTCAGTTCAAGAAAATGAAGAATAGACCCTGTGAATTAACTCAGTGAGATGCTGACTTCAACAAACTGCAGATCAAAAGATTTGAAGTTTGTAACATTCTATGTTAATTATTATAATATAGTATTTAAAATAATGACATTTAATACTGCTAACATCATAAATAATATTAATTGTAATTATTATGTTGTAATAATGTATCATTTGTATTTGATAAATGTAAATTTATATATAAGTTACTGTGCCACGTTTTTTTTTGGCTAACTAATCTGAACTGCATGTAAACAACTCCCGAACGTTCTTCTACCCAGAATAAAGAGTCGCTAGGGATTGTAACCTTTATACCTGAGAACAAATTCAGCTGCCGCATTAGATCCTCCTCGTGAACTTATCTCCTATATTTCAGATAAGTATTTCTCCATAGTTTTAGTTCGTTTGCATCATTTTTTAATTCCTTTGTTTGACTTTAACTAATTTATAAACAATTTTTAATTTTTATTACTTATTTTATTGTTTGTTATTGTGATTGCTCGTTTTTATTTAGTATATGTATCTTGCTTCTATTTTAGTTTACTTTTATATAATATATACTCTCAGTTTCTCTGTCATCATCTGTCTGGGATTGATATTTATTACATCAAACAAATAAATTAAACTTAAAAGTAGAATTAAAAATAAAAAGATTTCAGTGGTGCCCAATACTAATTTTCTAAAGAGATTAATGGTGTAGAATATGTGAGCAAATAAACTTACTCACCCCTAGCCGAGGCATTTTTCTTTTATAATTATTATAAATTTTACATTTTACATCTTGTATCTGTATGTAGTTGTGTATGTGTATGTAGTTATGGAAACAAAAAAAATGTTGTCATTTTAATATACGCCAATATAATCTACCAAATTTTTCACTCTTTTTGCGACATTTGGCGACCGTATGGAAAATTTGACTAATTTGGAAAAAGAAAGAGCCCAACTGCGGCAGAAGTTTAAAAAGACTTGCCATGACATAGATAGACTCGTTAAAGCTTCAGTTGTGGACAAAATCAAGCTACTAACTTGCTATAAACAGTTAGAAGACAAAAGTGGTAGGCTTTTCGCATTAGATGAAAAGATTCGGGAAAAATATTTGACAGCGGAAGGAGAAGAACAAGCCTACCAACAAGAACTCGCAGATATTGAAAGTTACAGAGACGAATGGACCGCACATCATGTAATTTGCGAGAATTACTTAAAAGAAAGTTCCCGTGACTATGAGTCTGTATCGTCAAGTTTTCTTATGGATAAATACATGATTGAAACGTATGTAAGAGAGTTATTAAATATCGTTTTATAGCAAGTACTGAAAACCAAAAAAGGTATGTCTTTTTATTCTCTGTATGATAAGCTCAAAACGCAACTTTTAGCATTGGAGTCGTTAGGGGTAACGATAGATAAGTATGCCGCTATGTTGTCCCCTTTAGTAGAGTCCGCTCTACCGGACTCATTATTGCTGGTTTGGGAATGGTGTAAAAATAATAAAAGATTTTCAGTAGCAAGTGATAATTCTGAATCTGATTCAACTATTGATATTTTTGATGAAGTTCAAAGTGCTCAGAAGAAGTCAGCAGTTTTAAGAACAGGATACATTGTTCTTATTGAACTCGACAATTAAAAAAGAATATTTTGGCCTTTGGGGAAAATAATAGAAATTTATAAAGAAAAAGATGGAGTACCAAGGGTTGCCCGTATCAAACTAGCCAGTAGAAGTAAGCGTTTCAGAAGAAGATCAAGAAGAGAACAAAAACACAAAAAGAAGAAGAAAACATGATGACAGAAAAACTAACAAATCCTATATCAGTCGTGCCGGACGAGAAATAAAAATTCCGATACGTTTTCAATTTTAGTTATAGATTATAACATTTGAATTTTATTTTAATGTCAATTGTTTTGCAGAATATAAATATTTGCAAAAGGGGAGAATGTTACAAACTTTACGTTTTACATTTTGTATGTGAATACATACAGTGTGTAAAAGCCAAATGGAATAAATTAATTATTTCGGTTACTGTACATATTTATAAAAAATCCCGAAACACGTCAAATTTAAATTATAACTTGACATTTTTTAAGGTGAAAATGCATCTCCTACCTTCAAACCCCTTAGAATGACAGGTACAACCCCCAATTTTTCAAATGGAAAGTATAGGCTTGTGATATATCATTTTAAAGGTCTCTTCATTCTCTATTCAAAAATGTTATTGTTTTTAAATTTAATGCAAAAATTAACATAAAAAAAATTAATATCATGTTGTTACCGAAATTCGCTACAATACAATCAAAAACTAAAATGTAATGCAAAACGTAATAAAATGTAGAACACGAAAAAGAACTATGAATTTTAATGAAGTAGATGTTCAAAATGTTCTCCGCGAACGTCTTGGCAACATCCTAATCTCTAATAAAACTGTCCTCTAACATTATTTAACATATCAGGCGTGATCGGCCTAATCGCAAGCGTTATTCGTTCTTTTAAGTCATTTAAATCAGAAGGTTTAGTTTTGTACACATGACTCTTTACATATCCCCATAAAAAGAAATCTAAAAATGTCAGATCAGGTGATCGCGCTGGCCATTCAATCGATCCTCGCCTCCCTATCCACCGATTGGGAAATATTGTATCGAGGTACTGCCGGACATTAAGTTGATAATGTGGTGGTGCTCCATCCTGCTGAAACCATATCGTATTCGCTGGAACTTGAGGATATAAATTTGCCAACGTTGGAATGAGATCATTTTAAAGTAGTGCCAAATAATTGTTGCCATTCAAGTTGCCCTCAATAAAAAGGGGACCAATGATATTGTTTCCTACAATCCCTGCCCAAACATTAACCTTTTGAGGGTGTTGAGTGTGTTCTTCTCTCATCCAGTGAGGATTTTCCGTGGACCAGTAGCGACAATTTTGCCGATTAGCATGACCGTTAAGTAAAAAATTACACTCATCAGAAAACATAACGTCTTCTAATTGGATAATATTGTTATCCAAAATCTCCATCATTTGCTCACAAAAAAAGTTCTCCTATCAAAATCGTCTTCCATGAGATCCTGAGTAGGTATCATCTTATACGGATGCAATTTATTTTCTTTTAATATGTTTGCTATCGATGTATGGATAGCATTGAATGTAGTGGATGCCTGTCTACTCGATGTATGTGGGTTTTCCTGAAACTCAAGCAACACATCTAATTTGAGTTCATCACTCAGTGCATTGTTCGGATGTTATCTCCGTAACCAATCATTTGCAAAACTGTTATTTTATCATTTCCGTTAATCTAACCATTTTTCAGAATTGAATTGAACAAACATTATACTTAAATTACAACAATGACAACTTAAATAAAACAATTTACTACTGCTTGTTAAAATAGCGTTGCCATGGAAATTCTTTAAAGTTTTTTAATGTATACCATCTAAAAACCACATTGCTATGGTTTTTGTTCACTTTCTCATTATTAAGACCTAAACGGGAAATAAGTTTTAAGTAGATTGTAATAAGTTTCGAGTATATTTTAGCGAATTTCGGTAACAACATGATTTTAATTTTTTTTATGTTAATTTTTGCATCAAATTTAAAAACAATAACATTTTTGAATAGAGAATGAAGAGACCTTTCAAATGATATATCACAAGCCTATACTTCCCATTTAAAAAATTGGGGGTTGTACCTGTCATTCTAAGGGGGTTGAAGGTAGGGGTTGCTTTTTCACGTTAAAGAATGTTAAGTTATAATTTAAATTTGATGTGTTTCGGGATTTTTTATAAATATGTACAGTAACCGAAATAATGAATTTATTCCATTTGGCTTTTACACACTGTATGTAGTTATGAAAACAAAAAAAATGTTTACATAAACACAGAGTAATAATACAAATCAAAGTATCGACTCTATATAGAGGGGTAAGCATCCATTTTCAGGTATCTACATGACACTTTGGTCAGTATCCATAGCCGTCAGTTGTGGTAGGCAATTCATTTTGTGAGAATAAAATGGTGGTATTGTTGATCTGTCTTTTTATTTATATATTTTTTAGTTCTGCTTTGAAATCCCTTAGTAACGCTATTTTAAATCTCTATGAGTTTGATTGTAATAATGTTTTTATGATGAGTGTCTTTAAATCAATATTTCATTAAAAATTTTAGAATTTAGTACATAAACATATGGATAAACTAGAAAATATTCCTAACAGAACAATATAAAAACCTAAAGTTTCATGTTGGTTCTAGCTCTTTGACTAAAAGCAACAAACGTACATGTTCACGGAAAAAAATTAAGTGACTTACCTGTTGCCCGTGAGTGTATTCGACCCCTGCAACAAGACAGGTCGCCGCCGAGCTTAATCTCTCTAATCCGTGTGTCGTAAAATCGTCCTCGTCCAGTACGAGAGAATCGTCTTCTTCGTCCTCCTCCTCTCCCTCATCGCTGCTTTCCTCTTCGATACCATTCGGTAAATCCCCGGTGTCAGACTCGGGACTAGACAAAGCCGGAGCTGCAATGAATAAAAATAATCAAGTGAGAGATGAAAAAAGTGTTTCTTTTTTACTAAATTTAAATCGCAATACGTTTATTGCTTTTTGGTGTTTCTTTTTGCTTGTTTATTATAATGCTGCAACTTAAATTGTAGTTACTAAATCGATATATACGTACAGAGAAATTATTTTTTTTTAAGAACAGGCAACTCTGGAGAAAAATTTTAAAAACAGGTTGATATTTATTCTAATAAAGTTAACATTTTTTTGCATAATTTGGGATTTTTTTAATGAAATAAGGATTCGAATAAAAATTCATTTAATTTTCGAATTAAAATCATTTAATACGCAACAAGAAGTATGTAATTTACAAAAATCATTTTATTTCTAGCAGAAGACATATTATACAGAGTATCTCTGAATAACTATTCCTAATTTTCGGAAATAATAAGGACCATTTAAATAACCATTTTAAATGTATAAACTAGTGTTCGAAAATGTCTCGGTGTCAAGATAACTAGAAATATTTAAAAATGAATCTTTATCTAACATGAAAGAGTGGCTACTTACCAAATTAAAGCAGGAACATTGGTATTACAATAATACTGGCGTTGACAATATCAATATTAAAATGTTACTACTCTGCTGTCCCCACATATTATCTATTGTCACACATATTTTCAAGTCTAATAACTTGTCCTTCTGCGAAAAAATCTTAAACTCATATACACTTGCCGTAAACTTCTCAACCGCAAGTCTACAACAATTCTTTGGGACTCTCTTGTTTTATACCGTTTTAATTTCGCTGATATCGTTTATGGTCCGTCTTTGTTGCAAAATGAATGTAGACGTCTTCAACTAATGCAAAATTCATGTCCGTCTAATTTGTGGTATTCGTCGAAGACTAAAAATTTCTTCTTGTTTCAAGGATATAGGTTGGCTCACGTTAAAACAAAGGCGTTTTCTTCATTGTTGCAGTTTCTATACTAAGACTATCACTACTAAAACCCCTTTTATCTTTATAATAAAGTCGAATTCAGACACCAAGTTCATTCGTTTTCCCAATACATTATCTATTCCTAAACATAAAACTGCTCTTTTTACCTGTCCGTTCTCATAAAATATTGCACACTTTTATAATTCTTTGCCTGATGCCATTAAATCCTTGCCAGTTAGGAATTAAAAAAAAAGATTGAAAACATTTATTTTTGAATTAAATTTATTGTACTTACTCTTACTTTTTGGTTAGTCCATCTTATTAAGAATAATAAAAAACTCTTTGTTTCAACGTAACTTCCAAGTTTATTCGAAAAAATATGTTTTAAATTACAATGACGGCGGTTTCGCCGAATAGCATCTTCAGATTGACATTTAAGTTACATTTTGTTTGTTTGTAGCTAGGTACCTGATGTTGTTTAGGTAGTATTAAGGCTAGACCAGATGTTAATGACTAGATGTTAATATCCCTAAGGGATTATCCTGGATTTAATTCCCTCTAAGATCAGTATAACTGTGCAATGATATAGAAAAACCAGGAAAAAACTATATCATGCTGATCTTTACAATAACTTAATATATTTGTGTTTTACAATTACGTCTTATCTATGTATAAAATGTAAATTCAATCAAAGTAAACAGTTTAATAGTGGAGAACTTCCAAGATTTATTTGTTCATTAACAACTTTAAATTGTGGATCTGCTAGATGTCTTTCAGGCTCGTACCACAAACTTTCACACTCGTGAGAAAAGTGTAACTTTTCCACCTTGTTGCACAATATACTATACCCAAATTAAAAAAATCTGGTGTTTACAAAACTAATTGTCCACTAAAAGAATTTTTGTTAACGTTTTTCTGTTACGTTCGTATCAAAATTTTATATTTTATTTAGTAAATAATTAGGGTGGTAAAAATCAAAATGTAGCAATACATTTTAAAAATGAGCCGTCAACGACAGTGTGAAAAATGTAATAAATATCTAATAAACATAGATATAATAATCAAATATTTAGGTTGTTTTATTGTTGATTTATTGTTTTGTGTGTAAAATAAATTATTTTTTATAAACAACAGACTTGTTTTTTTTTTGATAAATATAATTTATTATGCTTAAAAATGTTTTTGGTTCGCTTTAGTTATACAAGAAAGCACACGTAAAAAAATACGCCTAGGATTCTACCTCTGTGGTGTGAAAATGTGTAGATATTATTTTATGTAAATTTGTAGATAGATCTATTTATTCGGGACATGACCGACCCTTGTAAATAAAGTTAATCCCATTTAATTAAATTGCCACTCCTATGTTGTTGAAGAAGGGCGTTTTTATAACTTTGGTAGGTAAATGAAATTCACATTTAGCATGTATATGCTATTCTAAAACCGACTGTACATTACCCATCTAAAATATATTTTAAAAACCACCATAAAAAAGTATACATTTTTTGATTAAAGATCATATTTGGAGGTTATAAAAAGCCAGTAAGATAAGTTGTCACCTGCCACTTTTTATAAATATAATAGTAGTGGGTGACTGTCACACAAGGTATGATATCTAGCTATTCCAAACTCGTCAAACCTGCGCATGTGACGTGAGTTTTAATAGGGCGTTTCAAAGCTAATATATAGGAGTTTCATATTTATTCGGTCAGTTTATTGTTTAAAACTTTTATTTGTTTGTTATTTAACATTATTTATTACAACAAAAATTCAGATCATACACGTATGGCTTCAAATTGAGAATAAATTGTATTTTTACTTGAGATTGAGATGAAGGAATGATGGTAAACTATAATAATTATGTGTTTGTATATAAATGAAGATACTTTATTGTTTTTTTGATTAAATTTATTGTACTAACTCTTACTTTTTGGAAGTCCATCTTATTAAGAATAATAAAAAACTCTTCGTTTCAACGTAACTTCCAAGGTTATTTGAAAAATTTTAAATCACCGCTGCTGCTAATTCTTCCACTACCCTGTACCCTTGCACCACCTTCAGCAACATTCCTCTCTGAATCCTCAGTAGTGATTTAATCCTTGCATGTACTCCCGCTCTTCCACCCCACACTTCCGCCCCGTACAGCATACCCTGCTCAATCGTTCTATAAATAACTCTTCTCTTTCATTCTCCCGGTCCTTTCACATTACACATTAATCTTCCCAGCCATACCTCTCGAAATTTCGCCTTATGCGCTGCCTTTGACATTTTGAAGGATAACTCGCTATCCAACCACTGCTTAGGTGTTTCACCGAGTCCACCATGTGAATTTTCTTTTCTTTCACCATCACCTCCAACTCGGTCGCCTTGCTGCGTCCCTTCACCAGTAATCCCACTGTTTTCTCTTGGGCCACATCCAATCCGCATTCTTTTATCTTTTCCACAATCTTTCTATACATTTTCTCCGCATTTCTCTCTATCTCTGCCTCTCCCTTTGCCTTATATACCAGGCACACGTCATCCGCATAAACCGTAATCTCGCATCAATCTTTATATTTTATCCCACAAACCTCATCAAACACGCATTTTCAGTACGTCGGTCCCAATAATAAAATGTTTTGATTAATGGTCAACACTTATACGCGTATATAGCACACCTAATTTTATTTAATTTATTATATATTTTCACCGAAAAATGTTTAAAATTATCTGTGCATAACGTTAATCGCACAACAAACAATGAAATCCTACTCACAAGGTGACGTCAGTAAGACATGCCCTTACATGGGCGATATCTTACCATCTCTTATTTGTATCATGGCAACTATTATTTTATCGTAATAAAGAAATAGATAAAAAATACTGAAAACTTTATAAACCAAAACTAATACATGCCAATTGCGTTTTGCCTGAGCTATCTCAATTATATATTTTTTGATTTTTTCTCATATAGAGTAAAATATCCTATTATCATCAATCGCAGCCCAAATATTCACAGAAGAAATCCACTGATATTATAATCTGTGAACCGCGTGAGCATTCTCTTCGCTCCTAATGTGAATGTTGTATATAATAAAATAGCCATCCCTTGAAAAACATGTCTCGTCCGTCCACAATACATTCCTAGAAAACAATGGTTCTTCGTTAATTTTATTCAAGTACCATTCGGCTAAACTCTTTTCGGATAACCAGCTGGAATTAAAGAATCCATTTTTTGAATATGGTACGGATGCTTCTCGTATTATTTGAATACCCTCCATACCCTCATATAGTACCATTGGATCCGGTATCTATTTTCTTTACTTGTTTACTTGCTTAATCCAAAGTGAATCAGACTTTCAACTCTGGTGGAAACTTCAAACTTTTAAACTTTTTATCAAAACTTATGTCCCCTTACGTTAATTAAAAATCAATATAAATCACCATGTTTATTTCTATTTTGCTTGGAACTACAAAACACGCTGCAAACTTAGTAGAAGTTTCCTTACATTGCGGTTAAATAAGAATGCTTGGCTCAAATCCAAAATCCACAAAATGCACTTTGAAAACTTTATTTCGTGAAATTTATATGTTAACCAAAATCTTATTTCCTGTAACACGATAGGTTAGAATAAATAACAAAAAAATGTTCTTATATATTACTTCTAAAAGGTGCCTAGTTCTCAGTGAATGCTCGACCAAAAAAGTTTTAAAAAATACACACTTACAGCTCATAATTTTTACTTTTAGAAAAATATGTATGAAAAAAAACCAATATAAAATAAAAATAAAACTATAAAATAAAAAAAATAAACTGTTTTTGTAGGTGGGATAAATTATACACATTACAGCTAATTACGGTATCTGCCAAAATAAACAGTACCGAAACAGAGAGTACCGTGGAGTTGTTTATGTAATATGGATTTGTAATTAGTTGATATATTAATAGTACACTGCAGTTAAATTTGATTTAAAAATGGTTCTAACAACGGAAGAAAAAGTATTTTTGGTAGAGCATTATTTTCGTTCATACGGAAAAGGTCGTAATGATGGTCCAAGCTTAGAACAAGTGTCAATAAAATATCAACAAAAATTTAATAAAGCAGCTCCGAGTGAAAGTGTGATGTAAGCTATTGTTGAAAAATTTCGTCGCACTGGTAGTGTATTGTGTCAACGTAAAGGTTCTTCAGGTCGTCAAAAAACAGTATGCACTAACGGAAATGAAGGACGTGTTTTTAACCAAGTTGTGCAATCACCTCAAAGAAGTCTTGTAATAACTACATGTAAACTCAACATTAGTGAAATGTCTTTACGTCGCATGTTCAAATCAATTGGTGGTTATCCATACCGTATTTAAGTTGGACATCGACTAAATGCTGCGGACAAACGTGCAAGAGAAATTTACTGTGGTCCCATGTTGAGTTTAATTTATGAAGATCCTGAATTTTTGAAAAACATATGGTTTTCAGACGAGAGTCACGTTCATCTTAGCGGCTATAGTTTTGTTACATTCCGTAGATTGAGGTTGGCGAGTTTGTAAAATTGCCTTCTTCTTAATAGTGAGTTTCTCCTGAAATTCCGGTGTAGCCGGGCTGAATGCTTGAATCGGCAACTGGGCCCATTTCTATACTTTCCGATAGTATAGAAATAACAGGGCACTGTCTTTATCGAATGTTTATAACGGGGGTTATAGTTGCACATTAATATATGGACACCGGTACTTTCGAAGATCACTTCCACCATACTCCTGATGACTCGCCAATCCAACTGGTTGCTGCTTATCTTGGGCATAGCTAGTTTCTTCACGTTGGATTTCAGCACATGGTCTTGAAGACTTTGTAGCGCTTGCCACACATTTCGGTAGGTGGATCGATCTTGAAATTTGTTCTTTGTTGCCAGGTAGAAGACAAACTGGGATTTGTGTTTGAGTCTTAATGTCTTGCCAGGGATTAGAGTCTGCTTTGTAAGTTCTTCTAACAATCCAAACTTCTTTCAGAGGACGGTTGCCAAACCTCGTGCGTCTTTAATATTGACTGAGAGTTCTGTGCCAGTGAATAGTCTTTCGGGAGTGTGAACAAATCTTGTCATTGTTCTGTAATGACTCTAAACCTAGTTCTACCGGTTCCTCCATATGCTCTCATCAATTCTTCGAAGGCAGGGTCTGGATCCTCTCGGATATGATTCCTCCTTCTTTGTCATGGTCTCCTTCATATGGCACTAGTTGGTTTTGGTCGATCACTTTCGGTTTTCCATTAGGGATCCTACTTATTCCACAAATGACGTAATTGATCTTCTTTTCGTCTCTGAACTTATCCTGCCAGATCTTCTCCAGGTCCAACCAAATTACAGGTCACAAGGTCTTATTTCACGTGGACTCATTGATAGCAGTTCGATAAGCCATCGCAAATAGGGAAACATATTGCTCCCAATCTCTTTGGTGGCTGGAAACTACTTTCCAATTGTCCTGTTAATTCTCTCGACCATTCCGTCTGACTCTGAATGTAATGCCATTGTTTTGGTCTTCTTCATTCCTAGCTTGTAAGAAATAGATGGCTTTCGAAGTTCCTTCCCAGGTCGCTCTGAAGCTCATGGGCTCTCCATATCGGCTAATAAACTAATATATAACCATTCTCTGTCGTCGGATATGGTTCCGCGATGTCTAAAGCAATCCTTTCGAATTGGCTTCCAACATTATACTGTCTCATAGGTGCCCTTCGCTTGCAATGTGGTCCATTATTCGTAACACAAGTTGTATACTTACTCCGGTCCTTCACATCGTTGGAGCTATTCATCCAATAAAACCTGTAGTGTTACTTTCTTAGAACCTTGGATACTGTTGTTCTTGGCATAAAGCACTTACTTCTTTAATAGTCGGCTTTCATTTCGCCGTACTCATCCGACGATTAATACGACGTTGCCTGGTCCGATATGAATTACAATGGGTTCGAATAGTTCTTAAATATTGTTATCAACACGCTACAATCTTTATTCTTCCTTCATCACATGGTTTATAGCATAGTTCCAATTGTTCCGTGTTATGTTTCCAAAAGAATTTATCAAAAGTTGTCTAACGTCATTCAATTTAAAAGTTGTATTGTTTCTTGCCACCTCACCTTTTACCTGTGCTCTCATTAATTCCATAGGGTTTAATTGACAGTGATAAGGTGATAAGGTGGCAAACGTAATATAGTTATTCCTTTTTCCTTCGCCATTTCGTCAATTACATTATCTTGTCGTACATCATTCAACCATGTTTCATCTAAATAAAGGATAGTTCTTCCCTCGCTCCGAAACTTTTTAATACTTCTTTAGTATTGTATTCTCCAGCAAATAATTTCTTCTGTCTCATTCAGAAATTACTTAAAACCAATTTCTTTTAGGAGTTTCCATAACGTATTTCGTCCAAATTTGGGAATCGTATCTACTTCTGCTATATCATTACTTTGTCCAAATTCGAAACCTCTTTATTTAAGTATGTACAAAAAATGGACTTGTCTTCTAATGATATCTCTACCCGTTTTTTTTGGTTCATTAACATTTCCCTGTTTTGTCTCACTTAAAAATCTATAGATACTTTGTTCACTTGAGCACCTAGTTGCACGAATAGTTGCTGATGCATCTTGATATATTAGTGCATCATAAACATTTAAAACAATAGTTTTTTCTCTTTGAAAAAACGCACTTTGTTTTAAATGAGCCACTTGTACTGGAACAAAAGTCGAACTGGTCGCTATTTTCACTACCGAAAATGTTCTTGGTGTAAAATAAATAATAATATAAACCACAAACACTAACGAGTACCTATATTCTTGTGTATTAGAATATAAACAAATCCTTAATTTACAGACTAATAACGTACCTGTTTTGTGTAATTTTACACACCTTAATCCCTTAACACCCCTAACGACCACAATTATTCTCGTTAAAATCGAAAAAAAAAATATTCTAAATATCCCTATTATGACTACTTATCCCTTATCTAAGAAGAATATAACATGATGAGTAAAAGAAATTTCTTAATACCGATATAAATAAGTACGTGAGCTACTTATTTAGGGTCTTGTTTACAACATTTTACTATTTTCTTAGCTACCAACTCCAAACAAATAAACTATAAACATCTAACTGACCTGTGGAAATCTTTATAAGAATATTATGTACTTATAGACACATTTATTCATACTAGAATATTTACAATTGTAATAATAAATACATTATGCGAAATTTTAACACGAGTCAGCTAGTATCGAAAATTAAATTTCTGTTTTGCTTATAGAAAAATTCATCGATAAAAAAACTGCCATCCAGAGAATTTCCGATCGTCACACGCCTTCATTTTCGTAGAAATAGAGATGAGCGGGAGGAGGATGGTGCATTCTTTTTACCCCTTAAGATTTTTGTGCTGCGTTGGAAATCAGACCGCGCTTTTGTCAATAAAATAAATACCTATCTTTTTTTGAAGCAGAGATAGGAATGTAATAACATTTTATATGAAGTAAAGCCTATTATGGCTAAATGGGTCGAGCTATCCAAAGCCAAAAAGGAAAAAAAAGTCTATTAGCATTGTTGAAATTATTTTTCCCCAAACAATAAGCAATCATAAAATAGAGTTGTTAAGGGTTTTAATTGTGGAGATTTAGATGGATTAATTTAATATATTACATCAAGAAGTCTCCATTCTAATTAATCCTTTGAGAATGGTATCTTTCCGAATTGTCTTCCATTATTATTCCACCCCATAAAAATGGGGACAAACAAAATACTTGCAACTATAGACCTATTGCTCTACTACCAACTTTATCCAAATAATAGAAAGATTAATGAAAAATCGTTTTCTTCCCTACATAAGTAAAAACAATATCATTCCAAATAAATGTGAGAAATATTACTTTCTCTACCATCACTTAATAGGACAGGAGCATATTGGGGATAAGCTTCCAAAAGTTCTACCTCTTCCGAAACAGGATCATGTTTTCTTATTCTTTTAAAATCGCGAAGTAAAACTGGTGATGACAACCAAGAGGGAAGAGAGATTCCAAACGTTGAGCGTCTAGGATGACTAAACATTCTCTGGTGGGGAGTAGCGTTCGTTGAGGTACAAAGCAAAGACCTAATTGCATGATGTACCGCCGGAAGCAATTGTTCCCAAGGGTTAATTTGCACATTTCTAGATTTTATTGGAAGTTGAAGCCTTTCATATAATTCCCTTATATCGCTCAAACTGTCCGTTCCCACGGGGATTATAAGAAATAGTCCTGCTTAAAGCTATCCCATAAGATTTAAAAAAGTTTTTGATTTCTTGACTTGAATGAGAAATGGTCATCCTTACAAGAGGAAAGTATGAAAATGTCCTCTGTGATATAGTTTAAAAGAGGGCTGAACATTGCGAAACAATGGTGGGACTTAACATCAACCCCACCAAAACCACACTGGTAGCTTTCACAAGGCAAATAGAACCTAATCTAAAAACCATAAAAGTTAAATATTTAAGGGTAATCCTAGATAGCAAGTTATTCTGGAATAATCTACAACGAAATTATACACAAAGCCATCAAGGCCCTCATGGTGTGCAGGAACATTACAGGTAAAAACTGGGGATGTAACCCACGTATTCCGCAACTAGTATATGACGGTGTACCAAAAGTAAAAAATAATTCTTTGAGATGTTTAATAACTTAGTAGATGTAGTAGAAAAACAAGGAATAGCAAAAGGAAATCGAGAAAATTCATATATAATTGTTAACATATAAGGTTTTTTTGTACAAGTCGGAAGGCGACTTTTGAAATCTATATTTAGTCTCTCAAAAGGTGAAGTAGGTTTGATTAAAGTATTGTGAAATTTAAAAAAACCTGGCTTAATTTCAGAAAAAATTTTACATGATGCAGTCATTTGTCATTTGGTCTAGTAGTAAACAACAATCTTGGGAAATGCGTCAGCTGCCCTATTCTGGGCTCCAGGTAGAAAAACAATTTCGTATTTGAAAGGAGACAGTTCTAGAACCCATTTTAATATTTCATCGTTTTTAATTTTTCTGCGAGAATTATTATCAAACATGAAAGATACGCTTCTTTGATCGGTTTAAATTGTCTACTTATCAACAAATGCATGCATTTGTGAATAGCCTCCACTATAGCATAGGCTTCTTTCTCAACTGATGAATGGCCTTTTTCACTGCCAGTGAGAGTTCTTGAGAAGAAAGCTACTGCTGGGTGCTATCTCAAATTCAGATGCGTCTGTTTCTACAACAAGTATCTAAGTCTGAATTATTTACGGATATTAGCACGGCAGAAGCTAAATCTTGTTTTAAATTATTAAATGAATGAACTGCATCTTCTGATAGAGGAAATGAACTGTCTGCGAATAATCCACTACCATTCTCTTCTTGCAATGTTTATTAGAAATTACTAACACCTGGGCTCTCCAAGGAGATCAACTTTCTTCGATTATGTTTTTTTTAATAGCTTAGTAATTTCAGATTCAATAAATGTTTCATCCTTCTGAGAATGTCTTCTGGATTTTGTTACAACGGGCCTACAGTAGGGATACATATTCTCAAAATGAGAAGCTTCTGATACTTTAGCATGAATCAGACTGGAAATTCGGATTGGTGTTTTCTGTCCACCAAATTATAATTCTAAGGAAGAGTGTTGGTTTAACAAATCATGGCCTAGGATTACGCCAAAACATGTTATCAAGTGCTAATAACCTAATGTTGCTGTAGAAGTGCTCACTAATTTTAAGATTAATTAGACAATATTTTTGTTAATTTTAGAGGGCAAAGATGATGATGCCATTGAAACATATCCAGTATATGATTTAGTGGGAATATTTCTTACTCTATTTGGATTTGTATTAATGAAAATTTCCGAACTCCCAGGGTCTATTAAAGTATCCGTTGAAATACCATTAACTAAAATTTTTAGAGTTGATTTGACTAGACTTGGGTGGAAGGCAGCTTCTACAGATGATGAAACAGAGTCGTGAGATGATGATTGTAATTCTATAGCAGAAGAAGTAGTGGAATTCTGAGAAAATTGTTTGGAATTAGATGACTCATAAGCTACAGCCCAACGACTTTTTTGCGACAAAAGGAACAAGTCGAGTTTCTTGCAGGACATTCCCTACTATGCCATTTATTTTTACAGAAGTAACATTTTAGATTTGATTTATGAAGCGCTTAGCTGAGGGACATCATTCTGCTGAGCACCTTGAGAATCCAAATTGAGTGAATTATCAGACGATAAAAGAGTTGTATAAACTTCATAGGCACTAATTTGAACTCGAACAGCTTCTTAATATTTAGCTTAGTCATATGCTTGCTAAAGAGTTAATGTATTATTTTCCAGTAATCGTTGTCTGTTTGCTGACGTTAATAGTCTGCAGTTAATAGTCTGATGTATTCATTTCTATACTCTTCATCCGTAACAGATTAAAACTGGCAATTCTTACTTAGGCTGCGTAATTCAAAAAAATATTGATCTATGTTTTTCCTCTGTTGTTGAATTCAAGTAGCGGGAATGTGTCCGGCAAATATTTCGTTTACTTCTTTTACATAGAAATTTTGCAACGTTTTTACGATTCCTATGAAGAACATTCACTTATATGTTTAAAGATGAAGAGGTGTAATTAATGAAAAAAATTAGCTTCAATTTACTTGCCTGTTGAGAATCCCCTGTTGGAAGTTCAGTGGAATCAAGAAAATTCTGAAATGTTTGAAACCAATATTTCCATTCTTGGCATGCTGTCGGAGAACTAGGACCAGAATTGAATTTTTCTGGATGAAGCAGACGATCCATTTATAAAATAATTTTCGTTCATTAAATTGTAAAATAACTAAAAGACCTCTAACTAGGTTTTAATGAACGAAATGACAATATCGTATATCTTTGACAATGATAACTTTAATAAATAATAAACAAGTAACTAAACTAAATAGAAGTTAACAAAGATCTAGTCTAGTATTTTCATCACACCTGTGTATTCGTGAAAACTTTTTGACATCATAAAAAGTGTGTAAACATTTTTCCTTTAACGCTCTTTATAGCATCACAAACATTTTTAACCAAACAAATCTCAATTATTTTTAGTTTTCATCCTCCGCGAGGGGGATGATAAGTTGATTAGGGAGGGCGCTGTAAATTGAAAAGCAAAGTTATTAAAACCGATTTATAAAATTTTTATATTGATTTTTAAAATTTTTATTGTCAAATATTGATCTACAAACTTATTCAGCAACTAATTTGATACTCCTATAAAATCTGATGTAAAAAATTAAATTGGATTTATTATTGTCAGTTCCCTCATCTGGTTCAATAGCAAATCATTTTTCAATTAGCTTAGATCAGGCTACTCCTGAATGCTTCAGATATATTGAAAATTCTTTCGATAGATTGTCTCATTTGAAGAGATTTTGTCAAGTTATTTAGCATAGCCTTCTATAACGCCTTTGGTACGGGGTAAAATAAATGTGTGTGTTCATTTTTAGAATTAGCCATTTTGTAAGCCATATTGTATGATACTTACAAAGTTTTTTCGTTTACTGCGAGAGTTTCCTAAAAATTTAATTTTATTTTTTAAATGATCTGAGTTTTCCCACGAAAATTTACCGATATATTTATTGTGCTATATTTCTAGGTGTTTCTTCAATTTATTGCGTTTCAAGCTATCACCAGCTAATACTTTGAAACAAATAACGCATTGCGTTTTTTCTTCTCCACGAATTTCAATGCTTGTAAAGTTTGGTCATATTTTCGTTTGGCTTCAATTAAAATTTGTCCATATTTAAGCATAGAAAATATTCAGTTTTAGAGCAATAAATTTGAAAATGTCATTAACAACTTGTTTTTAAGTCTTAAAATAAAAGGCGCTACTTCTATTTATAGCCGCGCATTTTGCGTCGAGACAATTCGATGACGTTCAACATCTTTCGCGAAACATCATCGTCCGCCGCACCAAGCACATGTGCTGCCTAGTCTTATTTGAGTTTCTCGGGTTGGCTATTTGAACCACTGTTTTAAATCGTAATGTATTGATTATTTTTCCTTTTTTATAAATAGAATTCAAAATTTTATTATTTTATCCTTGGTTTTCTCTAATTTGAGGATATTATAAAATGTTTAATTTAAAATTTATTGTTATTTAATTTACTTTATTTTGAATTGACTGAGAATTTATGTACTTTTAACACTACGTTAATTACCGCAAAGTTATTTATGCGCTTGTTCTCCCTTGTCCTTGTTTCAGCTCCTATTATTTCACCAATCCATTATGCCCTCCATCATTACTTTACTTTGCTCCTTTTTAATAAAAAAATTTATCTTCAATTTTCGTAACAATTATAAAAATTTTTCTTAACTTAAATTGTTTTTTTTTAAATCTATTACAAATCACAATAAACGTTACAAAATTTCTCAACCTAAATTATTTAATCTATCATCTTCAAAATTTGACAGTTGAAAAAAATTTTTTTCTTCAAGCGGTCAATAAATGCATCTTTATGTACTATCGGCTTCAGAATAGCATATACATTTTCAAACTAAAATCGCTTGCATTCAATTCATTTTAGGGGTCGCCTATAAACCAATCACGGTTTAAATAATAATAAATTTGAAATCAGTCAAACAGTTGTCCATGCCCACATCTTTAATGTTAAACAGAGAGGGTATTCTATTGACAAATTGCCTGTGTATTATACCTAATTGAAGGCGTTTTAAAAATCGCCACTCCTAAGCAGGGTGTTTTTATAACTTCGGTAGGTAAAGAAAATTCACATTTAACATGTATATGCAATTTTAAAGCCGACTGTACATGTATATACGTAGTAAAAGTACCTTTTTATTGATTACTGGGAGATAAAGTCTTTAAAAGGCCATGGGAGATAAAGTAAGTTATGGGCGGAGTCTATGACGTCATAAAGTAAGGTTCATTTAAAATTTATTAAATAATAATATTTATACAAAATATTTAATTAATATTTGTCAATTATCCAATTTAAAAAAATATATATTAAACAACAGTTATGTTATTGTTATTGAATATTATTTTCCAATAAGCGAATACCAACTACTTTGACAACTGTCAAAAAAAAGTAAGATGGCGACAACTATTTCAGGGACAACTAAAGTTTGTTGTTTAAGGTAGGTAAATATGTTTGTTTAATTTTTATTTATTTTACACGCTTGAAGAAAAATAGTATATATTGCACGGAGTAGAACGTTCTTTTTTAGTTTCGTCCTGATTGCAGCCTCAGCTTCACTTCGGCTGCAAACTAAGGACTCAACACCAAAAGAGTCACTTCTACTCCTAGTGATATAATCTACTATTACGTTTAAAAAGAAATAAATAAATAAATTCTGATCCGCACTACATATTTCCTTTCATGCCATGAACTACTTTCGTAAATATTATAATTTTTGCTACTAATTATATAGTGTGGAAACCACTTACGGAATAAAATTGTTTATGGGGTTAGCTTAGAAAATTATAAAAAATGCTGGGATCCGTCAACTTTATAATTCAAATGTGAGCTTTTTAAACATAAATTTCAATGTACAGGGTGATACACGCAAGTCTGGGATCGTCCATGATCTATATTTTTAATGAAACACCATGTATATTTTTATGATTTTAAAAGCTCCTTCAATACGATCTCAACGAACTATACCATTAGGGTCTATTATGAAGTGTACAGGGTAAAATTTTGAAATTATTTATAATTTTGTTCAAGATGCATAAAATACTTGACGTAATTGATTTTTTACATTAAAATAAATGCTCAAAATGTTCTCCACCTTGTTGTTGGCAATAACACAGTCGTCTATAAAAGTCGTCCCGAACTTTGTTTACAGTTTGAGGTGAAATAGCCCGTATTTCTGTAGAAATCCATTCTTTGAGGTCTACAATGCTAGTTAGCTGTGTTGCATATACTTTGTTCTTGAGATAATCCCACAGAAAAAAAATCCAAGGGCGTATAGTACGGCGATCTAGCTGGCCACTAGATAGTACCTCTTTGTTCAATCCATTCATTCAATTTCACTTTTTTTTTCATTTCACTAAAAGAATTATTTTTATTGTGTGTAAATTATTTAACTAACATTTATATATTACACTGATAGTCTAACCAATTACTGCCACTGTTAGGCTGTGTTTACCTACACCTCTAGATGTCAATTTTATTTTCCATCTCTCTCAATTATAGGTTCATTGCTATTGACTACAAACTGTATGTTATTGTGTTGTTGTGGCACCTTTATGTTTACTTATTACTCTGAGATGTCAACACATTAACAACTGACAGATATTTACCGAATTAGTTAAGTTATATTGGCATAGTTATCTATACAGTTTTTATCTATTCGTGACAAAAAATTTTAACAAAATCCAAAATAAAAACTTATTAAAGAAATTTGAGGTCTGCATTCAGCTAATTAAAAATAAGACCATTATTTAAATTGTGAAGCATTATTATTTTTACAATTTTATGTATTTACCATCTTGAACAAAATTATAACTTATTTCGAAATTTCACCCTGTACCTAATGGTATAGTTCGTTGAGATCGTATTGTTAACCTGAAACACCCTTATTAAAAATATAGAACATGGACGATACCAGACCGGTGTGTATCACCCTGTAAATTTAAATTTATGTTTAAGTAGCTCACATTTCAAAGTTAACAGGTCCAAGCATTTTTTATAATCTTCTAACCCCACAAATAATTTTATTCCATAAGTGGTTTCCACGCTGTATAAATTTAACACAAAATTATGTGCACCTATACATGCAGGAGTTGTAATATATTTCACTACGCTAAACTTTGCTGTGCATAATTAATTGTCGGTTGCCATTTTAGTTGGGTTCGTCCTTGGTCCAAAGAAGCACTTGGCGTATAAAATCCAGTGATAAACAAAAACAATCTCGGTTGCTAACTAGAATGCCATATGCTATCCTGTTGACAGACATTCGCCATCTTTGTTCCGACAACACTACGAGATAAGAAATTTCGAATTAAGTCTGGGCATTGTGCATCATGAAACACTCTAAAATGCATTACCTTTTACGAGGTGTTTACAGCAAGCACGTCCAAGATGTATTATATTATTTGTTAACATATCTCAACCATATTTTCAAAAATAATTCTTTAAACTATAAAAGAGGGTTATTCAATATGTATTTGAATTAGCTTGTAGGACGCATTGTACAAAATTTTAGCTCTTTTAGCTCTATTTATTTGGGAATATTAATCCTTGGTTCGTATGAATAATAAAATTAGAAATTCTCGAAACAAGTTGATTTTAGATTTCAATTTACTATTATTTCAAATCATAATCTAATATACAGGGTGAACCACTGTCGTGTAATGACGTCATCACCATTTTTATCAAATGGAAATTATACATTTTTGGAATCAGCTCAGCAAGGGCAATTTGAAAATTGAAAAAAAGGGGGGGTTCCATTTGAAAAAAATGGTGATGACGTCATTACACGACAGTGGTTCACCCTGTATATTAGATTATGATTTGAAACAATAGTAAATTGAAATCTAAAATCAACTTGTTTCGGGAATTTCTAATTTTATTATTCATTCAGCCAATAATGAATGTATGCGTTACTTTATGGACGCACTGAATAGATAGGATTTTTACGATAAGTTGACCATGACGTCATTCCTAGTTAATTATATTGCCAACAAAGTAACTTAAAAATAACTGACAGTAGATGAGATTTACTTGTAAGAGCTAGGAAAATGAAACGTGTACAAATTGGTAACAATTCGCGCTGTTGCCACGAGCCAATTGCCACGCGTCATTATTGTATTGTACACGTTTGACATTCGATTGTGGATAATTGTTTTATTGATTTTGCGTTTAGTTCTCACATTTCGATTTTTTTCAACAATTAATCAGAGGCCCGATTTTATTTCACGAATTCGATTATGGAATCGTTCGATGTTTTTTCGGAAATCTGATAAATCGGTGATTCATTATAGAGAGTTCAAATACTTTTTTGGTACGTTGAATTATAATATAATATAATGTTGTAGAATGACTTATCATTTGAGTTATTCTTTTATTCATAAATTTTTTTATAAAAATGAGATATCTTTTTTGGATTCATTCATAAATGAATTTTATTATCATTATTATTGGAAACCACAATATTCCCATTTGATAACTTAAATATTAGCACAGCACTACCAGTTAACCTAGATGAAGGAAAAACAACTCTGCGTGACAACACCGAAAATTTTATGCTCTGACGTCATTGTCAACTTATCGTAAAAATCCTATAACATACAGTCTGGCAATCCAAAAGACAAATCTAGTATAAATGCTCTACAATGCTTAACTGAAAGCATAGAGAAGAGAGTAGTGGTTAAAGGGAAAGATCTTTGCGCTTTTATTAACATGGAGGGTGATTTTAATAACACCTCGTTTATACAAAAGGACACTGGTTGCAGCAAAAGGGTGTCCTCAAAGGACAGTGCCATCGCCCCAGCTGTAATCCTTGGTTTTACGATTTAAGGATGTGAAGATGATCTTGTCATCACCATTAGGGGCAAACGTAATAAAGTTATCACAAGTTTAATGCAAATTGCTAAAACTATCATAAAAAAATGGCACCAGAAGAAAGTACTAAAGGTCAATTCAGGCCAAATAATTTTGCCTGATACTCTCTGATCTATATTTTCAACTGTGAACAATATCAAATTAAAATTGTCTAAGGAGGTAAAATATATAGGAGTGATCCTGGATAAAAAATTAACTTGGGACAATGATTTGGAAAAAATCTTATCCAAAACCTTAGTGGCGAGCTGAACTTGAAACCGAAAATGATTTTTGGTCAGATTAATCCATTATCAAGCCCTTTGCCTCACTTGTGTGGTTGTCCAAAATTCCACAATCAACGGCATGTGCTAAGTTGCAAAAATTGCAACTACTGGCTTGTCTAGGGGCAATGGCAACGTCTCAGCAGTCCTATAGGCGATGCTGGGTTTCCCTCCGCTGCAATATTGCATATTGAGAAAGTCCGCAGCTGGTTCTTTACGAATGAAACAGACACAAAAATTAAAACCTGGTGATTTGGTTGGTCATTTCAGCATCCTGGAAATAATTCCACTAGCGTCTTTGAACCAGCCAGTGGGCACGATGCAAGTCAGGTTTGACTTTGACACGCCGTTTGAAGTAGGTAGTTATAGAAAACCGCCATACGGTTGAAGAAGTCGAAGAAGAGCTACAGGAAGGCTTACTTATTGTATATATGTGATATAATGCTCTTAAGATTAGATTTAAGGTGACAACCTTGTTCTAATGTTTCGAATGCGTTTATTTTATGTTATTCCCAGCTTTGTTATTGTTATAAAAGCTCTATTTGGCTATTGAAGATATGTCCTAGGCCAAAGAATTACAATATTGCCCTAAAGCTTTATTCCACATACCTGTAGTTGACTTTATAAATCTGCGATAAATGTTACTGTCACATAAAAGTTTAGCGACCGTCTAAGAAATAAGGTTGTGTTAAAAATATTTATTAAATGGAAACGAAATTTTGTACTTACCGTAAAATAAAAATAACAATTTAAGGTTTTGAAAAAAACCGATTTGTAGAACTTTGTATCAAAATATTGACAGTTGTCATAAGAGGTTAAAATAAATTTTTATATATACAACCATCTAAACGTTTTTGGTGCTATCTCTTTCCAACATTCGAAGGTCAAAATTCGTTGAAAAGAACGTATGTCATTGCTTGATAGACACGTGTACATAATTGTTTGATGCGTTTCTACTACTAGTAGAAAAGGACGAGGTATATAAAGTTTGTTTTTACTACTAACTGTTCGCTGTTAGTGACGTCAGGGTAAAGGTCAATTTTTTGTACTGTATGCTTAGACAAAGAAAGAGAGAGGATTGCGCATTGGAATCAATTTATGTAATCCATTTACCACCAAACTAATGGCGGGCAATATTGACATAGGCGTATCATACGATTTTTCTTATACGATTATTAAATAATCATTTTCATTATTTCGTATTACAAATCTAATTTAAAAAAAGTCTTTAAATATGTACTGCTCCAAAAAAAAACAACAATTATTTTAAAACATATTTATTTAATAAATATTACAATTTTAATCTATTTTATCTATTTTAAATATATGTTTTTGTTCCACGCCACTGCAAAACTATTACATCTATGAGAAAATAATAACAATTAATTGAAAAATAATCTTTAAAACTGAATAAAAACAATTTTCAAAATGTATGTACAATTAATTTAAGTTATCATACATATGTGATTTAGTTAAACATCTATTACCTGAAAGCTGTAATATTAATAAAAATAAATTTCAAGGAAATAGTTTTAAAATACTTTTTACCTATGAAATGAAATTCCTTCCTCTTTTTTAGCATTCTGACTGTTGCACTTATAAACTGCACAAGTAACCATTTTAAAATGTCTATTCAGGTGATTAATATTGGTACATAATTTGGAATATGTGACGTCACACCACTGTGACGTATTTAGTTGCTATATGTTTTGTTATACAAAATTAGTATTGTCAGTTTATGTTGGTTAATTGTCAATATATTATCCTTTTATATAATAGATAATTATAACAGCTACGTGTTAGTATCTTTTATGTTATTTCCCAGCCGTACATCTCATAACTGTCCATCAGGTTATGGGCCCAGATAAATTTCTTGCATTCAGTGTTGTATTCTTATCATGATGAATAATTCGTATCAGCTCCCGCAAATCGAAAGATTAAAAGGTCGTGAAAATTACGATGCTTGGAAGTTTGCTGTACAAACATATCTGGAAGATTTGGAATTATGGGACTGTGTGATTGGTGAGGAAGTAGACGCGAAGAAAGATGTTAAAGCTAGGTCAAAATTGATACTTCTAATAGACCCCATAAATTATGTTCATGTGCAGTCAACAAAAACTGCTAAGGAAGCTTGGAAAAAACTAGCCAGTGCTTTTGAAGACAAAGGATTAACACGTAGAGTTGGATTATTGAGAACTTTGATAACCACCAAGCTGGAACATAGCAATTCCATAGAAGATTATGTAAACAAAGTAATTATGACAGCATATAAATTGACTAATATTGGTTTACATGTCAGTGATGAGTGGGTTGGTACTATACTGTTGGCCGGATTACCAGATGAATACAAACCCATGATAATGGGTATTGAAAGTTCTGGTATAGCAGTAACAGCAGATGCAATTAAAACCAAATTGCTGCAAGATGTATCTAAGCCGACCGATCAGGAGAAGTCACTTGCTATGTATGGAAGTAGTTCAGATTCAAGATTTAAAAAGAAATACTCAGCGGATAACAGTGGTAAAATGAATTCAAAATCAAGAGGACCCCGATGTTACCAATGTAACAATTATGGCCATTTTGCCCGTAACTGTCCACAAAGAAATAGAGATAAAAATGAAAGTAGTGAAACATTAGCTAAAACATTCAGCATTTTTCCCATCAGTTCTGCGATACAAGAAAATAATCGATGGTATTTTGATTCAGGTTGTTCAGCTCATCTCACAAAAAGTAAGGATATGTTTAAACATAAAAGAACAGCAGATCTAACCGCAACAACTGCGTATGGCCCACATTAATTTTAATAGTTTGGAAAAGATGAAAAATGGTCTTGTTTATGGTGTAGAATACCAAAACTATAAGTCACAAAATCTAACATGTGAAACTTGTATCCTTGGGAAAAGCCATAGGCTACCCTTTCCTCAAAGTGACACAAATACATCAACATTGTTGCAGATAATACATTCAGATATATGTGGACCGATGGAAAATTCAATTGGAGGTTCCCAGTATATGCTAACATTTTTAGATGATTATAGTCATAAAGTATTCGTTTATTTTTTAAAAAACAAGAGTGAAACCTTTGAGTACTTTAAAGAATTTAAAAGCTACGTTGAAACTCAGTCTGGATGTAAAATCAAAATTCTACGTACAGATAATGGTGGAGAATATTGTTCTAATCAAATGTCAAATTTCCTAAGACATTCCGGAATAGAGCATCAGGTGACTGTACCGTATACGCCAGAACAAAATGGCAAGGCGGAGCGCTTAAACCGGACCATAATTGAGAAAGCTCGTTGTTTGTTAATTGAATCAAAATTACCAAACAGTTTTTGGGCAGAAGCTGTGTATACGACAGTATATTTAATCAATCGATCCCCTACAAAATGTATCGAAAAAGACTCCGGAAGAGCTATGGTCAGGTAAAAAACCGACAGTTAAACATGTCAGGATTTTTGGTTGCAAGGCTTATGTACATGTACCCAAGGAAAAGCGAAGAAAATTAGATCCAAAATCTAAACCATGTATATTTGTTGGTTATAGTCTACAGTCCAAAGCGTATAGACTATACGATAAATCGACAAATCTTGTTTTTCAAGCAAGAGATGTAATATTTTGTGAGAATGAGAATGGTTCTGCAATACTTGATCAGGTCCGTTTATCGAACGAAAACCATTTTTATCATATTCCAAATGTTGACATTGTAAGTTCGCACAGTCTTCAGGACGACAGTGTCACTAGCACAGAGACCCCAAAAGAGATAGTCACTATTTTTGAAGAAGTAGAAAATGAAACTTATGAACCCGACAACGACTACGTGCCCTCAGCTCCACAGGAAGAACCTGAAAAAGAAAATGAAACTTATGAACCCGACAACGACTACGTGCCCTCAGCTCCACAGGAAGAACCTGAAAAAGATGTATCAATTACAGACCCAATTAGACTACAGAGAAAAATAAATCCTCCAAAAAAATTTGAAGACTATGTTAGTTATTCTATATTTACTGAAGATTCTGATGATCCCACAACTATAAAAGAAGTCTTGGAGAGGCCAGATAAACATAAATGGCTTCAAGCGATAGAATCGGAGTTTCAATCTCAATTAGAAAACGGCACTTGGGAGCTTACAGATCTTCCTCAAGGCAGAAAAGCTTTAAATTGTAAGTGGTTATTTAAAACAAAAAAATCTGCAGTAGGAGAAGTTATCAAGTACAAGGCTCGTCTTGTCGTAAAGGGTTGTGCTCAACAAAAGGGAATTGACTACAACGAGACATATTCGCCGGTTGTACGTTACAGTTCATTGAGATTTTTACTAATATTAGCAGCAGAATACGATTTGGAAATAGAGCAAATGGATGCAATAACAGCATTTCTTCAGGGAGAATTGAGTGAAGAAATTTACATGCATCAACCAGAATATTTTAAAAAATCAGAGAAAGTATGTCGTTTAAAAAAAAGTTTGTATGGACTTAAGCAAGCGAGTCGGGTTTGGAATATTAAGCTGGATACTTGTTTAAAGAAAAGTGGAATGAAGCGTTCGAACGTCGATTCCTGTGTATATTATATACACGAAGGAGAAAAAAAATTGTACATAGCAGTTTATGTGGATGATCTTTTAATTATGTCAAATGACGATTCGCTGAAAAATAAAATTAAGAGTATGTTAATGAATAATTTTAAAATGGTTGACCTAGGTAAGGCAAGTTTTATACTAGGATTTGAAATCATAAGAGATCGTAAAAATAAAAGAATATGGATCAGTCAGCAAGCTTACATAGAAAAAATATTAAAAAGGTTTAATATGTACGACTGTAATCCAACAGACACGCCTTTAAAGCCCGGAGAGAAGTTAACAAAAGATCAATGTCCCCAAAACACAGAAGAAATTGAAAGAATGAGAAATGTTCCCTACCAGGAAGCTATTGGAAGCCTACTTTTTGCAGCTCAAATTTCTAGACCAGATCTAAGTTTTGCTGTAAATTTACTCAGTAGATTTAGTCATAATCCTGGAAGAGCGCATTGGGAGGCTGTGAAAAGGGTCTTTAAATATTTGAAAGGAAGTTTACACTACAATTTAGAATTTCGTGGTAAAGCTCAAGAAGTTACGAACATAATTGGTTTTTCTGATGCAGATTGGGCCAGTGATCCAGATGAGAGACGATCTATTACTGGTTATGTTTTTCTTAAAAATGGTTCTCCGATATCATGGGCTACAAAGAAACAGCAGACAGTTGCACTTTCCACTACGGAAGCTGAATATATGGCGATGTCTTCTGCAGTACAAGAGGCTTTGTGGCTTCATGAATTAAATAAAGAAATATTAACGTGCAATAAACCGATTAATATTTACGTTGATAATCAAGGTGCCCAGAACTTGGCCGTAAATGGTGGATATCAAGCACGAACAAAACATATCGACGTACGTCATCATTTTCTTAGAGAAAAGATTATGGAGAACAAAGTTTGTTTAAGCCATATTTCAACTAAGGAAATGATTGCCGATTCCCTTACCAAGTCATTGGACCGAAACAAATTTCAAACGTGCAGAATGAAACAAGGACTTATTCCAAATAGGGAGGATATTGGTACATAATTTGGAATATGTGACGTCACACCACTGTGACGTATTTAGTTGCTATATGTTTTGTTATACAAAATTAGTATTGTCAGTTTATGTTGGTTAATTGTCAATATATTATCCTTTTATATAATAGATAATTATAACAGCTACGTGTTAGTATCTTTTATGTTATTTCCCAGCCGTACATCTCATAACTGTCCATCAATTAAAAAAGGTGAAAATTAATAAAAAAACTAAAAAAATACAATTCGACGTTCCAAATTTGTTTATCACCAAACATTTGTCAAACGTTTGAAAATTGGCTTCAATCACACGCATAAGGTTTTCATTGCCATGCGCTGTCCACTCTCTTTCCTAGTCTAAGACTGTATGTAACACACGGACCTCTTTGTAACATAATAAACGTACTCTCTCCTAGTCAGGAGTAATAAGGGTACTGTTTATGACATGACAGATCGAATGAAAAATCTAATGAAAACAGAGACGGTTTAAAAAATCGAATCTAAAATGGAAATTTTTTTAAATGAACAATCTAAATTGCATATTCAAATAGTATAAAGATAAAAATTTTATGGTTTATGCATCTCAAATTAAAAATGGAATGCAAAATCGGATAATCTAAATAGGGTTTAACAGTTATTAAAGGTTAGAATAATTAAGTTTGACATATGATAATTTATTCATTAAACAAATTTATTCTATTCAAAGTATAAAATATTTGACAATGAAAAGTGACTTCGTTGTCAAAATTTTTGGTTTTTAAGATTAGTTGCGCAGAGTATAAATTATGAATCTCCTGTTTTATCTTTTAAAACAGAAGATATAACGAAAGGACAGTCCAAAGGGTAATTTTTTTCGGTTAAACACGAACTAACTTATATAATGATTCGTTTGGATCAATTTTTTCAGACGAGTCCTTAAACTCTATAGATGTTAATTTAAAATGAATTTCTTAAAATTGAAATTTACTAACAAGACAGAAAAAAACAAACCAACGAAATTAAAGACCCGTCAGGTTCAAGGTATGAACAAAAACGTCTAAAAAAATCGTAAGTGTTACTGTACTGCCAAAAAAAAACACGCGTATTACTATTATTATAGTGTCGTATGCGGAAAATCCAAAAGATGATGAAAATACCTTACGTGGCTTATTCACCAAAGAATATTAAAGCAACTCTCCAGTATATATGGTAACTATTTTTTATTTAATTTTAGACCATTGTTTCTGGTCTCCTGAAAAAATGCAATCAAGACACTCATCCACTTCTGGTGTTCTAATGGTTGGCCCTAATTTTAGGGTCGGCAAGAAAATAGGCAGCGGCAATTTCGGTGAACTAAGACTGGGAAAAAATTTATACAACAACGAACACGTCGCGATTAAGCTCGAACCACTCAAGTCCAAGGCACCGCAACTTCATCTCGAATACAGGTTTTATCAAATGCTAGGAGAAAACGAAGGTATGTTGGCAATCTTATACTTTGTTCTTCTAATTAACAAAGATAAATTATTTCCAAAATATTTATAAACAGTTTTTGTTCTGGATGAATTATAAACATCTCTCAATACTATATTTTTCACAGCTTGAGCCTTATTTATAATATTACACTGAGTAAACTCCATTTTTATGGTATTTGTAGGGCTTCTATAGAAACATTCCAGCAATTAAGTGGCGATAGCTCCCCTCCTTGAGGGCATCCTTTGCCTACCTTAGCTACAAGGGTAGCTTCACCCAGAGAGGATATTCTCTAGACAGGCCTTTATACATAAACAGAGGTTTTGTGACACTTTAGTGCTTGAGTACTTGATTTGGTCTATGCGTTATTGAACGCACCCTTTATTGCACTTTCCTTTTCCTACAAGGTCTTTGCTAACAACAAAGACTAAATCTGGGTTATCCAGTACCGCCTCCGTTGACTTTCTTAGTTAACGCATATTATTGACTATTGCTAAAGGTGATTGACCTTTGGATTTTTTATTTTATTTACATTTGATTTCGAATTAAATCATCACTTTGAACTCATTTACATTGATCAATTTTCGATTCAAGTTGGTCCTTCTGATTTTACATTTGAAAAAACATTGGAGTTTCTCAAAATATGACTGTATCTATTTTGGTTCGATATTTCATATTTTTATGATTAAGCATGCACATTATGTTCTTCTTCTTCCTTTAATGGGTTATATCCTTGGGGGTAATTTGCCCAGCTAATTCTTGGGAGATGATCCTGACTTGCTCGAAGAAATCGACTATCTCCAACTTTCTTAATATAAAGATACGAAATTATTGAACTATATCTTAAATCGTTCTTCTTCGGACCAGGTTATTATTAGATTTTTATGTAAAGATAACTAAAATTCCAAGTCTAATTGAACAAATTAGGTTTAAAATTACAATTACAGCTGTTTCGCTATAATAAATAGCATCGTCCGATTGACAAGTTACATTTTGTTTGTTTGTAGCTAGGTACCTAATGTTGATTAAGCAGGTAAGGCTAGACCAAGTATGGAAGTAATAAAACAAAACAATATTAAAGCCTAGATGTTATAAGCCCTAAGGGATTATCCTGGATGTATTTCCCTCTAAGATCAGTATAACTGTGCAATGATATAGAAAAACCAGGAAAAACTATATCATGCTGATCTTTACAATGACTTAATATATTTCTGTTACAATTACGTCTTATCTATGTATAAAATGAATATTCAATCAAAGTAAACAGTTTAATAGTGGAGAACTTTCAAGATTTATTTGTTCAATCACTACTGTAAATTGTTGATCTGCTAAATGTCTTTTAATTTCAAGTTCTTCGAGGAAATCTAAATTTTGTTTTTTATCACAAATATGTAGTATTTGAATGTCATTGGTGTGTATGAGTAAGTATGGATGTTCAAGAACGTGTTTTGCATAGTTTGACTTATCTGATTATTGTAATATATCGTCGGTATACTACGAAAAGTGACCAAGTCACATTTTCTTAAATTCGACTTATTGTTACAAAGTGACTTCAGAAAAATTCACCAAGTCAAATTTTAATACATAATATATATTAATATGTATTAAAATTTGACTTGGTGAATCTTTCTTGATAAAGATATGATCTTTTGAAGTCACTTTGTAACAATAAGTCGAATTTAAGAAAATGTGACTTGGTCACTTTTCGCAGTATACCCACGATATATGCTTTTAAGTGTTCATTGAATCTTATTTCAAAATTTCTTTGTGTTTGACCTACATATACAGCATTGCATTTTGGACAATTAATTTTGTAAACAACAAATTTTTTTTTTAATTTAGGTAATTTTGTTTTTACATTTAACAATTTTGTACCAACATTATTGTGTGATTTGAATGAAATTAATGCAGATGTTACCGAAGATATTATTTTTGAAATTGTATTAGAAATATTTCCACAAATAATTTAATGAATTATTAACTTTTTCAAATCTCAAATCTAGAAAATTAATTAAATTATTTTCTTCAACTTCTAAGGTGGAATTAATTTTAGGATGTATTAATATAATTAAAAAATATATCTAATTGTCGTTCGCTACCTACAAAACCTGCTAAGACATCATCAACATATCTATACCAAAATAAAATATTGTTTTTATAACTAGAATTAAAGATTTGGTTTTCTAAATTATCCAAGATATTTGCTAAAATTGGAGAAATAGGACTTCCCATTGGAAGGCCCTTATTTTTAATATATACTTTGTTATCAAAAGTAAAATAATTTTGGCTAATGCATACATTAAATAAGTCAATTATATCAATTATATCTTGTTTTTCAAACAACTAGTTAGTTCAGTATGATACATATAAAATACATAAATATTTCTAAAATTACTTGACATTATAAGGTTTAATAATTTAATAATGAACTTATGACACAGTCCGTGGTCTTTTCCCTTGATTTTCATTTCGAAAGTAATATTCCAAAAGTACATTCTTCACTTTTTCGAGTTCGAGATAATCTTTTGTTCAAATTTTCAAATTGAGTTGTTGTAGGTATAGCCAGAGTGTACCATTTAGGCACCTGTGGCGGAAGATACAACGCTCTGGTTATGGAACTGCTCGGGCCAAGTTTAGAGGATTTATTCTCGATATGTAGTAGACGTTTCAAATTAAAAACCGTCCTGATGATAGCCGATCAATTATTAACCAGAATGGAATACGTACACAGCAAAAGACTCATATTTCGCGACGTAAAACCGGAAAATTTTCTAATCGGTCGATCGAGAAATAAAAAAGATAAAATCATCCACATCATCGATTTCGGTTTGGCCAAAGAATACATCGACCCTGATACCGGAAAACACATACCTTACAAGTACGTTAACATATATAACACACATTCTCTTGTATTAGGAAATTCTATTTATTTAAATTTTACTTTGCAGAGAACATAAATCTTTGACGGGGACAGCGCGCTACATGAGCATAAACACCCATATGGGTCGGGAACAATCCCGGAGGGATGATTTAGAGGCTCTGGGACATATGTTCATGTATTTTTTGAGAGGTTCGCTACCCTGGCAAGGTCTCAAAGCGGATACTTTAAAGGTAATCGATAAAAGAGATACAGTGTGTTTTTACAAAACCAAGGGTACATAATATTTACAAATTAATATATAAACACACTCAAAAATGTTTTGCATAATTGGATATGCACTAAATATAATGAAATAATTTTAAATTTAGTATTATTTATTTAAATATTTTAAATATTAAAAAATAAATCACTTCAAATCCACCCCTTGCATCAATGCAGACCTGAATTCTATGTCTCATGCTTTCCACTAGCGTATTGACGTAATTTTGGTCTAATCCGTTCCATTCCTGTTTTTTTTCCTTCAGCATATCCCATCCATGTTCTATAGGATTAAGGTCCGAATGGTTGGATGGCCAATGCATTCCGATGATATCTTCGGTTTCCAAGAAATTTTCTACATATCTCTTTCGATGAGGAGGAGCATTATTGTTTATAAAAATGAATTCTGGACCAACAGGTTCCCGCCACAGGTTATGCTGCCCCCTCGGTATGAAATTATTTGGACTGCTTGGTGAAGTCTATCTTATCGATTTGGGTTCCTCCAAACTCTAATCTGATGATTATCTGACACTACACGAATTCTGGTTTCATCTAAAAAAACTATTTTTTCCATCTGTCACTCTATTTCAAATGTTCCATGGCCCATTCCAGACGAATTCTTTTGTGTTCCAACGAAACTTTGGGGACATATAACGGTCTTCTTGTAAACAAATTTGCTGCATGTAACCAGGGGCAGTCATAATGGGGTTCTTTGGTGCTGTTAATATGAGGAAACGGTCTTGGATGTCTGTAGTAATCCTGGGCCGACCACAATCAAGAACAGACTTTGTTTCCTGATATTTTCTTATTAACGAGAAACATCGCTTTGGTTAACTCCAACGAAAGTAGCAGCGGCAGTTTATGTGTGGCCTTCCTCAACCAAAATAACAATCCTAGTAAGATTAAAGTCTGATATCACTTGATTTATTATAATTACTAAAATATAAGAAATTTGGAATTAAGTTTTATAAGCGTCGGATCATAAATGTTAATAAATCATTTAAAATATCAAAAATAGACAAAAATAATAAAAAAATATATCAAAAACATGTTATTTTAGCACAAAAAATAAGTTCAAAATAAAAGATTCCAGTTTTAAAAACCTCCAGTGGCGTTTCGGATAATATGCAAAACATTTTTGAGAGTGTTTATATATAAACAAAATTAATAGTAATAATAATAATAAATGGTAAACACGCGAAACAGATAAGTTATAAATTTTCCGTAAGCTCAATCAAACCATTTCCCAAAATCATAAAGGGTGTCTACGCATTGGAAATTTGAAAAAAAATGTTTAAATGGATATTAAACGGAAAAATTTCATATTTAAGTACGGTATCCGATAAAATACTTGTCATTAGTTGTCAACTTGGCATTACATTATGGTTAATATCTTTCTACAAAAGAATTTTTTTTACTGGAGAATGATTTCTATTGGTCCATATTTAAAACAAATGTCAGAAAGATAACAACATTTTAACAAGGCGCCCCCCAGTAAAACTGTAATATTAGAGCTTATTGAGAAATTTTGTCTCACTGGTAATATATTATGTCAACGTAAAGTTTGACAGTTTGTACCAATGCGAATGAAGGGGGCGTTTTTGAGCAAATCACCAAATCTCCACAAAGAAGTAAAAGAGAAATTGTCTATGAACACGTGCTTAGTTTAGTGCATGAAGATACTGATTTTGTCAGAAATTGATCTCAACGGTTACATCAACCAACAAACAAATCGATTTCTTGGGTTTGAACATCCTGATGCCATTGCAGAAAAGCCTTTCCACAATGCTCGAGTAACCGTTTGAGTTGCTATGACTGGTCATAGGTTAATTGGTCTTTATTTTGTTGAAGACAATAATGATTAAGATTAAGATTAAGATAATAATGATTCCATATTTCGTTCGGAATATCCGCCAGAATCTGTTGGAGAACTACGACAAAGAATAATAACTTATTTTTTAAATTTGTAGTAATCTCTTTTCTTAAATATGTTTTTCTACAAACGTGTTAAAAATGCCATTTTTAGCACTCCATAGAAGCCTTAAAAATGACACTGCTGTCAAAAGTGAATTGTCAGATTTTGAAAGCAAACGTCAAAATATTTAGATTTTATTTATTAACATTAATATTAATAGTACAATTTGTGCAATTTAACAAATTAATTTCTTGCACTGCTGCCTTACCATTTTCCATGGCTAAGGAAGAATGATGATTCGTAAATAATTATGTCAACAATGGTTGCTAAGGTCGGTAATATATGATGCAATTTAAAATTATCTCATTTGGATGTATTAATACAGGTTTTTAAAATTTAATGTACTTTTAACACTTATCATTAATAACTATTAATAATCTTCAGAAACGTTATAAAGCTTGTTTGTGACGCCTTGGTAAAAAATTAAAAAATGCAGTAAGTCAATAATGTACGGAATAAATTCATTATTACCAAAATAATCGACATTTGAAAAAAATCCCAAAACAGGTCAATTTTAATATTTGAATCGTCATCACATGATGTAGATGTAACTGACGTCACCAGTATTAATTAACGTTGTAACGTAACCGGTAATTTTTTTAACCATGTGTTATAGAAGGGTTTTCCAAGCGTCTTTACAACAATGTAATTATTTATAATAATATTTATTTGTCGACCAAAACTGTTTATTTACTAAAACTGTTTAGTAAAGAAAAGTTTAATTATATTTTAAATGATAAAACTGATGCAAGAATGCAATGAGAGAGCCAAGCAGTAAATTCTTCTCTTAGGTTTACGAGAACTTAAGGCGTTATTTATGCAATCTCCGTTCTAATGCGCTCCTTCAACTATTCTATATCATTTGGGCGACTTTGATAGACTTTTCTCTTTAAGTATCCCCTTAAAAAAAGTCTAAGGATGTCAAATCTGGCGACCTTGGCAGCCATTCGATCGTTCCTCTTCTTCCTATAAATCTATCTGGAAAAACAGCAGGTAAGTAGGTTAAGTAGATTTGTACATCAAAGGCGTAATGTGAAAGCACAAATCAATCTACTTAAATGCTCTTTTTCCGGATAGCTGGATACGAACAAGAGACTTGTTTTATAAGGATACTTGAAGAGCAAAGTTTATTAAAGTCGCCCAAATGATATAGAAGAGTTGAAGAAGAGCATCAGAACGGAGTGCACAAATAACGCAGGTAAACAGTAAACGTTAGAGATGAATTTACTGCTCAAGTGCTCCATTGCTGAAGGTCGATCCTGTCACAGAGTAATAATAGAAATCAGAGTATCGACTCCATATGGAGGGGGTAAGCATCCATTTTCAGGTATCGTCATGACACTTTGGGAGTATCCATAGCCGTTGCAGTTAGTTTTGTTTAAGGTAGGCACTTCGTTGCATGTGAACAAATCAGTGGTAGCGTTTGTATTGTGTAAAATAGTGCATTAAACCATTTTATTCAGGTACAGAAAACTGCAAAGGAGATGCGGAACAAATGTTACTTACATTAATTGACATTAAAATAAATAATACTGATGCATTTACTCCTTCTCAGTGTTCTGTATCTGATAGACTATTATACTTAACGAAACGGATTATCGTAATAATACGGATATTTTAAAACAAAATGCTGAACGTTTTCTATGTGGATATTTAATAAAAAAATATTTACAACAACATACATGTCCTAAATGTAAGCATTATTCCAAATCCATTAAAAAAACCAATTTTTACTTTTTTTAAAAACAAATAAATCAACGTTTAGTAGATATTATTAATCTTGTTGAAAACAAGTTCTATTTTTTTAAACTTTCTGAAAATAACAATTATCTCAATAATAAAGAAAAGTTTCAAGTACGGGTTTTATTTGTAATAACAATTTTTTTTAGTACTACCCTGAGCTTACACCACAAAACAGAATATTGGTTAGCACAAAACAGACTAACCAATATTCTGTTTTGTGGTTTATACTCCCAAAAAATGGCGGCTCTTTTCTTATGAACATCAAAGGAGCCGACAGCGAGTCGGTACTCTTATTTTTATTATATCCTCTGTGACCCTGTAGAAATACGTATTCAAATAATTACATCGTTGTAAAGACGAAGGTGCACATTGAGACACAAGCGACGCAGCTCACGCAAGGTAGCACAAGCCTCGTTTTTGTATCATGTACTCAGCAATGCACGCACGCATATTAAGACGCAGCACAGCGTAGGCCATGAATATGTCAAACCAGACGTGTATTGCTCAGTGTTCGAAACACAGATTTCGTGAACGTGCATGGCAAAATAATTACAAAAAATGCAGGAAGAATTTATTGAGGCTGTGAGAAAATTTCCTGTTCTATATGATGCAAATGATCCGTCATATATGAAATATATGCACTACTTCAAACTGATTTTTATTTAGTCGGAAATAATTTGTAAACTTTAAGTCCGAGAATTCAAATGCTATATTAAATTCGCCTTTTTTCCATGTAATTGCTTTTCCAATAAGAGCAACACTTCCGATTCCCAATCTGCGTCCGAATCTGATTTAGAACTTAAATCAAGCAATAAATTTTCCATCAGAAAATGTTTAAATACTATTAGCGCAGGAAACAACACAGCTTTTGTCACAATAAGCGTTCAAACGACACACGTACAAATTTCGTGGACTTCGTCACTTGTGCTACCCTGCGTGGGTTGCGTCGCTTGTTGTGCCTTGCCTAAAAGCCCTTTCCCGTGAGGTGTCTTGAAACACATGGTTTGATTTAAAAAAATTACATAACAACGTTAATACTGGTGTTAGTTACATCTACATCATGTGATGACAATTCAAAAATTTAAATTGGCCTGTTTTTGGACTGTTTTCAAAAGTTGATTATTTTGGAAAAAAATAATTTATTCCATAAATTAGCGGCATACTAAATATATTGTTACAAATTCGATTCGGACGCCTGCTACAGTCTTAGCTACAGGAAAAGAGCGCGGCAGCAAGCGAAGAATAAAAGAAGTGTATATAAATAGTTTTAAATCAGAGTAAATCAGAGGAAAAATACATTAAAACTGATATACCGAGTGTATATATTACGTATGTACATAAATTAATTAACTTAAGTCTGTATTTTATTAAATAAATAGGTAGTAGTTAGCCATAGTGTGTATAATTTATATCACCAAAAAAAATATGAATAAATAAGTAAAACATTACAGTATTATAAAAATTAATTCATAAATATATTTTTTTTTGTTAAATTTATTGTACTTACCCTTACTTTTTGGAAGTCCATCTTATTAAGAGTTATAAGAAACTCTTCGTTTGAACGTAACTTTCAAGTTTATTTGAAAAAATTAGGTTTTATATTACAATGACGGCCGTCATTCAAATAAACTTCAAAAAACGTTCAAACGAAGAGTTTTTTATTATTCTTAATACTTTTTTTGTATATTTGGTACTGTTTATTTTGGCGGATACTGTACTTACGTTTGCAATTAAGGAACCAATCAAGATTTATTTTTCTTTAATATATGTAGATTAAAATTTTGCTTGAGGACCGAAAATGTAGTGACGGGACGTGGAAGTTCAACCTTTATCCATTTAATAATCAGATGAAATATATTTTGTTTCAATTACTATTAATTACAATTGTCTAGGACAATTTTTCGATCAAATAGTGTTAAAGACTTTTTAATTTTTCATCACCTACATTCTTTAAATAACCGAATTAATTTCATACTTCATTACATACTTCATTCATACCTCGGTAACCTATTTATTTTTGGTAATGGCTACTTGGCAAGTTGATGTAAACAGGTAAGTCAGTATAGGTACCTACACGGATTTGATAACCAATCAAAATTGATATGATCAGAAAGATAATTTCAAAAACCGCTCATAAAATGTTATTGCCAAGCTTTAAAGTTTTAAAATTAGAGGTATTTAATAGGCAGGAGAGAGAAAGTAGAGATTCGTGTGTGAACAGGACACAAAATAGCAGCCATTTAATTAATTCGAGTACGAATTCTCTTTTACATATAAGTGAAATTAACATCTAAATCATCTATAATTAAACCGATATTTTTGGATTCTAATAATTCGTCTTTTCTTGCATTTTTCATTATTTCAAGTCCTGTAAAGTAAATAGGCTTCATTTTTTTCCTTCGTAAAATTTCATCTAGTAAGAACGTAAGGACGTTCACGTACTTGACTTCAATCCGGAAAATAGAATTTTACCAAATAGTAGCACATAATACAATCTGATGCAATCTACAATTATTTTGTGTGAACACGTGTATTATTTGTGCTCTTAATAAATTCATTATGTCTATTGAACAAAACCGCATCAATATACGAAAGATATTTTGCTGGATTTTAAGGAAGTTATAAACAAAAAAAATTGATGAATTCGATTGTAAATTAACAGAGTTAAATGATAAAATTAATCAATTGGATATATCCAAATCTGTCGAGTTTACTGATAATGTAGCTAATGAGGCCATGGATCGCATCACCCGTTCTGGTATGCCTCATTAGAGGCATACCAGAGACTTCTGGGGACGTTCAGACAAAAAAATTACATGATGGTAAGTTAAATCAGTTATGCGAGATATTGGTTGTAAAGAAAATCCTGTGAGTTTTTACCGTATCGGGAAATCGAGCGAACGTCACCCTCGTATGCTAAAGATTATTATGCCTTCTGAACTCATAGCCAAAGACATATTAAAGAAAAAATCAAAACTTCTAGAAAACAAAGATACTTAGAAATTTTCTATAACGGACGATAAGACTCCTATTCAACAACAAAGATTAAAGGATTTTCGTATTGAACTGGAAACTCGTAAAAACAAAGGAGAAGCTGATCTAACAATCAAATACAAAAATGGAATTCCTATAATACAGAAATTTCGCTAAGATTGAAGACTCTTCTGTATTTATTAAGTGGCATCTTTTTTATACGAACCTTAACTCACTTTCCGCCAAATTTAACGAACTTCTATGTACCCTTCAAGTGTTACAACCTCAGATAATCTTAATATCTGAATCCTGGCTTAAAACTAATATACCTGACTCCTTGGTTAATATAAATGGTTATACAATTTACCGCAAAGACAGAGAAAATCGTACTGGAGGTGGGGTTTGTATATAATTGACTGATGAAATTACACATAATTTTTCTGTGCGTATCCACGAAATTGATATCTCTGGTATTGATATTCTGCACCTCTTAATTCTCAAGAGTTCTGTTGCCGATAACTTAGTTTGTCTCTATCGACCCCCTGACACTCAATTGGCTGCCGATAAAGAACTTATTGATAAACTTAATGAACTGTCTTCTCTGGAAAATCTCATCATGCTGGGAGATTTTAATTTTCCAGACATTTCTTGGCGTCTTACTACTCAATCTGAAGGTGTCAATAACTCTACAAGATTATTCAAAAATTTCATTCTAAATTCAAATTTAGCTCAGTTTATAATAGAACCCACCAGATTCAGAATGAATAACCAACCAACCATCTATTCTGGATCTTGTTTTTTCGAACGATAAATGTCTACTTACAACGTCCATAGTGAGTTCTCCTATTGGAAAATCTGACCATTCTGTAGTAACTGCACAAATCCAGTTAATGTTCCACTCATAAATAATCGTAGTAACTTTGTCATGCAAAAAATAACAAATTTCTCTAATGTAAGTTCTGATTTATCTCAAATAGATTGGAATTCTTCTTTCGAAAACCCAACGGAAACCCATCGGATCCCATATCGATGTGGGACATATTTTTAAAAAGGACCACAAATACAGTTAACGTTAACACAACTTATCATAAATGTTTTAGAAACAATCTTAAGCCATGTATCAATCACCACGTATTAAAGTTAATTAAACATAAACGACAACTTTGGCGTAACTCTCTCTGATTTTCAAGACCACAGTAGGTTCTCCAATTATGTCAAGTCCTATATAAACAACCTAAAGCAAAATTATGAAGAATCAATTATTTCTGGAGGCAACAATAAAAGAATCTTTAAATATATTGGCAATTCCTTGGCATCTAAAGTTTCTATACCCCTACTTCAAAAGATTGATGGTAATATCTGTTGTTCAAATAAGCTTTCTCCCATACATTTACAGACGAACTAGACGATGGTAATTGGCCTAAAATAACACCCCTACGTCAGGAGGCCTCTCTTGAAAGCATTATGTTTACACCCGATCTTGTCAAACATCACCTACTCAAGCTTCGTTCTAATGCCTCTCCTGGTTTGGATAATTTAACTCCTTACTTTTTAACACAATGTGCCGATGCTGTGGCTGTACCACTATCTCTTATTATTCAAGCATATTATTACCAGCAATAGCTGAGTAAGTGCATAAGTCTTTTGATAATAATAATGATATATTTCATTATTTGCTACTAACTATCCTCTAATGAAATTTGACCTTGACAGGATTCTACATATTAATAACTAATAAAAAATCAGTTAGGAAACAAACGTATTAATAAACATTTATTAAAATAACAACTGTAAAACAATAAACAGAACTTACTTAGGCTAGAATTTTGTGAGATAATTGGTAAAAAACGTATGCATAATGCATGACTAATAATAATATTTTCTTTTCTGATGAAGCAACGTCGACAAAAAACGGTGTATTTTCTTCCCATGTTCCCGATGTTGTCGATATTAAATTTAGAGGTATATTTGTATTAATTTGCTCTTTGCAACTTTTTAATACCTGAATTAGAAAATATTTCTTTGCATCAAGGACATAACATGTTGTACTTTCAACATGATGGATGTTCGTCACATTCGACTTTGCTAATTAGAGGATAGCTGGATAAATAGTTTTCTGGGCGATGGATGGGACGTTATGGACCAATATTTTTTCTGCCTCGATCCACCGATTTAACATTTTTAGATATTTTATACGGGGCTACTTAAAACAAATTATTAAAATCATCAGTTCTTATACCCCATACATGTTTTGAGGTACAACTGCTGATTTTGGACAACCTTTCTCGAATTTCTTCGTCAGCGACCACTATTGAATTCATTAGATTTGTATGGTGCTTTCTCGTCATAAACAGATTACCAGATTTTAGCTAATGCCTTTAGAAATAATGGTACGTTAGTACTAAATCAGCAAAAAATGTTTTTCTAGGAGCGTTATCAGAAAATCGGTGAAACCAAGAGAGCCACCGCGGTTGAGAGTCTTTGCGAAGGGCAACCCGAAGAATGGGCCACTTACTTGAGATACGTGAGAAAGCTGGATTTTACCGAAACTCCCGATTACGATTATCTTAGAAAATTGTTTAGCGATCTTTATAACCGCAGGGGATTTGTCGAAGATGGAATTTTCGATTGGACAGGTAAATTTTTAATAATTAACCTTCCTTTAAAATGCTTGATAGTTGATACCTACCGGGTGGAAAGGAAACTATAATAAAAGTGTTATTGGTAGCATGTATGTTTATTTATTTATTAACGGGTCTAGTCCATTGTACCCCCATATGTTAGGGGGATAAGTACACCTGCGACCTATAAGATCTATTATATCCTTCCTTCCTTCTCATACGTCTGATGTTTTCACAGATTTATAGCAGCTCTTCTAATCCTAAGAAAGTTTAGGACATCGTCGGGCTTCACATCTGGTAGTTCCTCCTCTTTAATTTCGTATGCTCCTACGTATCTGGTCCCAGAATTATGTAGGCCATGGCATTCGAAGAGTATGTGTATTGAGGTTTCGTCCTCTTCCTTACATAATCTGCACGTTGCTTCACCTACTAACCTAGTTTGTTTATGTGAACTCCTAACCGGCAATGCCTGGTTAATATTCCCCTTAAATTCCGAAGCCTTTTTTACTAAGGTTAAGGCAGTTAAGAGATCTTATCTGGTGTTAGTTTCTCAAAAGTATCTTAGCTTTTAACTACTTCCAGTACTTGGATTTTTTCCTTCTATTTAATTTCTTGGTTTTTCTAAGATTACGTGAAGTATCAGCTCCTTTTTTGCCGATTATCTGCTGTATTATTCCCTTCTATTCCTATGTGTCCTGGGACCCATAGGAGGGTGACAGTGTTCTTGTGGTTTAGCTTGCCTAGGCATTCCCAAACTATATTCGAACTGATTATAGGTAAGCTCAGCGCTGTGATGGCTGTTGTTGATCATATAGTGAGAAAAAGCCAAATGAAATAAATTTATTATTTCGGTTACTGTACATATTTATAGAAAAGCCCTAAACATGTCAAATTTAAATTATAAATTGACATTGTTTAAAGTGAAAATTTGATCCCTAACTTCAATTAAAATATAAGAAGGTAGGTAATATATGTAACCTAATTGAAAGCTATTTATCAGAGAGAAGCCTCATTATTGGGAACAAAATTTTGTTGACACAGGGAGTTCCTCAAGGTTCGGCCCTTAAAAAACTATAATAGCAATGTGAGTGAATTCAACAATGTGAATTCAACAATTATAACTGCAGGATATTGTCAATATTATAATTGAAGAAAGGAAAGACCAATGTCAATGTCACACAAGTATTTATTGATATAAAAAATTATACCTCTGTTACAAAGGTACTAGTTTCGGTATAGTTCAAGACCATCATCAGGCTAAAAATAAGAATACCAAATGAAAACAATTAGACTTAACAGGATAGTAAGTTAATTAATCTTACCTGTACATATTACATAAAAGCAGAAAAAACTGTTGAATATGTTGCAGCAACAAAGTTGTCCAATAGGGAGGGATTAAAACATTAGGGTTTAATTGATTAAATTTAAATGATTATAGATTGAACATATTTTAAGGTGAAATCAAAGAAAAAAGAAAACATAATAAATTGTATTAAACACAATAATCTTATTGGGGAATAGTTAATTAGTAGTTAGTTAACTAAAAACCATAAAGTTTCTTGCTTTAGTGGTGTCTTTATGTTTTCTAGGTCTTTAGACCTTCTCCTAATCTTGGAGGTAATTTCCCCCTATCGTTGGAGTACTTTTCATTATGATCATCTTATGATGATACTGAATTAATTCTTTATCTTTTCTAAATATTAATCAATTCTTTTTCTTCTCTAACTACTAATGAACTATTCCCGAATAAGCTTATTGTGTTTAATACAATTTCTTATGTTTTCTTTTTTCTTTGATATCACCTTAAAATATGTTTAATTTATAATCATTATATAATTAAACCCTAATGTTTTAATTCCTCCCTTTTGGACAACTTTGTTGCTGCAACACATTCAACAGTTTTTTCTGCTTTTATGTAATATGTACAGGTAAGATTAATTAACTTACTATCCTGTTAAGTCTAATTGTTTCCATTTGGTATTCTTATTTTTAGCCTGATGATGGTCTTTAACTAGACCGAAACTAGTAGCTTTGTAACAGCAGTATAATTTTTTTATATCAATAAATACTTGTGTGACATTGACATTGGTCTTTCCTTTCTTCATCTACTAAGTCACATTTTTTGAGAAATGAATGATTTACTTCGTTTAATATTATAATTGTCGTTAATTCATGCAAAATCATAAACATGGTTAAATTAACAGAAATGCATAAGATAACCGTTTTACAGATGATTGGTTACGTAGATAAAACCAGAACATAAATGGAAGTTTTAAGAAAATTTCTGAATTTTCCGTCTAAATCCCAAGGTACAATTAGTAAAATAGAGAATCAATTTTGCGAAGTTAGACATGTCAAGCAGATCGAATAATAGCTACCAAAGCACTGATGCTTGAGTTTGAGGAAAACCCACAGACATCGAATAGACCAGCATATGCAACATTTAATGTCAGCCATACATATTAAAAGAAATTAAAATGCACTCCTATAAAATAATACCGACTCAACGTTATGTGTTCTGATGAGTGCAATTTTTCAGTTAACGGTCATCAAAATTGCCGCTACTGGTCAACGTAAAATCCTCACTGGATGAAAGAGAATCATACACAATACCCTCAACAGGTTAATGTTTGGAAAGGAATTGTTAAAAACCATCTAATTAATTGGTTCCTTTTCCGTTGAGGGGAATATGAATGGCAATCATTATTTAGCAATACTACAAAAAGATGTGGTGTCAAAATTGGCAAATTTATTTCCTGATTCAGGAAACCCTCAAGTTTAAGCAAATACCATATGATTTCAGCAGGATGGAACATCTCCACATTAGCAATTCAATGTCTGCCAGTACTTCAACTTAACATTTCCAAATCGCTGGATAGAGAGGCGAGGATGAATAGAATGGCCAGCAAGATCAACTGATCTTACCCTCTTGGACTATTTTTATGGGGCTGTCAAAAATATTGATTGCAAAAGTAAACCACATGATTTAGATGAATTAAAAGAACGAATAACGCTTGCCATTAGATCGGTCACGCCTGATATATTAATTATCGTTAGAAGAAATTTTTATTTAAGATTGGGATGTTGCCAAGACGTTCGTTTTCGGTGAGCGTTTTGAACCTCTACCTCATTAACATTCATATTTTTTACGTTACGAACAAAAAAATATTATATATCAGATTTTTTTTATGTTAATTTTTTCAATAACATTTTTGGATAGAGATTGAAGAGACCTTTTAAACGATATATCACAAGCCCATAATTCCCATGTAAAAATTGGGGGGTTGTAACTGTTTCTCAAAGGGGTTTGAAGATAGGGATAAAATGTTCACTTTAAAGAATGTCAATTTACAATTTTAATTTGATTTTTTATTTTCTATAAATATGTACAGTAACCGAAATAATGAATTTATTTCATTTTTCTTTTCCACATTGTATATTGGTGCAATTGGGTCAATTTTAAGTTTTCTTAAATGGGGGTAAAAATATTTTGTTATACTGTACCCTAAAACATACCTTTACGTACTTGATTTTAATCCGGAAACTAGAATTTTACCAGATAGTAGCACGTAATATATTTAATTACGTGCTACTATCTTATAATTAAATTTGACCTTGACAGGCTTCTACATATTAAAATCTTATAAAAAATATTACATATTTAGAAACAATAATATTATATTTCTATATTTACCAACTACAGGTCAGCTATCTTGGCATTGAATGTAAATTTCAAAAATAGCAAACGCCGACAAATATATTAATATTTTTTTTTTTTTTCTTTTGTGTTTTAGGGTACAGTATGAAATAAAATGTACGTCACACGTCCGGTAAACTCTAACAGTACTCGTTTCTCACTCCTTAAAAGTATACTTACAGGAGTATCGTAAATAACTATTAACAATAACATACACGTGTGTTTAGATAAGAATACTTAAATTAAATTGATTGTGTTAACCTCTACTTTTTGGAAGTTCATCTTACTAAGAACAATTAATAACTGCACAGTTAAACTAAACTTCCACTATTTATTTGAAAAATTCGCTTTAAAATCAATTACAGCTGTTTCGCTATCACTAGCATCGTCAGATTGACATATTGAAATTACATGTTGTTTGTTTGTAACTAGGTGCTTGATGTTGATAAGGAGTTAAGGCTAGACCAAGTAAGGAAGTAATAAGACATAACATCTAGGCTTTAATATTGTTATGTCTTATTACTTCCTTACTTGGTCTAGCCTTAACTCCTTATCAACATCAAGCACCTAGTTACAAACAAACAACATGTAATTTCAATATGTCAATCTGACGATGCTAGTGATAGCGAAACAGCTGTAATTGATTTTAAAGCGAATTTTTCAAATAAATAGTGGAAGTTTAGTTTAACTGTGCAGTTATTAATTGTTCTTAATACTTAAATTTCTTGTTTTCATCAAATTGTAATGCAATTTTTATCCACCTACTTTATTTGATTTATTTTCATACTTTTAGTATTAAATTAAATTAGTATTAGATTAAAAGAGTAATGCCTTAAAAGTAGCAGCTGTCCATGAAGCAAAACGTCTTCTTAATAAGAGGTATCCCAATCGTCCTACATCGTAAACATCTCATTCGTACTGTAAAAGTGTTTTTACCGGACTAGTTATGTAAATATATATTACAATCTCTGTTTATTAGTCCATGAAAAATAGGTATGGGAACATTTTGTACTTTTTAAAGGTAGTGTAAGGGGAAGGTATAGATTAAGATTTGATATTTCCACAGTCTCAACTCGATGCAACTTGGCAATTTTAATAACAAATTACATTTTCTGCGTTTATTTTGTTTCTATTCGATTCTACATGAAAAATTATACAGTCCTTATTTTCCATTTTCCAAAATCAACATAACTAGAGGTCGCGCCTTCAAAATATCGATTAAATAGAAATTTATTGATAATAAACTGTTAGCAACGCCATTCTTAAATAAACAAATCAATATAATGCTATTTTTGGTACAAGGATTTGCTATTATTAGTGTGCGAAATGTATCGAAATGTATACAGGGTTAGTATAAAGTATGGAACCACCCTCAAAGGTTTAAAATTTTTAAATGTAATTGCTCATCCCCTTCTAATAAGATCCAAGGAATTTAAAAATGCTATAAAATTAATGTACCATATTTGGTTAAACCGGAAAGGCATATCAAACTTATTATTTTTAAAATAAAAACTTATATATTTTTACATTATTGAATTCCTTGTGAAATTCTGCATAAAGTAAAACTTTTCATTCACATTTTTATCAAATAGTTGAGGCTTTAATCAATAATTTATCGTTTTTAACTTTAGCCATAGATGAAATGTCAAACATTTTAATTGCCAAGTAAGTTAAATATTGAGTAATCTATTTTAGTGCAGTACAAGGTGTGTAATAATATTACTGTGTATCTAACTGAAAGAAAAAGTATCGAAATTTAAATTATGCATATATGGAGATAAACAGCGTTTTTATAAGGCGTTATTATTCCAAAAAGTCAAAGAAAATTGAAATTTTGATGAAAATTGGGCTATAGGGCACTGATGGAAGGGTATTTGGGCCTTGTAATATCAACAAATCGATTTATCTCATGAAAAACCTTATAATATAAACAAATCAGCATACAACCATAGTAAAAACCATGAAATCCCTGCTAGGATTATTAACTTCATTAATAGACTTGAGTGTTTATAATAATATTGCAAATGAACGAAAAATCCGACTAAATAATGAAATACATTTTCTTTTGTAATTTTCCCCGTAGAATGTAATACAAGAGTCGGCTTTTGCATATTTTAATATTTTATAACAAAAATTTAACAATTATTGCAAATTTAGCTGTTGCAAAATTTATTTTTTGCTTTTTATTCATTTTTGAGCATATTTTTAAATGAGAGGTGTATTTTTTTTATATTCCATGTGAAAGTAGACGTAAAAACGAAAAAAATGAGCCCCAGAAAAATCTTTTCCAATAATATTTTCCAAGCAAACTTTACGTTGAAAAAAAAGAGATTTTTCCAGAAAAATCAAATTTCTCGGAAAATTATTATGTTATAAGATTGAGAAAATTCGAGGTTATTTAAGACATAAAAAGGTAAGTTTTCACCAAGTTTCATCAAGATTGACGTATCCGTTGGAAAATTAAAAATTAAAAACGAAAAATCGTTTTTTTTTCCATTTTCCTCGAAAAATTGAGGTTATGTGAGAAAATTACCAAAAAAAAAGTTTTATATTTTTACATGATCTACAACTTTTCTATTGGGCACTTTTCATTTTGACGTCAATTTTAGCCGCAAACAGCAATACTTCAGTTTTTTATCCCTTTTTCACCCCTAAAAAGTTTATGATCATAATTGAAATAGTTAATGTATTTTTTTTTTCATGTGTTATAAGCCCCTTTACCACCTCCAACTGTTACATTCCAGGTCTCAGATATTACATTGTTAAGTTAAATGTGTTACTATCACTTGAAGAAAATTCACAAACATCAACTACCCAGTTAGCTCTTGCAAGACTTCCGTCATGAAACTCAAACTTTATCAAAAAAATGTTTCTGATGATGCAACATTTTGCTTAAGTGGTAAAGTAAATAGACATAACTATAGTATCTGCTCTAGAAATAATCTCCGTTGGATGAAGCAAGCAATACGCAGTATCCGCAAAAAATAAATGTGTGGACAGAAATGATAGACTTTAATATTATTGAACCTTTCTTCATTGAAGGTAATCCATCTGGACATCGGTATTTGGATCCTAATAATTGCTGCTTGAGGCGCCTTTGTGTATGAGCATAATTTTATTTCCAAACTATTATTGCCAATTAGTTTACTAATAATTAGTAGTATTATTCCCAGATATTTTACTTCTGTGTTTTTCTTTCCTAGTGGATTTAAAGGTGTTATTAAAAGCAGCATTCTCTATGTTATAAGCCCATAACTATTAGCTTAAGTATTTATTATGGGTGATGGAATTAGGGTGATCCACCTTTATTCACAAATTTAATTGCTGTCTATATAGGTCAAACACTGAAAAAGCATACAGTTGTGGCCACGTTTGAAAAGTCGAACTACAACCTTAGAGATTACTTTATTTGGATCGATTTTTTTTAAAGTGTCTATTTTGACTCACATAAACTCGCTTACTTCTTGGTTTTTTTTAATACATAGTTTCTATATTGTTTATCGCTTTATCTTGCATGATACAAAATAAGAGCGAATCCTCAATTTTCATGCATAGTCAAAAACGAAAACAAAATATCTTTGTGAACAAAATGAATTAATCTTTATTGGCCTAATTTTTCTGGTTTATTCTCTACCGATTGGAGTGGTTCGTTTCAAGATTATAAATAAACATAATTACACATTTTAAATAAAATTTATTTATGAAACTTTTTGTCTTCGTTTAAGAAATAGGTAACTTCGTAAACTTTGGTCAATAAGCCACTCTTTTAGTACCATAATTATGGTAATTATGATCTTTACATTCCTTATTTTTATTAGATGCTCAATCGCAAATACCGAAGTCAGTATTACCGAATCCCTTTAATAAATTGTCTTCCAAAAATACCGTGGGTGATAAAACCGATACATTTAAAGAAGAAACGGTAGTACTAGTAAATCCTTCGCTTGATTATTAATTCTAAATTTCGTTTGATTTCAGATCGTGTATCGTGGTTAAGTTCGGATGACAGAAGGGACAGTCAAAAGGCCAAAATGTAAGATGGAAACGTTCTTTTATTTGTATTTTATATTTATTTATGTATAATTGTAAATTGTAATAAAAATATTTTAAATCTAGCGCTAACAAAATCGTTTTCATTTACCAAGAAACTATGAATCCATTAAGAGGTTAATTATGAGCGAGAATCTTCTGTAAAAAAATTAATAATAACGAGCTGACTTTAAATCATCTTTCCAACTTTGAAATAGTCATCTCTTGGGGCTTTTCATTATTGATCCAAACCTTAAGCAGTCATTCTTTAAAATGCAAAACAATCCCGGTGGAATAGAAACGTACGCCAATGGTAATTGCTGTAGGAAGTTGTTCTATAAAATGACTTGGAGGTAGATTTATTTGAAATATCTCGGAAAATCAGAGTAAATGGTTGTGAAATAACTAAAGGAACGGCGGATTTATACAATGACAAAGATGAGCAATGGCGAGAAATGATAAATTTTGAAAAATAAATGTGATTTATGTTTTTTACCATTTTCTTTATTTAAAATCAACAGTAAATAAGTACCTTTTGTCAATTTGTAAAGTTGATTGAAAGCAGTGAAAAATATTGAGATACAATAAAGTTCATGGAGACGATGGAGTACTTACAAAGGTCTTATTCGGCTTACTTAACATGTTGAACACGGGCCAAATAGAAATTGTACTATTTGGCAAAAAGGAGGGTCAAGGAATTAGAGAGGTTTGGTGGAAAGGAGGATGTAAGGGAGAGGATGCAATCAAGATGGGAGATACGGCTTAAGGACTGAAAGGGATGGAAGAAGGTAAGACGTTTGGGATATTCAAAAGGGAAAGGAGACAGAGATATCTGTATCTGTAATTATGGAAGGGTGGGTCGCCCCACTGCCTTTAAGCCACATTTGGCCCACAAAGGACGTGCTCAACTGTCATTCTCTTGTTCACATCCTCTGCATAGTGGGGTGTAAGATAAACCCAACCTGTTCAAATGTTTTCGTAAGCGACAATGGCCAGTAAGTATACCCGTGACCAAACGCAGGCACAAAAATAAAGAAGTTGGAGAGGAAGCTTGGAGAAGCAGTTTTTTGGGAAAACATGGTGGAGATAATGTTGAGAGGAGAGAAAGAATGGGTGAAGGTAAGCGAGGCAGTGGAGAGTATGATTAGGGGAAGGGAACATTGTTGATGGCGTGAGTGGTATGCGTATTATGTGAATAGTGTGCTGCAAGCTAAGGACTCAACACGAAAAAGTCACTTCTACTCCTTGTGATACAATCTACTATTTTTAAGACAAACTTAATAAAAATAAATTTAGAAAACGGTCAAGCCTGGTTTGGAAACCTTAAAGGGACAAGCAGAAATAATTTTAAATTTTTTCTATATTATTGTTAAATAAATTAAAAGAATACATTACTATTTAATCTGTATTCTATATATTATATATACGATTTCCAAAAGTAGGAGTTTAATTTTTTAAAATTGACCTTTTCCCAGATTATATCTTTAAAAGTTAAAAATTATTTTAGCGTTGGTAACATTTTGGGCTCTGATTCGGAAACCTAGTCGGCTACTCGCACATTTTTCGCTTTGATAAACTCCCGGAGAACTTTCACGTGCAATTAACATATGAAACGAATTAGAGGTAGCTAGACATATATATCGTATTCGAAGCAACTTGAAAGTTTCCGAATATAATTCCGCATATTTGAAAGTTAAAACGAATTCGTGATTTGGATGTTGGCAGATTTCATTTTCCGCTCATGAAATTACATAATATATATAAGGCATACATTTCAAAAGGCATGGAACATTTTTTATTTATAACGTGGGTCAGAAGTAGCACTAAAACTAATATAATTTCATTGTGGATATAGTAGTATTGGAAAACAGTTTTAAAAATCTGAGCTCTAAATTTAGTTTAAGTTCTTAGATTTTACCTTTCTTTCATTTTTTACTTTTCATTATAAAAAAAATCAACCTTCCAATTTTTTTAAGCTAGATGATGCAGACAGACACATCTGTTGCAGATTTAAAACATGATCAGCCCAGAGATTTGACTAAAGCCTTTCAAACTAGAGTGTAAATCCCAATATTTCATTCCATAGCATTTTTGCTGACTGGAATTTCTTAGGCTCCGACAAAAATTACAAAAATGAATAAATGCCATCCCTATTATGAAGGGTAGAAGGAACGAGGACCAACTTGTTACTTATGCTACTTTGGCTGTGGCACCACTAATTTGATTCCTTTTCAAGGACACTTTTTAATACATTAAGTTGGTTTTCCCTCCTTCTACCCTTCATAATCCCTATAAAATGAAAATGTGTCAAGTGAAGACAATTTTGACAAAAGAGTTAAGTTTTTTGAACAAATGACTACAATGGAAAAGTCTCCTCCAATCGAATATCAATAAAGTAGATAATTACCGGTATAAAAAAAAAGTAATAAAATAACATTACTACAAAATTTTTAGTTCCTAATTTACATATTTTTTTGAAAAAAATTGATAATGAAATTGATGTATTTAATTTTTAAACTGCTCTGTTCGTTTTTTCAACAGTGGCAACAGCGCAATTAATTAAGAACAGTAAACGACTAAAAGGTTGAATTAACTTTCACTTTTTATTCGTAAAATACTTTAAATGTAATGACGGCCGTTTCGCTATAGAACTAACATCGTCAGATTGACATTACATTTAAAGTATTTTACGAATAAATAGTGAAAGTTAATTCAACCTTTTTATTATTTACTGTTCTTAATAAGATGAAATTTCACGTAGTAAGGGTTGGTACAATAAAGCACAATTATTAATATTTACTTTAGTCATGAATCAAAACAATAAATTTCACTCATGAAATGTTTTATTGGAAAAAAAAGGATAAAAGGATATGTTATTGTAATAAACTCTTCAAAGAGAAGAATGTTAAAACTTCTTTAATTGAACTTATACACAACTAAATATGAACACTTAATAAACTTGATTCCAATAATAATTTGAACAAGTTAACATTGCATCTCAGAAATATGGTTAGATTATCCTTCTATTAGATGTCAAATCTTGCAATAAGTTGTAACAAAACCCAAAAACAAAAAGAAAATAAAGTATTATTATTTGAAACAATCAATGCTTTACATATTACCGTTAGAATGATGTTTCATTAAGGAATATTAAGTAAGAGTTATTAAATAAGTTTTAATATCAATAAAACATTTAATATTATCATACAGATCATTATACATCATAAGTTATGATTTTAAAGTAAATGTTAGTAATAAATTACTTATACAATAAGATGAGATAGTAACTAAGTTTATATTAAAATAGAACATACTTACAGTAGTCTGAATATCCATAGCAACGGGTAGTTTTATGATCATCCTTATGTGAATATATCTAAAATATTAAATTTATTTAATAACAGCATATGTAATGAGGTAAAAAGGTGACAGGTGAAAATTGATATTATGAGTGATATGATTGCAATCTTTACTTACAAGTGATATGAATCTGAACTCACAAAGTGAAAAGACATTATAAATTGATCAATTTAGAAATTTATAATGTATTGAAGTGAATCATTTAAGTGAAAAGAAACACCAGACTCTAAGTGTAATTTTGTGTTGCTAATAATTGTATGTGTGTTTTAATAGGTTCTGAACCAATTTTGGTTTGTTTATTAGAAATAAGTTGTTATTTTTATAATATTAACAGGAATTCGGATTAAAAATGGCGGATTTTAACAAATTAAAATGTAAATTAAAATAAAAGTATAAGATTTCAGCAATAGAAAATATTATCCAATGATATTTGGAATATTAAAGAATGTTTTTATGTCAAATTTATTTAGGTTTATGATTTGCTCATAATTTTGTAAATTTCAATTATTAATTTTAATGGGAAAAAGTGCAATTTAATTAAGAAAAGTTATTTTATTAATGATAATAATAGCTTAAGTTTAATTGTCACTGAAATAATCAAGCATTAAGGTAGAATTGATTAAATTAATTTATTTAAACATTTCTAAAAATTGGCTTAAAAAGCAATTGAATTTGAATTTTTTATGTCATTTCTGGGGATAAGGTATAAATACCGAGAAATTTTAGATTTCCGAGGAGTTTCATTTGATACAAAGGCGCATCAACGTCTGAAAAATTGAAAATCGGTAAAATTAAATGGCTGACCATCATTTGAAACAATAGAATTCTTACCCCTACTTAATTAAAATTGTCAAATTATAAATCTAAAGTTAAAACTATTAAAAAGTTGGATTTAATGACATAAAACTGGAAAAATTGATTTGAATGGAAGTCTATTAATTTTTACTCACCTCACTACAATATTCCTAAACAAATAATAGATCTTCAATAGCTTTGTCGATTGATCGGAGAAGGACCACTGACGCCATCTTGTCTACGAGACCATCTTGGACACCGAACATCGCAGAATATTTGACACCGGTACGCGTTTCCTTTTAAATACACCTTAAAACATTATCACATTTTCAAATATAAACATTTAAACGCATGACTGATACACTTTTCTACAATAAATCAAATATTTGATGATATATTCAAGCACATCTATCAAAGTTTGGACTATTACTGATAGTAGCGTGAGAGATTAAATCGATGTTTATGTTTCAAAGAAATAATCGATATTTTATGATCTAACCTTGCTTGAAGGTCAATATTTTTTAAAGGGTCGTAGTGAGATTTATATATGCATTTACTACATTATCAATAAAAGTAAATTATAAAAGTAAATTAAATTTTCTGATTCTATTTGAACGGACTACTGAAGATGTAGAGTTTTCTTATGCTCGTGTAAACTATATACAGGGTAAATAATAATATCATAAAATTTTAAAAATAAAACTAAACATAGCAAATCAAAATTATTCACAGTTGTAAGTAAGTTGAAGAAGTTTTAAAAGTGTAATAACAAATATTAAAAGAAAAATATAATAAATAAAATCAAATAAGATAAAAATAAAATAAAACACATAAATTAAAAGAAAAATTTAGCCCCACATATATACACATTTATTAAAAACATACAACATATTATAAAACAAAAAAAACATATTAAATTTGGTAATTATTATAAAATTTTGTGAATATTACAATATATAAAGATCTAGCGTCGCGATGTATGCCTCTAATAAACAAAATTTAGGAACCGATTTCAATCAAATTTTACATGTACCCGTAATTTGGTCTAGCTTACTGGATATGATAGTTATCAACTCATTTATTAATTTATGTCGTGAATAAAATGTTTCAATTAAATATTTATTGAGCAAGTGTTTATTAACTGTTTAGTTTTATGAAGTTCTCATAGATGGCGGTGTAAGTTAATTCATCGTTAAAATGTTTAATATAGTTTGGCGCTGTGATCCGTTTCTTAAATATAAATTTTATTCCTTTATTTCACGTAATCTTATTTATGTTCACGACATAACTGTACCATTTTTATCGTTTGTGACTGATATTTTTATAAATATATTGTTTATTATTATCATAATATTATTACAATTGTTAACACAAAACGTTTTGTACCACTTTTGTTAAAAAATTATTAAAGTCTTGGCGCCAAATTTTAGCCAAAGTTTCAAGATCTGATCCACGGTCTGTAGAAGAGAGCACGGTTGCCTCACTTTGAAGGCAACATGGCGGTCAATATGTCACAGGCTACGTCACCCGGATGCCAGAGTCTGCTGAGCATTGGAGTTTACGTTGTTTTTGGTAGTTTCTTGTGATTTTTAGAGTTATTTTTATTACAGTTTTTTTTCCTAGTTTTTTTTTATTTATATACTTTTCTTAATATACCTAGGGGTTTTTTGCACTAAACTTATATAACTTTTATATACTTTATACTTCACCATGGAGAGCCAGGCAACCATAAAAAAATTAAAATTAAAACCAAGATCGCAAATCTTACACTTTATTAGTTAAAAAGAACCACTTATAAAAAAAATGAATTTATTAATATGTTCGACAAAGGGTATTCGTCAGAATAAAATACATTAATTTAAAAAAGCTCAAAAATCATTATTCAATATAAGAAAACGTGACATGAAACTACAAAATTGACTAAAAAATGAGAAAAATAATAACTTAATAATAGTCTATAATTTAAACAATAAATATTATAAATATATAAATATTGTACATATACTATAGATAATTTATATAGATCTCGTGTTCACGGTGTTTATGGTCGAAATCTACCAAAACGCACGATCTGGTCTTAATTTTTACTTAGGTAATGGCTGCGTTCAGCACGGCCTAGCGAGTGGAATCCTTCGCTCTGCTGCTTTTGCTCGCTGTTACACTGTGAAACGAAATCTGATGAACGTAATTCCTGCTTGACTGTTGTGTTTTGAAGTAAACAAATTTATTTCAAAATCTCTTTTTCGCTTTGATTTAAGCTACGTTAGTTGAGAATGGCATGAGTATCTTTATTCATGTTACCCATTTTCAAAGCTCATTCAAAATGTAAATAAGTAACCGCAAGATTCATCAGTGTCTTTCAGAGATGCTCAGTATTTTTGTCAACACGTGGAAGATAGCGCTTCACTAGCATACAGATTAGCCGGGTCCGCTGTGTTAGCGAAACAGCCGCTAACCACCACTGAATGTATCCTATGATTATTAAGAAAACTGTCTTTTGCCTTTGTTGTAGTTTTTTATCTAAATATATTTTATTTTAATACTTTGTATTATTTAAGATCCAAAATAGATATAAGAACACCTATAGGTACAAAAGTTTTATGATGTAACTCATTTAATACTGCCTCCATTTATAATATATATTTTTTGATTTTATACCTGCACGTTGTCTCTATTTTATTAGACTTTTCCTAGGAATTATTGTTTAAAACCTTATTTCCATTACACTTTAGATGCTGGAAATTAGACATTAGCATACTTGTGACGTCACTACATGCCATGTTCTGATTGGCTATAAGTTACGACGCAATCGTACTATAATCTACAGATCTTGGGTCTGGCAAAGAAATTCTATCGATTCACCATCTCTAGTTTGAATGTCCAAAGCTTTGATGTCTCTCTCTCGAACCCTCTCTATACAGAAAATAAATCGTAGGGTGAAACAATATTAACTTGCGGTTTAGACTTGGAAAATACGTGCTTTTCTTATGGATAACTGTATGTGTTTAGATGTTGGTAGAACAAGGAGGATTTAGAGAAGTTGGAGAGGAGACTCAGGGTAGCAGTGTATTGGGAGAACATGGTGGATAATGTTGAGAGGGGAGAAAGAATGGATGGAGGTTAGAAAAGCTATGGAGAAAATGGTTAGGAGAAGGGAATGTTCTGATGGCAATTAGTATGAATGGTCGAAAAGTGTGTGAGGGACCGCCGCCCGTCTTGAAGTATGCTAGGGTATTGATTCCGAGGCGGGGGTAACGGCGAGTTTTTGAGGTGGGTTTGGTTGGTAGGCATCCTTTCGAGGGTGAGTCCAACAGTGTTGGGTTCTGGATAAGGACCCATAGAACATGAAATTTCCCATCTCAGTCCGAAAAAAAACTGTATGTGGCCTATTAGCGAAAGACAGATTAACCAAAAATATTGTACAAAAATTAGTGTTTATATATTTTTTTAAACTAGTGATTACAAACAATAGTTAAAAATAAGAAACAAAATTTATAGTTAAAGAATGTATGTTGGTTTCCGCGTAATTTGAATATTGTAATCCCTTACACTTTCAAATTATTAAGAATTTTTGGCCGAAGTAATTATTTACTTAGCGTAAATATAATAAGTAATTCTTTTTGTATTTACCAAAGTTTACAAGTACTTACTTCAACCAAATACTCCTATTCTTAATTCCATGTAATTTAAAAACTGTTAGACTATCCTCAGCTTTTTTAGTAAATAATAATTTGATTATATTTAGATAATAAGTAAAAAAATTATGTATTTTATCTAATTTAATTTAATGTAATCTACTAAGCCACAGAATCGCGTGATTGTACCTGCTAGTTATAATATAAAACACTTTTTATATTTTGCACTTATAAAAATCTTCATTATAAAACGCATTTGCGTATCGTAATGTAACTTTTGCGCACGCAAATTTTTGTTTTAAATGGTTGGCGACATGAGTGAAGTATCTAATGACAAGACTATTGACAATGACATTTGTGGCTAATAGCAATTTATTAATTTTATATTGTTCTTTAAGAAAGTATTTGTGAATATGAATATCATTTTTTACTTATATAATATATTATTATTGGTGTATTAGTCATTTTAAAATATTTTAAAACATTAACATTTCATAATTTAAATGTCAAAACTGTCAAATGTTATAAATAACACAGTGCTACCGACATACTTTTTAAAATCAAAATTTTCGGTATTACGTAAAAATAATAAACTAATTTAAAAAATGATAAAATAGCAAAATATAAAAAATATTATAAACAACTTATTTCATATGGCCGTTGTGGCACTCGTTCTTTAAAAAACTCATCGCTTCGCGATTCGTTTTTTAAACTTGAACTCGTGTCATAACAGAATTCCATATGAAATGCGTTGTTTAATATACTATTCTGTCTCCTATCGAAGAAACTTGGCCTGATAGCCCCGGACAGCTAAGGCCAAAAATAATGCAGAAGAAAAAGAAGACCGATTGGTTTGTTTAAGTTTATTTTATTAGTAATTTTATTATGTTGGAAAAAATACAACAATTCCAAAACTAAACTATGCACAAGTGTGTACGATGTTTGTTTGTCTGCTTCAATAATGAGTGCAAATAAATGTTTATCAACAAACATAAATGCAGATATTGGAGCAATAAAAATGACTATGTATTTCTCGAATTACATACCAGGGATCCCAAAAAAATTAATGTTTCAATTGGCCCATTATTTATATATGGAAATCTAAATGGTGAGGCAAATGAAAATCATCTAGATTGAGATCGAAAATTCTAAAATTATTTATATTTCCACTAGATGGAGCTCCTTTCTCCTTTCGGTCCGTCATTGGTTAGACAACGTATTTCCCAGTAAATGGATAGTGAGAAGAGGATCTATAGAGTGGCTAGCCGGGTCACCAGATCTAACACCATGTGATTTATTTCTATGAGTAAATTTACACACACCATCTACAAAATATAGAAGACAAAGGATTCCTGCAGAATGTTTGAAAATGTGATCCATGAATTTGAACAACGGTTATACCATTCCTCTTCAAAAATAGATAACATTTTGAAAAATAAATAAATTGAAAATCTGTGTACAATACCGTATTATTTGGAAGAAAAACGAATAAGAATATACAGTTACAATTTTTATTTTAATAGGACTAAGCAGAAAACTTTTCCAAATATCTCGACAACCAATCGATGAAATTTCAAAACCAACACTGACCTGTAGCAATTAAAAGGACCCTAAAATGAGGTATTACTTTCATTACATTTAAAATTTTTAAGTTGACAGTTCCTCCTTGCGATGGGTAAAGTGGGGTTCAAAGTCGTCACTTTAAATAACCTGGATTTTTTTTGATTTTATGCACGCCCATGGTGAATTTTGTTAAACGATTCACTCATCAGTCTGGAATAGCACCTGTTCAGTATGCAGTAGAGCATTTTAGGAAACTTTAAACGTGACTACCGAATTTTGTTATTAATAAAATTAAAATATTGCCAAAGTGACAACTGATGTATTAAAAAATTTACACAGATGAACTACCTAATATGATGTGGGCATTTCAATTATGTAAAATTCCATGATTTTATCCTGATTGCAGCCGCACTAAAGCAGAGAATTTAATTAACAATATAAAATACAGGTTAAAATCAGATTTTAGGAGCTAAAATCATAATTACAATAACGTAGAATTAGAAAATATCGTAAAATAATAGTTATACAAATATTTAATTCGGAACTAGAAAAATATATCCTCATTTATTAATTACATAAAACAATTTTTTATAGGCTAATTTCATAATTACTAATTTATGAAAACAATATCTGTCACTATAGGTATGCTGCAATTAATAATACTTAATTAGTTAATTAAGATCCAATTCATTTATAATGTTTTCCCACCTACGTTAATTACATCAATACTATATTACATAGGTAACTTACTGTAGTTATACAATTTGAGATGTTTAGTGTTACAAAGCCTGATCTAAACAGAGTTTAACTAATTGAAAGCGAATTATATGCTAAAAATAAGGATGTTTATAGCCAGAATATGTTTAATTGAATGAAAAAGAAATTTAAAAATTGTTATAAAAAATAATGTTAAATTAAAAAAAAAATCAGAACAGAAGAAGCAGTCAATACTAAAATAAGAAATAAACAGGGTATCAGACTAGGGCTAGGAATTCCAAATATTCGACTATACAATTATTCATTTTATTCGAATAAATCAAATTTTCGAAATATTGGAATGACTTATTTGAATAATTCAATGATTCCAATAATCAATTTATTTGATTTAAAGGGCCGTTTATTTTTAAAATCCCAAAAAGTTGCTTCAAATAATAATTATATTATCTAAAAATATTGGGTACATTTAAAAAATAGAACATATTTTAGAACACTGAATACCAAAAGCTATGTACCTATGGCTTAATAAGAATAATAGAAAACTTCGTTTTAACAAAACTTCCAATATTTATTTAAAAAATTGCTTTTTTAACCTCAATGATGGCCGTTTCGCTGATTAGCTAGAAATGTGAATTAAAAGAAAAAGTTGTTACTATGGGAACAACATCCTTGAGCATTGTACTAAAAAATATAGGATTTAAATATAAAAAGGATGACAATCGAAGAGCATTATTCGAACGAACCAATATTGCTGCTTTAAGAGCAAAATTCTTTCGTAAATGCATTGAAAACCTGGAAAGTGTGCATCCAAGAGAACTTTTTTTTTGATGAAACATGGATTTATTCGAAAGGAAATAAAACAACTTCCTGGCAAGACACTAGTAGCAAAAGTGTACGTAAACCAGAAGGTTTTGATGGTAAACGTTTCATAATTGTTCACGCTGGTTTTTCTAATGGATTTGTTTCTGAAGCAAGTTTATTGTTTTGTTCTAAGTCTAAACAAATTGATTACCATGGAGAAATGAACAACTACATTTTTAATTTTTAATTCCCAATTTATCTAGAAGAACCATCGTTAATTGTGATGGATAACGCTCCATACCACAGTGTTCTTTTCGAAAAGCAACCTACCACTGCTTCAAAGAAAGATGAAATTGTTACCTGGCTGACAACAAATAACATCAAAATGGACCCAAAATTTACAAAACCTGAATTATTACAAGTTGCAAAAATGAACAAAAAAGAAAATGTGTATGTTATTGATGAGTTACTAAGAGAGCATAGCCATGATGTGTTGAGACTACCTCCTTATCATTTTGAATTCAACGCTATTAAATTCATTTGGGCAAATTGCAAGTCATATTACAATAAGCATATTGGTAGGGACGGCTATTCGGATAGTGCTGTTATAAATATATGGAAAGAGGCGCTTAATAAATGTAATGGAGACATTTGGGAAAAATGTGTAAGACATACTTATGAAATTATTTAAGCTGTTTAATCTTGGGCCCATCTTTCTCGACTACACCATTCAAATAGTCATTTCTTCAAATAATCATATTAACGTTGACTATGTAGAAAACTCAAAATTGCGTTCAAAACATTTCTATAATGAGTTTTTAACAGTCATTACAATAAATAAACAAAAATGATCACTATAAATACGTTTAACGTATTGTTTTGATGCACTTTACTCTAAAGATAGTGCTAGCGATTTTCTGTAGAAACCTAGCAGGCTAATATTTAGATACAGAATCATAACAATAGTAGAAGAGAAACAGAGGTCGAAGAAACGAATGCGGCATACCGGACAAATAAAAATATCTTTAAAAGTAATATATGGATAAAAACCATTAAAAGACCAGTAGGTAACAATATATTAACAAACTTTAAAATTCCAAAACTTTCTCTGTTAATGCACACAATAATTCTGTTGAGATGACACTAACCGAATGTTTAGTTTTGAAACTGAAATCAGAAATTTGAGGTAGCAAAAATAATAAAATCAACTCAACTGATTATACTAAGTTTTAAAATAAATGTTTAAAATAAATGTTTAAAATCTTCAAAACAAATTGCCGTCGATACGAGTTGTATAACAAGAGTGATGTAAGAGCAAGTTATCAGAGAGAGCTTTAATCTAAAAACGTCCTATTTATAATAATCCCGACCTCTGTTCTACGTTCAACGGTTCTTAAAACTCTGAAAATTTTTTTTAGGATAAGTAATCAGAAACCAGCAGTATTATTATTTATATTTTCTACCCAATTACATCAAGTTTATTTACAAAAATCATATAAAATTGTTCCTTATTACTATACAGTCTAAAATGATCCTAAATCGTTTCAATGTTTTAAATTTGGGATAAAATATACATTAAAGCCTATCAAATCATTGCGGATATGGCGATCGCTAAGCTGTAAGTGCTGACACTGCTAAACAGCTATTTTCCTTAGCAGTAACCAGGAATCCTAACCTAACTTTCATACGTTTCTGAAATATTTATTTAAAAAAATTATATATTCTGAAAACATTAAATAATTTCTAGTGTAGCAGAAACATGCATCAATCTCCACTTTGAGCACATATATTTAATAATTTTTTGGGCGGACATAATTTGAATAATATCCATTACAAGCAAAATTGCTAATTGCATCAGCCCTATTGCAGTTAGCAAACGTGTGCTAGCTGTTTAGTTTCTTTCTCAGCGTTTACAAAACCCTTTAATCGCGTTTTTCACCGAACGCCACCATTGTATTAATGAACAAGCACAAGAAACAATTATGATCTTGGGAGCTCTTCGGCCGTTGGAGATATGTGAATTACAACTTGATAATACCTTTGTTCGAGAACGATCAGCAACCGTTTCCAACTGCACATCGCATGAGTATTGAATATTTGACAGTTTTTGATACTAATGTTTTCATCGTTCAAAATTTGGTGAAGACGAAAAGAACAGTCTATCTGATATTTTAAATAAGCATTTTTTTTGGCAACAGCGCTTTCTTGCGAATTGTAAGGCTCTAAAATCACTAATCCTTACATAATAGATATTTTTAGGTTCCATTTGTTTATTTTATCCGGTTGATCGTATTTTTTTTGTGACGCGTAGTCTATATTCAGGGGGAGGTGGTCACTTCCATATAGATATGAATTTGGTTCCCATGTTATATTTGATGCTATCTCCGCATCGCAAAGACTTAGATCGATAGGCGAAAATTCCCCTGTGATTGCGTTAAACCGCGTGCCGACTCCTGTATTTAATAATATAAGATTGTTTGTATCAATAAGATCTTCTATTTCCTTGCCGCGTTTATCTGTGATTTTAGATCCCCAGATTACATTATGTGAGTTAAAGTCTCCTACTACTATTTTTGGTCCATCTACTTGGTTTAAAATAGCTTTTAAGTCTTGAGCTGTGAAACTAGTTCTTGATAGGATGTATATATTGATTACCGATATATTTTTCTCGTAATACTGTATATTGGCTGCAACTACTTCTAATTCTGAATTTATAAGTATTTCTTTGTAGGTGAATTCATTTTTAATATAAATAGCTACACCTCCGCTGGCTGTATCTGCCATTCTATTTTTGAAGACACATTGATATCCTATTTGTTTTAATTGAGATCATAAAACAAATAGCTACATCTAATGGCTATCCAATACATTTGATAAATAAATTAATTAATAAGAAAGAACAAAAAGTGTCACTAGAACTAATATTTCCAAAACAAACTAAAGAAATTAAAAGCTATAAAAGTATTACATATTGTGGAAATATTTCCAATGCAATTTCATTAGTATCATTTAAAACACAAAATAGTATTGGAACAAAATTGTTAAATGTGAAAACAAAATTACCAAAATTAAAAAAATCTGGTGTTTACAAAATTAATTGTCCAAAATGTAATGCAGTGTTTATAGGTCAAACACAAAGAAATTTTGAAGTAAGATTTAATGAACATTTAAGAGCATATAGATTAAAACAACCAGATAAGTCGAACTATGCAAAACCCCTACTGGAACATCCAAACTCACTTATACACACCAATGACATTCATATACTACACATTTGTGATAAAAAACAAAATTTAGATTTTCTAGAAGAACTTGAAATTAAAAGATATCTAGCAGATCAACAGTTTAAAGTAGTTAATGAACAAATAAATCTTGGAAGTTTTCCACTATTAAACTGTTTACTTTGATTGAGTCTTCATTTTATACATAGATAAGACATTATTGTAACATAAATATATTAAGTTATTGTAAAGATCAGCATGATATAGTTTTTTCCTGGTTTTTCTATATCATTGCACAGTTATACTGATCTTAGAGGGAAATACATCCAGGATAATCCCTTAGGGCTAATAACATCTAGGCTTTAATATTGTTATGTCTTATAACTTCCTTACTTGGTCTAGCCTTACCTCCTTATCAACATCAAGTACCTAGTTACAAACAAACAAACTGTAATTTCAATATGTCATTCTGACGATGCTAGTTATAGCGAAACAGCTGTAATTGAATTTTAAAGCGAATTTTTCTAATAAATGGTGGAAGTTTAGTTTAACTGTTCAGTTGTTTGTTGTTCTTAAAAATATTTGATTTTAATTGTAAGTTTCCATTTAAATATTTGTAAAATTACTTGCGGATTTGACAGCAGCGCCATTTTTGGTGAATTAAAAATCGTGTACCTAAAATTTGAAATTTTCCTCTCTGTATGTTTCTATATTTTTAATTATGGTTGAATTATGTAAAATTAACATAATAGTGGATTATATCACTAGGAGTAAAAGTGACTCTTTTTGTGTTGAGTCCTTGTTTGCAGCCCAAACGAAGCTAAGGCTGCAATTTTTCTTCAAGTATGTAAAATAAATAAAAATTAAACAAAAAATATATTTAACTACCTTAAACAACAAACCACGAAGTATAGAACACAGGAGTCTGAACGTAATGTTGAGCGAATGGCCTCAGTTTACGGGACAGATTTTTTTGCCGGTAGAGTGCGTCACTCTTTAAGAAGTACTCGTTTAAATTATTACGCGGCAAATCTTGTTGCTATTGACACCTCTGTGGAAAAAAATACTCTGAGAAATGTGGAAGTATATATAAGTTATTTTGGAGATTTTGAGAAATTTTTCAACTGCTTTAAATTCAACAATAACAAAGGGTTAAGAAATATTCTGGAGGGCCAAAAAATCTGGGATTAATCAATAATAATAATACAAAAATAAGCAGGTACCATTCCATTTTTTTCAAATAAAAGAAAAAGAGATAAATATTAAAAAGAGATTTTCAAATAAATAAAGTAAATTAAACTGTCATTTTGTTTAAACTTCATAGTCAAAATATTTTTGAAAATTACCAAATGCCTATTCATTTCAATATTACGATAAATATACTTGATAAAAAAAGGAACAAATTATTGTTCAACATATTATTTATTAAGATATTGTATAAGTTACAAACAAAACAAGTTCAATATTTAAAAACAAACTATTTAAGTCTTACGTGTATTCAGCAAATTGTTTTTATGATCAAAACTTATAAATTATTATTTAAATTAGAGTAATAAAACATTTTTATTATTAATAAATCCGAATTAATGTAATTTTGAATTTTTACAAGATTTTTTACACTTAATTTTTCTCTCTGTAGCACTTTTATTAAAGCATTTGACTAGAAAATGCCCCCGCATTATTAAGAAATTGTTTATTATTTTTTTTGTTAATTCTTTCTTATATTCGTCACAGCCGACAAAAACCGATATATTTCTTTTAGATATATCATCTAAAATATCAAACATAGTGTCAATGTGTACCGTTTTTGTACCAACTACCATCAACACAACTTCCTCTAAGCTTTTAATTAAATTAAATTAACTGTTCACTGCCTTTATCCACATGTTTACATGTAATAATAATAATACTAACGGTACGTCCCGAATATTTGCGCCACCAGTGGCAGACAAGAGAACTATAATGTGGGTATATTTATTGCGTACATGAATAAACCCGATACCGTTCAGACTCCTGTGTTCTATACTTCGTGCAACAAACTTTAGTTCTCACCGAAATAGTTGGTCGCCATCTTACTTTTTTTTGACAGTTGTCAAAGTAGTTGGTATTCGCGTATTGGAAAATAATATTCAATAACAATAACGTAACTGTTTTTTAATATATATTTTTTTAATTTGGATAATTGACAAATATTAATTAAATATTTTGTATAAATATTGATCAATAAATCGGTATTATTATTTAAGAAATTTTAAATGAACCTTACCTTATGACGTCATAGGCTCCGCCCATAATTTACTTTATCTCCCATGGCCTTTTAAACACTTTATCTCCCAGTAATCAATAAAGACGTATTTTTACTACGTATATACATGCACATAAAGATGCATTTATTGGCCGCTTGAAGAAAAAATATTTTTTTCCGGATAGAAAATTAACTGCTCTTATTTTTAAATATATGCCTATATTGAGTTTTTAAAATCATTCGCAATACGCGAAAGTTCGATTCTCGAGATATGAATACCGAAATTACCTTTTTGCTATTTCGTAAAAAAAGAATCATTGAAGAGTTTTGAATGAATTGAAACATATAGTCATAGTCCGTACCTACGTAATATCTGAATAAAATAACTCGTTATAGAGTTATAGACAGGCAACGGAGTCGTATTAACAAATAATATCGAAACTGTGAACTCAACAAATTCTACTACTCAACAAAGAATTTTATACGGTTTGAAAGAATCCGTGATTAAAATTATACAGGGTGATTGATTAGTGTAAGGAAGCTCAGTAGATCTGTTATAGTAAAATTACAAAAAAAAAGTTATAGACAAAAATTGAAAACAGCTTTAAACTCCACATTTTAAAATTAGTTATAATCTTACAGGGTGATCCATAGGATGGTGACATACCAAACTTATGTTTTTTTAAACACCTGTATTTTATTTTAAATTCGAAATCTGCATCACAGCCACATCACAACAATGTAAAGTTTTATTATGTTATACCGGGTAAAGTTATAACCAATATTACCTGAAAATTGTATCAAGGTTAACTCCCTGTATAATTAAGAAGGAGTATAGAAACAATGATCTATTGCAACCATTGCAACACATAGAAAAATAAAAAAAAACAACAGTAATTTTAACTTAAGAAAGGTGTTCAAAATGACCTCCCACATGATAGTAATAAATTTTTATTGCATTTCCCTAAAATCCAGGTCAAATTCTACAATTTCATCAGTATAAAATTCATTATTGCTAATTTAAATTGAATTAATTACTGAATTACTAAATAATAATTGTTGCTAATTTACGGTGTACTACAATATTAAATTAAAAAATCAATCTGTCAGTTTCTGACAAATCAATCATGGCCAACTCACAATATTATTGGTAAACGTTAAAATACCTACCAAATTAACACATTCATAAAAAAATAAAAATATCTAGAAAACTGATAAATAGGGAGTACTTCATAAAATTTGAAGTATGACATTAGTATTTTCGGTAGTGATATAAAATACAGGGTGTTCTATATAAAATTACCAAGAAAATAATGTACTTGCATTTTGACTTACCCTGTATTTGATTTTACAAAAATTATAAAAATGAATATGTTTTATAATTTTCAACAATTATAAAAAATACTATGATTGGAATAGATCAATGCTCCTATACTACTTTTCAGGTAATATTGGTTATAACTTTTTAAATACCCGGTATAACATAATAAAACTACATTGTTGTGACGTTGAAGTGATGCAGATTTCGAATTTAAAATAAAATACAGGGTGTTCTATTAAAAAAAAAACATAAATTTGTTGTGCCACAATCTTATGGAAAACACCCTGTAAGATTATAACTAATTTTAAAATGTGGAGTTTAAAGCTGCTTACAATTTTTGTCAATAACTTATTTTTGTAATTTTTACTATAACAGATCTACTGGGCTTCCTTTCACTAATCAATCACCCTGTAGAAAGGTTTTGGGCAAGATTAACAATTGATTAAATAGTAGCATCAAAACTCATAGTCAACTCCCAACATATAATTTAACGGTAAAAGTTACATCAGTGTGACATGTTTCGGTCAACAGACCATCATTATGCTCTAAGAAGAGAATATATAGTGTCATCAGAAGAAAAGTGAAACAAATATACTGTTACATAAGATTAAATATAAATGATCAGAACATGGTTGATTTACAATATTAGAAAATTACAATCTAACTAAATATTTTTACATTAATTTGTAATTTGCTAATATTGTAAATTAACTATGTTCTTATCATTCATGTTTAACCTAAGAGTATATTATACATGTAACAGTATATTAGTTTTGACTTTCCTGTGACACTATACGTTCTCTTCTTACAGCCTGATGATGGTCTGTTGACCGAAACATGTCGCACTGATGTACTTTTTTTATTAAATCATATATTGTGGGTTGACTTTGGTTTTTGTTGCTACTGGTATATTTCTAATATAATAAAATTACGAAATATTTCTTGAACATTTATTTTATGTCCACATTAATCTGACAAAACATGTCAATCCCCTAGTTATCAAACAAACTTGATTTATTTTATTCCATTTCCCCCCTTGTACATTGTGGAACAAAACATTTAAGTTATAAATATAAAAGTATTGAATTACTATATATGTATTAAAATCATAATTATTATTCTATGTATCAAAATCATTTAATTTAATGGGTTTTTTTATCCGTCTACCTCCCTTTGAATACTTCTCCGTCATATCATTGTTTGATGTAGCGTTTGAATTGGTGTTTACAATTATTCTGTTAGTGTCATTATCATTTCGGCCTATATTAATGTCTGTAACATTATCATCTAGTAAGAGTGCCCGAGATCCATCATCTTCCACACTGGAATCTGAAATATTTATATAGTGGTAAGGATTTCTTAATCGATTTTCTACGTCTGTTTCTATACTCCCCTCACATGGAATTATTTGATCTGAATGTCTCTTCCATTTTGTTCCTTCTTCCAATTTACACAGATATGTATTTTTTCCTATTCTACTTTCAATTTTTGCCTTCGTCCACTTGACTTCCTTTATATTTCTATAGTCTTTAACTAATACTAATTGATTATTTTTGAATTCTCTCTCTTTTATTTCTATATTATCATCTTCTTCTTTGTTTAGTTCACTATGATTCTCCCTTATCATGCTTAATCTGGTTCTTAATTCTTTATTGAACATTTTCTTCGCTGGGGATTCACCCGTTAAACTATGTGGCGTATTTCTATATGTGATTAACCATCTAGATATTAAGGTGTTTAAAGATACTCCCTTATTCTTGTTATCCTCAAGTGAAGTTTTTAATTTTCTTTTGAATACCTTTACCATGTTCTCGGCTAATCCATTACTGTTTGGATGGTAAGGCGGTGACGTGATATGCTTTACTCCGTTGGTTTTGAAAAATTCTTTTAGTTTAAAGCTAGTAAACTGAGGTCCATTGTCCGATACCACTACTTTTGGTATTCCAAACCTTGCAAAAGTTTCTCTTAACTTTTCTTCTGTTTCCTGGACAGTTGTGGTTTTCATTGGAAAGACTTCTGGCCAACTGCTGTAACTATCGACTAAAATTAAACACATTGTTTGTCTTAATTGTAAAAAATCCACATGAACTCTTTCAAATATTTTATTGGTCGTTGGCCATGGTTTAGGAGTTTGTTTTGGAGGGTTCTGTTGGTTCAAATTGCAGGGCATGCATTTCCTTACTAAATTTTTTATGTCGTCATCAATTTTCGGCCAGTAAACCATTGATCTTGCTAAAGCTTTTATTTTGCTTATCCCAAAGTGAGACGTATGTAATTCTTCTAAAATTGTTTTTCTGATACTACTTGGTATTATAACCCGATGGCCCCACATCAAAACTCCCGTTTCTCCCATTAATTCTAACCTTTTTTGATAGTATGGTTGAATCTCCGGTGTTATTTTATTTGGCCATTTGTCCCTTTGAACATATTTAAGCACTTCTTTTAAAATTTTGTCTTCAGCTGTCTTTTTTTTTACTTCTTCATTATTTATGGGCCATTCTGTAACGTTTTCTGTGAAATTAATGTATATGTCTTTACTCTTTTTCATTGAAATATGATTTACCGATACTGGTGCTCTCGATAAGTAATCCGCTAAGATATTTTCTTTTCCTTTTATGTGATGTATTACATAATTAAAATTTGTGAGATACATAGTTGGCAAATCTTTGTGTTCTCCTAATATTGATATTAATGGTTTATTATCAGTTTTGATTATAAATTTATTTCCTGCTAAATAATGATAAAACTTTTTTACTGCATGGTATATTGCCAGGCTTTCTAATTGGATTATTGGCCACTTCTTCTCACATTCATTTAAAGTTCTTGAGACACATGCTATCATTTTTTCTTCTCCGTTTATTATATGGCTGAGCACTCCACTGATTCCAATATTGCTCGCATCACAACATAATACTATTGGCAATTTTGGGTTGAAGTGTACTAAACAATTATCTGCAGTTATAAGTGTTTTTATATTTTTGAATGCTTCTTTACATTCTTGTGACCAATGAAATTTCTTATTTTCTTTTTGTAATAATGTATATATAGGTTGTAAGGTATTTGCTAAGTTAGGTATAAATTTATGGTAATAATTTATCAAACCGGTGAGTTTTCTTACTTCCGATATGCTTGTAGGTTCTGGTGAATTAAGAATTGCTTTTATCTTTTCTTCCGATTTCTTTAACCCTTCTTTTGTTATTTTGTGACCCAAATATTCCACTTCTTCTTTAAAAAATTCACATTTTTCTTTTTTTATGGTTAAACCTGTTTCTCCTAATTTCTGAATGACTCTTTCTAAATTTTCCATGTGCTCTTTGTCGTCTTTTCCTGTTATAAGAACATCGTCGATATAACTTATAACTCCTTTCATTCCTTGCAAAATTGTATTCATATATTTTTGAAAAATATTGCTGGCCGTAGTTATTCCGAACGGTAACCGATTCATTTTATATAATCCTTTGTGGGTATTTATAGTAAGCATTTTTCCTGATTCCTCATCTAATTCTATTTGGTTGTACGCTTTACTTAAGTCCAGTTTTGTAAATTTATCTCCTCCGTTTAATCTGCCAAAAAGATCGGTTATTATTGGAAGAGGATAAGTGAAATCTTGTAAATACTTGTTTACCGTTATTTTGTAATTACCACATAATCGTATTTGTCCATTTTTTTTTAGTACAGGCACAGCTGGTGTTGCCCATTCACTGTGATCTATAGGACTTATTACTTGCTCTTTTACTAATTTTTCTAGCTCTTCCTCTATTAATGCTCTATATGCTAATGGTGGATTCCTAAATTTAATAAAAATAGGTTTAGCATTTTCTTTTAGATATAGTTTCAATTTTTGATCATTTAATTTACCCAATTTATCTGTAAATACATTGCTGTACTTGTTTACGAGCTTATCAACTTCTTCTTCCTTTGATACTTGATTAATTGGTATGATTTTGACATTAAATCCTTCAAGCCAGTCTCTGCCTAACAGTCCTTGTTCTCCTCCAGACACAATGTAAAATTTGACTGGTCTCTTTACTCTTTCATACTCAACGTTTGCCGTAAAACTTCCTTTTGTCCTAAACGTCTTGCCGTCATACCCTTTTAAAATTATTGTCTCAGCATCAACCTTAAAATTTTTAAAGTATTTGTCAAAAATTCTTTCACTTACTGCACTCACAGCGCTTCCCGAATCTATAAGCATATTTATTTTTTTGTTTTTAATTTTTACCGTTACAATAAATGAATTTGTGGTTTTTATGTTGTTAATTGTATGTATGTTACAGTAAAATAAATTGGATGAGTCAGTGTCTGTGTCTGTGTCCGACTTTTTCTCCTTCAACTACATAATTAATTTTTTATTCTGATTACATATTGCTGCTAAATGACCCTCTCTTTTACAAATTTGACATTTATAATATTTATATCTACAAATCCCTAAATGATTTTTCCCACAATGTTTACATTTGTTAATGTTATTTTTAATATTAGTATTGTTACTTATCTTATCTGGTAGATTCCGGTTGTATGTTTTTTCTTTATAATTTCTGGCTGCTTGGTCGTGGGATACTTCTACTTCACTTCTTACTTGGGATTTTCTGTTATCATACTTTACGTAATTCACGTTCTTGCTATTATCTGGTTCTGGTTTCATTACTTCTTCTACTTTTTGTGCCAGCTGTATGAATTTGTCAAGGGATTTCTTCTCCTCTTCTTCACACAGTCTTTCAAATATCTTGGTGTCATATATTCCAGTTACAAATTTGTCTCTTAACACTGTCTCTAAATTTTCGAATTTACAATATAATGCAGCACTTCTTAATCTTGCATACCATTCTATTACAGTTTCATGGTTCTTTTGTTTTTCACTATAGAACTTTCTTCTCTCCCTCCAGATGCTTTTAGTTGTACAGTATTGTTTTTCTAAGATTTCACATAGTTCCATATACGATTTTTCCTTTGGGACTTTTGGAAACGTCATGTCTCTTAATAATGAATATACTTGAGTGCTTACTGAACTTAATAATATTGCCACTTTTATTGTTTCTTCAGTTATTTTGTTAGCTATAAAATGCTGTTCGATTCTTTCTTTATATATTGCAAAGTCATCCACCTCTGGTATAAATTCACTAAATTTGACGGCCGCCATTTTCTTCGTACGTATTTTATTACTTTTAATGGTAATTCACAAAATCAACTTTTTATCCTCGTCGCCAATTTGGTATATTTCTAATATAATAAAATTAAGAAATATTTCTTGAACATTTATTTTATGTCCACATTAATCTGACAAAACATGTCAATCCCCTAGTTATCAAACAAACTTGATTTATTTTATTCCAGCTACTATTTGTATCATCCACATTTGAGTTAAGAATAACCTCTATTTTTAATTGATTGAATAGCAGAACAATAACTTTAATAGAAATTGTCTAATACAATTAATAATTGATCCCTTGTAAAATTATATAATATAAGCATAATATAAGCTCTCTAAATGATCTCAGTTAATATAAGAATAGTTATTTACAACTCTTTCTAATATCAGTTTCTTAGAACAGGTAATTTCAGTATTAGATGAAAAAAACAGAAATAAATTTTAATATTAAACACACCTATATAGTACTCATCATGTAAAAGTATAATTTATATATCGATGGCTAAGAGGACACATATTGTATGTCCAAAATTGATGTTTTCAGTAAAATCAATTTAAAAGTTTGCGTTAACCGTGACATACCGTACTTATTTTAAAAGTAATTAAATTACAAAAGGTTCAAAGGAAACTCAAAGTCTATCCCACAACTATTTATTAAGCGTTGCAACTAGTTTCGGTCCTATAGGACCATCATCAGGCTGAAAGAATTACAAGAAAATAGAAAGAGGATCTTAAAAAGTACAATATCAAGTTACAATACAATTCCTTACAAATTGATAAAAATGACAAGCTGATAATACAGAGAATAGAAAAATTTTACAATCAAATTTCAAACAATATTAAAAGAGTAAACATTAATAATAATACTATGAAACTGCAAATATATTGTTTAAATAATTAACAAATCGAAAAATATAATAAGGTTAACAATGTTAAAGTTGAATTTACATTAAATTATATTATAAGAAATAAAAAATCATAAGATTTAAAGATATCTATGGAAATTATAGCTAATACTCCAATTCAATTTTTCCTGATATATTTCACTATATCCCCTATTTCTCCCTTTGGGGGTTAGACTTAATAGAAACATTATTTTGTTCCCACTTTTTCCATATCGGTCTCTACATATTGAGATGTTATAATAAATTCACTATTATCTCCTAATAATGTTTTAATCTTTTGTGTTTTCTTTTATCTCATGACATTTTACGGTAAGTTTTGTTTACTTATTATATTATTTTCGATAATGAATTTTTCTCACTAATTTGTCTTGAATAGCAATTTAGTATTAGATTGTTTTTGTGAAAGGTTTTGGCTTTCTTTCATCCTGTCAGTATTAGCTATAATTTCCATAGATATTTTTAAAATTTATGATTTTTTATTTCTTATAATATGATTTAATGTAAATTCAACTTTAACATTGTTAACCTTATTATATTTTTCGATTTATTAATTATTTAAACAATATATTTGCAGTTTCATAGTATTATTATTAATGTTTACTCTTTTAATATTGTTTGACATTTGATTGTAAAATTTTTCTATTCTCTGTATTATCAGCTTGTCATTTTTATCAATTTGTAAGGAATTGTATTGTAACTTGATATTGTACTTTTTAAGATCCTCTTTCTATTTTCTTGTAATTCTTTCAGCCTGATGATGGTCCTATAGGACCGAAACTAGTTGCAACGTTTAATAAATAGTTGTGGGATAGACTTTGAGTTTCCTTTGAACCTTTTGTCTTTCAACCCACATTTGAGTTATGGATAGCTTACAAGATTTTAATTAAATTACAGTTAAGTTCATGTTACACCCTTCTTTTATACATTACTCAGTTCTATTTCTATTATATCATAAAATGAGGTTTAAAATAATACTGATAGTGCAAATGAAATTTTAATTAATAAAAAAACATGGTTAAAGTAAAACACAAGTAAACCTTAGTCTGTTTCGTATTCAGAATCACTTGGAACAAAATCGTTAGCCTCTACGGATGTAGGTAATCTCTCCACAAAGTTTCTGTAGTCTTCTGGAATTACCTCAGAAGGCAGGCACGTGCAACACGTACTATAGGTTGATAAGCCTTCAATATTGTGGACAAATATTGTATCTTTGGACATACAATACGTTTTTAATTTTGTGAACGGCACAGAAATTGCATTGGACATAGAACATTTGTGCACTAAGCTTATGGTGTTTTTAATGGACATATCTTTAATGCTACTTTAGTAACTAGTAAACGGTTTTAAAAGGGCATACAATATTTGAGCACAATAAAGATTTTATCTCGACCAGCATAGACCCCGACGTATCTCATTTATAACAACAATGGACATACAATATTTGTCTTCTTAGCCATCGATATATGGATATAATATATATATTTTGGATAATATTTATATCAAATATGGAATATATTTCCATAAAAAATAAACTTAATTTTAAAAAGAAACCTTTGTTGATAAGTTTGTTTATTTATTGGTCATTGACGACGGATTTTAAATTGCTAATGAAAAGAGTATAACAAACATTGCAAATCACAAATACTGTAATCAGATAATGACTATCACAATATTTAAAAGCACTATACTCTGGATTTGAAATTATAACCAGTTCTTTTTAAAAACAAGTTACAATTGCAATAAGTTTTGCTGTGATGGCAAGCTAGAGTTACTTGTCATGCCAAGTCAGCTGCTGCGCCACAGAACTATAGATATTGGATGCGTCACGCCACAGAGTAAAAGAGTGTGAACTTTTACTGGTAAGGTCAAAGTTATTTTAGTAATTTTGGGAAACAATAATTGTAAATAATTGATATAAATAATTTTAGTTATAATTTCAATAAACAAAAAGGAATTTGTTTGGGTTAAAATCAATTAGTTTAAAATTCAATTTTGCATTGTATGAATCCACTAAATAAATTCTGATTTATCATAAAAAACGCCTTAATAATATAAGTGATCAATAAAAATAATTAAGTTTATTCTTTAAAACCAGAATTTAAATCATTTGCGATAAGTTTTGTTTAACCTACTCTTCAACACAACATTAATTATTTGTTAATTAAAAATTCTTTTCTTTAACAAACGTAGCTAAACTGAAAATTTTATTCATTATTTCTTTGTTGTTTCTCTAAAATTATTGGCACCAAACGTAAGGAAGTCTCTGTTGAAGATTTAGGTAAGCGATTTTTGTTGAAGAAATATATAGACATTTTATTAAAAGATGATAATAATTGGGTATTTTAATGTCATCAATATAAATTTTTTGATTCTGTTATCCTTTATTTAAAACCAGATATGATTTTAAAATAAAACTTGAATATATTTTTGAAAGGCAAGCTAGGTGGGGACCCACAAGAGATTAATTTTCGTGAAAGCACTTTATGACGTGCGCAGTAAATGATTTAACATTTTTCAATTTTTTCTGCTTTATTGTAACTTTTTGTTTTTCATGAAAAATTTGTTTATTTTATATTTTTGGGTATATTGTAACCTAAAAGAATAAAAATTTACATATTTCATAGAATATTTTTAACCAATGGCAAAAGAAAAGATTTTTGTAATATCTACTTTAATTGTGAAGCAGTGCATATACTAAAATTAATACACTGGGAAATTAGAAACAAGAAATTTGGATACAGATTCTGTATCCAATCGTCGCTAAATGTAACATTTAAATTTCATTTTGATCATAACCTTTATTTTATTTAAGTATTAATATTTCTTTACAATATATTGTCAAATATAAGTTGTGTAACAATTGAATATTGAGATTGATTTTATAGCTGTGACAGATTTCCGGAGCTGAAATTTCCTTCAGTAAATCTAGCATCAATCATACGTGCGATAATGACATTTTGCGTTCGTTAGTTCTCTAGCTATGTGTGAATTTGTTCCATTATGAATTGGTAGAGTGTATCATGAAAATCGAGAACACCAGTACGTGTTTAAATGTTGCTTTAAACTTGTGATTAGAGGTGATGCTTTCAATATGCGTTAAAGCACAGTGTTAGAGCCAGCAGTAGATGTCTTCTCTCCTGGCTCATCCAGACCGAAGATAAGTTTTTTAGTAGCGGATAATGTTTTGAAGAAATAAGAAAATATAACAAAATATTTTAAGTGTTTTATGAATAAAAGAAATGTCACAAAGCGATTTCTACTAGAAATAGGAAAATCAATACAGGATAAGTTCATTTACCGGATAGAGCTAAATAGACGTAATAATTGATTGAATTCCACCATTACATGTATCTTTGTTCGTTTAATATCGTGCTGGATATTCCATTTTCATCATATACGATGCATCAATTTAAAATAAACAAGACATATCACATTGATCGACCTAGTTATTTATTACGCAAAATTTATGACACATCCGTTGTGAAATCAAACACATTAATTTCCAGAGTCCAGAGGGAATAATCAATGTTTGAAAATATATTGCAAAAAAGCGTATATTTTTTATGAGCAATTAGAAAAAATATATATATAGTACACGCTAAAAATTACGGATCTTTTGTTTAATCTATTATTCTACATATTTTTTTAAAACATATATTTTCCGTATTTTCCAAACATGAAAAACAAGTGCTATCTTTCAAATAATTACTAAGGGCTGTAGCATTTTCCCTTTCTGGAATTGTTATGGTTTTGGTTTTGGTAAAATGTATTGAACGGATTCCAACATTGCTACAGTATTTAATGATCTAGTTAAATTTCAAAATTTCAGAAGATATTTTTCCAAAATATTAATCATAATTTTCACTAGTAATCTTTTAGCTTAAAAATTAACGCTTTAAATTGTTGATGAGAATTGTCAGACAACGCTTTCATATGGATAGGAACGCTTGAAGGTAAATACAATTCAAAATATTCCCTGAATTGTACCAAACAGCATCGAAATATTTGCTTATTGTACTTTTAGGTGTGTTTTGGATGATAAGACATATAAAAAATATATCGATTGGTTCTATGCGTCAAAAGAACAGGAGAATCGCACTATATGGATCTCATATCCCCATTATTGTTTTTAACAACCATTGTGCATATATTTTGTTATCTAAGTTAATTCAGAATGGTGAATCAATTCATAAAAGTATTTTTCTATAAAAATTAATATGTTGCATATATATAATTTTTTTTATATTTTGCACTTATAATTGACAATGAGATTTGTGACTAATAGTCATTTATTAATTTTATATTAAATGAAGTAAACCATCCATATCTTAAATGTGACTAATGGGAAACCAAATGAAAAACCCAAAGTCTATGTCACAGAATTTTATTATTGATGGAAAAACAATACTCGCGACTAGTTTCGGCCTAACATTGAGGCCATCATCAGGCTATAAAAAAGGTTATTTTAGTATACAAATGAAGAAAGAGAACAATAAGCCTACCTTAGTGTAAAGATTAATAAATAAAAAAATAAAAATAAGTATAAAGACCACAATTCAAACATAAAAAATAAAATATAAAATTATAAACATTTAGAAAGGAACTAACAGATAAAAAATAAACAATAAATATAAGAACATATAAAATGTTAGGCCGAAACTAGTCGCGAGTAGTGTTTTTCCATCAATAATAAAATTATGTGACATAGACTTTGGGTTTTTCATTTGGTAATTTTATATTGTTCCTTAAGAAAGCATTTGTGAATATGATTACCATCTTTTACTTATATAATATATTATTATTGGTGAATTATTCATTTTAAAATATTTTAAAACATTTTTGATAATTTAAATTTCAAAACTATCAAATGTTATAAATTACACAGTGCTACCAACATTTAAAATAAAAATTTTCGTAATTTACATACACATAATAAATTAATTTAACAAATAATATGGCAAAATATAAAAAATATTATAAACAACTTATTTCATATGGCTTTTGTGACACTCTTCCTTTAAAAAACTCATCGCTTCCCGATTCGTTTTTTAAACTTGAACTCGTGTCAAAACAGAAAGCCATATGAAATGCGTTGTTTAATATACTATTATAAAAGAATTGCAATGGATACATTTAATATCAAACACAGTTATACAATAATCATGCTAGACATTTTTCAGAATAAGTAATCAAATCGAATGGGTTCTATGAAATTATTACAAAAATTTCAAAATTATCTATAAAAAAGTTATCACTAATCTTTTCTAAAAGCTACGGCTTTTGAGAATAAAAGGATTCAGAAAGTGTAAGCGTAATTTTATTCAAACGCGCCACCTCTAAGATAGTGTAATTCAATGTTAAAACATGACCGGCCTTGATAATTCATGCAGCAAAAAAACAAAACAGTCCAACTCTTTTTCAACCACATGTAGGGGAAGTGCAGGTGTTGCCGCCCACTTAAGCAAAATATTATATAATCCTATTGTTTTATATAATATAATAAAAACAAAAATATCAATATTTAGTACTTTTCTATGCTATCGAAGTTTTATAATTAGATTATCAAAATAAATCATTAAGCATGAAATATTAATTGATTTTTGGAGTTTCGCACTAGGGCGCAATTAGCCTTTTAGAAGGGTAATGCCGCCTACTTATGTGGGTAATACCACTCATTAAAACAATTGCATAAAAATATGCTTCGTTTAACAATCAATCAAAGGACTAGTTTAATTTAATTTATATTTTACAAGAATATTAAAAACATACATTTATATTAAAAATCTGCTATAGGTACTTAAGAACAAAAATCACAAATGAAATTTTTATAATTATCGAACCTTGTACCTTATGTGCCCAATTGCGGCAAACACCACACCTATACCACATTTTCCGATTTTTCAAATTCCCCACAGACATCCTCCATTTCGTCTTGAGGGTAGTCGGAGCTTTTATCATCACAAAGATCATTTTCGTTGCAAGACGAGGAGGCACTAGAAGAGTCTTCATCAAATTTTACCTTTTTTGTTATCCTTTTTAATGGCAGCTGAATTTTACTTTTATTTTTTTTTCTGTAAACCTCTTTCTTCTTTTTTTCCAATTCCACTTTCTTTGGAATTTTTAAAAGCGTGGAGAGGCGTTATTTGTTTGATAGATATAGTATTTGAGGTAGAGGATTGGGGTCCAGCTTCACTAGAGGTACAGGGTTGAGGTCCAGTTTCACTAGAGAAATAAAGTTGCAGTTTAGCTTCACGAGAGGTAGAGGGTTGATGTTCATCTTCAATTTCGGATTCTTGTTCATGTTCAGATATTTCGGCAACTGGTATTTTAGAAAGAGTTGCCCGCAAAAAATCTTCATCTGTAAATATATTTGGCCTATGCGGCACAATCCCACTTACTTCGAAACCTTTCTGCGCTTTTGCCATAGTAGCGACATGTGTGGAAGCTTGATTAAAAATCTCAGCAATATCAAAAGGTGTTATCTTTGCATGTATATTTTGCCTCATAAAAAGGGAACATTCTTTGGAGTATGCAGCTTTTAATGAACCAAAAACTGGTAAGTCGAGTGGCTGCAATTTATGATATGTATGAGGAGGAAAGGATAACATAATTATCCCATTTTGACGGCAAAATTTATAGGTTGCTAAAGAGCAGTGGCTACTGTGGTTATCTAATAAAAGCAAGACTGGATTTTCTTTAGATGCTGCTGAATGTTGTTGGAAGTGCTTTATCCATTCATTCATCCTTTTGAAGCATTCATATATAATCCCTACAGGTCCTCCTCGTTTAAGATTCTCTGACATTCAGACTCTCGAACATAGGAGTTACATAGGATCCTGAGGCACTTATTGAACAGCACACCGTAATATTCCGGCCTCTTTCCCAACTCACAGCCTTGCCAAGTTGTTTTATTCCTTTTGGAGAAATTATTTTAGAAGACACTTGAACGGTTTCATCGACATTATACGATTTAGGGGAAAAAACTTCCTCCAAATTTCTGAAGAAAAGATTAACACTCTCTGCATTAAAACCGGAAATTCTCGCTAAACTTTTTGGTTCTGATTTCCCCGTTGTTAGACATGGATGTCGACGTAAAAACAATTGTAACCAGTCTTTACCCGCCATTTTTTTCGTTGTTGAAGCAGTGTTTAATGTTGTTCTTTTGGTCAAACCCGTACACAATAATTCTGCGTAAATCCTTAGCTGTAAGACCATAAAACATTTTTGCTAGATAAATAAATCGTTGCTCTAGTTGTGTTTCTTGTTCAGGTGAAAATATAGAATGACGACCAAGTTGAGCTACTGAGGAATTATTTGTTTTAAACTGGAATAGGGAATATTTGGAAAACAAAATTAAAATCAGAGCATTCCATAAAAGATAGGAGTAAATATATTATTCATACCGAATGTCCTAGAACATTGCCTTTTTCCCCTTCTATCTTTGATTGCTTGCATAGCTGCTTGAAGTGCTTCTGGCTGCAAGATAGCTTTTTTGCAAGGTTTGTTTTGTTTTGAAAATTTTTGTAACTATAAAAAAATAGGGTAATACCGCTCAACATATATGTTGGAGGGTAATACCGCCCATTGTGAGCGGAATTACCCACTAACACCATATTGTTTATTTTATTTTTCTAGGAAAGTTTTTCGAGATATTAAAAAAGAAATACAGTTAGATAATAAAACGAACCAGTGTCACAACGATGCAGATATCATTCGATTACATGGAAAAACATGGTACATACAGCTTTTTTCTTGAAACGTAAAAGTTAGATCGGCGCCATATTCACTCACATTCATGTATGTAAAAGAACTGAAAATAGTGCCAGAAGCGCGTTCGGTTTCTTTGCGATTCTAGGCAATATCATGTAACTCAGACGTTGCCAAATCTACCGCATTTACTTAATATTAATAGTTTTACAAAGGTGGGCGGTATTATCCGATGGGCGGCAATACCCGCAGTTCCCCTAGCACTGTATGCTTTTTTACAGTTGCAAAAAATGTAACAATTTTTTTTGCGCAGGTGGGAGTATATAAAGTCAGGATGGGTTCCAATGCATTATCGACTAACTTTCAACCCCAATCTGTTGGGTCCAGCTGATAACCAAGCTACGTTTGAACTTGATAATATACTCGAATAAGATAAGCAGCAACTGAGGTTGGAGGTGGACAAGCTAATCTTACTTGCTTTTTATTCCGATTATTGTTGTTTTTAATTTTGTTTTTAACAATTTTACTCAGCTTCAGCAGGATGGGTATTTGGTAGATTACCCTTACACAAGGTTCATTATAATTCTTTTAATTATGTGATATTCTTCATTGTTTTTTAAATGCTTCAAAAACAAGCATGAAATTGAAATATTTTACAAAAATTCATAAGCAATAATATTCAATTAACTTTAAACATTACTGTCGCTCAACGAAAAGCAGATTCTTGAATTTATACATAATTTCTTTCACAAAAGATATATTACAATAAAATCATTTTATAATTATAAAAGTCGATTGGACAAATTTTGCCTATTGTGAAATATTTCTTTATGACTCACGCAACAGTGATTCTTTTAAAATGTTCAGATAATTTATTGCATTTACAATTCCTAACCTAACCAACAGTTTTTTTATAGCAATACTTCAAGTTCAGGTGAAAAATAGAATTTCAAAGAAAATTGTAATTTTGGGCACAAAAATCGCAATTGTGTTGCTCAGTTGCTAGGGATATGAATTACTCTGTCAACAAATGTTACGTTTTGGTTTTTGCGGAGAATATTGTTGCGTTTTGTTGACGAAGTGAATAAATACGAAATGGACGGAAAAAAATTGACACAAGAAAAGGAAAACATGCCATCAGATGTAGAAAATGCAGCGTCAACCTTTTAGTTGTTTATTGTTCTGAAGAAATTTTATTGTTACCACAAAAAACTAGGATGGTGTATGAGAAAGAATACCAGTCTTTTTAAAAGTGGAAAAGCATTAAAAATATAAATGGCATGAGTGAAAAAAAAGAAAAAAGAAAGCGATGCCATCGTCATTATGGTCATTAGCAAGTTTACCAACTTACTAGGAAAATTGAGTGAAGGATACAAAGCTAATAAGTCCAAAATCCTAGAGTCAGATGATATTATTAAATTTCTGACAGAAGCTCTTGATAACGTCTATTTGTTGATGAAGGTTATTGCGATTTTTAGGCGCGTTACACATATATACAACGCACATGATGCTACTGACATTTCTTTGTGCTGGTTGCATGTCTTTTAAAAACCATCCTGTGTTATCAAATGGTACGTTACACACTTATGTTACTGACCCGGTGCGACTGACAGGAGTTAGAAGCAAATGCCTCTTCAAACCAATTTGTCAGCTTGTCAGATTTTAGGCACACTTACTGTGTGCCTAAAATCTCGGAGCATGTGATTTTTTTGAAAATTTATTTAAAAAAGAAAAAAAAACGTCGAAACAAATCACCTGTATTACTTTTCTGTTATTTTTTAGCTTAACTACTTGAAAAAATGATCCTGCCACTTTTTATCGACTGTCATGTGCAACTAGGATGGCTAAGAAACAAAATTATTTGTACACACTTATGTAACTAACATTGTGTCAGCGACATCAAAAATATCAGTAGCACCAAGTCCGTCGCATATATGTGTAACGCGCCTTAGTGTGCATGAAGCGACTAGGTCCGATTAGTTATACAAATTAGAAGTCTTTAATGTGGACGACAGAAAATCGGTTATAATCGTTTCATTATCTGATACTAAAACCAAGCAGAATAGGTCGTTTTGTATTACTGACAAGAAAAGTGGAGTGAGTTTTTCGGAAACTGTGAGAAAATATAGTTTTTTTGAATTACCGCAAAAGGGCACTATTCAACCGGTGGGGATTAACGCTACATATAATATCCCCAAGAAGAATGCAGATTTTTTAAAACTTGCAAATTCAGAAATGTATACGGGGCATTATTTCCGCCGTTCTTCAGCTACCATGTTCGCAAATTCTGGAGCTGATCTAGTAAAATTTAAACGTTTAGGTGGATTAAAATCGTCATTCGTTGCAGAATCTTACATTGAAGAGTGAATAAGCAATAACATTGCTGTATCCAAGTGTATACTTGGCGGACCTAAAAATCAATCCAGTACCTCGAATCAAGTGATCAAGCAAACTAGTACAAGTTACGATGCTCCAAAAATAGATATTTCTCATAATATTAATTGTAAAATTTCAGTTGTTTTTAATCCTCAATTTGTTTAATTTATTAATTTTATTGAATAAAAAAAAGTTAAAACATTTTATCTACTCTTGCGGTTAAAGTGATACTTTATCTACTCAAAACAGTTGTAATAGCAACATTTTAACATTAGCTCTGGAAAAAATAATTTCAATAATAGATGAAAAACACAAATTAATTTTAATACCAAACTAACTTTTACTATAATAAAAATGTTTTTCTACACCTATGGAATAATATGTCTATTATTTACGGTTTTTCTTTAAATAATAGTAGTAGTTATATTTACCTGTTGGCTTATGCACCATAAGCCAACGGTATTTTAACCAATCACAGGCCACAAATTTCATAAGCCAATAGCTATTCTAAGGTTTTATTAGTTATCCATGGCAACGGAAAAGGTACAATGATGTACAATAATTGTAATAAATCTAATACTTTTTGATTGTAAAGGCATATTTAGTACCTCTTTAAAACATTTGGATAAAATTTTGATAAAATAAAATTGATAAATAATCTTTGTATTACATAATTACACAAATTATTAAATTTTAATGCAAATTAATGTAAAATGGATTATTTAAATAAATTTAATTTAATGTGGTTTTTAATTATTCCATAAGTGTAGAAAAAGTGTAGTATTATACTATTAAGTAATACCTAATTAATAATTAATAGTTAATAAATAGATAATTAAGTTTATTCGTTTTCAAAAATTTTGGGATTTTTGTGGATAAAAAAATGTGTCTAATTTTTTGTTATTACCATTATAAATTTAGTGGTAATAATCGATTTCCAGATCATTTATTAATCCAACAGATTTATAGATAGATAATTTAAAAGAGGATAATTATAAAATTGGTTTCAATATCATATTTTAAACTAACTAATGTTAATCAAAGAAAAATACTAAAATTAACATAAATTTTTGTAGTAAATAAATATTTTATATAAAGAGGGGCGTCAAAAATGTGACAGCTGAAAACGGGTGGCAAGCCTGAATTGTACCCAAAATTTCAATCATTTTGTAAACAACAAATCTAAAGAACGCCTTTAAATTACGTATTCAAATTTTAACAGGATATAGCTTAGACCTTTCTCTAGGAGATAAGGTTTTTTAGTTAAGTTTTATATTGTAATAAAAGAGATATTGGTGTTTAAGTGATGGTATGTTTTTAAAAAGTTTGACAATTTGTGATCACGAATTTTAACGCCAGAAGCTTAACTCCTAAAGAAAGCATAGAGAATGCGACTAGCAAAATATGAAGTTAAAGAAAGGTGTATTTTTTGAGATTTGTTGCACGCAAAATTTGAACATTGCACTTATCTGTCAAATTAGTTCAACAGTTTTGGTGGCGCTTTTTTTAAAGACGTATGTCTATTCTAATTCTCCAAATCCAAACTTCACTTAACATAACCAACCTAACCTTATTTCTCGTTTATAACGTCAAAATATATTAATTTTAGTGTTTTGCTTTTAAATATATAATTGTTTTTGAGGAAACAGTAGCATATATTTTGAAAACCATTGATTTATTTTTCCAACAATTTAATTATCTAAACATGGATGAAATAACATATATGGTTGCCAGAAAAAGTATATTGCTAAAAATAGTATTTTAAAAATAACCACATTTTTCACTAAATTCAGGCAGGCTTACCAAATTAGAAACGCCCCTCTTAAGTATGTTAAGCAGACATACAGGGTGTACCAACCTTACGACAAACTTCGATATATGGGTTGTTTTAGAAGATATCAAAAAATGTTATTAACAAAAATAGTAGATGTCTTTAGGGTCCATATGTCTTTTAAATGGAACACCCTGTATTTTATATCATAAATAGAATATTCGATTATGTAACTTTACGTAAGTAAAAGAAAAAGTACAGATATTTATTAACTAAAAACTAAATTTCAATTTATTTAGATATTAAAAAAAAATTGCTATTTTACTTTACAATATATAATATTGTCTTTTGTATTAGGTACTTTATCAATGTTTTCTTTTTCTATTTGGTCTATAGATAAATATAATTAATTGACTATAAAAAATTACTTTGCTGTAAATAAAAATTCGCAATTATTTCCTCGTTATTATTTTAAAAATGTTTAAAAATGTACACTTTTTGTCCTTAAACAAAACAAAGTCATCGAATATATAAATAAAATCATTAATTTTATGTGCCGTGCGTAAATAGCAATGCGGCTAAATGACTATTTAACGTAACTGACAGGTCCGCTGGTATGCAAACCGTGCAATTTATCATATTCGTCGACATAATAAATTGATTTTCGGTACAAATACATGGACGGACGACTCAATTTGGATTCCAGGAGTCTATTATATACCTTAATCGAAGGAAAACAGCGTAAACTGCCTGTATGTAACAAAATTTTATATATATCCCGAGGGATCTTTTCAAATTATAAATGAGCATAAAGGTTAACTGAAAGTGTTTTCCATTCTCTAATTTAGTAAGCCCAAATTCCTATTCAGTTATTAGATATTTACGCAATGTCTCAGTGAATGACAAAACTGTAAAATAATATAAAATTTCAATCAAACATATATTCGGTATTTGAAGCCGGTGTTTCTTTCTTTCAGGTTAAGTATTTATTTAATATTTTGATCTTTGTTTGTATAATTGTTAATACGAGTTTGCTTGTAAATTTATAATAAATGAAAAAATTATAATTTGGTCTTGATTCGAAGGTGGAAAGAGTGATCAGTGGCTTAACCCGATGTTAAGGCTGATATGAATGTCTAGCCCCCAACAGTATAGAGGATGGTCCAATTGTTCCTAGCCAAATTAAGTGATGAGCTTTTGCGTTCGATTTGCTGAAGTTGAACGAGCATTATTTAAACTGCGCGGCGCAGTTTATTTTTACAGGTTCACACTACGCGAGGAAGAAATTCAACCAACAAACCGCCTGTCTGTTCCAAAAGACGGTGCACATGATTTTCTGGACAGAAATTGTTTGCTTGAATTTCCCCATCATGAACGTTTGTGCGACCATCTTTGAAGGCCCTAACCAATTCCTTCACTCATAATGTTTTCAACATAAACTTCACTGATTTAACGATTAATGTTAATTGTTTTTAAGCCTTTAGCACAGAGAAAATGAATCACAGCTCTCACTTCACAGTTGGCGTGATTTTCGATTTTAAAATCATGTAAAAAATGAAGTCGTAATGGCGTCTGTTGCTTCGCAACTGATTTAGCTACACTAATCGCATGCGCTAAACGGCAACTGCAGCGCTGTAGAAAACGGTACTTACTTTAAAAACATGCCTCGTATTTCTGGAAAAGCAAATAATCTATACTAGTATAAAGTATAGAATTTGTTTATTTTTAAACGCGTTAATTTCTGGAACTTATGGTTGGAATTCAAAAATCCTTTTGGTGTTTAATAGTACAGTAATTAAGGAAGCCAAATTAATTAATTAAGTTAATACTGTGTAGATAAATTTAGTTAAGCATGTTTAGCAATACCTATTTGTAATATTCTAAGTCGGCACCAATTCTGGTGTCTCAGCAAGACTCTGAACTTGCCAAAGTGAGTTTTAGTAATTTGTTTCTGTTTAGAATATACTTTGATTTCAAGGTATTGAAAGGTAGCTATTAACACTAATACTCCGATAGCAAAGCAATATAATTAGAATATTCACAAAAACATCTGCCGGAACGTTAGATTTTACCACAACATACTTTATATGTTGGTAGAACGTTCTACGAACATATAAAGTGGACTGATTTCTACATTTTATTTACGTTTCTGTAATATTCTGATAGAATTTCCTGCGAATACATATCCAATGTTATAAGAATATACAAAGTGGCGCACCGAAAATGAAACAGGCATTTACTGGCAGATGATTCCTTTTTTGAAAAAACGCTCGGACCCGTCGATTATTGCATGGAAAGTAATGGTGGTCATTTTCAACATTTACTCGGCTGACAAGTTAGTTCATTCTTTATTTTTTAACCACTATGCTGCTATGTATTGATCTCCTACGATGATGTATTTAAACTTTAAATCAATAAATCTCCAAAACTACTGAAATGCAGTACATGAATTTTACATCATTATAAAGGGAGGTGAAAGACCTTTTAAATGATGGATCATTCGACCTCCCTTTCCATTTAAGATTTTAGGGATGGTGCCACCCCCGCTTAGGGGGCTGCAAATGTTAATGTGATTTTATGCCAATTTTGTGTCCCCCTCGATAACAAAATCGATGGGTCCAAGCGTTTTTTTTTAAGGAATCATCTGCCAGTAAATGCATCTGTTTCGTTTTCGGTGCGCCACCCTGTATATCGAATGTTCCGAGAATGCTTTTGAATATTATCAAAATTTATTTTGAATATTTTAGGAATCTGTACACAAAATGGCATGTGAATACTCTAATCGTATGTATAAGGATATACAAAAAATATGTTGGGATATTCTAAGAAGGTTCAGGGAATTTTCTGTTCGGTTAGAAAATATTGACTATTGAAGGCCTAATAATATTTTAAAATAAATCAAAAATGTATAATTTCCAAATATTTATTTTATTAAAGATATTGCCCATTTACTTTAGATTGAATATATTTGGACATTTTACATTTTTGAAACCTATCAAAATATTACTAGAGCCTACGTAACAAAGAAATATTTCTTATTTCTTTGTGATCCACAATTACACTTGTTGAAATTCGTAGATATTATGTAGATGGTATAAATAAAAGTTAATTCCTTATTTTCTGTCCTTTTTTAAAGTATTTTATTATCCAAGGAAAAGCGGTCTAGTTTCGGGATTTTGGTTTCTTTGAATAAGAAACAGATAAAATATAAAAAGTAATTCGTAAATAGTTTCGTTCATGGGAAAAGATACACCGAACAGACTGTATGCATTCAATATTTCTTTAACTCAATGAAACATTCGATTAGTATTATTTTTATAATAAAAATATAATTTTATCTTTTTTATACATATGCCAGTAATATTATTCATAAAATGTTCTTATACTATTATTGGAGAACATTCTGAGAATAAGTTTTAAGAATGTCATTGAAATGATAGTTTAGAATATTCCATTAGTATTTGGTATGTTACTGGAACATTCTATACATATTCATTAGAATATTCTAGACCCTCATTTTAATATTCTAAGGACGTTTGTACTATCTTGATAAACAACGTGTACAATATAAACATTATCATTTTACTGTCGTTTTACTGTTTTACGTTTTACTGGTAAAATACTGAAAATCAAACTTTCTAAAACATTGAATTAAAGTAAAAATGTGAGTCCGAGTTGATTTATTTATTTTTTAATAATTTTAAAATTTATTTTAATTATTTCATTTTGGTTTAACAAACCGCTAAACTAAATAAAGAATTATTTGTGCTGACAAGGTACACTGGATTAGATTAGTATAGGTTAGTAAAAGTAGTAAGCTAGTAAAACTTATTTGCACTTCGACCTTAATCTGTTTAAACTGTAGAAGCAAATACTTCTAACGAAGCTAATTAGCTTTCATAGGAGAAACTAATAATAATAATTACAATTTACAGCTTTCAAAGAAATAACTAACAATAATAATTATTTATAAATGAAATAAACAACCAGATAAACCACATACAAAACACCTATTCTAATACAAATACCCCGAAAAAAAAACTAAGTGCTGCATATTTTCGACAAAAAACCAGAATTAGATTTTCCCAAAGAAATAAAAATTTAATATAATGATCAGCAATGGGAAGTTGACAATGACCACTAGGAATATTTCCATTGTTGAACTGTCTTCTTAGATTTGGGCTTTACTTTATATTTGCAAGTTATTGTAAAGATCAGCACAATTTAGTTTTTTTAATGGTTTTTTCTATGTCATTGCACTGATCTTAATAGGAAAATATTACTTGAAGCTAATACTATCTAGTCTTTAATAATGTTATGTATTATGTACAATAAATTTGTAGAAGCTTTTGATTGCATTAATGTAACTCATAAAACCTACGAAAATCTTCTATACACCAAATATATACCTAGTATTAAAATAACTGAAATTGATGTAAGCTTTAATATTCACGCTTCATCACTTCCTCCGTTAGTACCTATGTCAGGGTTTAAGTTATTTGGCATGGTATACACGTTCGAATTGAGACAAGGTATGTATGTATAAATGATGACTGATACACGTAATCCACCCCTAGAGATTTGTTCAGAGGGATTTATAAGAGATATAAGCGCAGTAGCGCCGACAAAAAGTATTACTTAGACCATTTATAAAATTAGTAATTCTTTTGTGAATTAAAGTTTTTTGCTTTTTTCTTTTTTAAATACAGTGAAAATTCTCCATAATGGACACCACCAGGGAGTTATTAGTTGTGAACAGTTAAATTTATTGAAATGAAAAGTGTTTTTATTTAGTTTCTCTTTCCATTATCCCCTAATTGAATTATATTTGATTTAGGAGTTGATTCCATACTTGTACTCTCCCTCCCTCTGATTAGAATCAGAAACCCCTACCACACCTTTTTTAGCCACCTTGGCTCATCCATAGTAGACCATATAATATGTTCTACTAACTTAATAGTTCACTTTGACCCAGAATGTTACATCGGAACAACAATCACCTCCGACCACCTCCCTCTATTGGTCAAAACTTCATTGTTCGACCCAATCAAACCACCGCCAACAACTTACACCTTTCAAAACTTCAAAAAAGCTGATTGGCAACTGTTCCAACAACACATTTTAACATCTCTCCCAGATAATCAGACATGTCAATCCACCGAAGAAATCGACATGCAAGCCCAAAACTTACAATCCCTAATAATCGATGCACAAAGCAACGCCGTCCCACGCACTACAATCAGATGTGATTACCACGCCCTCCCAGACCAAATCGTCCAAAAAATCCCTCAAAAACGACAACTCTATCGCCTCTTTCAAGAGATCCCAATGTCAAAACACAGTGGAACTGACTGAACGCCACGGTCAGGCTTGAAATTAACAACTTCAAGCAAGCGCAGTGGATAAATACCACTGCGGACCTGGACTACAGAAAGGGACACTTGTTTTGGCCAAAATTCAACTCCCTAGTCGGAAAAAAGAAAAACACAAACACTCATCTATCTGTCCAATTCTACACATCTGAGCAAAAAGTCGAAATCTTTAAGGAGAACCTTCAAAATACCCTTATATCTCCAAATAATCCACTTTTTCGCAATTATTCCACTGCTCAGACCGACCTCCTTACCCGAAACATAACCCACAGCCCACATATCATCACCCCCCTTCACTCTCCATTCTCCAATGATTACATAAAGTAATCCTGCCGAACTGGGAAAAACACAGCGCCTGGCCCCGATTCAATTTCTCGACAATCTCTAAAAAATCTTCCAGAAGCTTTCTTCCCCGTGCTTCAAAATCTCTTCAACGATTGTCTCAAACTCTCCTGTTTCCCTAAATGTTGGAAGACAGCCAACACTGTCATGATTCTTAAGCCCGGAAAAGACCATACTCTGCCCGAGTCATACAGACCCATCTCCCTGATCAGCGTTCTGGGGAAAGCCCTCAAGGACCGACTCTGGAACTTCTGTGACACACACAACATCATCCCCCAATTTCAATCAGGCTTCAGACCAGAGCACCCCACCCTCACTCCTTTGGTCAACTTCCAAACAATAATTTCCAGATCCCAAAACAACCGTCTCTGCAGCGCTCCAATATTCCTTGATGTTCAGAAGGCTTTTGATCAGGTCTGGTACGCCGGACTTGTTAGGAAGCTCATGAGCATCCGCCTTCCTATTCCTTTCGTTAAACTCATTCACTCCTACCTAACAAATCGCACTATCAGAGTCAGATCTGGTAGTTCGCTATCCCTGCCTTTCACCCCCCTTGCCGGAGTTCCCCAAGGATCCATCCTTGCCCCACTACTCTACCTCATCTACACCCATGACGTTCCCATCCCACAGAACCCCCACACCCACATCCAGCTCTACGCAGACGACACTGCAATCTTCTCCTCCTCTCCCAACCGAGGCTGCCGCCAAACCCGTCTCCAAAACTACCTAAACATTTTCTCCAACTGGTGTCGCAAATGGAGGGTCACTCTTAACTCTTCAAAATCCTAACTCATCTTTTTCAAACACCCCTACACTTTCAAACACAAACTTCTTCCCGGAAACTTCCGAATAATGCTCTGGGGGGAGGGGCTCGAACTCCGAAACGAAGAGCTTTTTTTTGTCGAAGTAAACTTGACATGTATCAATAAGAATTTTGTTGCCTGGCAATTTAACGAAAAAAACTGCCTCTGGAAAAATTACGAGTCCGTAGGACGAGTAATTTTTTCTGGCAGTTTTTTGAGTTGAATTACCTAATGGCAACAAAATTCGAATTATAAATGTCAAGTTTACTTCGACAAAAAAAAGAGCTAGAGTGTAATTCGGTAAGATAATTTAATGAATATCTAAATAAATTAAAAAATGAGATGTAAATTAGTTTATTTAATTTAACGGAAAAGTACAATTGTTAAAAACACAATTATTAAAAATAGCTTGATTTTCAGAAGCTTCGTGTCTTTTGTTAATATTTTGCTGCATGCTAGTATTTTAAGCGAAGGTTGTTTACAATGCTGGTTGTCATGCTTTTAAAAGTTAGGTTCGTTATTGTCGCTGGAAAAGTTAGGGCTAACTTTTTTCGCTGTCATAATGACAAAATCATGCGGCTTATGGGATTTTTTATACGTGAATTAAATTGTCAGTATAAAACGGAATGATTGGCTAGCATTTAGCTCAGAACATTGAAGATTAAGCGTTTTCATTGGAAGAAATCACAAAACTGCCATATTTTGGCAGGTGAAAAAAATAATCATCGATAATTTTTCTTCCAAGCTTAGAAACATTCTATTAGTCGAAGACAGTGTTACACTTAAATAAGAACATAGCAACCTAAGTAGGGAAGTGTAGAAAGGATGCATAAATTCTAGACTGTTTCTCCAAATAAAACCTCTCTATTTTCATGACTATAGATCTAAGAAATTGAACAGACCTGAGATGGGATAATGACATGCGATAAAGCAACAATACTAGTAGCCGTGACAGGGTAGGATTTATTTTGTTTTTGGCGAATAAAAAATTAACTCTTCAGGACTTTTAGGTCATTCTTATTAAATAGTATATTAAACAACTTATTTCATATGGAATTCTGTTATGACACGAGTTCAAGTTTAAATAAGTAAAGAACGAGTGTCACAACAGCCATATGAAATAAGTTGTTTATAATATTTTTTATATTTTGCCATTTTATCATTTTTAAAATTAATTTATTATCTTTATGTAATTACGAAAATTTTGATTTTAAAAAGTATGTCGGTAACACTGTGTAATTTATAACAGTTTTGACATTTAAATTATGAAATGTTAATGTTTTAAAATATTTTAAAATTACTAATACACCAATAATAATATATTATATAAGTAAAAGGTCATATTCACAGATTCATATTCACAAATACTTTCTTAAAGAGCAATATAAAATGAATAAATTGCTATTAGCCACAAATGTCATTGTCAATAGTCTTGTCATTAGATACTTTACTCATGTCGCCAACCATTTAAAACAAAAATTTGCGTGCGTAAAAGTTACATTACGATACGCAAATGCGTTTTATAATGAAGATTTTTATAAGTGCAAAATATAAAAAATACTTTATTTTATTTCCTATGTATTATTTGAAGTTGGTCAAAAAATATTGTCAATCTATATCTGATGGTAACATATAAGTATAAAGCTTTATTTCGACACATTCTGTTTGCCTGTAGAAGCAAAAATAATTCTTTAAAATGTTTATTTAATGTTAGTAGTGTGAGGCGACAAAAACCATTTTTTATTAAAGAAACCAACAAATAAAAAAATGCTTTAAAGCCCAGACAACTACAAAAAGACAGTGTTGCATCTAAATCTGTTGATTTATACCAATATTTATACAATGAAAATTTGATCTGAAAATTTATCAGATAATGGAAGAGCAAAAAATTGCTCTCAGTGAGGCTATGCGATGATGATTTTGACATAAGCTGTTCCACTACAACGTACTCTACGTCTTTTGAGGTTAGGTCAAGATAAATTGATGAGGAATGAATGGTAATTTAGTATTAGACGAGGTTTTTGTGAATTGTTTTTTGACTTGGTCTCATCCTGTCAGTATTAATTATAAATTTATAGATATTTTTAAAAATTTATCATTTTCTAACTATTGAAATGTTTTAATGTAGACTCAATTTTAACAATGTTAACTTTATTATATTATTTCAGTTACTTAATTGTTTGAACAATATCTTCTATTTTCATATAATTATTCATGTTTATTATTTTATTATTTTGATATGGTTTGACATTTGATTGTAACTTTCCATATTATCTTTATTATCAGTTCATTATTGTTATCAATTTGTAAGGAAGTGTATTGAAATTTTAACTTGATATAGTACTTTTAAGATCCTCTTTCTATCATTTTGTAATTATTTCAGCCTGATGATGGTCCTATAGTCCAAAACTAGTTGCAACAATTAATAAAACAGTTGTGGGATAGACTTTGAGTTTCCTTTTAACCTTTTGTGTTTCAACCCACATTTGAGATATGGATAGCTTACAAGATTTAAAAAAAATAAATTAGGTTAAGTTAGGTTAGGGTGTTCAACTAATAGGATACACCGGGCCGATGATTGACTGTGCTGGGAGTGGGACTGAATTCGGATCAACTGAAGGCTAGGATGAACATGGCTGGGCAGGATCAGCCAATGGTTAAGAGGGAGGAGGATGACGCTAGCTCTAGAAAAAAAGTAGCTAGTTTTGCTGAGTAGTTCAAGGGAGGGAAATATTAAGTTGGAATTAGGAGACGTTATTATAAGGAAGGTTCGGGAGGCTAGAGATCTGGGGGTATGGATAGGAGAAGGTTTAAAATTTAGAGGGCATGTAGTGGAGAGTGGAAAGAGGGTAAGATGTTAAATGTAGAAATGTAACATTTTATAGTTAGAGGTTAAAAATTAGAAAGGACCCAGAAGAAAAGGTAGGAGTTGACCCTGATGGTATATCCAACAGAATGTTTTTCAGGGCCAAACGTAGAAGAGGAGGATCTGCCTGATTTGAAGTCCGACAACGTCCTAAACTTTCTTAGGAATATAGACTAGAAGAGCTTGCTCTAAATAGATCATGAGAGTTTTGAGCCAGCTGTACTTCTTAGTGCCTAAGCCGCATCGCCCTTCAATTTTTCCCTCCATTGTAAGTCTCAGAAGGTTATATTTTTCGTTGCGCATTATTTGCCCCAGGTACGTGGGTTTCCGTTAATTAATGGTTTTTCTTTGTTTTCCTTGTGTGTGCTCTATTTTGTTTATTGTGGTTAGTTCAGCGTCTAAGCTTCTCATCCATACAACGGTAATGGGTATACACAGCACTTTACAAAGCAGTATCTTGTATTAAGGTTAAGATTATGATTAGCCAATAAATGTTTCATATTGTTAAAATTTTTTCGCGCTTGTTCTAACCCATAATATTCGCAAAGGAACACTGTATGTATGTTTTACCCTGTACAGCTATGCTGCAAAGTAGGGTACATAAACTAGTGTCGAATGGGGTCAGTGTCGGTAAAAATATTAAATTTGTATCCTTTCAGTCTTGTTTTCAATCGTCAAAGATTTAGGCATTGTTATTAGGTGCTACTAATAACAACCAAAAATCTCAAGACTGAAATTTAACGAGACAGAAACCGAGATCAAGATTTTGTTTTCGATACCAAAACCGAGACCATGTATATTCTCGGTCTCACAAACCTGTAATTTTGACCATCTTCTGCCTGTTCTTTATAATATTTCGTATAATCAAATAATTTTAGCAGTTTTGTCGGTAAAATAAAACAAATTAGCAGCCTAATGATACAAAAAATAGTTTCATGCGGTTTAACCATTTGGGGATGACCAAAGAAATAATGAGAAATAAATAAATAGATGGTTTGTATTTTTTACCCTCGAGAATAAATCACGTTACGCCGAGGTATCTAATAGAATTTGGATATAATAAGATCCGGAAGCCACCTGCTTCTACAGCCGAAGCTCTCCCTGTAAGAACCAGACGTGATTTCTATTTAAATCGTCCTTTAAGGGATAAACCTCTCTCTCTGAAGACGGATTTCGAAGCAAAATACCGAACAAGTAATAGAAATAAAAGAAAACCAGAAAGAAAAAACCGAAGAGGAAGGAACGACAGAGATTGTATCATTTTAGAGGGACAAATTTTTATTTCCATTGGCATTCAAAGTTATTTTCATGACGTTTGCACGTACTATAGCAAAACAAGCCAGGACGTGTCAGTGAAATATTTAAATAAATAGTAAGACTGAAATTTGGAGTTGGATATTGGGATATTTTAGTCGGAAAATCCGAGTGAGACGATTTATAGAGTGGATTTTGTAGTTTTGGCATTTTCTATACGCCCGGATAATCATAACCGTAACATAGAAAATGTCAAGCGTTGACCTTTCTCTTTGTTTTTGGACCGAAATAAAAGAGGAATGAACCGAACGATGATAATAAAATTAACCCAAGGTCTAAAACTACAAATTACTTCCTGTCGCTCGTTCCTAATAATATAGGGGTTTAACTATCTCCTATAAATACAATTTTAGGAATTACGAGTGTGTACCATGCACATAGTCCTTCTTAATTATACGTCAAAAATTAGAAAGGTTGTTTCTTAAACTGAATTTTAATCAAGTCAGAACACCGAATTGTCGACGTTTCAAAAGAGGATTGAAAACACTGATATGACATGTTTAAACTTTGATTATTAAGGATAATATTTCTAAAAAAAAGTAATGCCATTTTTATTTAAAATTGAATCTCTTGTTGCTTAACATGTCAAGCCAAGTTCCAGCAAAAAAATTGGCGAGTAACACCGTGTGTTTTACATGAACCATTTGGACCCACTTTTAACCTCTTCATATTATAAAATCTATATGTTGTAAAAAAGTGAAATTCAACATTTTAATTCGGAATTTTTGGGAAAACGGCGGTCCAGTAGCTCCAGTTCGAAAAGAAAATCCAGCAACACGAAGCTGTCTTCAATTTTCTACTATTTTATGTTTAGATTTCTTACTTCTTATAGATGATTTCGGAGAGGAATTGCCGTGATCTAGTGCTAATAACATCTAGGCTTTACTATTGTTATGTCTTATTACTTCCATACTTGGTTAAGCCTTACCCACTTAATCAACATCAGGTACCTAGCTACAAACAAACAAAAAATGTAATTTCAATAGGTCAATCTGACGATGCTAGTTGTTTAGCGAAACAGCCGAATTTTTCAATTAAACTTGGAAGTTTAGTTAAAGCGAAAAGTTTTTTATTATTTTTAGTAATATTTTTGTTTTTTTACCTTGTTAATATTTAATTAAATATAACGTTTTATTTAATATATAAATAAATACTATAGAAAGCTTAAACTAACTTATGTTTTAACTTTCTTAATAGATTGCTTCATATCATTTCGTATAAAATAACCATAATTCTGTGTTAATGTTTTTTAATAATTTTGTTGACAAACCCTTTTTACATCTAACTTTATGCAAATAATAACAAAATCAGATTCGATTATGTCAGTAATTGTGACATAATAAGTATAAGAAGAAATAACCTAGTTTTTTTTAAACTGATGGTTTTTATTTTTTTTATTATTTATTCACGGGCAAGCCCAATTCACAACAAATATATTGAGATAAATAACTGAGAGTTAAAAATTTAAGAAGTAAAACTTACCTCAATAATTTATAATAAAAGGATATCTTAATAAGTTTCATCGAATCAGCAGTTACTTTTTCTTTATTACATCTAAAGTTTTCAAGTTTATAATTTTCACAGACAAACATTCAAATAAACAAAAAATGTACTTTAACATCTTATCTTCTACAGGATCCATATTTTGCTATTTTATCACAATCAAATATTTCCAATCCATAATAAGTGCAATTTCATGTGACAATTCACCATTGACCTAGTTTTCTTTTCAAAAACCAAATTTATAATCCTAAACAATAAAAAGGAAATAAAAATCAAAACTATTAATAATTTTCATATGTTTAATAAATAAACATGTAATTTTATGTAGTTAAGTTTTTTTAAATTAGTATTATAGAAAGGAAATACTTACAAAAGTATAAGGAGACCAATTGTAGTCTTCGATATTGAACAAATAAGTATTCCAATAGATTATGAGTACCTAAAAAAATCACAAGAACAATTTAAAACATGTAATAAACATGGTGAAATATAGTGAACTAATCCTCATATCTAAAGTGTTGGACTTAATCAAACAAACTTATGATAGAACACTTAGATAGTGCATAGTGAAATGACTATTGAAAAACTTAGTTTATAAACATTAAAAAAGACATTTTATGTAACAAAAAAAATGTATGTAGGATAATTAAGTAAGTTTTTTATATAAATTTTAAGCTGTGAGTCCTTGATAACACAGAGAATCTCATCTTATATAATGTGTAAGTAATACTAATAACAGAATCTCTTAAAAGTTTAAATTTTAGTTGTTAGAGTTTAAAATAGTAGTTATCAGTTAAAATAGGATTAGTTTAATGGATTTATAGTAATTTTAAGTACAATTGATAGTTTTAATTCAAATTTTGAAAGTCTAGAAAAATTGACAGCTCAAGAAATTTGTCTATTTCCAATCAAAATTTTCATAGGAAAATTTCACTTAAAAATTATATTAATGAATTTTTAGTAAATATAAGGATAAGATTTCACTGTAAGTTATCAAAGTTACTATTAGATTTGTAATTTTATTACCTTGATATTCGAGAATTTTGGTTAACTTTTGAAAATGATGAACAAGTGAATTCCGTTTTTTACGTCATATTTGTCATTTCCCTGGAAGCCTATAAAAAGACCAGAAATTCGATGATTCACTCTCTTATGATCCTGGTAGCAGAGCAATTATTATCGTATGTATTAATTAATTACTAAAAAAAATTTGCATTAATCAAAATCAATTCATGTTGAATTAATACACGTAATATCAAAAAAATACATGCACAAAAGTATTCTAACATTATTAAATTACTTACCAAAGTAATAAATAGAACAAAATAAAGACGGATTCCAATAGAATTTATAAGATTAAATTCAAGGGTCACTGATACATCCAAACGTGGGAGACATCTTGTCTTTTTGGTATGCTGTTCCATTTCCGAGAGTAAACGAAGTAGAAGCCGATCTCCGTGTTCATCACGTTGCGCATGACAAAGATAATATTTAAAAGACTCTGTGATACAAGGTACGTCCAATAGTTAAGGTTTTATATTTTTGTTTTTATTTTGTGGCAATTGTAAATTAATGTTTTTGTGTATCATCTCCATCTCCATCATATCAGGTTATTCAAAAATTTAATTGTAATAAGCATATGGAAACCAATTGATAGTGTTTTTTATTTTATTTGTATGAGTTCTTTTAGAAACATTTGTTATTAAATTCATTGTATTGTAATATTTAAATATTTATTTTTATTTGAATCCTACCCAAGGTAAGAGTCAGATTTCAAATTTCAATTTCAAATTAAGTAGACTGAGCTAGTTAAAATTTTGATAAGGCGCCCAACCATAGAGAAATACAAAAGAAAAAGTAAAATGTATATAAAATTAAATAATATTCAATTACAAAACTCAACTAAAACATAAGATAAAACATTTAAGCATTGTGAATAATATTATTAAAACTATAAAATAAACAATTTAATAAGTATAAAATTAAACATTAATAAAAACTAACTAATCAAACAAAGCAAGTTAATCAAATATTGAAATTCCACAAATTAAATCATTACAAATTGACAAGCCCAACGTGGGGCTATTGATTAATTAACTATAGCAATCAAATATTAAATTCAGAAACAAATAAAACATTACAATATACAGTGTTAAATTGCTCTAAAAATAAAAAAAGATAACACGTCAGGTATTAAATTTGTGAAAACAACTGCAAACCCAAAACACAAAGTACAGTATAGAGTGACAACACCATAACTTCGGCCAACACTCGAAAATTTAATATCAAAGTTTAAGCTCCAATAGATGTTTTTTAAACTTGAAGGTTGACACATTAAAAATTGAGATGTCCTCAATGGAGTTAACTAATCTGAGTGTCCTAGGGAGAAAACTATTCATTGCATAGTTCTACCTATGAAATGAAATATGAAAGGTTTGCACTTGCCTAGTTACTCGAGGAGGAACAACTAAATACATTTTAGAGAGAAGCTCAGGACTATTACACATTCCATTAATTATATTAAAAAGCTTTTGTTTCTGCGAATCTCTAGGGTAGGGATATTTAATAAATATCATAATATCATACCATAACGATAAAAAATACGTATTTTAAAGGCAATGTATCTTAAAAAATTATGCTGAACTGATTATAGTTTAGCTTTATAAGTAATGTAATGCAGAGACCAATGTATCTTAAAAAATTATGCTGAACTGATTATAGTTTAGCTTTATAAGTAATGTAATGCAGAGACCATACTGGAGTACAATAATCAAGGTGTGTTCTGACTAGAGAACAATAAAGGGACTTAATAGCACTGATGTTAGTAAAATCACAAGTGGTTCTCTTTAGAAAGCCTAGCATCATATCATAGATTTCTGAATAACAGTAGTAATATGAAACTTATACGTGAGTGAGGAGCCTAATGTAACACCAAGGTCTTTAATTTGCGAAACACAATTTAAACTGACATTATTTATGCTGTAATCAAAAGCTATTGGGTATTCGATAAAAACCTTAGAATATAAAAACGAAGGAAGTAGCGTTATACATAAATTACCAATAGTCCTAGATGGTGTTTAAAAATGGCGTCAGCAGTTTCCGGTTTGTCAGTGACGTATCAATTTTAATTTATGATAAAATGTTGTATCAATTTCAAAAATAAAAATACTGATGTAAGAAAGTTTTAAAACGTAATACATTTTGTAAACCATATTTCTATATACACTTTTATTAAATACATATATAAATATTACATAGCTGTGCATATTCAGTAAATCAGTTACGTAAATAAATTGCACATGTGTACGTCTCTGAATTCTAGTTTCTTAAATACTAAAACAGTACTGTCTCAAATGTCAAAAAAACTGTCAATAACAATAATGATAAATCATATATGGTATTTGCAAATGGCCGCTGTGACGTAATTTCCGTCGTAAACTACCAACTTGGGAAATGTGTTGGGCTCCTTCCTTACTTTTTATATTCTAAGATAAAAACGCATAATATGACACTTGGATGCATTAAGATTCATGCCACTTCTTGCACACCAATCTGATAGGCTATCCAAATCAGATTGCAAAATCAAGGCATCATCACTATTAATTATTTTAAAACATTATAAAAGAGCTTTGCTACCCTGAAAGCAATACATTATGTTATTAATGAACAAGTTAAATAATAAAGGTCCCAGATAAGACCCTTGGGGAACTCCAGAAGTCACTGGAAAAGTATGAGAATAGTAATGATTAACCCTCACCACTTGCAATCTATCCGATAGATATACAAACAAAGTTTATTTAACAAGAGTTTATGATTGACCCATCAGCCAAAAAGTCAACATATGTGAGTAAACCCAATTCAGCAGACCTTTTAGAAAGAAAATGTGTAGAAAGATTGTGGAAATGATTGAAGAATGCGGATTGGAGGTGGCCGAAGAGAAGACGGCGGGATTACTGGTGAAGGAACGCAGCAAGGCGAGGGAGTTGGAGGTGAGGGTGAAGGGAAAGAAAATTCACATGAAGGAATCGGTGAAATACCTAGGTGTGTGGTTGGATAGCCAGCTAGCCAGAGAAGACGAAAATTCTGGCGGCATGGGTGGGGAGATTGATGTGTAACGTGAAAGGACCGGGAGAATGGAAGAGAAGAGTTATTGGTAGAACGATTGAGCAGAGTATGCTTTAAGGAGCGGAAGTGTGGGGTGAAAGAGCGGGGGTACATGTTAGGATTAAACCACTACTGAGGGTTCAGAGAGGAATGTTGCTGAGGGTGGTGCAAGGGTACAGGACAGTGGGAGGGTTAGCAGCAGCGGTGCTGGCAAGATCCTACCCATTGGATGTGATGGCTAGAGCCAGGAGACTACAGTGGAAGGGCGCGATGAAAGAGGAAGTTATGGATTGGATGGAGGAGGAAATGGAAGTAAGGTGGAAGGAGTATGAAGGTGCGCTAAAAAGAATAATTGCAATTAGGAGAGAATGGATGACTAGGCGTCATCCTAGCGATGATGAGTCCAATACTGTTCGGGTCCTAGACCCGTTCGAACATGAGTTTTTCCACCTCAGTCCGAAAAAAAAAATCCGGAAACTCACCAGTAACAAGAGACTTATTAAACTTATGAAAGAGCGGACGGGATAAAATGAAGCTTAAGAAAAGTGGGAGGTAATCCATTAGGACCAGGACATCAAGTTTTGACATTTTTTTATAAATGTTAGAGATATCAATATGGTAATTGAGTACATTTACTTTTGAAGGAATCTATTGTATTGTATTTGTTTTCTTCGTTTAATATTTTTGGAAGAATATATATTTTTTGAGCAACATCGCTTTCTTGCTATACACTTTCCTACGAGTTATGTACACGACCCCAATATTTTCAATAATTATGAATCATTAACTTTATTTTTAAAATTTATTTTAATTGTCAGTTCTGTTAAAAATAAGGATTTCGAACGAGTATAAATGTTGCATAGAAATATAGTGAATTAAAATCAAATAATCTCCTTTCTCAGGAATTAATATCAAAATTATTTACTAGCTAAATGAACTTGCAATTTTTTTCCATGGCTTCTTAAAAATTAAAAATAACATAGTTATTGGAAGAATTGGTGAGATTATTTGAAACCTGAGAAACGTTATGTGTTAGTAATGTCTTTTGAACATTTTTATTTACATTTGACTCCTGTAATTCTCTATTTTTGTTATTTCTGTTTCTGTTGAAGGATTTGACCTTGGAAATAAAAGCATACCTATGTAAATTGATTGTACTAACCCTTTGGTTAGTACAGTTATGTTGAATAATACGTTGTATGAATCGTGTAACTAGCGCCCTCTATGAGAGTTAGTTATAAAAACAAATTCATGGGATATATCAGCTTCCAAAACATATTCGTATAAAATTTCATTGCAATGGTGCCAGTAGTTTCGGCAAAATCGTAAGAAATGTGTAATTTTTCATTTTCTTCAACGCCCTTTATCTTGAAAACGGATGGCGTTAGAAAAAAATTTCACTAAGCAAACCCCAATTATTTTTCAGTTTTTTACCTATCCTAGAGACGTTGTTACCTTTTTTTGAAACACCCTGTATAATAAAATCATCAAAAATATCTACTGTTGCTGTTGTTCAGCTAAATCGTAGGTAAAGTATAGTACGTAATTTGAGCTCATTAAATTACACCCTCACCACTACGTGGCTTCGTGCGCAACTTTTCCATTCGTGCGTAAAATGCTTCTTACCATACACGTTATGTAATATACTATTACATGTGTTTAGTACCTTATATTATGAAATCTTTTGATTTGGATTGATAATGTTTTTTTCTTATAATAACAAATGTTACTTCTCTCTAAATCTTCTAAATCTCATTTTGAAATTTCAAGGTTATTTTGATCTACTTTTGCAAAAATACAAAAACTACACAAGTTTCCTTGACGTTTCCTACAAATATTGCCCTTGGCTCGGCTATAATTAAGCAAACAACAATAAAGTACACTGAAACCTTTGTGTTAAAGGCGTCTATTGTAAAAAGCTATCCTTTCTACAGAAATTAGATGGGGTTGTGAGGTGAGGAAATACAGTGTATATATGTATACATAAATATATCGCAAACTTCAAATAAAGCAGGCGGTTTTGTGATGATGCCATGGTGGTTGTGTCGAGATTATAGCTGAAGGCGCCACACGAATTCTCTCCTCTCTTAAACCGAAAAGCTTCTTCTATCTACAAATGAATTATTCAAGGAAGTTAAAGGCAGGTAATGCAAAACGAGTAAAAGTTCTATACTTTATTTAGCTCGTTTTCGGGATTTCTCTCTATTGACGATAAATGACAATACTTAATTCAAGCTGAAATCCTTTTTCTTGTACAGCGCGATTCTTTCATAAATTTAAATTTTAAATAGGACATACAATTAAAAATAAACTCATCTTTTTACACCATTTCATTAAACTTTTAAGCTGATAATTAATACAAATTAAGGGTGATAAATAATAATAATAAAGAATCCCTACTTGACATCAATTTTGAATTGGATAAACCAAAGAAATCAAATAGAGTTCCAGCAACACCAGATATTTACAGTTTTCAGTTCTCAAGAAATCCCCGGCCAACATGAATTATAGGAGGAATATGGGATTAACCAGAAATTTTAAATAACAAAGGGGGTCTGTGGTTTTTAATTTTGGTGCAATCATAACTAAAAACATTGAATTATAAGATGTAATTTTGACAATATCTCACAAAAAATTATTCTGTTAAACATTAAGAAAAAACTTTGAAGATACTAAAATATTAGTCAAAAAGCCAAATAAAAAATTGATATTTTTATACTGTCAATTGTCAATTTAAGCATAAAAATTTAACTGTTTCAGGTATTTTCACAATATGGAGGGTCTCAAAAGGTACACTTTCCCATACAAAAGTAGCATAAGATTAAAAAGACACATTTGTTTTCCATCACCAAAATTTTTAGTCTATTTTTAAGTAAAATCCTGCATTAATGTAACATTTCCTTTATTCTACCGATTCAAAGATTCTTTTCTTTTGATTAATTCCACTAAAAATAAAATTTAAACTCGTCTCTTAGAAAACAAAGCCAATTTTTAGGACCTTTTATACAATATGTATATTGTACATAAAATATTTTTTCAAACTCTAACGCCTTTTTCGGAAGTTCTTTGCATTTTTTCTTTCTAATAATGTAGAAAAGTTGCGATTGACATGGTCTGCTAAACGAGTGTCTACTTTGCACAAAAAGAAATGTCGTATACTGTATTCTATACAATTTTTCGCGCAGTCAATGTCATTTTATTGCAGTGCCGAGACTTTAGAAAAGATAAAGCTGTCTCTATATATATCTATTAATAAAGGAGACGAATACGTTTTACGATATGAAGTGCTATAAAAATTGGTACACACTTCTTCAGTCGATCAGGGAAGTACAATCGATAAATCAATTGAAAATAATGGAAATCTGTTGTTGATAGTATCTAGCACGAACTTTGTTTGCTTTAACTTCGCAGATGGGGATGAAGATGCGTCACATGGACGTGGAAACAGCTTTTCTGAATGGAGAACTTGAAGAAGATGTTTATATGGAACAACCTCATGGTTTCTCAGCGGGGGACAAGGTTTGTCTATTACAAAAATTCCTATATGGTTTGAAGCAATCACCACGTGCATGGAATAAAAAGCTAGATAAAACACTATCTTCAATTGGCTTCAAGAAGACACCGTCCGAACCTTGCGTTTATACAAAATTTTATGGTGAAGAACTAATTATTTTGTCTGTGTTTGTTGACGACATTATGGTTTTTTATAAAAATTATCACACTTTTGACAGTGTCCAAACAAATTTAGAAGAGTTTTTTTACATTGAAAGACTTGGGAAATGATAGACTATATTTCATAGGTATAAATATTCTCAGGAAAATGACACGATAAAAATATGTCAACGTACCTATATTGAGAAACTTTTGAATAAATTTGGGATGGAAAACTTTAAAGTGGCAAGTACTCCATTACAGTGTACAAAGTTCGAATCCAATATAGATGGTGGACGGGAAAAGTGTTCCTATCCCTATCAAGAACTTATTGGCTCTTTCATATTTTTATCAATGAATACCGGACATGATATAGCCTTTGTTACTAGTTACTTAGGATAGTTCAACAGTAACTATAATAAATCATATTGGTTAGCAGCTAAAAGAGTGTTACAATATTTGAAAGGTACTATTGATTATTGCATTACTTTCAGAAATGATAACAAATCGTTGTATGGTTATGCAGATGCTGATTGGGCAATCTGTATGCAGACAAGACGGTCATATACAGGATTTTATATGAGGTTATCAAATGGTTTAGTGTCTTGGGAGAGTAGAAAACAACATACTGCAGCTTTATCATCAGCTGAAGCTGAGTATATGGCACTCATGGAGGCAACTAGGGAGGCGTGTTATTTAAGGTGGTTTATTTCGGAAATTACTGGTGAATTGCATTGCATAACGATCTATAGTGATAGTCAGTCCGCAATAACATTATCTCAAAACCCGGTACACCACAGTCGAACCAAGCATATTGATACTAGGGAACAAGTTGAAAACGAGGTAATAAATCTTAATTATGTACCTACTGAAAATATGTGGGCAGATACTCTAATAAAAGCCTTAGGACCCACAAAGTTTAAGACATGTGTAGATAATATGGGACTCTCATTATAATTTATTGTTGTATTAATTTTATTTATTTATAACCATGTTATTCCAATCTTTACTCTTTATTTTTTGTTTGTAATCGTTTAATGTTTTATAAACTATTTCATTTTGATTTATTAACATTTAACGATTAAGGGAGCGTGTTGTTGATGGTATCTAGAGATAAACTGTCAATGTCATTGTGTAAAGTCAATGTATATTTTTTAATATAAATAAAATTAGTAAATACTCTTAATACTTAATATTTATTATATAATTACAAACAAAATCATTGCCCATCGAATGCCCATGGCAGGATAGTTTTTTTCCCACATTTTACGAACAAAGTATTTAAAACCCAAAATTCCCGGGCCAACTTTCATTCCAATTATTATTATAAAAACGTTTTAATAATCTAAACGTGTAGAAAGTAATATTATTACCCATGTCGCCCATAATTTAGAATTTTAAAAATTTGACTCTTACAAAAAAGATATTGAAAACGGTACCATCTTTTGCTATTGTTAGTATTACGTAGATAAGCATCCCACTTTTTGGCAATTGGAATTTTCACGATTCGGTATTAATTTATAATTTTTCATCCCTTTACAAAAGTAACCGATTTTTTTAAGAGAGATTTCACATTATGTAATATTTTAATAACTATTAATTTCCTTAGTTTGTTTTAGACATATTAGTTCTAGTTCTAGTTATTTAATTTAAAATTCTCAGTTTTTGTCTGCCAGTTTGAAGTGCGTAGAAGTTTAAGATGTAACGAAAACTTTGTTGGCTTTGTGGAAGTAGTGAAGATGAGGTTGATAAAATGATAAAAATTAATAATTATTTTGATCTTTTTAAAGTAAAAAATATTAATACTAATATGTTTATAGGTCAAACTTGTGGCGAGAAGCGATGGGGGTGAAGTACACACCTGATATTTCTCTTTGTAACCGTACTATTTGTAGCCGGCATTTACCTGATATTATCTACAGGGAAACTTTGAGTCAATGCTGTTCCTAGTTTATTTCCTATAAACATAATTCCTCAACAAGAACATGTCTTAGCATCTGGCATTGTAGGTAAGTTAACAAATTACTCTTATTTTTGATAACCATGTATAAAAAAACATAAAAGAAAACAATATATTTCTATTGTTAGTAACCTTACCTACTGTAATTTAATTATAATAATATATTGAGGTGGATAGCTAAGCTCCAGTATAAATAAAATGTATAACTTATCTCAGTATGAAAATATAAAAGGATATCAGGATAATTTTCATGAAAATATCAACCACTTTTCTTTATTTCATTTAAAATATTTGGTATAGTAATCTTAAATATTAAACATTCAAATAGAGGAAGAATGTATTTGACAACTTTATCTTGGATAGAATTCTATCATTAAGCATTAAGAAGTTTTCTGTTTTTAGAATCAGGAAGTGGGTCAGAATCATAAAAATGTGGAAATTAGTATGCAAATCAGAAAGATCTTACTTGTGTCTATCCACTGTACATTGATTGCTCATAATGACTAACATAAGCAGATTCCCTAGCTAGTAGCCCATCTGGTTGAGGTGGAGGTGGACCAAAATCCCTCAATGTCAGGTTTGAGTAGTGGGTCAGCAATATTCTAGGTTATACATTATGAAGAAACTGCCCTTTATGATGGAAATGACCCTGGACCAATCAATATAGCGCCAGGTGATGCTTCAAGTTAACGGTGGAGCCAATATTAGTTCTAGATTCTGATTTGTAGTAGATATGCCAAAAAGACAACAAGAACTTTGAAGAAGAAGAATAAATAGAAAATAAATGGCCTAAAAATAAAATGAAGGGTTACATATTGTGTGATCACATACTTTTGGTACTAATCTTTGATGGTATGTGGCCAAATAGTTTTATTAATTTGCTTTTCTTTTAGGTTTAAAGCTCCAATAATCCTCTAAACAAAGAGTAGTCTGTCCAGACTTTAGCGGAAGCTTTTGTTTATTAAAAATGGAATTAGGATGACTTCAATATCCGAAGATTTCGTGAGTCGACAACTCAACCTAACCTAACCATTCAACCTTTTTATTTAACTCCAAAAAAAACAAGATATTCTCGACAATCTGTCGTCTTCACAAAATTGGCCTTTTACTAAGTAAATTAATTTCATAAAAATATCAAAGTTCAAGGTCGTTCCAGTAATTAAGAAAATTGTAGCTTAATAACTAAACTAGGTATTTAATCTTCTGGGTTAAGGTCTCGTTTATATTAATAATTCAATCCAATAAATATTTAATTATAATAAAATTTATTTATTTGAATAAAACATTATTTAAAAAAGATAAACCGTTTCAAATTTAATTGTTAAAACTAAGAAATGCAACTTATCGTTTTGAACTTGTAACATTGCACATAAATATTGGCAATCCCTTTCTCTGCTAATTGCCTCAATATATTGCGCCTAAGGTGAACCTGTTTTGGCGGAAACCCTGTTGTTCCTCGCATATTCCTATTTTTTGTTCGATTCTTTGGGCTAATATTTTTGTGAAGATTTTAGCAACGGCGCTGAGTTTATTTGTTGTTGATGATTATTAAGAATATTGTTGTGCAGAGTACGTTATTGCACACAAAAATAATACTGATTTAACTTGTTTAACACTCCTCGACGTTTATTCTTTAATACCTTTTAAAAAATTGAGTACTTTCATTAAGATATGAAAAATTAAAAAGTAACACCTAATCGTAAATATTCTAACACACAAAAATTGGGCAAACAATGAAAATTCGTGAAATTACTTTTGGGATGTTTATATTTAAAACTGAACAGTAAGCACATGGACAGACAAAAAACTACGTAATGGTTTGAAAAGGTGGGAAAAAAATAATCCTATGGGCACTCGATGGGCATAATATCTCATATTTTCAATTAATTCATCAATTGTTGCTACGCCAAGTTTATGCACCTCAAAAATTGGAGATGAGCCGTGGATCAGGATCGAGTTACACTTAGACCAAAAAGTATTTGCATCACTCATAAAACTAGAAATATTTTTCTGTGTGGGTCAAACCTGTGAGTTAACACATCGGAAAAATCTAGGGCGCAGTTGGTGAAAACTGCACGTATAGTAACCAATTGGTTGGAAAGCGAGAAAATTGAAGTTTTACCATGGCCAGCACAATCTCCGGACCTTTATCCTGTTAAGCATATATGGGATATGCTTGAATGTAGTCATCACTTCTCGTTTGAAAGTTAGTATAAAATATATATTTTTTCTTAAATAATATCTGTATTATCTACAAGATAAATTGTTGGACTTATCCTATTTTCTCAGTGACCACACATAAAAATGTGCCTTTTGAACTCTTGTTTAGATTCACATGTACGATTTTTCGTAACATTTTCATTATTTACCGAAAATTACTTTCGGTCATGAATATTTTAAGAAAATTATCCCTCGTCGCTTTGCGACTCGGGACAATTTTTAAAAAATTCGGAAATAATTTAAGATCTTGTTATATTATAAGTGAAAAAACGGTTTCTTAAAAAAAATTTTTTTCTCAAAAATGCGTTAATTAACATTCTATTAATTGGAATTTTTTTGAGTTCTTTTTCTATTATTACTTATTTAACCTTGGAAATTCAATACTTTTTTATTAACATTTAATTAATTAACAATTTTAGGTTTTAATAAAAGCCCTAGCTCTCTCTTAAAAATCAGACTACCTGTTTTTAGTAGGTACTGTTTTCAGGGCTCTGTAAAATTTATAAATATTGGAGTTCCGAGACTTTTTTGTAAATTTATTGATCTTTTCAAATCCTTTTTGACATTTTAAACATATTGAATATTTTTCGAGATGTTAAAAAAAAACTAAAATCTTTGTTTACTTTATTGCATTTAACTTTTGCTATTTTTTTTAGGCTCCTTTTGGAACCTTTCTTTAAATGATCGAATGACATCTCGTTCCTAATCCTAATTTTCGGTGAATATTAAAATATTTTATGAAAAATCGTAGATGTAAACCAGACTAACAGCTCAAAAGCGATATTGTAGTTATTTGTTATATACAGGGTGTACCAACCTTACGACAAAGTTCGGTATATGGATTGTTTTACAAGATATCAAAAAATGTTGTTAAAAAAAATAGTAGATGTCTTTAGGGTCCATATTTTGAAATTACCTTAAACTATACAGAGTATTGTATAACTCCGTTACAAACAAAATATATAATTTTTTAAATGGAAACCCCTGTATATTATACCGAATTCAGACTGCTCACATTTTTTTGGCGGATAGCGTATTAAACTAAATTTTCAAAATATTCACCGTTAACATTATCTCAATACCGAATTCCATAACAGATGGAATGGAAGAGGGGGCCCAAATGATTGGCCAGCCCGCTCTCCCGATTTAACTAATTTGGATTTATTTTTTTGGGGTTTTATAAAAAATAATCTTTATAAAACTTCCCCGACTACTAGACAGGACATGAAAAAAAGAATCACAGCGGCATATCAATCTGAACTTAGACTGCAGCATTGCATTGATGATAACGGTGAACACTTTGAACATTTAGTTAATATTATGGTTAGAATTATACTTTTGGAGACTTGTTTTATTTAGAATAAATTGTTTATTACAATTTATTATTTTTAAGGATTGTTTGTTACATTCAACTTTTATTTCTTTCACAAATTAGTTTTTTTTTTTGGCATAGACCTTTGGTCATACAGCCAGTCACGTCAGGATTAATATTTACAGATATTTAATAGCTAACACAAAAGGAGAAAAACAAGGTCACACGTTTCTCGCCTAGGGACCCGTCAAGGCATTTTTGTCTTCACACACAAAAGTAGGCCACGGTTAAAAGGTAAAACAAATAGGATAGAGCACATAGGTAACAAATTTCAGAATTGAACCAACCTAAACATAAATCTAATCTGCATCATTAGTTCATAGATACATATTGGCTTCTTTTAAAAACATTATTATCGCATCATATATTTTCCGACAGTTAATAGAAAGTAGGTTTTGCAGATTCCATGGTGCTTGGACGTTATGTTTTAAAAGATTATTCCAAACGACAACCGTATGATTTTCTGTTTTCTTGCTAGCAAAAAAATATGATCTAAACTTCCCTCTTCGTTACATGTATCACATAGATTCGATTGTAGTATTTTAATTTTGAGTAAGTGACTAGGGTAGCAAGCATGACCAAATCTCAGTCTTATAATTGTTGTTATGTATCTTCGTGGTACTAGGAATGTTTATACCAAGGCTGTGTGGGAATTGATAACTGTAGTTGGGTGTAATTAGTTGGGTTGCTGATACAATATTCCTTCCACAATTGTTGCCAATTTGTGTATTGATTTGATTTGTACTTGGAAACTAAATCTGAAAATGTTAAATTATAAGACGTTTCGGAACCTTCAAGTATGCTACTTTTCGCAAATAAGTCAACTTTCTCATTGTGTGTGATGCCCACGTGTGCTTTAACCCAAATGAATGTTACGGTTTTGTCATGCATTGTAATTTGTCTAATTGTTTCTTTTATTTGTCTTATCCATACTGATGTTGTTAATTTGGGAGGGCCATCTTTATTAATTGTTTTTAAAACTGATAGTGAATCTGAGATTATAATTATGGATTTTTGATTACATTTTCTGGCGTAAAGTAAAGCTTCGTAAATAGCTATAGTCTCAGCAGTGTAGATGGATAATTCTGGTTTCAGTTTAAACAATTGTTTTACATTTATACTCGGGATGAAGAATGCACAACCTGTTCCCATTGAAGTTTTGGATGCATCCGTATATGTTATTAAGGAATTTTCGAAGCTGTTCACTATGGACAGTAATAAGTTTTGGTTTGTCGCCGGATTATCGCCGTAATCTGGTGTAATGAGTGTCATAGTTGTGAAGAAGCTGTAGAAGTCTTGGGCATATGGGTCATGAACATTACGGTCTAAAATATCTTGATAATTATTAGTTTGAAAAGACCTACAAAGAGGTGGAGATTTCTTTTTCCTCCAATACTTATTTGTCAAATCGTAGATATTTAATTGACTTATTTGAGTGAACAAATTGGGATGGAGTATATATGTTTTGTTCAGAAATTTTTCACTAAGCAGATTTATTCTTAATTCGAAGGGAGGTTCTAGTGCTTCTACATACAAAGGTTGAATGGGGGTTGATTTCATTGCTCCTAGACATGTTCGAAGACAACTATTTTGTAAAGTGGTGATTTTCTTCCTTATGTTATCGCTGTCAGAATCGTACAAAAAGCATCCGTAATCCATTATTGAACGTATATATGCTCTGTAAAAAAGAAGTCAAGTTTCTACATCAGCTCCCCACCAGGTTTTACTAATTGATTTAAGAAAATTGAGCCCTTTATTACATTTGTCCAAAATTGCATCGATATGAGATTTCCAAGTTAGTTTTTTGTCGATAATCATACCTAGGTATTTGGCTTCATTTTGCACGGGAATAACTTTGTGACCAAACTGGACGCTGGAGATTATGGGTGTATTATGTCTTGTAAAAACACATATTGTGGACTTGATGGCAGATATACTTAAACCATTTCTAGAAAACCAATCAGATGCTAAGAGGAAGATCTTTTTTAAATTTGCTAAAGCAACATCATAATTTCTATGTTCTGTATATAACGCAAAGTCATCTGCGAATTGTACAATTTTGTAATCTGGGTTCTTTGGAATAATGGTGAAAATATCAGCCGTATATAAATTAAATAGAAGTGGGCTCAGGACTGATCCTTGTGGTAGGCCTTTTTTGTTGATTCTGGGTCCAACTAAAGATTTATTTGTACGCAAATAAATTTCCCTTTCCAGAAAGAAGTTGATGATACTAAAAGCAAACTGTGATGGAATATTAAAATATGATATCATCTTACTCCAAAGTAGATGGAGGCATACGTCATCATATGCACTTTCAACATCGAGAAATAAAACTGGCAGGTAATTATTCCTAGAGAAATTATTTTGTATATCCACAACCACATTCGTTAGAGCATCCAGGACACCGAAATGCTTTCTGAAACCGTATTGAGTTGTAGAAAGGAGATAGTTTTTTCTAGACACCATTCTAATCTAACTTTGACCATTCTCTCCAGAGTTTTTAGAACACAAGACAATAAGGATATGGGTCTGTACGAACTAGCAAGATTTGGGTCCTTGCCAGGCTTAGGAATAGGGGTGACAATAATTTTTTTAAAATCGGAGATTACAGTATTTTCATGCATAATCTTATTAAAAATGTTTAAAAGTAAATCTTTAGCAGAATCAGGTAGGTTACAGATCATAAGGTACTTAATCTCATCATAACCTGGAGAGGTATTTGCTCTAGAGGAAATGGCATAGTTAAATTCCGCTTTGGAGAAGGGGAGTAATAGAAAATGATTTTCCACATCCCTTATATGACATATAGGAGAATTATTTACGAAAGGGGGGGCAATTTTGTCAAAAAACTCGTCTATCCATTTATCTTCCAATGGCAAGTGATTATGTACAGGTTTCCTTGCCATTCTTTTTGATTGATTCCAGATGGTTTTGGACGAAGTTTGCTTGTTTAGAGTAGAGCACCAAATGATCCAACTTTCCCGAGCTTTATTTTTTAAATACTTTTTAGCACGTGCACTTGCTTCTTGGCATTTGCTGAAATTTGTAGCCGTTGAGCTTTGTTTATACGTTATTAATGCTTTTTTCCTCTCATTTACAATTCGATCGCAATCTGTGTCCCACCAAGGTGGAGGATACCGGTTTTTTGGTTTAAATGGTTTAAATTCTGGTATAGATAAGCGTGACGCCTTTTCAATACTATTAATCAAAAAAAAATTGTATTGTTCACTGGTGCTATAAGATTCAAAAGGTGTTTCATTGAGATATGACTCTATTAATTGTGTATATAAAGACCAATTTGCTTTTTTTACATTCCATTTACTTTTGGGGAAAATGAGTTCAGTGTCGCTACGGGTACCTTCTAATACTATATTAATAACATAATGATTTGAGCCTAATGTGTCAGAGTCTATAGACCATTTGGTCATATGAAATAATGTTGGTGAGCAAAATGAAATATCAACCCTTGATTTTTGGACGCCAGGACGGTTTTGACAAGTTGGTTCCCCGGTATTCAACACTATCAAATCTAAATCTTGAATTGTATTTAAAATCTGATACCCTACATTATCATTACTAGAAGAACCCCATAGTGAATTGTGAGCATTCATATTTCCACCTATAATACAAGGATGCTTAATTTGTGAAAATAAGTGAAGCCAATCCTCCAGTTTCGTTTTAGCTCGTGGATGTCTGTATACGGAAAGAAAACTTAGTTCTTGATTGTTGAATTTAGTTGTGATTCCACATGCTGCTAAATCATCGCCAAAATTATTAATTAGTTTAATAACATTAAAACGCAACCTTTTTTTGATAAATACTGCAACTCCACCATACCCATCATCTCGATCATTTCTTACTAAATGATAACCGGGGAAATTGTAGGCAACATTTTTCTTAAACCAGGTTTCACTGATAAGTGCAATATCTACATTTTCCTGAGCTAAATATTTTGTAAAACTATTTTTATTTGAAACTTCAAAACGAGCATTCCATTGCATTATATTTAATTTACGGTTTAGTTCCATGAAGATGATATTTACTGAAGATCTCCTCCAGGACCTTATTTATACTTTTAGCAAGCAAATCACCATCGACCGTCTTAAGTTCATCTATAGATTTGATGTTTTGTAAAAAGTCATAAAAGTTTTGTGCAAGAGATTTAACGATAGTAATTTTTTCATTTATTAATACTTCATACGATGGTTGATGAGGATTAGGGGGTAGGGGTTGTGTAGGACCAAATTTAAAAGGAAACATTTGTGGTGAAGGAGGGGACTGGGGAGGGGATGAGGTTGTCTTACGTTTTTTGCTTTGATTTACCGTTACCTTGGGTCTATTATTAACCAATTGTCTTTGTGTTACAGGTCCAGGCTGGGTAACCATGGCCTGTGAGAAAATATTGTTCGTTGGCTTTTCAGGCAGTTTTGGGAATTCTGAGTCTAAATTTGCTAATAAAGAAAATCTATTGCTTGTAAGCCCAGTATATGAATTTTCTAAATATTTTTTTGCCTCCAAGAAGGAGATTTTCTGCTCGATCATAATATTCTTAATTTGTTTTTGTTGTTCGTACACTGGACATTTTTTCGAAATAGATATATGTTCTGTGCTTTTACAATGTATGCATAAGGCATTTTTGTCAGAACAGTTGTGATCTTCAGTTTTAACAGAACTACAGATAACACACAAGACCTGATTATTTTTGCTCTGTTTAAAAATGTGACCAAACTTTAAACATTTATAACATTGCGTTATTCGACCTATACATTTTTCGACAGCAATATAAACAAAATTTACCGATACGTAGCTAGGTAAAATATTCCCCTCAAAACTTACTAAAATAGTTTTTTTTGGTACATATTCTGTTTTGTCTTCTTTTTCTACTTTTCGATGCATTCGTCTAATGTCTACAATGCGTGAGTTACATACTATATTTTGTTTTAAATAATCAACATCATAAGTTGTATCTACATCTCGAATAAGACCTTTTATTTCAAGCAAATGATTAGGAATGTAAGCTTTAAGATTCTCTTTTTTTAAATTGTTATTAGTTACTAAAATGTTTGCGTCTATGATTGAGTTCAATATTACTTTTACACGATTTCTACCGATACTTTTAATTTCAAGAATGTTTTTAACGTTTAATTTTTTATGAAAAATGTGCCCAAACTGACATAGGGTGTAATCGGCCCAAATTCTGCTCATTGGTTTTTTCAATATAAACACAGCAATTCTGAAAATTGTACTTATCTGAGTGGTTTAAGTTGAAAAGCTTTGGTAAATCAGGTCTAACTTCTTCTGGATTTGCGTCCATATCCTCGTCCAGAACGATAAAAACCTTATCACTGAGTGGTTTTTCACTTGTATCACCCTTAGGCGTCTCTGTTTTATTCCCCCTCATTGGGGGTCTTATTAAAACTTAACCAACTATAATATCAAATGTTTTAATAAAAATAGCCAAAAAATATTTACACTAATTGGAAATTGATAACAGACCGGTTAATTCTCACCTATACACTATAAAGGTTCGAACGAAACTGCACAAATTAGTTAAATTTTAAAAATAAAACAGCTTTAACTACTTTATTTGATTTATATTTTAATGTGTTGTTGTTGTTGTGTTGTAATGTCTCTTCTGAAGAGGTTTTATCTTTTAACGAAGTAACTCTGATGATGGCCTTATAAGCCGAAAGCGCTCAGTTACGGATTTAAAAAATTTTTACACACTTAACCTACGGTTTCTAATATACAAAAATTTTCTTTCCTTTATTAAAATACAGGGTGTTCCATTTGAAAAAAGAGAGAAAATGAAAAATACGAGTTATCGTCCACCCTGTTTACAGAAGAAAAAATAATTAATATTTAATAGAGCGTTGATTTACCTACGATTTTCACACAAACGTGTCCATAACTTCTGAAGGACTCTCTATAACGTATCAAAACCTTATATTAAAATCTTCAAAACAATGTGACCAGTCCGAATTCGGTATAATATACAGGGGTTCCCATTTAAAAAATCATATGTTTTGTTTTTAACGGAATTATACAACACTCTATATAATTTAAGGTAATTTCAAAATATGAACCCTAAAGACATCTACTATTTCTGTTAATAACATTTTTTGATATCTTCTGAAACAACTCACCGACTTTGTCGTAAGGTTCGTACACCCTGTATGTATTTGTGAACCAGACTATGAGAATTGACGATTCGCTCTTATTTTGTACGATGTTGCAACAAGGTAGTAGACGATGTAGGATATAGGAATATATGAACAGAAATAATTAAATTCGATAATTCGAATTACGCTGAAATTATACATTATTTTAAAAAACTGTAAATAGAAAAATTATTCAGTTTGTCGCATTTCAACTCGTTGTCCCCTTATTTTTTTATTCATTATAAAAACTATATAAAAAATAGAAACTATTTATTAAAACAAAAAACTAAGTAAAGAGCGAGTTAAAGTAAATCAAAATAGACACTTTAAATCAATATTTATCTAAATAAAGTAATCTCTAAGGCTGTAGTTCGACTTTTTATTTCTTTTGGCGGACGCGGTCACTACCGTACCAACCTTACGACAAAGTTCGGTATATGGATTGTTTTACAAGATATCAAAAAATGTTGTTAAAAAAAATAGTAGATGTCTTTAGGGTCCATATTTTGAAATTACCTTAAACTATACAGAGTATTGTATAACTCCGTTACAAACAAAATATATAATTTTTTAAATGGAAACCCCTGTATATTATACCGAATTCAGACTGCTCATATTTTTTTGGCGGATAGCGTATTAAACTAAATTTTCAAAATATTCACCGGTAACATTATCTCAATACCGAATTCCATAACAGATGGAATGGAAGAGGGGGCCCAAATGATTGGCCAGCCCGCTCTCCCGATTTAACTAATTTGGATTTCTTTTTTTGGGGTTTTATAAAAAATAATCTTTATAAAACTTCCCCGACTACTAGACAGGACACGAAAAAAAAAATCACAGCGGCATATCAATCTGAACTTAGACTGCAGCATTGCATTGATGATAACGGTGAACACTTTGAACATTTAGTTAATATTACGGTTAGAATTATACTTTTGGAGACTTGTTTTATTTAGAATAAATTGTTTATTACAATTTATTATTTTTAAGGATTGTTTGTTACATTCAACTTTTATTTCTTTCACAAATTAGTTTTTTTTTTTGGCATAGACCTTTGGTCATACAGCCAGTCACGTCAGGATTAATATTTACAGATATTTAATAGCTAACACAAAAGGAGAAAAACAAGGTCACACGTTTCTCGCCTAGGGACCCGTCAAGGCATTTTTGTCTTCACACACAAAAATAGGCCACGGTTAAAAGGTAAAACAAATAGGATAGAGCACATAGGTAACAAATTTCAGAATTGAACCAACCTAAACATAAATCTAATCTGCATCATTAGTTCATAGATACATATTGGCTTCTTTTAAAAACATTATTATCGCATCATATATTTTCCGACAGTTAATAGAAAGTAGGTTTTGCAGATTCCATGGTGCTTGGACGTTATGTTTTAAAAGATTATTCCAAACGACAACCGTATGATTTTCTGTTTTCTTGCAAGGAAAAAAAATATGATCTAAACTTCCCTCTTCGTTACATGTATCACATAGATTCGATTGTAGTATTTTAATTTTGAGTAAGTGACTAGGGTAGCAAGCATGACCAAATCTCAGTCTTATAATTGTTGTTATGTATCTTCGTGGTACTAGGAATTGTTTATACCAAGGCTGTGTGGGAATTGATAACTGTAGTTGGGTGTAATTAGTTGGGTTGCTGATACAATATTCCTTCCACAATTGTTGCCAATTTGTGTATTGATTTGATTTGTACTTGGAAACTAAATCTGAAAATGTTAAATTATAAGACGTTTCGGAACCTTCAAGTATGCTACTTTTCGCAAATAAGTCAACTTTCTCATTGTGTGTGATGCCCACGTGTGCTTTAACCCAAATGAATGTTACGGTTTTGTCATGCATTGTAATTTGTCTAATTGTTTCTTTTATTTGTCTTATCCATACTGATGTTGTTAATTTGGGAGGGCCATCTTTATTAATTGTTTTTAAAACTGATAGTGAATCTGAGATTATAATTATGGATTTTTGATTACATTTTCTGGCGTAAAGTAAAGCTTCGTAAATAGCTATAGTCTCAGCAGTGTAGATGGATAATTCTGGTTTCAGTTTAAACAATTGTTTTACATTTATACTCGGGATGAAGAATGCACAACCTGTTCCCATTGAAGTTTTGGATGCATCCGTATATGTTATTAAGGAATTTTCGAAGCTGTTCACTATGGACAGTAATAAGTTTTGGTTTGTCGCCGGATTATCGCCGTAATCTGGTGTAATGAGTGTCATAGTTGTGAAGAAGCTGTAGAAGTCTTGGGCATATGGGTCATGAACATTACGGTCTAAAATATCTTGATAATTATTAGTTTGAAAAGACCTACAAAGAGGTGGAGATTTCTTTTTCCTCCAATACTTATTTGTCAAATCGTAGATATTTAATTGACTTATTTGAGTGAACAAATTGGGATGGAGTATATATGTTTTGTTCAGAAATTTTTCACTAAGCAGATTTATTCTTAATTCGAAGGGAGGTTCTAGTGCTTCTACATACAAAGGTTGAATGGGGGTTGATTTCATTGCTCCTAGACATGTTCGAAGACAACTATTTTGTAAAGTGGTGATTTTCTTCCTTATGTTATCGCTGTCAGAATCGTACAAAAAGCTCTGTAAAAAAGAAGTGAAGTTTCTACATCAGCTCCCCACCAGGTTTTACTAATTGATTTAAGAAAATTGAGCCCTTTATTACATTTGTCCAAAATTGCATCGATATGAGATTTCCAAGTTAGTTTTTTGTCGATAATCATACCTAGGTATGATTATCGACACTTTAAATCAATATTTATCTAAATAAAGTAATCTCTAAGGCTGTAGTTCGACTTTTTATTTCTTTTGGCGGACGCGGTCACTACCGTATGCTCTTAATTTGGTTATTTATTATAATCTAAAAATGTGACCTGGTATAATGAGAAATCTATAAAATCGATTAGAAATATGAATATAACTCTTCCTATTCCCGCAATCCGCAAAATTCCTAGCTCGATTATACCGGTATACGATAACTTCATAATGGGCTTCCAATAGTTGGGAAACTTTGGATTTCATAGTTCGATTAAATAGGATGCCACGAGACCGCAGAAAATCACATCGAAATGATGAAAATTACGGATGCAACGATCCAATCTTAGATTACATTGTTAGACTATCGTTACCGAACGTCAATTTATGATTTCCAATCGAAAATGACGCTCATAAATTCAATTTAAGTCGAAATGATTTTCCTGAATCGCGGCGAAGGTCAATATCCGGAATCGGACGCGTTGTTTTCTCCCTTTTCACGGATATTTGTTAGATAATAGGATAAACGTTTGGGTTAATTTGAGGTGAAAAAGCATTAGGTAAAGTTAAGCGCCAAACGGTTTTAAATCCCATGACAGAACAAACTTTCTACAAAGGTTAATTAAAAGCATAGAAAATACACTAGCGGTTAGACAAATAAATAGCTCTTTGCTTCCTTATTAATATAGAGATCCGTAATCATATGCAATTAGATATCTTTACGATCATTGTGCGCTCAACACATTAAAGGTTCTTGTTCAGATAGAATTTTGTTAAGAATCCTTTCAAGAAAACAGTATACCAAAAGAGCATTACTAATAAAAGAAACAGGATATAGTCCAACCAGAATAAGGAGTGAGGTAAATTATTAACTGTTGATGCAGCCAAAAGAGATTACAAGATTACAGATTACAAATCGGACCCGCTGGACAGCTTGATTCAGTTCGACCTTTACAGATCTACTGTGCTATAATTCATCTAGCCCTGTCCATCTAATGAAGTTTATTTTCCTTTTCAAGTTCCTGAAATTTCAGTGCTGTCAAGAATTCATAGTGACGTAGTGCGTAAATTGCTGTTTCCTCCTCTTCTAGACAGAACCTGCATAGGTCTATCTATCTCCTTCTGCGACTATTGAGCCCAGAGGGTCCGGTTAACAGTCCTACTATTTTTCCTAATGACTTTCGTCCGTGTGAGAGTCTGCCGTGAAGTTTGCGAATGTCCCCTTATGAACTATTTGGCTTACCTATGTCTAGGTTGTAACAATATTAGTTCCCAAAAGACAGGGAGCCAATTTGTAACTACAAAATTCTCCAAAAGAGATCCCGGCTAAGAGACCCTCTCCAGGGGGTGGTTCGACTCCATGTTAATGCTCACTATAGGAAGGATTGGGATGTAATAAGGGCGCCACTATCTTTTTGTACGCTTTCGATTAAGCAAACAAACTACACAAAAACTAAGGTGGGAAAGATAGAAACACCTTGTAATTAGTTTAATTAATCAACAAATAAAGAAGCTACTTAAAACAAAAGATCGAACACGCTACACCCTTAAGACTTATAGACTTATATAAATGAAACGGTTTTTAAAAATATTGATTATTTATTGAAACTGTGCTTCCCGATAATGAACAGAAAGGAATTGTAACTTTAGGTTTCTGTACTGTCTAGAAGGGCGGCTTCAGCTTCTTCGTAGAGAATTAGGGATGAAAGTTTCTGGATGTTTGTTTAATGGTTCTGGCAGCTTGAGACTCAGAAGTGGTTTGTATTTAGGCTTCTGTGGCCTCAACGTCAGCTTAAAATGGTTTGATGGCTTGTAGGAATATCTCCACATATAGGGACCTTCCAAAGGATGCTTTCAACTTAGCGGTGACTTGGCTCTAACCTAGCGATAACTTGGCTCTAACTTAGCGGTAACTTAGCGGGTTCCCCAAAGAAAATTCCAAGATGAGATACTAGGACGCTTTCTTAACTCTTCAAATGAGCATATTAGTCGAAAAGGATATAAAATTATCGTACTCGTCTATATATAGTCTCGCTCAAGACGAAAATCCTGTTTGTGTCATTTTTCAGAAGGGATACGTTCGTCACATTTAATTGCAAGCGAGATGCGCGTTTTTTGTTTGACCTCGTTCAAACAGCTGAATAGTTACGCGTCTATGAGGGGTGTCTCGTGTATAGTAGCGTTAACAGTGATTCGGGGTCGGTTTTAACGTTAATAATAGCGGTATCGTTTACGATCGGATAATAGTGCAAGGTGACATGACGATAGACATGTTACAAGGTGTAGAGACTTTCTTTGCACACATTTGCTAATGGCTGGTTTTTAAGTGTACTTAAACCAAGGACACGTTCAGGTCCTATAAATGGGTTCTTGGTTAACGATTTACTTTTGACCTAATCGTCACTAAAAGAATTAAGCATATTAAAACTTACTGCAAATTACTCCAATTGAATTGAAAATATTAAAAGTGTTGATATAACAAAAAGTTTAAAACAACTCTAAGTAATAGTTTGTTTTTAAAACCTACTGCAGAAAATGAAATTATGAATATTGTAAAGAATGTAGATAAAAATAAATCACCTTGTGCATATAAAATATCTGTACAAGACTTATATTATTGTATAGATCTTATTGTCAATTATTTAGAATATATAATAATAATCCACTACATTAAAATGTAGGTATTTCCAGATTATTTAAAACTTGCGAAAATTGTTACAGTACCTACATATAGTGCAGTCATTGAAGCATTATTGCTCCGAATTTTTTTATTGTGAACTGAATTGCATACAATTTTGAAATTAGGTTCATCTGACCCTCAACTTCAGAAGTAAAAACGATTTGAACTCTGCAACCACCCTGGCGGTGGTTGCCACCCCTTCTCGGGGGTTAATTTTTTTTCAAAATAACTGAAAGAAATCTAGCACTATTGTTTTGATTATTAATGTCATGTCAAATTGAGAGTTGTCAATAAATACATTTTTCTGTGAACGTCACATTTATTCTTTGTAAAAGATAAAAGTATTTTTGAAGCAGTGACGACTTTTCTGTATAGCCATACAGGGTAAGAGAGAGCATCCTACTGAAGTTTCAATATTTGGCGACCGTGACAGGACCTTTTATCGCAAGTATGGAAAAAACCAGGAGAGCACTACAAAGATTAGCTTTTACAAGAATTTGTGATAATCTAGATGATAGCTTGTCTCAAGAAGTGTGTGATCTTCTAGAAGTGCAAAGTAATATTAGAATTCTAGACGATAGAATACTTCAGATAAATGAACTGAATCAACTTATGTTAGATATGATGTTAGATTCAGGTGAGGACGAAGCGACTATGAATTTAGAAGTAGAAGCAATGGATAAGATAAGCTCTAAATACCATAAAATGAAATTCCAATTTGACAAGCTGACAAGTAAGAAGACAGGTTCCAAAAAATCCGAAACGAAGAGTAAACTTAAGATCCCGAAGATTGAATTTAGACCATTTGGAGGAGAGATACGAATCTGGCTCAATTTTTGGAATCAATTTAGCAGAATTGATGAAGATTCTGATATTGAAGAAGAGGACAAACTACAATATTTAGTCCAAGCCACAACTCCAGGTTCTAAAGCGAGACAATTGATTGAAAGTTACCCCGCTACCAAAGGTATCATAAAGCATTGAATAGTTTAAAACAACGATTTGGAAGAGAAGATCTGTTGATTGAATTTTATGTTAGAGAACTACTGAATTTAGTTTTGACAAATCTTAACGCTAAACATAAACTATCAACATTTTTTGACAAAATTGAATCGCAACTAAGAGCCTTGGAAAGTTTAGGTGTTAAATCCTATGCATGCGCTGCAATGTTGTATCCTTTAGTAGAATCATGCTTAGGAGAAGATTTAATTCGAGCTTGGCACCGAAGTCAACTTTACTCAACAGAATCTAGTCTGAAAAAACGCCTTGATGTTCTAATGAACTTCCTAAGAGAAGAAGTGATGAACGAAGACAGAATTTCCCTTGCCGTTAACAGTTTTAAAGATCGTAAGAAAATTGAAGATAGATATACTACTAGTAAAAGTGTTCCTACTGCGTCTGAGTTGTTTAATAAGGGAGCTACTCGGTGTGCATTTTGTAAAGGATCACATTATTCCGAAAAATGTAACGAAGCGTTGAAGCTTTCTTTAAATGAAAGAAAACAAAAGCTAACCGATTCTGCTTGCTGTCATTTGTGCACTCGTTTTGGTCATATTGCACGTAGATGTCGTTTGAGAGAAAAATGTCCCATCTGTGACGGAAAACATTGTAAAGTTATGTGTCAGAAAAATACGTTAAGCATCCAAACTGAGGAACAGAATTTAGCGAACCATACGTATCCTGAGATCTTTTTACAAACTATGGTTGTAGAGGTAAAGGGAGATAAGAAATCTTGTAAAATAAGACTTTTAATTGATACTGGATCCCATAAATCTTATATAACTAAAAGAATAGCTGTAGAAGTAGGCTATACACCCCTTCGAGAAGAACAGTTAGTACATTCACTTTTTGGGGGTACCCAGACTGAAGCCGTGAACCATACCTGTTATAAAGCCAGACTTTATAGTCTAACTGAGAACTATAGTTGTAATTTTGACGTTTTAGACCAACCATTAATTTGTAATAATGTTGGCTCCGTATAAAAGGGTCCTTGGTTAGACGAATTAAAACGATCAGGAATAGAGATTACAGATACAAAAGATGGGCCTATTGGTTTATTAGTAGGAGCGGACGTAGCCGGCAAATTATTTTCTGGACGCAAACAAGAGTTGGAATGTGGACTAGTAGCAGTTCATACTTTACTTGAATGGATACTTATGGGTAAATTAAACCGAGAGCCAATACATTCAACAAAGACATTCTTACTTGTAACCTCATTGTTTTCGAAGGATGCTGTAATATCTGATTTATGGAGCTTAGATGTTCTTGGTATTCAAGATCCTGGTAGAATTTAAATACAAAAAGAGCAAGAAAAGCTAGTTATGGAGCATTTTTTATCAACAGTGAAGCAGAGAGATGACAAAAGATATGAAGTGAGTATGCCATGGACTGAAGGTCACCCTCCGCTACAATCCAATTTCGATTTAGCTTATAAAGGACTTCTTAACACTACCAGAACATTAAAAAATAATAACTTTTACGATGCTTACGATAAAGTATTGGATGATTGGTTAGTTGAAGGAGTTATCGAATGTATTTCCGAGAATGTAGCACCCGAAACCTTAAAGGAATCTGGTCATTTTCTAGCTCACCACCCAGTATATAAGCCTAGAAGTAGTACAACACCCGTACGACCTGTTTTTGATGCTTCATCCAGAGAAAAAGGTCCACTGTCTTTAAATCAATGTTTAGAAAAAGGAGATAATCTTATTGAACTTTTTCCATCTATGATTTTACGTTTAAGTACAGAAAAGTACGGTGTAACGGCTGACATAAGAAAGGCATTTTTACAAATTGGCTTACAAGAAAGTGGCAGAAATTTTTTAAAGTTTCTTTGGTATGATAAGAATAAAAATTTAAAAGTTTTTCGACATGCACCGGTAGTTTTTGGAGTGTCATGCAGCCCTTTTTTGTTGGGAGCAGTTTTGGAATATCATCTAAAAGAAACATTACAAAAATCCCTTTGTGAAGAAAATTCTTACAGTTCAGAGTTCATATCCAAATTATTAAAGTCTTTTTACGTTGATAACGTTGTAACAAGTGTACCAGATAAGGAAGCTACTAACATTTTGGCAGATGGAAAGTTTGACCTAAGAGGGTGGGAGCATTCTATAGACATTATATCTGGACGAGACGGAAAAGTAAGAATTGTGAAGCTGAAGACCAGTACTGGTGAGTTGTTAAGACCAGTACAATGCCTATACTTACTGGAAAAGAAAATTTTACATTTTACTAGACCCGATACACAAATAGCTTAGCGTGATTTGACTGTTCCAGACAAAACCAACGTAGTTGAAAATTTTCATGAACCTGTGTTAAAAACGAGATCTGGTAGACTAGTGAAGAAACCTAAAAGATATTGATTGCGTTATTAGTATTAGATTCAAATAACACAAGGTGGGAGTGTGTAAGAAATCTAGCAGTATTGTTTTGATTATTAATGTCATGTCAAATTGAGAGTTGTCAATAAATACATTTTTCTGTGAACGTCACATTTATTCTTTGTAAAAGATAAAAGTATTTTTGAAGCAGTGACGACTTTTCTGTATAGCCATACAGGGTAAGAGAGAGCATCCTACTGAAGTTTCAATAATAACCTTGGATATTGATAGAAGGCCTAATTTAAGGCAAAAAATCATTTATAAAGTTTTTCGAAATATCCAATACTTTTAAAGTTATTGGCAATTGAAAATTCGCAATTTTTTTATGTTACTCATCGGTTCTTTGCAATTATCTCCAAAAATATAGGTTTTATCAAAAATTTTATAAAGAACAAAATTGTAACCGGTAAAAAAATGAACAATTTGGTTTTTTTTAAAGTATTTTAAGTGCAATATTAAGCTAGATATTAAAGATCAAAGCCGTTTTTTATTTTGTCTGAAATTGCCATCTAGCGGTGAGCAGATGCATGTTATGCATTCTAATGAAATAGTATATTACATAACGAGTGTTGAAAGTGAAGTATTACGCACAAGTGAAGTTTAGCACGAGCCGCGTAGTGGCGAGTGCGGAAACGTAACGAGTGCAAAAAATACACTTTCCAACGCGTTGTGTACACGATTTTTCCTACGACCCCAATATTTCTTATTATAATAAATATTTTAAATTTATTTATAAAATTTATTTTAATTGTTAGTCATGTTAAAAATTAGGATTTAAACGAGTTTATATATTGCATTGAAATATAATTAATTAAAATCAAATAACCACCTTTCTCAGGAATTCACATCAAAATTCTTTATTAGATAAATGACATTTTTTGTGGGCTCTATAAAAATTAAAAGTAAAATGGTCAGTTGGTGAAATTAATTGAAAAGTAATGTAATAATAATAGACACAAAGATAATTGTAAACAGAAACACAAACATAACTTCAAAAATCCACATTCGACACATGCACGGAACATAAAAACAATATAAAAAAGAAGAATAAACTGTTCTTCTTTCTAAAAGTGTTTTTATAAAAATAATAATACTGAATAAAAATATGTTTATTTTTTAAAAATTTAAAAACCTATAAGAAACTTTATTCTTACTTTATACAGAAAAATTTGTATTGGCAATTACAATACAATATTTGACACAAGGAAGATTTAAAAAAAATTAAATGGTCCTTGCTTTGACATTCATGTGTTTTTACTATTGATAAATTTGACGTAAATGTCACAGATCATAGAACTATATTTTTTTACTTTTCAATACGTGTATTGATATTAGCTACTTTCTTAAGTACAAGTAAGTGTCCAAACTAGCACTTTTATATGTGGTCGTAGGAAAAAGGATTTTGTAGTGCTGGCAATAAACTTTAAAATGAGCACTATTAAAAGTCTTTTGCACGTAAAATAAGTGAGCTGTATTGCAAATAAGAGGAGCATCTAAGGCTTTTTCTTTTAAATCAATGGTTTCATAAGTGCTATTTCCACCAAAATTAAAATTAATCGTATTCCGCCTAGAATTAACTTTATTATGATGAGTTTGATGGATCGTATCAGTTTTGCTGCTTCAGGCCACATATTTTTCAAAAAAGTCACGATTAAAAAAAAGAAATTCAAATTTTTAAAATAACCACCTTTTTTTCATGTCTCAAAAATTACGACAGATGTAAAGTGTGGGGATGAAAAATGTCGGTGTTTTTCTGACAAATAATTTTTTTTGTTTTTTCTGTCAAATAAAAATTGACGAAGATATGATTGTTTAAAGATCGCGTGGCATGCAATCACAGCCTCTCTTAAGCCCCTTTAACCCTTCACCGTTTTAGAAAAGGTTTTTTACTATATATTGCAATAAGGGATGTTGTAGCTCTTTTAATAGCCTTTACAATGGTTTTTTATAAATTTTGATAGTAGGAAAATTGAAGGAGTTATGGTCCAAAAACTTATATTTTTTTCTCTTTGTAACTTGTAACATGATATGTTAACTAAAAACGTAGTATTTTTAAATTAATTATATGGCTAACGCTAACACTGCTAACTGTTCACCAGACCAACCCTTCACTGGACCAGCCCTCTCCTGGATCAACCAATGGATCGCAGATGTAAAAAAAGATAAGTCGACCAACGTAAATAAATGCATTAATAATATTATACAGCTGTCCCGTTTTTCTTTATTTCTTAAAAGTAATATCAAAATCATTGTCGTATCGTCAACTGTATTAGAATAAGTAGTTGTAAAGAACTGTTTGCGGATATTTTTTTTTGTAACGTTTTCTCAACTTCATTCATTTTAGCACCAAGGAAATCTATTTATCTTTTATCTGTTGGTACATTTTCATTTTTTTTACTTCATAGACAGTTTTTTCTGACATCTTTCTGTTATCTTATGATACTTATTTAAATAACTCAGCTTAAAACAACTTTCTTCAGTAGTAAAATAAAAAATAAAAAGTTTTCAGTGGCGCCCTTATAATTTCTTAAAGAAACAAATATTGTACTATAGTCAGAGCTAATGAACTTACTCACCCCTAGCCGAGGTATTTAACTATCATAATTTTTGCTGTGATAAACATTTATAAATTTTGTTAATTATTGAAATATCTTTTTCCTACGACCACATATGAAAGTGCTAGTTTGCACACTTATTTGTACTCAAGAAAGTAGCTAATATCAATACACGTATTGAAAAGTAAATATCAATACACGTATTGAAAAGTAAAAAAATATGATGATCTGTGACATTTACGTCAAATTTATCAATAGTAAAAACACATAAATGTCTAAGCAAGGACCATTTAATTTTTTTTTAAATCTTCCTTGTGTCAAATATTGTATTGTAATTGCCAATACAAATTTTTCTGTATAAAGTAAGAATAAAGAAAAAAGTTTCTTACAGGTTTTTAAATTTTTAAAAAATAAACATAGTTTTATTCAGTATCATTATTTTATAAAAACACTTTTAGAAAGAAGAACAGTTTATTCTTCTTTTTTATATTGTGTTTATGTTCCGTGCATGTGTCGAATGTGGATTTTTGAAGTTATGTTTGTGTTTCTGTTTACAATTATCTTTGTGTCTATTATTATTATATTACTTTTCAATTAATTTCACCAACTGACCATTTTACTTTTAATTTTTATAGAGCCCACCAAAAAAATTAATATGTCATTTAGCTAATAAAGAATTTTGATGTGAATTCCTGAGAAAGGTGGTTATTTGATTTTAATTAATTATATTTCCATGCAATATATAAACTCGTTTAAATCCTAATTTTTAACATGACTAACAATTAAAATAAATTTTATAAATAAATTTAAAATATTTATTATAATAAGAAATATTGGGGTCGTAGGAAAAATTGTGTACACAACGCGTTGGAAAGTGTATTTCTTGCACTCGTTACGTTTCCGCACTCGCCACTACGCGGCTCGTGCTAAACTTCACTTGTGCGTAATACTTCACTTTCCACACTCGTTATGTAATATACTATTACAACTAATTAAAGACGAAATTAAGATTAATGGTTGTTTTATTGTAAATTACATTTTAGCTTTTGGTATATTGTTATTTTTTAAAAGTTAACTAAATATTTTTATAAATTCACTCTCAACATTTAAATCATATCACAAATTGACGCCCAACGTCATAATATGGTTACAAACTACAAATTAAATTATTTTTAAATATGTAATCATATATATTTACTGTTTTAATTTAGGGGTAGTTTTAAGGGTATAAAATCTTAAGAATATGATAATAATTTTAGAGAGTGTGGAATAATATTTAAATCCTTTTCATTTTACCAAAAAAACAAATTTTTTTCAAGGGGTAGTTTTCAAGGGTTGAAAGGGGGTTAAAAATTTGATAATTATTATAGAGAATATAAAATATTACTTACTCTATACTTACATCCTTTTGTGTATTTTTTGTGATTTTTTCAATTTAAGGGTTGTTTGCAAGGGTTGTAAGATTTTCAAGGGGTTAAAAATTATTTGAATATGAGGTAATTGTGTTAGAAAACACTTTACAATTTTACCAACTAGTATTAGACATGTTTTAAATATACGGAATAATATGATCAGTTAGAAAACCAACTTAACACAAATTATGGTAATATACATTTTAACCTAACCTATGATTCTATAAAACAATTTGAAAAACTTGCGCAAATCATTAAAAATTACTCGAATATTTAAATTTTTAAAAGAAAATTGAAGAAAAATGTATTTGCAATTAGAAGTGATTAAATAAATTTCCTAATTATTAATTTTTTTGTTTGTTTTTGTTTGATTTTTGTTTTTAATTATGTATTAAAATTTTGTTTAAATGTTTGTAATTTCACCTGATACAAGCAACAGTTCCAGAGGTAATACTGGGTCTTTTTACCCTAACGTACTGGAAGAGAACTCAAGACAGACAGATGGTCAGTTACCTTAAGTTTTGATCTTAGAAGAGAAAGGTTTTTGTGATTTTATTAAAAAATAAAAAGAACTCTGATATTAAAAACTTTATCGTTTACCGAAATAAAGAAATTCATAGAAATAAGGAGAAGATTGGATGACCGGATTGGCAGAATACTACCTCAAGATGACATACAAAAGAAATACATCTTTAAACAGGAATTTAATATTATAATAAGTGTGTGTGTGTGACGTGTGGGATGGCTTGGTTACCCATTTGCCACAGACTGCTTATAATAAGTAATAAAAGCAATTGAGATATGAATACCATTACAACTCAACAAGAATACCATACAGTGATAGTTCCAAAACTGCAAAAGGAGGTAGCAGATAGCCATTAAGGTAAATAGCATGGGCTACGGGATACACTGAAGTGGAAGGAAACAAAGTAGCAGATAGACTGACCAAGGCAAGGACCAAATTAATCTGTGAAATCAGCAGATAGTTAATTATAAAGGAACTAAATAGGTTGGTTTTTAAAAGACTCCATTATCAGAAAAACTTTTAAGGTATAAAACAAAAAGTATTCTGAAGAAACTATGCATATTGACAGGAATTCTTACTGGATATTGAGAACATTGGGAAGATAGCGAAAACATCTTGAGGCTTATGAGAGAGACGAAGAAAAATTATAAAAGAATAATATTAAACACCGAAAATACATCATAAGGCATACAATAGACCAGGTCGGAGTATACTAGAACACCTAAAATGCATCTATACATGCAATATAATTGTCAGAAGAACATCATCATTGACCCGTGGTCAAATAAATTGAATATTTCCTTCTCTTTTATGTTAACTCTTATAAGATTATTAAATGTGCATAATGAGCATTAGAGCATTAAGGAGCCCGTATCCCATGCAATCTGAAACGAAAATGTGTCAATGATTTTTTTGTCCATGAAGTGCAGACATCTCTTAGTAATAGGATAAACTAACAGAAATAATAATAGAATCCTTTCACTAAATTGCTCTATTCATCGGAAAAAATTTTACCTGCAAAAAACACATGTTTTAGGGCTAAAAACCAGTTATATAATTCTCATTTCTAGACCTTGCCAGCCAACAAAATATATTTTGTATTTTATCTCGGGAAAGAACCAGGGTAGATCAACATTTAGTAATATCAATAGGTGCTCTATAGTAATTATTACTTTTATCTTTAGTTTTTATTAAAAACATTTTTTATTTGTATTTTTAATTCTATATATATATACTTACCTAATCACCGGTAGGGTAAGTTTATTATTTTTATAGGTTTATAGTTGTGTGTGATTCTTTTTAGATCAGTTCTAGGTAAGTGTAAAAAAATTAATAAAATATTATTAACTTAGAGGCGATGCATTTACAAATGACACATTAAAGTGGTCAACATATTTTAATTTTGTAATACCTATTTACTTGCGTCGAAAATTCGGAGACTAGATACTTATGAAGAATAATGATGTTTTCTAGAACGTTGCTGGATTTAAACTAATGTTTTAAAATTTGATGAAGTGCTGGAAACTACCCACTATTACTACCCGAATGTTAACCCTTCAGGATTATTTGTTGACTTGAAATACGGTTTCTTAGGTGCATCGCCTGATGGTAAAAGAATTATTGTAACTATTATATACATATCAGAGTTTAACAACTTATTATGTTTTAGGTTTAATTGATTCAGATGAACTTGTTGAAGTACAATGTTTTTTAAAAGTAGTCACATCAAAAATATCATTGAGAGAGGCCATAGAAAAGCGTATGGTTCCTTGCTTAAAAATTGAAAATAGTATAATTCACTTGAAGGAAAACCACAATTATTATTATTAGGTAAGATTTGTTACTGGCTTTTCATTTTACTAATTTTTTTAGAATATTACAAATTATTGTTTTTAGATACAAGGACAACTCGGCATCACAAGAAGAAAAACATGCCATTTTATTATTTATATAGGAGATATGAATCCACTTTTTACCGAAAATATAAATTTCAACAATATGGTAGAAAAGTTGAGACGATTCTATGAGGATTGCGTTGGGCCGGAAGTTATTTTAAACAGGAGAGGCAAAAGATTAAAATATAAAGATCCACCAGAAAATATTTAAATGTAATAATAATAAAAGTATATTTTTTAAATAAAATATTTTGATGCCAGTTTTTCTTTTTACTTAATTCAGAATACCACGTATACAAAATTTACGCTGAAATTTTTTTCTCTCAGAAACCTGTGACCAGATTTCTTCCAAAATTTGACCAAGAAGTGTCTATATGGCCACCAATAATTGGTATTTTTTTCAAGAATTTTGAATTTACAGTTTTTTGTTATTAACAATTTTATAATTTTTATATTTATTTACAACGATGTTTATTCTGTGTCCAATGGTTTTTTAATTGTGCTGGGAAAATGGAATAATAAACACTTATTCTGTAAGCGATCGCTGGGCACACAAACAATAATTTTATTTACCCTCATATATAACTATAGATAGCCAGCCGTACGCTGGGCATATTATAATTAAAATTTCTCCAAGATATAACAATGATATAACTGGTCTGCTGACAATCAATATCCACAAATCAGTATTATTTTTTTCATTTTACTAATTTGTTTTATTGAATAATTGTTTTGTAAATATCGCAAAATATTTAAAAAACGTTACAATAATTTATAATACAAAAATTTTATTTGACTTCGTTAATAAAAAAAAGAAAAAAATACACAGTGCCTAGTTCCATCTATGATAAAAGTTATAAACTAAAGTACAATTATTTCGTCATTAACTACGTCCATTTTTGATCCAAAGTGAAAAAATAAAAATTAAATGCAGCATGATTTTAGTTTCTAACTATTTCTTAGGTCTGATATCTTTAGAAAATTCTGATTGGGCTATTTGATAGAAAAATGTTCAACTTAGGAAAGGTTTAGTTTCATTTTAAGAAAATTTATTTAGATTGTTGTTTATTTATACAAATGTAAAGGTCTAAAATAGTTCGCATTCAACATCTCTTTTTCAATATTAAACAATAAATTAACAAAAAATCAATGCAATCCTTACCTAAGTTAGACCTTTATATGCAATTTAGTGAAAAAAATAAAACGATTTGAGTTGTAATAACGGAGAAAGTTAGAATAAACTTTTGGTCTGCAGGTGCCATTCTGATGTACAGCGATACCCCGTAATTAATATTAAAAAAATTCTATTTAAAAAAGACCACCCAATAAAAGCTTTGAAATAGAAACAGAATCCAATAATCCCCGTTAAAAAAACGTCCGTGAAAGTTTCAAACTTTATGATTGTAACGGGTACAAAGGAATGTTCCTTTGACTAGTATCAGTTCGGTGGAGCTTAAGTAAAATTGCAAGTAATTTACCGTGAAATTTAGTATATTCTCGCTCTTCCTTTATTAAGGTCGACGCTTAAATTATACCCACATTTTATGTAGGTACCTGAATTTTATTAAAAAGAATTCATCAACTTTATCAGCGACAAATTAAAGCAGTAGCAAAATGAACGTTCCGAGAATGGAATGCAAATTTTACGTAAACTAGCGCTCCTTTAAACTGTCTGTCTGTCTGCTGCTGAAGTTTGCAATATGAGCTGACGGCAATTTGCGAGTTTTATTCTGAGTTTCAAAGTATCTAACTTTTTTAATAATGGTTATAGTTTTATTACAACCTACAGGCTATCACGTGTACTATTGTTTACAATAGGAAATTGAACCATAAATGGATTTAGGGTTATTAAAAAAGTACTGTATCCATGCCAAATCAAACTTCTTTTTAGGTATTAACCGGATCAATTTGGTGGAAGCGAGCAAATTACAACAAAAATAATAAATAATAGAGAAAAAAAATTAACTAGCAGCATTTTAAGCACGGAGTGTTTATTTAGAAACTTATTTTCAACTTTCTTTATGCATTTTATAGAAAAAGGCATTTCTATAGTTTCTACTAAACAAAAGTTATTTTTTTTTAATAAATATTTTTTCTAGTATTAAATTTATTCTACTAACCCTTACTCTATAAAAGTCCATCTTACTAAGAGTAATAAGCAACTATTCGTTTAAAAGTAACTGTTTCTTTCAAAACTATTCTTTAATGTAATAAATAATAATTCATTGGTATTCCTTTATGAGAACCTAGTTTTCAATTAACTTGATAAAACAAAATTGACTGCAAAACACACTAAATCAACTAATTATTTCAAACAAATTCGAGATTATTATTGTAGCATATTTATACATCAAAAGCATATTTTTCCCTAGACGTATTAGATCCTGGAGGCACTTCCAAACTAACTTGGAGTCGATCCGATTTGATTCCAGTGACTTTAGTGCCGCCTGGCTATCGGAAATGATTTTTATAGTTTTGTTTCTGCAGTCACGCCTAAGCATCTCCTGCAGGCACATCTCCATTGCGAAAACCTCCGCTTGGAAAATTGTGGATAGGTTACCCAACTTCTGGCTCAGGTCCACCTTTGGTTTCCCTCCATGCTCCCCAGCTCCAACACCTCTCTCGGTCTTGGAGCCGCCCGTGTACCAATACTGGTCAGCCATTATAAGATTCGAACTATTCGTCTCCCATTCGTCCCGTCCTGGGAATAGGACGGTGAGTGGCTTGTGGTAGTTGTATTTAGGTTGCATTGCATCTAGTACCATTTCCAGTATCGGATGATTTTTTATTATCTCTTCGGCCCTGGCTATGACACTGCTCTGCCCTGCATCCTGACATTTTACTAGTCTTCTGTATGCACCAGCCATCGCCTCCCCTTCCATCCAGATGAGTGGAGGAAGATCTATTAGAATTTCGATGGCAGCGGTGGGAGTGGTAGACATATCTCCCGTTATGATTAAGCATGATTGCCGTTGAAGCTTATTCAGCCTCTCCCTGGTGGTATTTTGCTGACATTTAGCCCACCAGGCGGGAGCACCATACATAATCATAGGCCTTATTACTGTCAGATATAGCCAATACATTTGTTTGATTTTATTCCCCATGACTTACCGCATACTCTACGGTATGTCCAAAGGGATAGCTTTGCTTTACTGCAAATGTTCTCTACATGAGCGTTCCATGAAAGTCTTCTATCCAGCGTAACCCCTAGATATTTGACTTCATTCGCTTCCCTAATAGATTCTCGATAGAGGGCGGGCATTTGGAGTCCAGTTTCCGCCTCCTGGTGAAACTAACAACTGTTGCTTTACTAGGGTTGACCGAAAGTTGTTCCTTGTCGCACTCCCTAGAAACAATGTTAAGTACTCGTTGAGTCACTTTAGAGATAACCTCTTCATACTTTCCTCTTACCAATATCACCAGATCGTCAGCGTAGGCTTGTACCTCTATCCTCTGGTTGTCGAGGTCCGAGATCAGGTCGTCCACCAGTAGTGACCACAGTAGAAGGGAAGTACTCCTCCCTGTGGGCAGCCTCTAGCAGCCAAAGTACTTTGTGACATATCGGATAAATATAATTTAAAATTATTGGAAGTAAAATCACGTGGAGGGTACCTGCATGCCAATAATTTGCAACATTAAATATTTCAAGGTTACTATACTAAAACCAATAATAATTGAGAGTAAAGCGCGTTGTCATATCTACATTTTAAGTTACCACTTTATAGTAGAATCGAAATATAGTAAGCAGTAGAGTTGTAGGTTGTAGATAATTATATATAATACACAATACTAGGTATTATTCATGACAAAAATCAGTAATGAACTTGTAATGAGTAATACTTATACATTTCCTGATTACTGATCAGTTAAAATTCCTTATTTTCTGTATAGTGTTATAGTGGCAACTCTGTATGCAACGATATTTCTGTCTTTGTCACTTTACCGTAACTTCCATCACATCGTCGCAGGCCACAGTAATGTAAATGCAAACACGAGCGTTTCATTGGTAGCAACAGTGACGAATCTGAGGTTGAAGATTATACGAAAAACAAAAGAAAATACCATGCATTCGTACCATAACAAATTAAATTAGTAACTGATTATTTATTTCACAATTTAACCTTTTCGATTCTTAACCCTATCAAAAATTAATAAGCACGCCCCCGATTTGCTGTCAACTGGGCCTACTTCTATTCTCAATCATTATTGGTTTTAGTATAAGAAGTATATTGTTATTAATAATTTTTAAATTAAAACTTTCCACAAAAGCAAAAAATACCTGTGAATTTACTCCTCAGATGGTAAACTGGTTGCACATTGAAGGCATAAAATAGTAACTAGTTCATTTATTCAAGTACTTTAAAGTACGACGGTGAAAAAACTATCACACCTATATTGAAGACATTTATTATAATAACCCTTACTCTGTAGTCCATCTTATTACGAATAATAAACAACTGAACGTTTGAAGTTACACTTTGTTGAGTAGTGTTGCGACTGGACCAAGTATTAAAGTAATAAGACATAGCAATATTAAAGCCTAGATGTTAACAGCTCTAAGGGATTTGCAAGACATAATCAATGCAAATAGTTTACTATTAGAAAACATAATATATTTGCTCATTATTAATAAATGGTAATGCTATAAGTTAAAGAATAAACTGCAAAGTATCTTCTCCATCATAAAGCAACGAAGTATTTACTTCATTCCATGTAGTATCTACTTTTATACCATAGTATTTGTGTTTAAATTACTAGCATCTTCTCACTTTAATTTCTGCTAGATAATTAGCGGGTCGCTTTAATTCTTTTAAATATTAAAATAGTCGTGTACTCGTAGTTGTGTAAAATTTCTTCAGATGAAGGCTCATCAAGAAGAATCTTAAAATGAACAAGTTACAAATAGCTTCTGTTACAATGCCAGAAAGTCACAAAATAATTTTGGATAAAAAATGATACCTGCCATGAAATCTGCAAAAGACAAAGCCCTTGAAGAATTAACAGAGATCTATAAAAATAAACAGAACTTATTTTGAAATTATTTATAATTTTGTTCAAGATAGTAAATATATAAAATACTTTTTTTTACATTAAAACAAATGCTTAAAATGTTCTCTACCTTGTTGTTGGCAATAACACATTCTCCTATAAAAGTCGTCCCGAACTTTGTTTAAAGTTTGAGGTGAAATGGGCCGTATTTCTGTAGTTATCGTTTCTTTGAGGTATGCAATGCTAGTTGGCTGTGTTGCATGAATTTTGTTCTTGAGATAACGCCACAGAAAAATATCCAAGGGCGTAAGCTCCGGCGATCTAGCTGGCCACTCGATAGTACCTCTTCGTCCAATCCATTTATTGGGAAAAATTTCACTCAAGTAATATCTTACAATTAAAGCATAATGGGGTGTTGCTCCATCCTGCTGGAACCAGATATTTTCATCCGGTAGGTTCGGATTTATTGCGTTGGGATATAAGTTCGCCCACTCAGGAACAACTTCGTCTCTAATAATGCTTAAATATTTTTCGGCTGTCAAATTTTCATCTACAAATAATAGGACCAATAATATGATCACCTATGATACCTGCCCAAACGTTCAACTTTTGAGGATACTGAGTATATGTCTCACGCATTCAATGAGGATTCTCCTCTGCCCAATATCTACAGTTTTGTCTGTTTACTTCCCCGTTCAATGTGAATGTTGATTCATCGGAAAATAGAATTGTACTAACAGCTATTTCATTTCTGTTCAATTTATTCATAATTCTTTCGCAGAAATCCATTCTACGATCTGGATCGTCTTCTATTAGTTCTTTCACAAAAGTAAATTTATATGGATGAAGGTTTTCTTTATGAAAACACTTTAGGACAGTTGTGTGAGTTATATTATTTTGACGGAAAATTTGACGTGAGCTTGAGGTTGGGTTGGTTGAGCTTTCACATCATCTTCACCGAAGTGTGGTTTTTTCTTTAATAGTTTGACATGTCCAAGTTCTCTGAATTGTGCATGAGTTTTAAACTCAGTACCTTGTGAAATATTAGGCAACTAAGGATACCTCTGACTAAATAAGTGTGCCACTTCAACTTGATTTCTGCAATTATCGCCTTAACCAATCAGCATTAAAATTTCAATCCGGTGAGTCTCAGTTAAATATTTCATTATTACTTCGCAAGATATTAGCTTTTGATAAAGAATTGACAACTACGATATTTAAATGTCAACAGATCAACAACTGACAGGCATTATTTACCGATTTAGTTTATTTATATTGGCATAGTTATCCATACAGTTTTTACCTATTCCTGAAAAAACATCTCGACAAAACCCAAATTATTGATTCTTAGTGAAGAAATTTGGGGTCTGAATTCAGCTAATTAGAAATAAAACCATTATGTAATGTGTGAAACATTATTATACAATTTTATGTATTTACTACCTTGAACAAAATTATAAATAATTTCAAAATTTCACCCTGTACAATTCATAATAGACCCTATATCGAATTGGTTGGTGAAGATCATATTATTAGGGACCTTTAAAATCATAAAAGCATACAGGGTGTTTCATTAAAAATATAGATCATGGTCGAAGCCAGACTTGCGTATATCACCCTGTACATTTAAATTTATGTTTAAAAAGCTTACATTTGAATTTTAAAGTTGACGGGTCCCAGCGTTTTTTCTAAACTAATCCCACACTTAATTTTATTCCATGAGTGGTTTCCACATTGTATGTAAATTTTTAACTTGCTACGAACAATTCTATCTTAGATAAATTATTAGAACTTTTCAGAAACCTTCATCCATTATTTTATCCCTAAATAAAAATACTTGAACAATCATTTTAGGTTAATGCTTTGAATTATCTAATATATCTAAACAACTGATGCTAAGTAGACTGTATTTTTTCTTAAACGCTTATTTTTATCACTTTCTTGTTTGTCTTACTGTTGAAAAAATATTTGAAGAAACTTAATTATTACATTCTTTGATTGTTTTTACAAAAGCTTAGTTACTGTTATACAATTAATTAAAAAGTTTATTTTGTATAAACTTTAGTCATGTCTTTTTTAAAAATCTAACTTTCTTATGTCTCAAGTTCCTTTCCATAAAATTTACAAATTGATTCATATTAGTCCAGTCATTAGTATCCCAATTGACATGCGAATATTAAACAATGTGTCAAACGGAATGCAAAAGTAACAGTCATTCTGGATCTGTTTCTAAAATTCCTCAATCTGTTTCTACAGGGTACTATTTAGATTCCGGAAAACAATTAATATAATAAACCGAAGGAAAAACCAAAGTCAATGACTCATTTTTTTATTGTTGTAATTAGTGTTAACATTACAGATTGCAAAAGTTTATTAGTCATCACCAATATTTGGAAATTAATAAAGCCGTTTTCATTCAAAAATGTTTGTTATTACTATTGCTATTCTCAAAATATAAATGTATATATTGTAAGAAAACATTTATCTCACCAAGCTGTAAGGAAAAATTTTATATGTTATGAACTCGTTGCATTTATATATTATGTATAATATGAATAAATTTTGTTTTTAATTATAATTGTTATTATAAATTATGTGCTTTTCAGATAAAAGTATCCACCTTTAATAACTTTTGTAATACTGGTATTTATGAAAAATCCATAAACACGTCAATTTATATTGGAAGAAGCAAGCATTATGGCTTATTAAAACTGACTGGAAAAGCCACCCCCTCACCCCTAGCAGCATCCTTTTTTTTAAATTACTTCTCATATTTTTATGTAAAATTTGGATAATCCTCTTTGAGCTGATTTCAAAAATGTATAATATTTGTAGGTTAAAGTGGTTAGTTTATGAGATAAACAATTTTTCTTTTAATAGCACAAATTTTACTTATGTTTTACTTTCACCTTATTTGCCTGTAATAAAATGGGTTGCACAACAGTTCACACAACTCTTTAATCTTTTTAACTGTGCTATTTATTCTACTTCAAAAATCCAAACAACAAAAAACTCTACTTTTTATTAAAGTTTGACATTGTTAACTAGAACTTATAGTCACTAATGATAGTGTACTTTGATACATTATTTATTTTGTTTCGCTGAAATGTTTTACTCTTTGCAAGAAAGAATTGAAATTATAGGTTTATACTACCAAAAAAATAATTGTGCAAGAGCTGCTGCTAGAATATTTAAGGAATTACATGACGGAAGACATGCAACTCATAAGTATGTAATTCAACTGATGGAGAAATTTACCACAACAGGGTCTGTTTGCAATAAAGTGCATAAGCGTAAATAACGAAGCAATACAAGTGGCAATTTTAGGGCAAATCAGCTTAGAGGCTCAACAACCCCAATCGTTGTCAACAATAAGTAGAGCGATCGGTGTTTCATCTTCTACAGTTTTCCGAGTTCTACATAAATTCAAGTACCACCCATACAAAGTTAAGTTGGTCGTCGTCTATAGTATTGCGAATCAATGACGCAATTTATCAATAACAATCCACAATAATTGTTAAACTCATTTTCATTAGATGGCTTAGTAAATAGGCATAATTGTAGATATTGGGCTGAAAGTTATCCACATATTATGCGTGAATTCCATACACAACATCCCCAAAAGTTAAACGTTTGGTGTGGTATCCTAGGTGACCACATTGTCGGACCTTTCTTCATCAACGGAAATTTAAATGGTGAATTATATCTTGAGTTACTCAGGGAAGGGGTTGATCCACGTATTACAACAATAACAGAAAATGATGATAACCTTTCCGAAGATTTACTGGTATTTCAACAAGACGGAGCTCCTCCACACTATGCTATGCCTGCCCGACAATTTTTAAACGAAACATTCCCCGCTTGTTGGATAAGTAGAAGAGGGCAAATGATGGAGTGGCCACCTAGGTCACCGGATTTAACACCCCTAGACTTCTTTTTATGGGGGTATTTAAAAATAACTACCCAGCCAGAATCTCTGGATGATTTACGAGAGAGGATAGACAATGAATGTCGACAATTAAATCCAGCCGTATTAAGCAATGTCAGAGAGGCAGTTCAAAATAGATTGTACCATTGTATGGAAGTGAATGGTACCCATTTTGAACACTTATTGTAACTTCATAATAAATAGCACAGTTAAAAAGATTAAAGAGTTTGAACTGTTGTGCAACCCATTTTATTACAGGCAAATAAGGTGAAAGTAAAACATAAGTAAAATTTGTGCTATTAAAAGAAAAATTGTTTATCTCATAAACTAACCACTTTAACCTACAAGTATTATACATTTTTGAAATCAGCTCAAAGAGGATTATCCAAATTTTACATAAAAAATATGAGAAGTAATTTAAAAAAACGGGATGCTACTAGGGGTGAGGTGATAGCTTTTCCAGTAAGTGTAAATAAGCCATAATGCTTGCCCCTTCCTACATAAATTGACGTGTTTTTGAATTTTTCCTAAATACCAGTATTACAAAAGATATTAAAGGTGGATACTTTTACCTGAAAAGCACTATATACAAACAATCACATAAAAATTTTTAAATCTTTTTGATCTGCCCGAATATTCAATTTTGAATGCTAGAACAGTTGCGATAAACATGAAACCTTATCTCCAGGGTAGAGTTCCATATCCCTATACATAAGATTTTAATTAAACACGAGAAAAAAATATATTTAAATAAAAATAACCTTTAATGTAAATAATTACTGAATTAATATTATTTTCTTATTAAATACCTTAAATGTTTCTTTAAACACACCTTTATCTATTAAATTTAATTGTAGCAACGAAATGTCAAAACATTAGTCAGCTTGACAGGTCTTTTTGAGAAACTTACAGTGTAATAATATACGCCTTTAGAAACTAGGCTTGATATATACATAGTCAAGAGCTTCAACGGCCGACTTGTACTCAGTTGGGTCACTGATCAATTTATAAACGGTGGGCGAAAGGAAATTAGTTAGGACAGTTACCTTTGCTGCATCTTGGAGTTCAACCTTCTCATGAACCTCTAGAGCGGTAAGAAAGTTAGTGAAGGTCTTCTTTCAACGAGTGTAGTCATCTTGGGCGGTTGGCGAGGCCGGGTCTACTGTCAAACGTTCGGGACGGAGATACTTGTCCATTTGGTTGTCGTGACTCTTTGAATTTATGTTCAATAAATTGTAATAATATACGCCTTTAGAAACTAGGCTTGATATATACATAGTCAAGAGCTTCAACGGCCGACTTGTACTCAGATTGGTCACTGATCAATTTATAAACGGTGGGCCAAAGGAAATTGGTTAGAACGAAATTTATGCCCGCCACTGCATCTCCACAAGACGACAGAATCCTGGAGAATCGATTGATCAGTATTTGCAAGTTTTAAAGGTTTTAGGGAAAGAGTGCTCGTTCAAGACAGTAACGGCTGTACAGAATAGGGACGACTACATTCGTGATGCATTTATAACAGGCTTGGCATCCAACACTACTCGGCAACGCCTTTTGGAAAATAAAACCTTAACATTGTCCGAAGCTTACGATCAAGCGAGAGCCCTAGAAATAGCCCATATACATGCCCAAACTTACTCATCTATGAACAATTTTTCAGCGACCATGCAAAATCCTACCGAGCCTATGAGCCAGGCAGACCTCCTTGAAACCCCTTTTACTGCTGCTACTAAATCCAAACCGACTACACTCTGCTACTACTGTGGATATAATCGCCACCCCCGTGATCGATGCCCAGCTAGGGGAGAAGAATGCAAGAAATGTGGTAAGATTGGTCACTACGCAAAAGTTTGTAAGTCTGTAAAAAACAACTCTAAGGAGAAAACTGCCTCAGCCAGTAGTATAGGTGCAGTTTCAGCAGCTTCGGCAAGCCTTCAGAAGGCGATTGTTCCAATAAAAATTAATAAGTTTCCAAATAAATAACCTGTCTGATGTGCTTAATACTGGTACCCCAAAACTGCAAAGTCAATTGGCATATTTCATAATAAATGCAATGAAATTAAGATCGTTCATAATGAATGAATAAGTAACTACTTTTCTTTACACTATAATTTTCTACAACATACCTAAACTAGTTATATAATATACTCAAACTTCTTGTAGTGAGAAATGTATTTCTTATGTACAATAAAATATTGATTGATTGATTGACATTTCACACTGAATAAAAAATAAAATTGTAAGTGAATGGGAAAATGTATTTTTAGAATCAAACGTAAAGGATAGTAGTAGTATTAACAGTGTTCCTGGCTGCATGGATCCATTCCTAATGCCAATGCAAAAAAAAGTATATATTTTTAGAAAGTGTGTACAAAGTCTACAGTCTTTTAATAAAAAATAAAGTGTTCAGCAAAAATCAGGGTTCAATGACATTCCAGTTAACAACAGCTACTATAGTTGTTGCACTCCACAAGGTGGTACAAATTTCGGGAAATAAATTTCGTCTTATTGTTGCACCGTATATGCTCAAAGTCAAAACTGAATAAAAATTTCTGACATAGCATCGTTAATGATAAAAATCAATCTACAATTTAAAAAAAACCTCAAAATCAAATGAACGGTTCGCAAGAAAGCCAACTATAAAATTGGGGCCAGTTTGTAGTGGCCGGTTTTTTTGACGGGGATTGATAAGATCAGAATGCGGGTCATACAAATCAATAAAAAATAAGGTTTATGTTTTCTTTATTAATTATAACTTCCAAATAAATTGCCCAAGATGAATAAGACAGACTTATGCACTTTTGACGAGAAAAAAAGGATATATATTTAGTTTTCAGCGAATCTAAACAGTTTTATATTTTCATCAGCTAAGTTTTTATCTAAATATGTCAGACTTTTGACTATGACAATTCAATTAAATTGAAATACATTGTTTCAAAAAAGTTAAATATATAATAAATAAAAAAAATAATAAAACCATAATTCTTCTCTCCGAGTCTATTTGTAATACCACATTTTGGCAACCTCTATGTTTTCTGATTCGATACAAATGGTTAGTGACCTTTGAGCCCGCACGATAAGAGCGCTTTTGACTATACCTGCTGTCAAATACAAAATGGTTAGTTTAAAATAGAGGAAGTAGAAAAAAACTTTTTGCACCCACTTCTATACAATCCACAGTGCACATTTCCTCTAATCATTGTAGAGAGCAAAGTCGTACTTTTGCTCCCTAGAGAGGAAAAGTACGTGAATGTTTAGATTCATGATTCCGCAATAAAAGTATATAAGTCGCCGCCGTGCAATAGTTATTGCACAAATTGTTTATTTGTGATAGCTTAGTTTGAATCCAGGCATCGCCAGTTTTTGTTCAATTCCTTTTATTTAAAAATGTCTTGTTTGAGAGAGGTGGAAAAACCATCTGTATAACATGGTAGTAAAGTGCCTTTTTTCCCTTGAATGATTACTTCATCCTCGGGAGGAAAAGTAGCACTTTGCTATTTTGTTACACAAATAACTATTGAATTCTTGTACATGTTGGTGTATCCCTTTTGAATTGACTGAAGATTTGCGAAATTTGCGTGTTTTTGACATTTCAAAAACATGCATTTGATTTAGTGCACTCTTTTGGTTATAGTTGGTGCTTGAAATTGTTTTCTAACCGAAGGTGAATATACGATGAAAGAGAAATTAAAGTACTGTACGGCTGTTGATTTCCTCTTCGGAAGAAGATGAAGTCGCGCTAAAATAAAATAAGGTAACTTTTTATCCATTTTGCACAAATACATATTTACCTCCTCCATGGTTTCCAATTTCAACATGTACTTAAACGTTGAACGCTTGAAACTAATCTATTTGTATTGCCTCGAGTTGAATAGTCAGAGCAGTTTTTGGTGCCCTCAGGTCACATCGAGAGTGAGCAGTCTGTTCAAAAGAACATGCGTGACAGATTGCTCTCTCTCTAATGACATTTATATAGAACACACGACTCGCTCTCCGTGTGTTACGCTGACCTCAAAATAAAACGCTATTAATCTTTATATCTCATTCATTCTACCACTTTCTCTGAAAATTTTAATGTTTTGCCCGAAATGAAATGAAATCCTTTATTTTAATTATGAGTTTGACGAAACGGAGATTGTCCTGGCTTTATGTTATTTTGTGCAGGCATAACCAACTGTGTAACACTATCCATCAGAAACTTGCCAATAAGCACGAACTGCTGAATATCTACACACCATATTACAAATACAACTCACTGGCAGTGATCGAAAATGCAAAATTTGGGCTCCATTATCACCGATAGGCAGGAAACGAATAATCGACGTGACATCGTGGTGGTGGATAAAAAAGCTAAATAACATTTTGGATAAGTGTAATGAAAAGATAGCAAAGTAGACCAATCTTTCTAAGTAAGACAGATGTGGTTAGGTGGTACCCATTAGCGTATCATCAACTGGACTTATCCCCAAAAATCTTGAAGACAGTCTTAAAAAACTCGATCTTCATAAAAACACTTTTTTCTACAAACGTCAAAAAATGACAAGGTTCAAGCATTGGCAAGAATATACGAAGTGACCCTTTTTTTCATTTTTCTTTGTTACTATGACACCGTGCGCGAAGTAGTGTGCGAAATACTTACTTCGCACACTGCATGTAAACTATATGAGATTTTTATATTTTAACCTTTATGTTCCTCAATCAAGCAAAAATCCAAGAAATCATTTATTTATTAATGTATAACAATAATTATTAAGGCTTACTTCATCGTCGCTCGAAATTTCCATTATTTCACAGTTATAAATATCACGCACGAAATAAGACTTCACTCCAAAATAATGAAAATAATTATCAAGAACTGTCACTTTGAAATAATTGTCAACAAATGCCATTTTATTTCCATAGTTACAGTACCTAATTACTTGATTTGGAAAAACAGTTCAAACCAGTTCAATACTTTTTTCATATTAAGCTAAGCGTTTGTAGAAAAAGTTTTGTTTGCATCTCATGCGCGAAATACTTTGGTGATCTCGACTATTCCGGCTGCAACTCGTTAAAAAAAATCAGTTCTCGATCACCAAAGTAGCATTTCGCGCACTAGATACAAAAATAACTATTGTTGACCCCGAGGGCTGGGTGCCTACCGGGCGCGTCCCCAGGTGGCGGATAGGGGATCCCCAGGAGAGCCGCTGAACTGCTTAAGCAGGTATAACACTGCAATTTAGCAGGGAAGCGGCGAAGCTGGGGGTGTGCGTCTATACGGGTGGCACGGTCTGGTATGAGCAGCTGATAACTGCAAGATTGCCAGATTGGTCATTCCTAAGGTCGCACCGCGGACCAACCCCCCCAATTCCAAGGTGTAAGGTAACGTGCCGAAGGATGGATGGCCGCTGGGGTATAAGCGGTCGCAAACGTTCCCCTGGGGGAACCGGGCGAAATCCCCTTGTATGTAGCCTTGCTCTGGCATGCGGGGCTCTGCCGGAGTGGACCGACATTCCCTTGCTACTCGTGGGAACAACCATGGTAAGAAAAATGGCGGGAATTAATATCGCTCAGATAAACGCCCATCACGCCAAGGGATCATCGGCGGTTATTTCAAGGACGTTTATCAGAAACCAAATGGGATTAGTATTGATCCAGGAACCATGGGTCCGTGAGGGTCAGGTGAGAGGACTCGCAAGTAGGGAAGCCAAACTGATATACAAAGTGAGTAATGTAGACATACCCAGAGCATGCATCTTGGTAAGTAACAGCATTGATCACTTTTGTGTGTCAGAGTTCATGACGAGAGACCTCGTTCCGATTCGAGCAAACCTCGAGTTCGAGAATAGACGTCAAGAAGTCATGATAGCATCATGCTACTTTGCAGGGGACGGGACTGCACCGCCCACAGAACTGCAAAGGCTAGTCGAGTACTGTAAACAGAAGAAGCTGCCGCTTCTCATAGGATGCGACGCTAACGGTCACAATACCATATGGGGAAGCACAGACACCAATGATAGAGGTGAGAAAATTTTAGAATTTATACTTAATAAGAATCTTGTTATACACAATATAGGGAATACACCTACGTTTGTAACCAGAGCAAGAAAGGAAGTACTAGATATAACACTAAGTACACCGAATCTTCAGGATAGGGTGAAAGATTGGAGAGTATCGAACGAACCATCCCTCTCTGATCATAGAATGATTATGTTCAGGTTAGAGTGTAATCCTCCTGAGCCAGCACTCAGGAGAAACCCCAGGAAAACTAACTGGGAAAATTACAACACTAACCTGAACATAAATCTTGCAAATCTCAAGAATAAAAGAAATGCCAGGAATCATCTGGCATTAGAAAACGATCTCATAGAGCTGAACGAGGCAATACTCGATGCCTATGAATCCAGTTGTCCCCTCCAAAGGACTAGAAAAGCAAAAGATGCGATATGGTGGAACAGTCATCTGTCAAACCTAAGATCCGAGACGCGACAGCTCTTCAACAGAGCCAAACGTAATGGAGATTGGCAGAGCTACACCGAGAAACTTACATCATATAACAAGGAGATTAGAAAAGCTAAAAGAAACAGCTTCAGAAAATTCTGCGAAGAAATAGACGCTACACCCTCTGCAGCAAGGCTACACAAAGTCTTGGCAAAAGGAAAAGTAGACACTGTAATGGCACTACGGAAGCCAGACGGAAGCTTCACAGAAAGCGAAAAAAAAGAGCTCTGTTCCTATTAGAAACTCACTTTCCCGGAGGAATTGTCCCTTCGGGAACAACAAGTGAGAAAACTAAAAGACCTACCAGGGAAGACACTGCAATGGCAAAACACATATGCAGTGAGGAACGGCTGAGATGGGCTATGAACACCTTCCAGCCGTTCAAAACCCCTGGAACGGACGGAATATTTCCTGCCCTACTCCAACAGGGCCAAGAGGCAATAATTCCACACTTGATCCGAATTAGTCGGAGCAGTCTTGAACTGGGATACATACCAGAAGCGTGGAGAAGGGCCAAAATCACCTTCATCCCAAAAGTAGGGAAACGGGACACTACGCACCCCAAATCCCTAAGACCGATCAGCCTCACATCGTTTGTTCTAAAAACGATGGAAAAAGCTGTAGACAACTACATTAGAACAGAAATCTTGGAACAGGTGCCATTGCACCCTCGTCAACATGCGTACCAAGCGGGAAAGTCCACGGAAACCGCTTTAACACAGTTGACGGACGAAATCCAAGACGCACTGAACAAAAAAGAGACCGTGGTATGTGCCTTTCTAGACATAGAAGGGGCCTTTGACAATACGCCACATGAGGCAGTCAAAAGAGCATTGATTGAGAAAGGAGTAGATAGAACGACTTCCAGTTGGATGTCGCAACTGCTATCTACAAGAATCGCAGAAATGGAGGCAGGACAAGACACTATCTCCATTAATGTGACCAGAGGCTGTCCACAGGGGGGAGTTGCATCCCCGCTTATGTGGAGTCTCACTGTGGACAGTCTGCTCTGTCAATTGACTAGGGAAGGCATACCATGTCAAGGGTATTCCGACGACATGGTTATCCTGGCAAAAGGGAAGTATGAAAACGTCCTCTGTGATATTGTTCAAAGAGGATTGAACATTGCGGAACAATGGTGTGACTCGGTGGGACTCAGCATCAACCCCACCAAAACCACACTAGTAGCCTTTACAAGGAAAAAGAAACCTAATCTAAAAATCATAAAAATAGGGAGAACATCGTCGAGTGGAAAACAGAGGTAAAATATCTAGGGCTAATCCTAGATAGCAGGTTACTCTGGAACAAACACGAAGACGAAGTAATACACAAAGCAACCAAGGCCCTCATGGTGTGTAGGAACATTGCAGGGAAGAACTGGGGATGTAACCCACGTATCCTGCAATGGATGTACACAGCAATAGTGAGACCATTAATCACATATGGGGCAGTGGCTTGGGGCGTAAGGGCTAATCTGAATACGACGAGGAAAAACCTCTCGAAAATTCAGAGACTAGCCTGTTCATGTATCACTGGAGCAATGGGAACTTGCCCCACTGCTGCAATGGAGGTGATTTTAAACTTGACCCCACTGCACATTCTGCTAGAAAGTGTAAGGAAGAAAACAATATATAGAATGATCAAAGAAGGAATTATCAGGGAAAAACCTCGATCACTTCACTTTGATCAAACTTGGGAAATGCCCCAAGATGATATGCCAAAGAAATTCAACTTTGTGAGAAAATTCATCACAAAGTTGAGTAATAAATCTGAATGGGATGAAGACACCATACAGAATTTAAACCAGAATACCATAAAGTGGTATACGGACGGTTCCAAGCTAGACGAAGGAACTGGGATAGGAGTTTTTGGACCGAGAGCCAAATACTCAGAAAGCTTGGGCACATACCCGAGCATCTTTCAAGCAGAAGTCCGCGCCATCGAAAGATGTGTGGAATTCAATATTGGAAGAAACTATCGCAGACAAGAGATTGTGATCATGTCGGATAGTCAAGCAGCCATCAAAGCGCTGAGTTCAAATATAATCAGTTCGAAGATGGTTTGGGAATGCCTAGGCAAACTAAATGAACTAGGCCAGAAGAACACTGTCACCCTCCTATGGGTCCCGGGACACATAGGAATAGAGGGGAATGAAACAGCAGATAAGCTGGCAAAAAAAGGAGCTGAAACCCCACATTTGGGACCAGAACCATCTTGTGGGATCAGCAGTAGAGTCATCTTAGGAAAACTAAGGGAGGAAATGGAGAAAGAAAAATCCGAGTACTGGAATCAGCTGGAAGGACTGAGGCAATCTAAGATACTACTGGGGAACTATGACCAGAAGAGATCTCTTAGCTGCCTCAACCTCAGTAAAAAAAGGCTCCGTATTTTAACGGGAATATTAACCGGGCATTGCCGGTTAAGAAGCCACATGAAGAAACTAGGGTTAGCAGATGAAGCAAAGTGCAGATTCTGTGAGGAAGAGGATGAAACCTCAATACATATACTCTCAGAATGTCCTGCCTTGCAAAATTCTAGGGCTAGATACCTAGGAGCACATGAAATAGAGGAAGGGGATCTACCTGATTTGAAGCCCGACGATGTCCTAAACTTCCTCAGGAAAATAGGACTCGAAGAGCTGCTATAAATCTGAGAAAACATCAGAACATGGCAAGTAAGGGGGGACACAATAGATCCTATGGGTCGCAGTGTAATTATCACCCCTAACTCATTCATACATTCATTCAACTATTGTTGACTTGCAAAAAGCGGCAATTTTAAATACATGTCACACTGTTCGGAAATTATTAAATATGTAAATTTTGAGCCAAATTTGATGCCATTTTTAAAAAAAAATCTAATACAGAAATAACTTTTTTAAATGTTTATTAATTTTATGTTGAGTTATTTGTCTCGTTTACTTTGATTTGCCGAACACAACGTAACAGAGTTGTCGTTAATCCATGTTGAAACCCACCAATATCGCCGTTAATCACTCGAGAAACTGCCACTTATATCGTGTTTATTTTTTACCGTTCTCGGTAGGGACGATATGAAAAAGCGGAGTTTCCTTAGTGGTCCTCATCTATAACAATCGACGAGTTCCCACTACATGGGAGTCATTTCATCTGGAAAGCTCGAAGATAAATTTCGAAGGGAAGACAACCTCAAATTAAGATAAAACGAAAAATAAAAGGGATAAGGAACAGGATTGGTTCTTTCATTCATAGAAAAATCTACCATATGTTAAGGAGTTTTGATGGACTGTTTCTATTGTCATTAGTTTTTTATTCACTTTATGAATCTGGAAGCAGATCTTTTTGTAAAAGAATGAAAATGATAAGAAATAATTGAAGTATTATGGAAGAACTTTCTTAAAGCTTTATATACCGTGAGGATGTAATGGTTTGCATAAATTCAATATTTTGTAACTGAAAATAAAAAAATTCTCGGACAGGTCGATATATAATTTAAATTGCGCATCGCAATACTAATTAGGATTATTTTGTCGCTATTAAATTCTGCTTAAAAAACCAATTCAAAAATATGAAACACTTAAAGTCTTCACTCCATTTACAATAAACTCGAAGTAATAAAACCTTCTAACACCAGTAAACCATACCTAGACGTGTAACTAAGAATTCAAATAATAAATAAATATTTTAAAAATATTTTTTATTAGCATGAGATGCAAACAAAACTTTTTCTACAAACGCTTAGCTTAATATGTTGAAACGAAGAGTTTTTAATTATTCTTAAGATCAAAAGGTTTTATCAATTATTCTGAAGTCTTTTTATATTGTATAAGTGTATGGATTAGGTAGGTAGTTTATAATCCTATAATTTCAATACTCAATGACTCCCAAACATGATTGATAGAATTACTTAGAAAGGAGGTACCTATTATTTTATTACAATAATAGATATATAAAAAGTAAAGTAATCTTTTATAGTGTTAGTATTATACTCCAAATGCCCGCCCGCCCTTTATAGAGAAACAATAAAGGAAGCTAATAAAGTCAAATATCTAGCAGTTACGCTGGATAAAAGACTAATAGACATGCCGTAGAATATGTGGTCAGTCATGAGGAGTGAAACCCAAACAACTGTATTGGCTATATCTGACAGTAATAAGGCCTATGATTACGTATGGTGCTCCGGAGATGCAATGGAGATCTGTCTGCAGGAGATACTTAAGCATGACTGCAGGAACGAAACTATAAAAATCATTTCCGATAGCCAGGCGGCGCTAAAGTCACTGGAATCAAATCGGATCGACTCCAAGTTAGTTTGGAAATTCCTTCAGGATGTAATACGTCTAGAAGAAAATAACAAAGTAACCTTACTTTGGACACCTGGGCATACCGGTATTGAAGGGAAAAGCGGATCTTCTAGCCAGAAAAAGTGCTAAAGGTGCTAGGCATACCAAAAAACTGAGGGTAGATCGGAGAAGACGTTCTTACTGGTTCAAGTTAAAGGTTTTAACACACATTTGTAAGAGATCTCTCTAGAAAGAAATCTCAAGAGCTGCTCAATACGACCAGAAAGGACCTAAGAATTATGATAGGACAACTGACTGGACACAGTCGCCTTAATAGGCATATGAAAACAATTGAACAGATAGTGCGAACTGCAGATTCTGCCAGGCTGAGTATGAAACGGCAGGCATATCTTGTATAACTGCCAAGAGCTCAAGTATCAATAAATTTGATTTGCATCAACTCGAGCCCAAGGAATTTATGGAAGTGTCGACAACGACCCTGGTGAGCTTTATCAAAGGCATAGGGCTGACAGAAATACTAGAACCTAGGGTTGAACCACAGATGTTTCAGGTTGCAGTGAAAGGGACGTAGAACCACCACTCACATAGAGCCTAACCGAACCTAGATGTAATAAGTATGGGTTAAGTAGGTAGTCTAAAATTCTGTTATTCCAATCCCCAATAACTTCCAAATATAGAAGGGAAAGGCAAATACAAAGGGAAGAACCTTATTATTTTGGTACAGCAATGGATTATATATAAAAACTAAAGAAATCTTTTATAGTGTTCGTATATTGTACTACACATTCATATATTAAAAAGCGATAAATTAAAAAAGGCAGGCAGTTCAAAGTTTATTACTGTAAAACGTAAAAACATGATTCCATTATTGCTGAGTGAAAATACAATTTTAAAAAATGTTTATGAATATATAAAGGTGACGTACAAAAGATATTGACAATAACAAGAATATTCGGAAGAATTTATAAAGGCGAAAGGTGTATGAATTTTATTTTTAAAAAGAAACTCCACCACTAACAAAAACTATAAAATTCTTCAAAATATGATCCCAGTTTTTCCATCACTAAAAAAACGAATCTTTGGAAGTTTATGGGAGAATTATATTTTACGTGGTCTAAAAAATATATAACTTCAACTTTAATTGATAGTGACGTAATTATTTGCTGGAGAAAACATTACTTAAGAACCATAAAACAATGTCGTTTACAGAGAGGACCAATTTTGCATCTAGATTAAACATGGGTAAATAAAGGTTATACAGTATGCAAAATGTGACAAGACAATAAAACTCCAACATGGCGAAAAGCTTTTATGAAAGGAATGTCACCTGGATTAAAAATTTCTTCAGGAAAAGGACGACGATCAATAATCGTACATATTAGAAGAGAAAAATGCTTTTTCAAAAAGAAGATAATATAATATTTGCATTAAAAAAACGGGAGATTACCATAAGGACATGAACTCATATGTTCTTGAAAAAAAACTCCTATATTATCTTGGAATACGCCTTAAATAATTCATTGGTTAAAAAGTGAAAAAACTCCAATTGTACCTAGCAAAAATCCCTGAATTATTGCAATTGGTTCACTTAAACAGACCCCCTAAAAACTAAAAAACTACTTCATTGATGACATTGCGACAGCACATGATGTTCATGTTTTAAGCCTACCTCGATATCATTGCGAACTCAACCCAAAAGTGTTAATGTGGGCACAAGTAAAAGAATATGTAGCAAGAAACAACACTACTTTTAAATTAAATAATGTTTGGAAGCTAGTAGATAATGTTATTGATCAGGTAATTGTTGAAAACTGGATAAATTATGTTAAATATGCTGTAAATGAGAAATATGAGAAAAAGTAAATTATGTTAAATATGCTGTAAAGAGTAAATTATGGGATCTAAACAAATTATAGAAAATACATTTAATATTGAACCCATTCAATTTATTGGGAATGCGGATAAATCAATTAGTGTAAAAAGTTTTTTTGATTTATTTTGTATTCCAGGAGCATGACTATAAATTATTCTCAGATAACCCAACCAGGGAGAAGGTCACCTATTGTAATACGCTTGGTGTACAGAGCGGCAAAAAGTAAGTAATACCATTATTACTTTCTTTAATGCAAAACTTTTGAATCTTCAAAAATATACTGGATTTTTTTTAGAAAACTTGTCGTTTGAATTTTAAATTAAGTTATGTTACTTTACGTTGAAGGTAATTATGATATAAAATTATTATTTTGTTTATTATAAACAACTTTTTTTTTAACTAAAATGTTGAACAGTAAGTGTTTATTGATTTTTTCTTCTAGTATTCTTTGATATGTGTTTTGTTTACAATAATAGTGTCAAATATATTCCAACATATGCTATTGATTGTCGCTGCCTGGCTTAGTTATAGAACTGAAGGTAATAATCACACTCATGAATCTTGCATATTATGTTGTATATGTTAGTCGCCATGTAACTGTCACAATAATGAAGTGTGTGATGTTCTACATCACACAGCACCATGCAAATGTTAACCTGGATGCCAGGGCAGCATGATAAAAGAATTCTGATTTCCTACACCGCGTGGTCTAAATGATGAGGTAAAAGGTAAAAAATGAGTTTTGATGTTTTTTTTTAAAGTAAAATTACCTCAAACAAAAATTGTAGATTATAAAATAATATATAAACATTTCCTCTCTTCTAAGATAAAACTAATCGAAAATTTGTAAACGTAATTTTATGCACACGTTTCCACGCTATCTCTGAGAAAGTGTGTGGTTTCCTCAGTAGGCCGATTCCACAATTTGTGGAAGTATATGAACTAGTGGTCCCACCATAGGTTTTAATGTATTAGAATTAAAGACGTCTTGGTATAATAAGTCTTGTTTTATTTTTATTTGTTCTGGTGTTTTGAATTTGATATGAAGACGCAATTGAAGATACTAATTTAATTATGATTTCTCTATATAATATAAGTAATAAAACTCAAAGTCTATCCACAACTTTTAATAGTAAGGTACACAAATTGAATGCGACATGTTTCGGTCTTCAGACCATCATCAGGCTAGAAAGAAACAATGGTATTAGAAGAATCAAAAATAGTTATACAAAGAACGATTAGTGCCGGTTATCTGATTATTTTAATGATTAAAGTTAAAACATTTCAAGTATGACAACTAAATACAAATAGAAGTAAAATTCAAAATTAAAGCAAAACGTTAAAGGTACATGATATTACAATAAGTAAAACTACGACAAAACAGCAAGTCAAATATGTCACAAATTCATTACAAACTCACCTGTATGTGCAAATCGTAGAAATTATAAATTAATTTATGGAATTTAAAACTTAAAAATCTATGAATAAGTGAAGAATAATGGATGAATAAGAGAGTTATGATGTAAAAAAGAAGAGAAAGGAACTTCAGAACCTATTAAAAATACAATCTGATGAGTGCGAGTTAAAATAAAATGGATAGAAAAGTGGGACCAAATTCATACTAAGAATACTGTATCCCAGAAGAAACAAGAAAAATGAGGCAAGTGAGGAAGAAAAATGGTAGGATTGTAAAAAACAATCAGATAAAGGAGAGAGCCGGATGTTCGATCTCCTTATTCTAATCAAGGAGACAGGTCGATCCTAAGCTGTAGGTAAAGGTTCCTGTTAGTCTTCTCAATCTAAGCAGTAAAGCTATGTATATTAAGATGAATAGCATAGAGTACATTTCAACTCGCTGAAACAAAAAAACTATACCAGCGCACTTGAAGAACTTTATACGTATGAAGAACAGTTATAATTAAAATAGGAAAGCATAAAACGGAACTTGTCTAGTGCCACCATACTGGGTTACCAACTGAATAACTAATCGAAGAAGCAACATAGATGTAGAGGGAAAATAAAAGAATTAAATATATGGAATGAGTTCCTTATAACAATTTAACAAATAAAAACTACCACCTACACATATTGATGAAAATAGCTCGAACATCAGCAAACGGTTAGAAATTTTGACATAATCGTGTCTTAAGACTAGAAAAGAAGAATATCTGAAATCAAATCAAAAGCACAAACATAACCTAATTACATAAATAAACAGTTGTCAAAAGTTTAAATTTAGAAATAAATAATTTTCATTAGGTTGAATTTGTTCATTCAAACAATTGAGAGAACTATCATTGATAGCAGATTTAATTTCCAAAAACTCAAGCAAATTCAATCTAATTCCCTTATTACAAACATGAAGCAATTCAACATTATCGACATCAAAAAAGTGATTGTCTTCTAAGATATGATTAGCGAAAGAGGAAGGTGAGTTCTTAACTTCTAAAACTGAATATTTTTTAACAAAATTCATATGTTCCAGAATTCGGGATTCAAGTCTCCTCCCACATTGACCAACATAAACTGCATTACAATTTGAGCATGAAAGTCTATAAACACCTGGTTTATGTAACAGTGGGATGATATCTTTGGTATTGATCAATCTAGCAAGAGTATTATTGGTTTTGAAAGCTGTGTTGATATTAAATTTGTTAAAAATGTTTTTGTCTTGCAAAATCAATGAGTTAAATAATTTCAATTTTAGATAATTAACAGAAATCAATTTAAATACAAAAGAAGCTTTGACTATAATAATAAATATAAAGTGTGGATTGAGTGATGTCAGTATGTAAATGGTATCTAATATTTTCTATTGTAATGTTATTAGACATACACATTATAAAATATGCTTGATTTATGTATTTGCAAGTATATTTTAACCTAGATATATATTGTTATTGTGTAATTTTACAAATATTATATTGTTGTATGTAATAAATTAACTTAAACTTACTAGAATGATCCAGAAACTAATTATGTAATATGATAAAAGAAGGCAGACATATTTATATAGAACTTTTTCTAGAAACCTTTGAGGATTAGACAGTGTTAGTATGTATAATTATATGTAGTTAAGGCGGAGATACAAATATTGTTCTCGAACATTATTAGCAACCCAGAGCCTCCAGGAAGTTTCTGGAAGCTTAGAAAATATATAAAGACAGTTTCTTAGAGGTTGTGGAGATTAGCCATTCATAGTCAGCCAATCATAAACTGTCAGCGATAGTCGATCAATGAGTTGAAATCAAGGACTAAGTGAATAAGTTCAAATCCTCAGTAAGTGATAAAACACAGTCTAAAAATAATTCCTAGTGAATTAAAGGAGAACGAAAAGTAACATTATAAGACTTTGTTATCTAAGTGCATTTAAGGACATTTTCGGATTGTATATAAAATATTAAATGTTCTAACTCACCAACGATAACCAAATTTAAGCCATAACAACCACCAATCACTGAACTGTATCCAATAAATTCGCTGGAAAGAACAAGTGTTTCACCTTATTAACAAACATTTATTAACAACGAAGTTGACAGGAGTCGGGTTAATATAATCTACACCAAAAATATAGATCAACTACATTGTGGCCCGGTACGAAGAACATCCACTCTGCAAGTTAAGGTCAGCTAATCTTGTAAAATTCTTGCATTAGTTTCTTTAAGTTAAATAATTAAAAACAAAGTATATATTTTATTTTCAATAATTATTAAATTTCGTTAACAACTTATTATTTATCATTGTACAATTAACAATAATTTATTTGACACAATTTCTAAATCAAAGTCTTTTCTGTTTCATAAAACCCCTTTTTCTTATTATTATCGTTATTGTTCATTTAATATATCAGATAAATAAATAACTGTTTTAAATTGGGTTTTTTATAATAATTTTGTAATTCAATTAAAATTTATTGCACTAACCCTTACTTTTTGAAAGTCCATCTTAATAAGAATAATAAAAAACTCTTCGTTTTAACCAAACTTCCTTTATTTATTTAAAAAATTGCTTCTTTAAAATCAATGACAGTCGTTTCGCTAGAATTAGCATCGTCAGATTGATATATTGAAGTTACATTTTGTTTGTTTGTAGGTAGGTATATAAAAGCCTAATAACATCTAGGCTTTAATATTGTTATGTCTTATTACTTCCATACTTGGTCTAGCCTTAATACTACCTAATCAACATCAGGTACCTAGCTACAAACAAACAAAATGTAACTTCAATATGTCAATCTGACGATGCTAATTCTAGCGAAACGGCTGTCATTGAGTTTAAAAAGCAATTTTTTAAATAAATAGTTTTGTTAAAACAAAGAGTGTTTTATTATTTTTATTAATTTTGTAGTCTTATTCATAATTTTTTTTGTAATTAAAATACCTAACAGTCTAATCAGAAACTTGCAGAACATAAGCCCCTTAAGAAGTAAAAGCTCATGCTATATTAAAAACATTTAAATAATATCAAATATTTATTAATACAAGTCAACTGTAAAAAAATGCATAAAAGTATTAATTGGAAATTTATTGCAGGGCATTCTTTTCAATAAACATGCCAATTTTGTTACATTTGCATTTTTAAAATGTATTTAGGGTTTACATTTTGTATTTTACTGTTTTTTGTCTGATTTTCTTATAATTTGACATCATCTTCTAATTCACATAATTTTATTACTTATTGTTAAAATTAGTTAAATCCGGTAGTTTTCTTCATTTCTGCATTTAAAGACTCTATAAGATGATCTGTAATTATTTAATCAAAGTTTTTTGTAAGTTTCCGTTAAATAGAAGAGCTTTAACTTTCCTCCATGGAAAATTGAAAATTATTCACAATTCATAAATTGACTGCGGCTTATTCTACCATTTTCTTTCTGTTAGAAATAATTTTCAAGTTTGTCCAAAATTTCTTTTGTGCTGATTTTAGTGAAATCTTTATTTTTCAAAATAAATCGAACAAAATCTAATAATTCTAATGATAACAGTAAGACTGATGTTTGTCCATTATATTCCATTTTTAATGCTTAAAAAGCTTTGTAGGTTTTATATATAATTATCCAGTCCATAAATTGTCCCAAGCTTTTAGATTTGTCTAGTTTTTCTGGAATTGGCACATTTGTAGGTCATTTAATATGTCCAATATCAACAATACTTGTATTTTTCACAGTAGGATCATACTTTTATTGGAAATTTATTTATTGGCTATTAACTCCTTAAAATTTTGTACTTGTGAAAACTGTTGTTCCATCTTGTCGAATTTTTCTGCTGTGAAACTTTCTAAACTTCTAAGAGTTTGGCATTATGCGGGTATTTTTTAAATGAGCTTTGTGATTCTGTTATTTATGGCGACTGCGCAGTTTTTATTTATATTTAATATATTTAAATATATTTGCTTTGTGACGTTTACTACCTTTTAATTATTTAACAAAATAGGTCATTAATATCCCTAACTATAAACAATATGGTTACCATATGCATTAACCATAACTTTAACTTGGCGTGCTTCTACATACAATGACACATTTTTTTTAATCGTTTTATCACAGAAGCGGTAGCTTTTACGAAAAAAATTATTTTTATGGATAATTTTATGATCTACAATTTTTGTCAAAGGTAATTTTACTATCAAACTTACCGTTTTGGAGAAAATCAAAAGACCTTTGATCTTGAGCAAATTTTTTTCTATGGGTCGGTACGATTGGGAATTTTGAAAAGTTGTTGTAAATTTTGTTTCGAACAATTTTACCTCATTTCAGATGGATGCGAATGTTGGTAGAAGCTTCCTATGTCAAGATTGAACGGACTGTTAGGGACGACGTATTTTCGACCGGCTATCAGTTTCACAACACGGGCCAGGAGTTGAAATCTAGGTCCTGCGTGTCATAATCAAGACGCGTAGGGACCAAAAGTTCAACTTTGGGCCCTTGCGGTGTAATATACTATTAAAATATGAATGACTCTCTCGAATTTTCCCTGTAAATATTTATAGATTGTTTCTCTTGCTATGATCTTTGAAACGTTACTAGTTATTCAAAAAGTTACAAGTAAAATCAAATACAGATCGTCCCGAGTTGTAGGAAAAGCAATAATATTAAAACTTTAGGAGTTGTTTTCGCCGAATAGATTTGTGCATAAAAGAACTGATTAAATAATAATAAGGTGAATTCAAGCGATTCTTAAGAAGTCAAATTATAGTTCCCAAGATCCATCCAGTAACTTTACAGTAAGAAAATATTTTCAGAGTGGTCGATATTTGAAGATTTAAAAAAGTTTTATTAAATTTTTTTGAAGAGAAAAATAAACATTGGTAAAACATCCCATAAAACTTGTATGCTATAGTTCATTTTAGAAATATAGAGTGGGTCACAAAAAAGAGTCCACCACGACATCCGGTAGTATTTCTTAGATTTTAAGGAAATTAGGAAACATGCCGGTTTTGGTCCAGTTGGGATACATTCTTACGAAGTTTATTGTATTTACCCTTACTCTGTGGAAAATTTGTACAATGTAACATTTACGTCTTATCTATGTTTAAAAAAGAAAGAGTTAATAAAAGTAAACAGTTTAATAGTGGAGAACTTCAATTGAATTTGTTGAAATATTTGCTCTGATGAATTAGCCACTAAGATTGTGGTAACAGAAGGTCAAACATTATGGAAAAGTACAGCTATACAGCAACCTTTACCATAACAACATTTTTTTCCTAAGAAATAAATTATTTTTTATAGATACCTACCTAAATTGTTTGTGGCAAATGCAAGAAAATAATATTTTTTCTTCTATAAATGTATAAACAGTGTTGAGATAAAAAACATAGTAAACTGATTTTATGTTTTAAAACCAAATAATCATTAAATTTGTATTATGTTACACCTCCATGGTATAAAAAAAAACTAGTTCCCCCTTTCTAAATGCTGTGTTGTTTATGTAACTTACAAACAAACGATCTGTTAAAGAGTATACCGTTATACTTATCTATTTTATTTTTTAAACTAAGATTAAACCTAAAAGTCCAACATTTCATGATATAGGTGACGTAATACTCCCGTTTCTACAGAAACATGCAAGTTATTTCTGTTGTCATATTTAATTTAAAGAAAAGTGACAATATATCAACCAAATAACACACATTTGGGGCGAAACCGTGTGGCACAAGACGTGTAAGATGAAGATCAATCTCATTGAGCGTTGAAAAAAGAGAAGAGAGAAATATTTGTCAGCTATCATTGTAATTTAAAAGCTATTTTTTAAATACATTGTGGAAGTTTAGTTCAAACGTTTAGTTGTTTATTATTCTTACTTTTATATTCCTTCATGACATTAAAAACACTTTCAGAAAAAACTCCAGCTTTATCTGCAACCCTTTGTTGAATATCGGTTAACGGTAAATATAGATTTTCTTGTAATTTTCATTTATTGACCTACGATTTTCACATAAACGTGTCCATAACTTCTGAAGGACTTTGTATATCAAAACCATACATCAAAAGCTTCAAAAACATGTGAGCAGTCCGAATTCGGTATAATATACAGGGGTTCCCATTTAAAAAAATCATATGTTTGGTTTGTAACGGAGTTATACAACAATCTGTATAATTTAAGGTAATTTCAAAATATGGACCCTAAAGACATCTACTATTTTTGTTAATAACATTTTTTGATATCTCTTAAAACAACCCATATACCGAACTTTTTCGTAAGCTTGGTACATCCTGTATAAGTTCTTAAAAAATACTTTCACTATATCAACACACAACGTAACGATTAATAAAATCAACAAAAATAAGTACATTAATAAAATAATACAATTAACTCAAAAATCACAACCATTCAGACACATAATTCGACAAAGCGGAAAAACTGAGTAGGTATCTGTTAGCTCAGCTGACAAGACTATGGGAATTCTATTGTTTCGTCGCGTACAAGGCCGAATATCACGAGCTGTGTTTTGTTTACTCCGTCAGCAGCTTGAATTTGAATATAGTACAGCTATAAACTCGAAACATAGCTACCTATGTCCAGGTGATCTGGGTGGCGCCAACTTTATGCTTAACCTGTACCTATCAATGTATTTCTAAATTTTCTGTTTTGGTACCTAGTACAATACAGGAGAAATTTTTTAAATATAGACAAGGGAATTTTTTTTTAGTCGACATAGGTTTTAGTCATTATGTTTAATTATTTGCATTTAATAATGTTTTAATTGCAATTAATTCAACACTCGAACGCTTTCGCAATTTCGCATCAAAGCCAAATATTTTCTCTCGTTTAATAGCGATACTGGAATATAATGCTGCATCTAATGGTTGGCCGTGCTTGATATGAGTTTGCTATAATGAACATTTTGTATGTCTGTTTACGATTCGGTGATTTTTTTAGATCTGCTAGCGGCTCGTTTTTTCTTTCCTTTTTTGTTTGTTGATTTCCGCGTTTATCAGTACTTTAATTTAAAAAAAAAACATAAAACACATTCTCGAATCTCTAACGACCAATATTCACCTATCACATTTTCAACTTCTAAAAAAATGTATGGTAATTTTTTATAAAAGTATTTAAAGAATTATCCGGTTATATGTCTTCAAAAAAAGTGTATACGGTGCGTCCATAACGTAACGCATAAATTAAAAATACATTATATAAACATGAATATTAGAAATTCAATTTTTTTATTTAAATTTTTAGATTTTGCTTTACTGAAATCATTATGAACATTGATTCTGCAAAATTATACGTTAATAAATATAACAGTAATTATGCACCAAGGTATAGAAACGTGAGTTATTATTGTCGAGGTATTTAATGGATTAAGGACATTAAGGATGATTTGTCGATACAATCGGAAGCAAAAGTCAGTGATGTTTCCACTAAATTAATATCTTTCAATATCCTCTATTTTTAATATCAAGTTTTAAAAAAAATCATATGAAGTTTGCATTTAATTCATTTTTTAGCAAATTTTCAAATATTTGGCAAAACTTATAAAACTTTTGTTTATGACTGTATCTTAAATTAAACTTTAATTAAATACTTTAATTTTGTTTTTATCACAAAATTGTCCAAAATGGAATGCTGTATATATAGGTCAAACACAAAGAAATTTTGAACTAAGATTCAATGAACACTTATAGATTAAAACAACCAGATAAGTTAAATTATGCAAAACACCTACTTGGCCATCCAAACTCTCTCATACATACCAATGTCATTTAAATACTACACATTTGTGATAGAAAACAAACTTTAAATTTCTTTGAAGAACTTGAAATAAAAAGACATCTAGCAAATCAACAGTTTAAAGTTTTTAATGAACAAATAAATCTTGGAAGTTCTATACTATTAAACTGTTTACTTTGATTGAGTCTTTATTTTATACATAGGTGACATAACTATAATACAAATATTATTAGGTTATTGTAAAGATCAGTATAATATAGTTTTTATTTGTTTCTCATTTGTAAACGTCAGATTCCAAAAACACAATATTAATCAAAAAAATTTATTTTATCAAGTCACTAACTTGTACAACTGATAGTTAACTTGCAAAATTTTTACAAGTTAATTTAGTAGTATCATTTACATAAGAAAATTATGTTTTATCGTCATATATGTTGAAAATCATGGTACAATTGTTATTTCCAGCAACACAGATTTTGATGATGAAGGAGCAGAAACTGCTGAACTCGAGGACTGCAGAACATTTGTACTCTCCTTACTACCAAATAATTTGCTAGACATTTTGATTTTTTTGTTGACCAAATCATCGACATAACTCATCGCAATTTCGGTGCTCTTCCACCCTCTTGCACGCTTTAGTGCTAAAATATCTCCACCCGAATCCGCAACCATAGTGGCTCCAGTACTGCGAAAATAGTGGCCGGTGTATAACTCTGGGTCTTTTAAACCTAAATATTTGGCTATTTACTTTGGGACACTACCAATAGTGTGCTGGCCAGCATTAAGAGAAATGCGCTTTCCATGTCGGTATGTCAAAAAAAATGTTAGGCTTTCTGTTCCAGGAGGCCGAAGATTTACATATTTTCTGTATAACATGCAGGGCTTGAAGCTGCAGCAATCATCGGTTATGGTGAATCTACTTGTTAAATTTTTTGTTTGCCGCAATGTCACAATAACGTATTTTCCCATATCTTCTAAATCATTCATGTTTAAGGAGAGAATTTCGTCACATCGACAACATCCAAAAATCCCAAATATAGTTACAATTTTCGACAGCAGCCACTGGCCATCAGGAGCATGTAAAAGAAATTGTTCAGCCTCTTCTTTACTTAGTACCTTGGCCTTTTTTGGCGTATAACGCTCATTTTTTTGTTTCAGAAACGCTATTACCTTTTGAAATCTGCAAATGACAACTAATCGTCATATTTTTCAATAAATTTTTTAAGGAAAACAAACCTGCGAACAGAAGCATTTTCTTTCATTTCCAAGCAGCTTTTCAGCATAGACCATTTTGCACATAAAGTATTAGGGCTGAATCTAGCTGATAGTTGATTCAAGTAGACCAACAAAACATCTTCAGTTACCCCAATCACACTATTTTTGTTTTGCCACTTTTTGAAGTCCTCGTACCTTGAAGGTGATTTTGCAGGTAATAAACTTAAAGCTACACTGCCGGCTGCCTCAATAATTTCTTTTGGTACATTCATTTTCGCTTTCGCCAAAACAAATATAAAGAAAAATAGACAGACATGTTCATGGCAACGTTTCCATAGCTTACGACATTTGCAACAAATTATTGAGGTTTTTTTGGAATTTATCTAACATTTTTACAAATGAGAAACAAATAAAATATAAAAAAATACTCGCAAGGTAAGAGGGTTTTTACTGGCGAATGAAGGATTTAACTGACGAGCCACAGGCGAGTCAATTACCTCCTTGAGCTGTGATGTTATATACTATTCCTGGTTATTTTTTATCATTGCACAATTTTACTGATCTTAGAGGGAAATACATCCAGAATAATCCCTTAAGGCTAATAAAATCTATGCTTTAATATTGTTATGTCTTATTACTTCCATACTTGGTCTAGTCTTAACACTACTTAATCAACATCAGGTAGTTACTGTTGTAGATTTGCAATACAACAAATATTTAAATTGTAACAATGGTTTTTATTAAATAAATATATGTGATAAAATTACCTAAAAATTGACATCTAAAACATCTGCCAAATCCCAACTAAAAGATTAAACAACATGATGTATTAAGAATAATAAAAAACTCTTCGTTTAAATAAAATGTCCATTATTTACTTGAAAAATTGGTTTTTTAAACTCACTGACAGCCGTTTCGCTATACAACTAGCATCGTCAGATTGACATATTGAAGTTACATTTTGTTTGTTTGTAGCTAGGTACCTGATGTTTATTAGGTAGTTATAAGGCTAGACCAAGTATGGAAGTAATAAGACATAACAATATTAAAGCCTATATGTTATTAAACTTAAGGGATTATCCTGGATGTACTTCCCTCTAAGATCAGTATAACTGTGGTCAAACACAAAGAAATTTTGTGACAGCATGACTCTTTGCCTTCCCAAGCAATATATTGTAATAAATTACAATGTTATAAATGATGATGATTGGATAGATATTATTTATAATTGATATAATTATTAAACTGTTGTTTTTATTATTTTAAAATTTTTATTTTTACAAGTTTTGTGGGGCTATAATTTTGATTGGGTATAATTTATTTTCATTCAACCTTTAATTATCCCAAAACACCTTAAAATTTCTTTATTTTTATTTATTCTTTACTGTTTGAAAATAATACACCATCAAAATAAAAATATGTAATTTTTATCTATTATTATTTTTAGATTTAGTTTATTTAAATTAATTACTAAGCATTAGTGACTCTTAACCACAGTAGTCGGTTCAAAAATATAAAATTTAACGATAAAATTATTTATTTTACTTATTATACACAAAATTAATGTTCCCTATACCTACACTGCGATACGACTCTGGATAAGGCCTACGCGCAGGAATATATTTGAAAACACGTGACTATTCCGAATACCCTTGCATGCCACAGATTCTATTGTGTGATCGCTAACGGTTGTTAAAATGATGCATAGAAAAATTTTATATTCTAATCAAACTGTGTTCAAACAAAAAAAATATTTATCGGATATTGAAATTTAGCATTCACAAGAGTTTTATAGGTATTATGAAAGTGATTGTAATAAATGATAGCAAAAACATACCGTAATTCACTTGTTGATTGTTTCTTGCTTCGTGGAACCGGCAACGAGTTGATGTGTGGGGTGAAATTTCAGAACAGTTACCTTGTTCTCGACTTCTCCGGGAATGGAAACCATTTTAATTTACTCCTCCAGATGTCCAATGTTCAATATCAAAGGTTAGTACAAAAAAAAAATTTATTTTTCTTCTTGCGAGTAGGTATTTTATTAACAAATATACAATTTCCAGTTGTTTTTGTTTTTATAAATTAATTATACATTTCCATAAATTATTATGCTGCCATCTTTTATTTTTGAAGGAAGTCGGCCATTAAAATATAACAATTTTAGAAATAAACAAACGTGGATTGGCCTTTTGATGAATTTAGAGTGACCTATTTTCCCATTTTTCACGGGTTTTTATATGTTAACACCGGAAATGGCCAAAATGGCTGATTTTTCGACAGTGTTTTGTTTTTCCTAACCTTCTTGCATTGAATTTTTAAAAAATTAAATTTTTAATTTGGAATTTTCTGACCTTCTAATTGTTATTAATTGAATCTACATAACTTATTTCATCATAAAAATAAACTTTTCAAATTTTTAAACAAAATTTTCCTTTTAAAATTGATGACTTTCTGGAGCTACATAATGGCGGACATATTTACAATTAACAATAACAAATTAACAATTATGAGCAAATATCTCTTTTTGACACTTGATTTTAACAAAAAATGAAAATTTACATAGCCAAATATAATCAGAAAACCTTTTTTTGTAATAACAATTCTTATTTTAGTTTATATTCGCTTTTGAAAACCTACTGCGTCATAACAATTTAACTATAAAATTTATCAAATAAACAATTTACCAACATCTAAAATTATTGGAAAACAACTTAAAATTAAATATTTCATAACAATCCACAATTTTAATAAATAATAACACTAATTAACCACTTAATATTAGGTTCATGTCTTTTCACTGCAATCACATCTTCTTAACACGTTCGCGACGACGCTGTATAAGGTACATCTCACCCATGGCCGAAAGTTATATTTTAATATATTACTTTTGCACGACGTGCTCTACCGGTGGTACACGGGCATATATCGGAGAGACCGTCGTGCTTTATTCTGATTCTATACTTTGTCAAATCGAACCGTCTTTAGTGAAACCTGTAATATTGGATTTAAGGCTGTAGAAATAGCATATTTATATGTGTGTACCACCGGTGGCGCACGTCGGTTATTTGGAAGTATATCTGTGTACCACCGGTGGAGCACGTCGTCGTGAACGTGTTAAGTTTATATTATGAGTTTGTGATCACTATATCACTATTTAAAGTGTCTTTTCACTGGATTTATCAATCACAATGTCCTTGGTAAAGCTTTAATTATACAGTCTTTGTTTGTAAACAACCAGATCACTTTCTTACAGTTTTACATGTGATAAATTTCAATATCTTTTTTAGACTCTCTCAAGTATTATCTTGTATCAAAACATGGAATGTACCAGGCTTGTACTATCATCCGATACATTGTAATATGGACTCATCACTTTGATGCTTAAATGAATTTATAAACATTGGTTGGGTAAGTCACATTTGTTTATTTAGTTATATTTATAATCTATGATACTGTTTATTTTATTCTGATAGCTAATATTTGTTTGTTGAATTTTGATTTTGCTAATCTTAACATTAATTGAATATAGTTGGATATTTTCTACCCTAAACAATAGTTTGTAATCATCTATACCTATTTAATTCTTATCTTTTAACTACCTATAAAAAACATTATTAAACTTATTATTAATATTAACTTTGATTATAACTTATTTATATTTTGATTAAACTAACTTAATATAACTAATAGAATGGGTTTCTTATCACTAATATTAGATTCCTATTATTCATTATTGTCATGTTCTAATGTTCATTTACTTTTTATATTATTTTAACTTAAACATCATAGGATCTTGGACTTAACTATTGAATCGACTCCTGATGTTAGTACTTCTTCTTATGGACTCATATTTTATCAAGATATTTTTGTGTTTTTGTGTTAATTGAGACTTATTGAATAGCTCCAATAAAGAAGTTTTATGGTGTTTTCATCATTTAAAGGAAAGACTTGAAAATTATATCCATTTTTAATAATTTATTACAATTTTAAGTTATATTTTGGGTAAGTTATTTTTTTTAATTAATTCAAAACATTACAATATTTATTGTCATTTTTTACTTTTGGTTTAAGCGTTTTTTTTTCCATTTTTGTAAATGTCTCATCATTATTTTCAAGAGGCAATTCCCACATTGAACACAATTCACGCTCTATTTTCACTGACTACAAATTCAAGTAAAAACCACTTTATTTTCTGTCAACACTGTATATAAAAACCTACACTTTATATGGTTTTGTACAATCCATTTAATCTCATAATTTATATACTACAATAAACTGTACTTGTGTAAAATTTTTTGATGCACAAATAGTCCAATACCTTTGAATCTCCGATTTACAGGTATATTTCATAAAAAATAAGAACAGCCAGTCATAGAATGCAGATCTACAGGCTGGGCCTTGTACACGCACATGTGTATCATGCGCACTCTTCTGCTTATATATCAGATTTGTTTATTTCAAATATCTCGGTTTCTATTGCAAATACGTCAAAAGTGATTGAAAATGATTTTATAAAAAAATTTGATGCCTACATTTTTTATCTACAGCTTTATTCCATATCTTAATATATTTTTAAGATATTTTCAAAAAACGTGATTATGTCAAAACGAAATTATTATTATTATGTACTGAAAAATTAATTCCATTTTTATTCTAAGAAGCGTTATAGCAGATTTCACCATTTTCAAACATTTATGTTTATCGCAATAATACTTGATTTCATAAAAAAATATATGAAATATTTATGAATGCTCTGCGGTACCTAAATCTCTTTCTGCATCCTGCACGTATATGCATAGTTTGAGTTGAGGGAAACTCAAACATATTACAGAGAGTCGCGTAAGTTTCATCCAATTAGCAAAATTTCCAACTTCCTAATTGACGGGCTTTTTCCACAATAGCAAGCTATTTTAATTGCATATTATGCATGTATACAGTTGGTAGCACAATGCGAAGCAGCCAAAAAGTAAGAGTAGATAGTATTTTAAAAATAAACTTGAAATCCTACTAACATAAAAGTAGAAAAATATTGTTATACTATTATGTGGGGTGCTTACAGACCCCGCTTTAAAATATAGAAAAGGATAACTGCAGAACGTCGAGCAATTCGAACAGAAGTGTTTCGAAAATGAGCATCACGAATTTGAACAGCAGTTATACGATATGCGCTAAAACAAAGGACACTGAAATAAGGAAGCCTGTGAAATATAAGGTTCGTTCCAACAAACAATCAGGGATACGTTTCGGATTGTTTTCAAATTTGTTTCTACGCATGCGCGCATTTGATGAAATTTGAAACTAGTCCACAACTGTTTTGTTGGAACACTGTAGTACTAGTTTGACATTTAAAACATGCAACAAGTGGAAAATATTTTCTCATTCCAAATTTTCCGGGCGAACATACCAATTTCCTCAATTATTTCCTCGAGATAATCGCTGGATTAGTTTTCACTGTGGAATGCACCAATACTTTTGTCTGATAAATCGCCGTTGCCAATATTTTCATCTGAGCCACTGTAACTCATATTTATATTAAATAGATCTCCACAGGATATAAATATATAATACGCGAGAAAGGTTAAGTTGAATTAAATGAACAAACACGTGGTTTCGAATGATCAAATCTTCTTTGCGCATGCGTCTGATTTATAGTTCGTGACAAATTCACAAAATCTTATGACAGTTTTCAAACCGTTTGTGTGTAACGTTGGAACAACTTACTATCAGTCACCAAACTGTCACAAATTGTTGTTGGAACGCTAAAATGCACATGCGCATGCTCATAACAATCTCTGATAGTTTCGGACTCTTGTTGGAACGAACCTATAATCGCGTGATATGAAACAAGTGACATTAGTTGTCATGGTATTTTTAAACATTGTTTATTCCACAGAGTATATAATACAAACCAGAGTATCGACTCGCTGTCAGCACCTTTGATGTTTATAAGACAAGAGCGGCCATTTTTTGGGAGTATAAACCACAAAATAGAAAATTGGTTAGTCTGTTTTGTGGTTACCAATATTCTGTTTTGTGGTATAAGCTCAGGGTAGTACTAAAAGAATTGTTATTATAAATAAGCCCGTACTTGAAATTTTTCTCTGTTATTATAAATAAGACCGTACTTGAAATTTTTCTTTATTGTTGAGATGATTGTTATTTTCAGAAAGATTAGAAAAATGGAATTTGTTTTCAACAAGATTAATAATATTAACTTAACCTTGATATATTTGTTTTTAAAAAAAGAAAAACACATCAACAGCTTTAACACTTTTTTATTTCTCCAAATTAACAATTTATCTTTATTTTCATTACTTTTAAAATTTCTGTTGATACATTTAATGGTATTGTATAGTCTTAACCTAAAATATAATTTTTTTACATAAAGTAATGGAAAATTTGTACAAGGATGTATAAAAGTTTCATTACTACGAATATTTAATATAGTTTAAAGAACATGATCTTTTATTGCCAATTCTTCAAATAGTTTTATTAAAAATGTTATTTAGTTTAGCAATAAATATGATAAAACTATTACCAGGCATTAAAATATTTCCATAGACACTATTATCTTTATTTCTATATGCTTTAAATAAATAGAATAAAGCTGAATCATTTAAATTTTCAATGGATTTAGAATAATGCTCACATTGTATGTTGTTGTAAACATTTTTTTATTAAATATCCACTTACAGAACACTAAGAAGTAGTATTTATTTCAATGTCATTTAATGTAAGTAACATTTATTCCGCATCTCCTTCGCAGTTTTTTGTACTTGAATTAAATAGTTTAATTCTCTATTCCACACAATACAAATGCTACCACTGATTTATTGACATACAACTAACTGCCTACTCCCAAAGTGTCATGGCGATACCTGCAAATGGATGATTACCCCCTCCATATAGAGTCGATACTCTGGTTTGTATTATATACTCTGTGGTTTATTCTAACAAACTGTCCAAACTGTCAAAACTATTCGAAATGGAGCTCTCAACGCAAGAAAAAATATTTATTATTGAGTATTATTTCCGCTCATACGGGAATGGACTATCAAATGCAGCTAGTTTTTTAATGGTTGTCAATCAATATCCGGAAGAGTTTCAGAAGCCTGTAGCGACTAATAAGGACTTGTTAGTCTTTGCAAAAATTCCACAAACAGGAAGCGTTCTAACTCAATGCAAAAGATGTACTTGTCGTCCAGTTACCGTGACAATAAATGCGAATCAAAGAAGACTATTTCAACATATGTTGAAATCACCAAAAAGAAATCTCCGCAGAACATCTCTGAAGCGTCTACCCGGAACAATTTTTAAGAAGATTGATGGTTTTTCCTATAAAATATATCCCACCTCTTGATATCCCACCTCTTAACTATTCAGTTTAGGATATTTTTAATGGTATTTTGGACCTTAACGATAAATTAAGCCATGGCCCTGACGGTATACCGTCTTATTTTTTAAAACATTGTATATATACCCTAGCTCTGCCAATTCAACTATTATTTAATTTATCATTAAAACTACAGAGCTTTTCTAATTCGTGGAAAATCAGTTAAGTGGTTCCTATTTTTAAAAGTGGCAACAAAGCAGACATTAGCAATTACAGACTTATTAGTATTGGTACACTTATTAGTATTATTCCAAAATTGTTTGAAAAATTAATTATTCGCACACTTTCCTGGCATTGTTCTTCCTTAATAATTAAACATGACATTTTGACTAGTTTTATTAATAATTTTCAGGTTGACTCTTTTTATGGTGACTTCAGCAAAGCCTTTGATAGGGTAAATCACTCACTATTGTTATCTAAACTTAATCCCTTAGGTTTTTCACAATCCTTGTTAAACTGGCTCGGGTCTTACCTTAATAATAGGATGCAAATTGTGAAAGTTGCAAACTGTTTGTCTGACCCAATAGATGTACCTTGGACCTCTTTTGTTTCTGTTATTTATAAATGATATCAATAGTATATTTAAATATTCTAAATTTTTATTATTTGTCGATGAACTCAAACTATACTTACCCATTGGTTCTTTAAAGGATTGTCATCGTTTACAGAGTGATATTGATGCATTGCAAGTATGGTCTAATAATAATTGCATGAAACTTAACATCAATAAGTGCTACTGCATAACTTTCGCTAGACGAAGAAATTTGATTACGTGGTTTCAGACTCTTTTATTACTCGTGTAAGTGAAGTTGGAGATCTGGGTATAATTTTTGATGAGAATCTATCATTTGTACCACATATTAATCAAATTATCAACAAAGCTTTAAGCATCTTAGGATTTATCCTTAGAAACTCGAACGACCTCTCTATCGTCTCTATCAAAATTGCGTATTTTGCTTATGTCAGATCTATACTGGAGTACGGTTTACCTGTTTGGGCTCCGTATTATCAAAATCACATTTCGTCGCTTGAAGGAGTTCAAAACAAGTTTTTAAGGTTTTGTGCTTACAAAATGGGTCTAGTTAAGGGGTTCTACGAATATAATGACATCTTGAATGTTTTACATCTTTTATCGCTGCAATCTTGAAGGTCTAACAGTGAAGTTATAACCCTTTATAAAATAGTTAATAGTTGTTTTGATTGCGGTGATTTACTAAATTTAATTGATTTTAGAGCTCCTAGTAGGTTGACCAGAAAAATTAATTTATTTTTAATACCGTATAATCCAACGAATTATACCTTTTTTAGCCCAATGTCTAACACGGTTAGGAACGCAAATAAGTTGGGAATTGATTTTTTTAATATGTCAATAAATTCTTTTAAAAAAGCATTTAAAGCGCATCCTATCCAATCTCAATAATATCTTTTTGGTTTTTACTTTGTATGTTTTTGTTAAACTTTGTAATATGCAAATTTTTTAGGTTTTTAGCTCGTAAAAATTTATTTCTGTATGATTTTATTATTTATTACGGTTAAGTACTGCTTATATTGTTAGTTAGTCTCATATTGTAGTTTTTTATTAATTGCTACTTTTATATTGTAGTGTTTATTCTATTTTTCTTGTATATTTTTTTATGTATATACCTAATCTTATTTTGTAAAGGGGACTTCCCATTTATTGCCAAATAAATAAATAAATACAGATTGGGCAACACTTTAAAAGACAAGACAAGAAATCAAAAATTCAGTCTTGGCAATGGTTTATGAACAACCCCTTTTTTATTCTAATGTGTGGTTTATAGACGAATGTCACATCCATTTGAATGGATTTATCAGTCGACAGACAAATCATTTTCTTGGTTTTGAACTACCAGACGTCATTTAGTCCAGGAATAATCGGCGTATGACTACTGTAAACTATCTTATTATTGTTGATATAAATGCAAAAATTACTATGATAATAACAAAAAATTAATATAAACTGATAAAAAATAATTTTAATGACTTGTTCCGATTTATGCTTAAATAACTTTTAAAAAATTTAATTCGGAAAAAAATTATTAAAAACAGGTTGTGGACAATTTAATTATGAATAACGATGCTATCTTTAACAATTTTGATGAAGTTGATAGATTTTAAGATAAATGATAAATAATGATTCAAGACACATAGAGGCTGACGCAACGCAGAGAGAGACAGCGGTACTTAAAGGTAAGCGACGCATACTTGTGAGCGCGCGAAATTAACAATTAAAAATAGATATAAACAAAGAAATTTTTTTAAATCTCTATTAACAATATTATTAACTATTGTATAGAGAATTTAAAAAAACAGTACTTAAATATTACGTATTTTTTTAATATATTTTTTATGGGTCGAAAGTTCCGAAATTTGAGATTTTCGAACCTTTAGAAATTCATATCTTTAAAAATAATAACTTTATCGTAAAAAGTCATAGAAGTCATAGTATTACAATAAAGAATATAAAAAAAATTGTCTGGTTGAAAATTAGCAATTTATTACAATTGTTTAAACAATTTCGGTTGAAACAATATGGCACCGGGTTGCGCCACGGCACATGCATTTACATAGTTAGGAGGGCAATTTGAAGAGGATCGAATTAAAATATTGAGGTGGAATAGTTTTCGGTACTCATGCGCCGATTCGTTCTGGACTAATTGTAGAGATACCTCTTCATAGTGACCGTGTAACGATTTGGTTCGCAGTGTCAGGTAATGGATTATTGGGCCCTTACTTCGTGGAAGACGAGCGTAGAAGAACAAATTTTGACACCACTTTTTCTGGCTCGACAATTCTGTCGAGCCAGAAACATATAGTAGAATGCCCAATGGTTCCAACAGGATGAAGCTACTTATCATACCAGGACAGCATCCTTAGATCTGACTCGAGAAAATTTTGAAGACCGCGTAATTTCACGTAATTTCACACGAATTTTCCTAACCCTAACCTAAAAAAAATTGACCTTTACCCTTTCACTAACAACGAACAGTAGTGAACAAAACCTTTATGTACTTTATCCTTTTTTACTGGTGGTAGAAACGCATCAAACAATTATGTAGACTTATCTCATTGATTTATTTCGCGAGATTTGTAGATATGGTTTGTTAATAGGTCAATTATTTCAAATTCTTTAATTAAGGCACACAAGTAGGTATCATTTAATACTTAAATATATGACTTTAACTATTAAGTAAATACTAAAAAAAAAATAAGAACATGTCATCTTTAATGGGTTAATATTAAACAACTATTAGTATTGACGTTGAAGTTTTGGTATTTTAAGTAGTTAGTTTTTTACTTTTTAACACGCTATATATTAGCTTAAGTTGTAACTATGTATACAGTATGATGCAAATGTATGGAATAAATTCATTATTTCAGAAACAGACGACTTTTAAAAAAAATCTTGAAACACGCCAATTTTAATTTTTGAATGGCCATCAACCACTATAGATGTGTTGGACATAACGTCATTAGTGATGGCGTAATGACGTCATCGAGGATTTTTTTAAAATAGTGTTTATTGTTGGTTCCGAAAACAAATACATTGATAAAAACAATGCTATATTATAATTTGAAATTAATTATTGTAGCAAGTACTCGGAATTATTTTTACCAAAATATTTAAATCAATATTTTCATTGACTCTTCTTTATTCGTCAATGATCTGTGAATCTGTCAAATAATAGACGACAAATTTTTACTCTTCGAGTTTTTTGCCGATATTAATAACAGCATTTACAAAAATGAAACTAACAGAAACAGAACGAATCGAGATTTTAACCATGATTGGTTATGTAGATAGACTGAGGACTCAAGCAAAAGTCCGTAGTATATTTAATGCTAAATACCCCAATTGCGATCCAATTACTGAATCAACTGTAAGTAAAATTGAAAAAAATTTAGAGAAACGGGCCAGGTTAAAGATCTTCCCAGAAGTGGTAGAACATCAATATCCGAAGCCAAAAAACTGGACGTTGTACTGGCGTTTCAAGAAACTCCTCATACCAGTTCTAGGCAGGTCGCACTAGATAATAATGTCCACCAATGAACTGTTAGAACTGTAAGAGTGCTAAAAAAGGAGAAGTGTCATCCATACAAAGTACATCTGGTCCAGGAGTTATTAGAAGATAACTTTGATAGAAGAATCGGATTCTGCGAAATCGTTATGGAACAATGTAACAGAGATCCGGGTTTTATACAAAAGGTACCTTTTTCAGACGAAGCGTCTTTAATGCTGAACGGTCACGTAAATCGCCAGACATGTCGATATTGGGCAAGTGAAAATCCACATTGGATGGAAGAGTATAGGACACAATATCCCTAGAAGGTGAATGTTTGGGCCGGCATTATAAACAAATTGTAGGGCTATATTTTTTTTTAACCCAACTGCTGCTAGTTATCTGGAATTTTTTCAAAATTATCTTTTGCCACAGCTGAATCAGCTATTTCCAAATAGAAATAATTTATGGTACCAACAGGATGGGACTCCCAACACTATGGCGTTGAGGTACGAAATTACCTTAATAACGTGTTCCCAGGAAGGTGGATAGGTAAAAGGGGGCCTATCGAATGGCCACCAAGGGCTTCAGATTTGACTCCGTTAGACTTTTTTTTGTGGGGATATTTAAAGAGCAAAATCGACCGAATAATGTAGAAGAGTTGAAGGAGCGAATCCTAACGGAAATTGCACAAATAACACCTCCTCGAAAACGTTAGGAAAGAATTTACTGCTCGCCTTTCTCATTGTATCATTGCTGAAGGTAGGCAATTTGAACATTTGTTGTAATTTAATTGTATTTAATTATAAACATTTATTCTAAGTTAATTGTATTTATAAACCAACAGTTTTAGTTAACCCTGTAGAAATAAATATTCAAACCTTGGTTTGTATTTAAAAAAGTCATCGATGACGTCATTACGCCATCACTAATGACGTAATGTCCAAATCATCTATAGCAGTTGATGGCCATTCAAAAATTAAAATTGACATGTCTTAAGATTTTTTTTAAGTCGTCTGTTTCTGAAATAATGGATTTATTCCATACATTAGCATCATACTGTATATCTATGTATAACGGAACCTTTGAGCTTAATTTTTACGGGTTCCTAGAAGCCTGATTAATTTGAAAGCGTATACGTATCAAGGTCCGATAACAATGCAATAATTTTATTACAGTTTCCTATTATCCCGTATTAGGATCGTCATGAGTGATAAAATTTCAATTCGAAATTTTTTATTTAATTTAATGATAAATTATAAAAACTAAAAAATCACGAACTAAAAAATAGAAAATAAAGATACAGGGTGGGAGAAAAAGAATAAAGTATACGGGGGACGATTGAAATGTTTTGGAATGGTTTTTTTAGTTTTAGGAAGGTTTAAGTGGAATGGTTTGGGGATGGTAAAAGTGGAAAATAAATATACAGGGTCGGTTAAAAGCATATAAATTATACTGGGGGGAGAAAGTTTGGGAATATTTTATTTTGTTTATGGAAGGTAAAATTTCGAGGTTCTTGCATACAGGGTTGGTTAAAACGGATGTACAGTATATAGGTAGTTTTTGGAAGAAATGCCAGATGTCCACAAAAAGATATTGCTAATTGGAACTAAAAAATGAAAAATAAATGATATAAAAATGGTATAAAAAAATTAAAACACACGGTTTTATTGCTAACCGAACTAAAAAAAGGGAATAATTTTTAATTACAAAGAGTTTATATTAAAGTAGTAGAAGGTCGAACAATAAATCATAATTAATCGCCCCAAAATAAAATTGTAATAAAATTTAAGTAATTGAAAGAATAATTTAATTCAGAGTAAAAAGCGTGGGGGAATTTTACTATATTTTATAACTCTTCCTCATAGATAGTTAACAATGTAACATGTAATAAGTTAGCACCCCACTCCTTAGTGTTAGAAAAATATCAACAAAGTTTGAATAAGGCGTCTTCCAGTAAAGTTGTAATGCTAGCGCTTCTTGAGAAGCTCTTCAGGTAGTCGAAGAAGAACAGTTTGTACCAATGCTAATGAAGGTCGCGTGTTTAACCAAATCCTCCAATCTCCGAAAAGAAGGCTTGCATGAATAGCATGTCAATTGAATATAAGTGAAACATCTACACGTTGAATGATCAAATCTACTGCCTGCTTTCCTTGCCGAATTCAAATGGGATAACGACTAAATGTTGCGGATAAACGTGAAAGAGAAATTTAATGATACCGGTCTTTTGTGGTGCGTGTAATTAAAGAATCCGTAAACAATGGTTTAACAGGATAGGACAAGCCATACAGCCGAACGTTTCATAAATTTGCCCGTGAACATTTTGGTAACATTTTGGTAACTCTCGTCACAAAAATTCCGAATATCCACCTCATTTACCGGATTTATCTCCTCCTGATATCCACATTTGCAGTATGAGAAAAGATTCCATATTACGCTCTGAAAATCAGCCAGAAACTGTTGGAGAACTGCGGCAAAGAAGAATAGCTTAATTTCAACATTTGCAGCAACCATTTTTCAATGATCTTCACAAACATTATGAAGCTTGTTTGCAACGCCATAGTGCAAATTTTAAATATACGTATTATACAAATTAATTCATATTTTTTTTATGTTCGGTACTATTTAATTTGAAGGAAATGCAGAAATATCCAGGCAGACAACCAACCAAAAATAAGTAAAATACTTATAAACAGTAGGCTTGTTAACATATTACGAATGCTGGGCGTCCTAGAATTGGCAATGTGAAAGTTGATATTTCATTGAATGTACATGACAATCCTTTTAGTAGTTCAAAACAAACTGATGTGCATACAGGAGAATCTATACGATCGGTGGTGTTACGTTTAAAAAAAAAGAAAAATAGCATCCCAACAAAATGCAACTGCTTCCAGAATTAAAGGAAGATAATCAAGAAGGGCAGTTTTCAGGAAATTATGCAAGATTTAAGAAGCAATTATAACAGTAAAATCCGTTTAGGTTCAGGCACTTAAAAAAAGCTTAAGTTCAAATTGTATATCCCTATTTTGCAATATTCTTTACTTATTATTTACAAATGTATAACACTTTCCAAAAAGTTATCCTAATTAGCAAAAATATTCAATATAATTGACTTCCACAAAGTAATGGCCAGTAAAATAACCTCAAAATGTTTATCGATATTTTGTACAAACCCATGAAGATGAAATTCTTTATTTTCTTTTTCTTTTAGCTCAAACTCGTCAATTTTTAGATGAGAAAATCTAAGTGGAAATTGTCTCATTTAGCAAGCGACGGTCCTGAAAAACTGGAAATGATTATTTTTCTATATTTTCTGATATATTATTTGTCGAACGGAATCACGGTAAACTTCGGATGATAGAGTAAGTTATTATGGCATGTCATCGAAACATTAAATCCTTATCGATTCAGACTTCTGGAGTTTATTGTGATAGTTTTACCAAAGCGGAAAGTCGAATATAATAACAGCAATCCTTCCTCGAAAGAATTACAAACGTCACAACATATTCACTCTTCTGAGTGTTATAATCCGAATAAATAAAAATGAGTTACAAAAATGTATCTACAGGGTAATGTTCCATCTGTTATCATCGTTAATGTTGTCTGTAAAAAACATTGTAGAGTTTCTGGAATAAAGAAATATATTTTTATAATTTTGCAGTTAACTTTACGTCTAGACAAAACGTGTTCATTAATTTTTTTATTTTTCTTCACGTTTTATATATTGTATTTGTAATGTGATACTTTTTTTGTTAACATCAATTTTTGTTTAATTATAAAGAGAAGAATATAGTTAGTTGAAGGACTTCTGTTTTAAACTTTTTTGGTGGATTGTAATTAACTACATAATTGGAATCGTAATTATATATTAATAAATCATTTGTAATATTTTGTTTTTAAAAAAGAGTTTTAAAATCAAATAAAGATAATTATTGTGTTTAAATACATAAATAGTAGTATATTGTATATCTGGGCAGTAAAGTGGCATTTTTCAGGCCGAAAAAAGATATGGTCACTTTATGAGGCCTGAAAAGAGTACTTACTGCCATGGTTTACACATAATTTTTAATCCTGCACTATAATTGTTGTTAATATTTTCTCTATAAAAAATTTGTTTTATAATATAAAATGCATTCTACTACACTACGGCCTGACGTTAGTAGGCCACACGGCTTCAGCAGTTGCAACAGTTTTAGCTATTTTCAAAAAGGAATTTAAAAAACAGATACAAAAAAGTTAATTATAGCTCACCAGCTTAACTCTGACAACACTATTATTTTATCAATAGACGCCTAGACGCTATTAATTTTTTTTGACGTACACGTACCTTAAACGTTTTCCGATGTTCAAAGAAAGAAATTGTTTAAAATAATAACAGATTGCCACTAAAGAATATTTCTCCACTAGGAGCAACACATAAGCAACCAACCAAGAAAGCACGTGAAGTCGAAACTCAGATATATTATACCGTGTAATCAATTAAAAGATAAAACAAGAAGCAATCCTTGCTAACAGTTTATTTTTATTTGAGGTTTAATAGTATTATTTGCTTGTCAATTGGGGCGCCAGCTAGCATAGAAAGGTAAAATTTATTGTCTCGGTTAGCCGTGGAACAGGTAATTTTCTCGTCTCCGTAAAGCTGGTAAAATTCAACTTTCCCATAGTGTTGGATTAAAATGTTTTTTAATTCGAACAAACTTGTATATTATAAGTGTGAAACAAAATTAATTCTGCTTGTAGTATACGTAATTATAAAAAAAGGTGAGACACAAGCTCTATTCTATTTGAAATAAAACAGGATAATCCCTTAGAGCTAATAACATATAGGCTTTAATATTGTTATGTCTTCTATACTTGGTCTAGCCTCAATACTACTTAATCAACATCAGTTAGCTACAAACAAACAAAATGTAACTTCAATATGTCAATCTGATGATGCTGATTCTAGCGAAACAGCTGTCATTGCATTTTAAAAACCTATATTTTTTAAATAAAAGGTTAAAGTTTAATTCAAACTTTTAGTTGTTTATTATTGTTAGTAGACACTTTCTTAAATTCAATTCCCAGGAACTTTGTCGAAAGCTTTTTCCATATGAATTAAACTTAGCCATTTTAAGGAAGTGGTTTTTGATATGGGGCAGCAGAGAATTAAATATATAAGGATGAAGTTCGTCGAGGTAAAATTTGCATTGTAATTTGCCTTCATTAATTTAAATAAATAAATATCAAAGAAAGAGTAATAACTATTTATTTTCTACCCCAAAACTGTTTAAACAGTGAATTTATCAACCCTTTCTATAAAATTCCACACAATGTCATCTTTTCATTCTAAGGCTTTTGTAGTTTTGTTGGAACGACATGAATTTAAGACCCTTGATAAGATGGCATTAGTTCAGGAATGTAAGGGTGCTCTTAAAACTTCAACGAACTTTTCAAAAGAATGTCACTCGACAATGCCAGTGCTGCTACTGATACTTAAGAGAGTCACACGAATGAAAAGACGCTTGTTAGGTTTACTTTCTAGTCCAGTCAAAGAGATTTTTTTAAAAATTTTATAGTAAAACTATCTACTAGAGTGCTATTTAAATTTCCAGTATAGCAAAAGAATAAAGATTTTAAAATGGAAACGACTTTATTACTTATCCAAATATTCCCGGTTATGATCAATACACTTTTATATTCGTTGAAACAATTTGTCACAGTAGTTTTTCCAGTCGCCGCTGGAAAATTCTGAAATAGGGTGGGCAAAAGTAAAACCTTATCTACTTTTTGGACTTATTTAGGCCAGGAATAGTTAATACAGTTATTTTTTTATGAAATTATTTTTGCATACAATTAATTTCTGTAGGTTCCTTTATCATTATTTTATTTCGTAATGGGGGGTATGGATATGGGTATAAAAGTTTTGAAGTTTGAGGACATCGTACGTATAGAGATGGGATAATGAATTGAGACGAGAAACTCTAGCTTAGGGCGTAAATAATGTGGAAAGGATGTGTCCTGTTCTGACTCGGTTAGAGAAGTAAAATTAGATGATCTTGAATATTGAGAGAACGTTACAGATGCTTATAAGCATCTTGATCAGTCCAAGGTACCCAACCTGATCAAAAGCCCTCTGAATATTAAAGAAGATAGCTGCACTGCATACATTATTCAGATTTAAATTTTAAATAATGTTTACAATATTATTAAATTTAATCTTGCTATTTTATTATGTTGTCAAGGACCTCTCGTATGATACAAACACCATTTTATATCTAATAAATACTGACAGGTTTACTAGGTATTATCACTTTTTTATCAAGAGGTTGGAGAAATTGCCGAAGAAGATCACGGCAAAATAGTCTTAAAATATATGATATACGATTGGACATAGAGTAAATGCAAAAAAGCGTTGCACGTCATAATTGTGATGTTTAAAAACTAATCAGATAAGTCTAAGTTGTTGAACTTTACTAATCAGGCCACTCATAATACCATCAAATGTTCAAAGGATTCGATTAATGTCAATGATGACATAATTATTTGTACCTATTGTCTTGTGTCATTTTAAAATTGATCAATATCAGATGAAATAACCTTAAATAATTGTTTTTGACTTGTTAATGATAGTTTTCGATATTAATTGTGTATGCCCATGTCCAGTGAGCACCTGGGTCAAGAAGTAGTTCACCTCCCCAAACTTCCGATCCATCCATTCACTCCCAGTCCTAATCGCTATTTTTAATGCACCTTTATATCTCACCCACCTTCTCACCATTTCCTCCTCCATCCAATCCTGAACTTTCTCTTTTGTGGCAACCTTCCACCGTTGCCTCTTTGCGTTAGCCATCAGGTCCAAAGGTATGACCTTGACAGCACAGCTGCTGCTATTGCTACCACTGTCCTGTACCCTTGGACCGCCCTCAGCAAAATTCCCCTGTGATCTGCAGTAGTGGCTTTATCCTCTCATGGATTCCCCTTTTTCACCCCGCACTTCAGCTACCTACAGCATATTCTGCTCAATGCTCTTATTAATCTCTCCTCTTCCTTTCTCCCGGCCCATTCACATTACACATCAATCTGCCTAGCCACGATGTCTGGACTTTAGCCTTCTGCGCTTCCTTCAATAAATGGTGCTTGAACGATAGTTGGCTATTCAACCACACATCTAGGTACTTTATCGACTCCATTCGAATTTGCTTACCCTTCACCATCACCCTAACTTTCTTTGTCTTGCTTCGTCCCACCGTCTTATCTTCCACTTCAAATCCGCAAAGCTCTATCTTCACCACAATATTCCTACAAATCTTCCGTAATCTCCCGTAATCTCTCATTCCCCTTCGTATATAATTTCACAAACCTAATCAAAAATACTTCCAGAGCGTTGGTCCCAGTACTCGGGGCACTCCCACCTTCGTTCTTTATCTCCTCCTCCTCGATTCGACTATAACCCGAGCCCTTAGGTAGTCCTCCCCTAAATTAACCAACCCCTCACCCACTCCGAGTCTCAACAAAGCGCTTAATACCGCCCCCTTGCTGACACTATTAAACGCGTTTCCCACATCGAAGAATACTAGTAGTGCCATCTAGTGAACAGTTTTTCTATAATCTCCTGCCACTCTTCTTCTAGCAAGAAGTTTCTGCTTCGACCCAGCTCTTTCACCGCTATTTCATACGCCTTACCCCATGGATTTTTTTCCAGCTGCCCCAGTAACTCTTTCCACTTCCTTCTTTTCTTCCTTTCCACTCTCAGCTCCAAATTTTTCTTCTTCTCCTTGTATACCTCTCTTCCCCTTATCCTACCTCTTCCCCTCAACAACCTTCTCCGCTTTTTCTTACATTCCTTCCACAGCTCATCTATTTCCTCATTTCACCAGTAATTAGCCTTTCATCCACGTCTGTCGTCACCATTTCAGTTTTTGGTACAACTCTTTGTTACATCATACAACTCATTTACATGATGTCCCTTTCTATCTCCTTCCTCAGGTACTTTCTTTCTCATATTTTCCGCTTCAGCCTTTGCCCAACTTCTTCCCTTCTCTTCTGGCACCTCATTCTTCTCATTCTCCACGTACCTGTTTAAACTCAAACTATCCTCATCAAACTATTATTTTTATAACAGCTGTTTGATCCATAACCATAAATCCGTGACTACTTTAACATTTACTTGAACAAATGAAGACAATTTTTTTGTGATTTTATTATTATATTAATACATTATTTTTATTTTCTGACAAAAACAATATACAGTATGGAAACCACTTGTGGAATAAAATTATTTGTGGGGTTAGTTTAGAAGATTATAAAAAACGCTGGAACCCGTTAACTTTAAAATTCAAATGTGAGCTTTTTAAACATAAATTAAATTGTACAGGGTGATACACGCAAGTCTGGCATCTTCCATGATCTATAGTTTTAATGAAACATCCTGTATATGTTTAGGATTTTAAAAGCTTAACAATACGATCTCAACGAACTATGCTATGTAGGCCGTAACCAATCATTAAAATTTCCATCCGGTGAGTCTCAGTTAAATATATCATTATTAGTTTTTGATTAAGAATTGACAACTACGATATTTAAATGCCAACACATCAACAACTGACAGATATTATTTACCGATTTAGTTTAATTATATTAGCATAGTTATCTATACAGTTTTTACCTATTCGTGACAAAAAATGTTAACAAAACCCAAAATATCGATATTTCATGTAGAAATTTGAGATTTGCATTCAGCTAATTATAAGTAAAACCCTTATTTAAAGTGTGAAACATTACTTATTATTTTCACAATTTTATGTACTTACTATCTTAAACAAAATTATAAATAATTTCAAAATATTACCCTATAACAATTCATAATAGACCCTACATGGTATAGTTTGTTTGAGATCGTGTTGTTAAGGAGCTTTTAAAATTATAAAAATATACTGGGTGTTTCATTAAAAATATAGATCATGGACGATGCCAGATGTGTATCACCCTGTACATTTAAATGTATGTTTAAAAAGCTCACATTTGATTTTCAAAATTGACGGGTCCCAGTCCCAAAAGTGGTTTCCACACTGTATGAAACTGTGAATAGAGAATAATAAGGAAGGAGGATTGTCATATTTAAAGTAGCAAATAATTGCGACGGAAGTCGGCCATATTGAAGAACCAAATATGACTCATTTCAATTTTGACATTTGATAAATTTGGTTCTTTCATGTTATTTCTTATTTTAATTTCAGTTTTTAGTGGTTATATGTATTTTTAGTAATTTAGTATAATAATTTGTAGATGTGTAATGTGTTTCTAGTGTAGTGACTCTTTAGTTTTTGTATTTTTTAAGTGATAAAGATTTTAAAATAAAATGGTTAGTTGTGCCTCATGTGGATGCTCTAAAACCCCAAAAAATTCTCGTTTGGGAATTACTTTTCATCGGTAAGTGTCTATTTATTTGTATTATTAAAACTTAATAAAGAAAAATAATGTTTTACATTAAATTTTTTTCCCAATGACAACCACATAACTTTATAATTGTTACCATAGGCGTCCCTTAATTTTTTAATATAAATATAGTAGTTACGTAGACAATTTATTTTTTATAGTTATTTAGAAATTTTTTAACTACTCTTTTATTTAATTGCATTAAGTAACGTAGTTGACTATAAAAAACTTTCATTTTTAGTTTTCCTAAAGATGAAACTAGGAAAAAAGCATGGATGGAAGTTGTGAATCGAATTAATTGGAAACCAACTACAAACAGCTTTCTTTGTTCTGAACATTTTGATGAAGCATCCTTTGACAGGACCTCCAGTTTAAAAATGCAATTACAGCCAAATGCAGTTCCTATTGTGCTTGTTGACAGATTAAAACATGTAAGTACCTACTTAGTCAAAATGCAGAAAGTTATACATAATCATCAAATTTGTGTTTGTTCCGAAAAGTTATTATGGGTAGAAAATAGTAAAGGTATACGTATAAATAAAGAAAAAATAATTTTAAATGTCTTAAAACATTTCCAATATAAACCTTTTTTGTAAATATGCCTTATCATGATGTATTCCACGAGTCACATGCTATCCTATTATTAAAAAGTGTATCCAATATGTATTTAGATACAAGATTACATTTTATATGTAAAAGTGTTCAAACAAATGTAGAAAAAATAAGATGTTTGTATACCAAATTAATACAATTTAAAGGACAATAAATAATATAACTATTAAGTTGTTTTATTGTTACAACCTCATCACAATATTACAGATCAATAAAATATTAATAAGAACATTGAAAAATAAAACTTTTAAACTCAAAAAAAGCTTTTTCGCTAAAACTAGTTTGAAAAGCTAATTTTTAAATAAAAAGTGGAAGTTTTGTTGAAAAGTTTTATTTTTTAATGTTCTTAGTAAGATGAACTTCCACAGAGTAAGGGTTAGTACAAACAATTTCAATACCAGATTATTTTTATTAATAATACGGGGCATAACAATATAATACCCTATGTGACACCACTGGTAACCGGAAATTTGAAATCCGCCATATGCCATAACCATTGCGGACTTTGTTCAAATCGTATTATACTCCTTCCTTTTTATTCTTTATTCGTAGGTATGAAAGATCTATTTACAGAACACTAATATGTTTTACAGTTTACATATTATATTATTGTTCTGTAGGATGCAAATCACAAAATGTAGTTGACAGTTAAGAAAAACAATACTGTGCCAATCGCACAAGTGCATTAAAATTACTTATAATTTTTTACCTCTCTTATCTGTTTGTTGATTTGACAGTAGGATGTACGTTTAAAATATTTTATAAGAAATACTTTTATCTACGATCATAGCTTAATACAAACTTTCTTGATGTGAAAACCCCACTGTAAATATTCATTTCCCAATCGATAACCTAAAGGAGAGCTTTAATTGGTTCTCAGCTGTGAGTAAAATTGACAGGAACTTTTATCCACTGGAATGAGGACCGGACATATTGGGATTTTTATATTTTCCCCATTATTACGTTGGCAACAGCTTTCAGTTGCTATGGTGACATAACTAAAAATTCAAACAAAATCACACAATTGACACCAAAAACGTACAAAGTGAAATTCGTGGGTTTTAAGGTAGTTTTTTGTGACTGTGACTGAAGAAAATGTCGACAAAAGAGAACGAGATGTCCAAAGGTTTTTATCCACTCAAATGATAACATGCACTCGCCTGCGGCTCGTGCAGCAACTTTCATTTTCGTGGATAAAAACCTTCTTTACTTGCTCGTGTAATAATATACTATTACATTTTGATCAATAACTTTTATTCTTATTTGTTTCATTTGTATTGTAGTATTTGCAATTCATATTTTTATCTGTATTTTTTTTATTCTGTTATAATAAACTTGCTCGGAAAACCATTTTGGATAATATCCTATAGTGTAATATGAAGAAAATAAATATTTTCATTAAGGTCCATGATATTCCTATTCAAATTTTCTTTAAGCCTCCGAAATCGACGGCTTATTTTAAAGTCCTTCTTAATTGGTAAAGCTAATCTTAAATATGTGGTGCAATGTATTAAGACATGCCTACTGATTTAAGCTAATCTTATATTCTAAGACCTGTCGGTGGGATCGGCCACTAAGGAACATTTTATACATAAGGGAAATATTCGTTGCCGTGTAAATTAGTTCATAGGCTAAGAAAATGTAAATAGCCAGTCTGTCTGTAGGTGTTAACAGTTAATGTTCGTAGTTTATTTAGATAAAGAAAAAGTTTAATACCTCGTAACTTCTTACGATTTCTAAAGACGTAGAGGCAAAACGAATCGATAGTTCATTAAATTAATTAAAAGACTGGTCCAGACACACACAAAGTTTTTGATACAACCCAGATTTATAAATAACGCTTCGCATATAAATTTTTACGTCCGAGAATGTATTTTCCCATTAAATTAAAAGTTTAACGTGGCAATAGAGGAGATATAAAGTAGAGTATGAACTTCATGGGCACTCCATTGAGTTTTTTTAAATGCGCCTCGTGAAATCTCAGATAATTTCCAAATCGTGTAAGAAATGTTTAATTCATAGCCACTAAGAGGTTTAACAATGTCAGGGGACTACTTTAATTTTCGTTGGTATCCATTTAACAAAGAACGCATTTTAACTCTCCTTTATACCTAATCGATTTGCAATTGGAAATATATGTTAGGTACATATAAATCAAGGTAAACGTGGATTTAATATTAAATGCAGTAGTGCATTGTACAAGAGTAGGTACACTTTTAAGATTATTCAGTAGCTGATGTGTCAATTTATCTTACAGACTCTGTTAAGAAAAAGTTCCTTTGTTAAAAGCTGGCATCTGTTCACGTTTTAGTTTAAATGTAAAACACTACATTTTTGTCATAAAAATAAAGAATGATCCCATTTTACCGTTGGGGTGTACATGTGTCATACTGTTGCAAAAAACTTTGAGAGCTGGGCCATATGCTCGTACATATGGACATAGATTTTTTTTAAATAATCAGTTTGTCTAGTGTTCTCAATATACAGGTTGTTTTATTAACAAATTTATATAGGGAGTTCTGTAAACTCTGTGTTAATGTACGACAAAAAGAAAATTTCGTTCTTGCTTGGGAGAAAGTGTCTTAATGGAACAACGTTTCAGGAAAGAGCAAGCAAATAAATTCATTAAGTACTCCAAGAAGAAGAGCCTCTCCCTTAAGTTAGTCGTCCAGTCTACTGGTTTGAAGTTGTCGACGACCTCCTCCATGGAAGTCTCTCCTATGTTGGTCAGTACTCGTTAATAGGATTTCCGTTTAGTTGACCGCTTGGTATCCCCGTCACTAGTCTGAGCTGTTTTCTGGAATATTCTGGCTGTGTACTCGTTTGTCTAAATAATAAATGAGTGTGTTTTGATTAGATTAGTTATAGTTATTTTTAAATAGGCTAATTAGGCTGCAGCTTAGAGCAGCAAAATGTATGAAAAACAGATTAAAAAAAAATAATAGTAAAATATTAGTACACGCAATATTATTGTCCTTAAAAATTGAAGTACACTTATACCGCCCCTAGGCCTATCACAGTCAACCATAACTAACCTAATCAAGACACACTCATTTATTACGGTATCCGCCAAAATAAACAGTACCGAAATAGAGAGTGCTGTGGAGTTGTTTATGTAATATGGATTTGTCATATTTGACTTACTTGTCATTAGTTGATATATTAATAGTACGCTGCAGTTAAATGTGTTTTAAAAATGGTTCCAACAACGGAAAAGGTCGTAATGATAGTCCAAGCTTAGAACAGGTGTCAATAAAATATCAACAAAAATTTAATAAAGCAGCTCCTAGTAAAAGTGCGATGTTAGCTGTTGAAAAATTTCGTCGCACTGATAGTGTATTGTGTCAACGTAAAGGTTCTTCAAGTAAAAAACGTATGCACTAATGAAAATGTTTTTAACCAAGTTGTGCAATCACCTCAAAGAAGTCTTGTAAGAACTGCATGTAAACTCAACATTAGTGAAACGTCTTTACGTCGCATGTTCAAATCAATTGGTCAAATACAGTTGGACAACGACTAAATGCTGCGGACAAACGTGCAAGAGAAATTTACTGTGGTCGCATGTTGAGTTTAATTTACGAAGATCCCCAATTTTTGGAAAACATAAATATGGTTTTCAGACGAGAGTCACGTTCATCTTAGCGGCCCTATTAATCGACAAACAACCAGATTTCTTGGATTTGAATGTCCTGATGTCATTGTAGAGAAATCACTCCACAGTCTTCGAGTTACCGTTTGGTGCGCGGTATCTGGTAATGGAATGATTGGTCCTTATTTCGTTGAAGATGATAATCAGAATCCACTTACTGTCAACCAAGAACGTTATATAGAGAAAATTATTATACCTTTTGTGAGAGATCTAAATAACCTTTGCTGTGCGCGAAATCTACAGTTTCGCACATAATGGTTCCAACAAGATGATGCAACGAGCCATACAGCTGTGCGCACCTTAGGCTTACTCCGTCAGCATTTCGATAATAGAATAATTTCTCGGGGAACAGACTTCGAATATCCTTCTCATTCACCTGATCTGACGCCACCTGACGCATACATTTGGGGCATAATGAAGGAAAAATATTTTATTCGAAAAATCCGTCGGCGAATATTGCCGAACTACGGGAAAGAATACAAAATATTTTTCGGCAGTTCCATCAACCCCTTTTTTTAAATATGTTTATGGACTAACAAAATCGATATGAAGCTTGTTTGCGTCGAAATGGTGAACATTTTGAACACTTACATTACAGAAATTAAAAATTAATTTTTATTTTTATTTTCGGTGTATTTAGAAAGATGGGACGACAAGAAGGCAGTAGACTTTTAAAGGAATTACTTAGCTACCCAAACGAGTACACAGCCAAAATATTTCAGAAAACAGCTCAGACTAGTGACTTCTATTTTGTATAGTATACAGGTGGAGTGGATTGTTATGATTGAGTGGAATAAGAATAATAAAAATCTCTTCGCTTTAGTAAGATGGACTTCCAAAAAGTAAGGGTTAGTACAATAAATTATAATATAAGTAGAATTATAATTTCATGAACATTAGGGGTGTCTGGCAAAGGGTTGCCACGATGTTAAGTGTCTGGCAATCAATAACATGACTTTTATTAATATTTTAAAGATAATACTAAAAAATCACACTTTATTATTTCATGAATTAAGATCGGTATTTTACACATATTTAGTACCGCTTACCTGCCAAAGCCACGGTGACCCAAACTTCATAATAGTCCATCGTTCTTACCTCTTTTGGGAGCATGCGCTGACAAACTTTCAGATTTTATAAAATAACGAAGGTCTGGGGTCCACAGGCTCTTGCTCTATAAAGATATTATTTTTTTCCCTGTATATAATTTATATGAGCATGAGAAAACTCTACATCTACAGTAGTCGGTTAAAATTGATTCAAACAATTTAATTTAATTTTATTAACAATGTAATAAGCTCCTACATAAATCTTACTACGGCCCAAACCGTAACCGAAATTCATACTCAATATATTCCTGCAAAACTGCAATAATTATTAAATGGTTTTGTTTTATTTAAGGTATATTACTAATTAAGATAATTTATTTATAAAGGTTATTTATTGTACAAGACGATAAAATTGTACTTTATCTTGGCGGACTTGAAAATCAATTCAGTACCTCGAATCAAGTGTTTAAGCAAACGAGTACAAGTTGTGATGCTCCAAAGGTAGATATTTCTATTAATGTTAATTGTAAAATTTCAGTTGTTTTTAATCCTTAATGTGATTGAATTTGTAAATTTTATTGAATAAAAAAAGGTAAAACATTTTACCTACTGTTGCTGTTTAAGTGTCACTTTATCTACGGTTAAAGTGATACTTTATGTACTCAAAACAGTTGTTATAGCAACGCCTTAACATTAGCTACGGAAAAAAGGTATATTATTCGATCAGTCAACCAGCCATAAGTAGAACTTTACTAGTACACTATTTATTGAAATGGCAAGTAATTTGTAGGTTAAATTAGTTCTAATACTTACTTTTAGTAATTAAAAATGTACGTATCAAAGATATTGGGGGGACGAAATAGCAACGAATGGCAAATGTTGTTTTCTTGAATTACTTAACAAATTTCCTTGCTTGTCTATGTTCCTAAAAAACTTTACAGGTAGCCTTCTGAGCGAAAGTGGAATTTGTATAATTTTCCTTTTTTTGTAAATTTTGTTGAAATATATGAACTAGAGCAATTTATACTTATATTTTTCACGCTGTGTTTAACAACTCCCAACAAAAACATTAATTCCATTTATCAATTTATATCGGCTATAAATTACTATACTAAACAAACAAAACTACTTTCAAAATCCACATTTCAATCAATTTTGTATTACTGCGCTAATCTTCTCAATATCTAGTAAATATTGGAGACTATCGTATTCCTGGATGAAATCTTATATCTTCAGTCGTTATACGGTTTATTTATATTGTTCGATTATAACTGAATCCACAAAAAAACTTCACTTGGTTTCTTTGATAAGATTTGTGTTATTACAAACAAATATCTTTATTGAAAAAACAATGTAAACAGCAGTTACACGAAACTATTACTATTAAATTTTTTACTTAATTTTCTAAATCTATTAACTGTTAATAAAATTTAATGATTTTATTAAATCTAGTGATTTAAGATCTCAGATTCTCAATTTAATTTAACTGGGTTCGGTAAATAATACTAGGGTTTTTTACTGTTCTTATTAGTTAAGTAATTTATTTTGGCTTTCATGGGGAGATTATTATTTATTTTAGATACATACTCCACCTAAAGTAAAATAAAATAAATAAAGAATATATGAACCTTTTGCATTTGCAGAAGGCTTACAATGTTCTATATTTGTATGTGTACTATCTCATTAAAGATGGGTGAAATTGTGTAATGTTTAATTCGCCCAAATACTTTCTGAGAAATGGTACAATAATAATGAAAGTATCTTGGAGTTATCACACCACTCAACCCACCCACTCACTCCCCTAGCCGGAGTCCCCCAAGGATCCATCCTTGCTCCATTACTCTACCTAATCCCACATTCAGCTTTATGCTGATGATACCGCAATCCTTGCATCCGCTCCCAATCGTGACCGCCTCCAAAACGGTGTCCAAGAATTACTCCATTTCCTCCTCTTTAAACATACAGACACTCTTCACCAAAAGACTACCCGGAAACTCACCTCTGGTTAATTCAATTGAATAAATCCACAATAGTGATTATTTGGCCACAAAATAATTTTACCTAAGAGTTTGCTTTAGAATTTCTTTGTAAAATCCACAAAATTGCGATGCACATTCCGCACAGAATCATGTGCTCTTTTCGATAAACCGAGACCAACCAACAAAAAGTAACATTTTTGATTTTTCTGACTATAACTATAACAAAGAATAACAAACCATGAGTATTCTGAGACTATTATGATAAGTAGTCGTTTTTGAAATATTTTTAAAATTTAAAAACTAGAAGTTAATTTTTCACAATTACATAGTTAATTATGCTTGGGTTATTATATTATTGTATCAATGGTAAATCAGTAAATCAGAGGCAATATTTTACAATGGTAATTTTATTTATTATCGTGATAATACCTTTCAATACTGATTGGTCTGTCAAGTTCGGTGTTTTCAAGGACGTAACCAATATTGATCGCAAGGCCAAGTTTGAGGTCTGTCATAAATATTATTGAAGCTGTAATGACTAATATGATGCAACAACCTCAATTGTTTATAATTGTTTATATTGGTAACTGCTAAATGTACATATGTCTGTGCACCTTTGTTAAAAAGGTATTGTTGTAGAGGCAGTCAATATAGAAAGTTTCTTTAGCAAACACTGAGTTTAATTACCTCTAAAGGATGATCAGCTGGCTGCCACCACATGGCGATCCTGCCAAAAGTAGTCGGGATCATATCCTGTTAGAGACTTAAGTCGTGATCTATTTAAAAAAATTGTTTAAGAACTATAAGAAAAAAACAAAAAACCCGCGTTATAGGCAAATCCATGTCGAAAGAGAGTTATGTGAGTAGGGGGTTGTTACATCCAACGTTATTGTTGACTAACAAGGAGAATTTGGTTTACCGATAGATTGTGTCGTTATCGCTACTTTTCATAAAGTAAGGAAGGCATACCGAAGAGGCCTTAAAGGGGATATTAGCGGAAGTGTTTATTTAAGACCTTCACAACTGCCATCCGCCGATTCCCAAAACTTTTTGGACAACCGGATACATACTTCCGGAAACTACTATCAGCAGAAGAAATGGAAAAAAAAACATCAAAAAAGAAATGGTATGTGAATTATATTTATCAATTTGAATATGGTTGGTTTTTGATGTCATTATCGTGAATTGGATTTCAATTACGTCCGGCATTGTTAATGAATAAGACTTTTACGCCGAAATTCGATAGTTACGTTAGGTTAGTTTAAGTTTTTACTAGGTCATCTCGTTTATGTTTACTTTTATTAAAAGGAGGGTCAGTTCTTGGTTTTATACGATAAAATTTGTTCTACAACGTATATTTTTTACTTTAATTTTAAAGGCAAAAAAATAATTCATTTTTATAGATATACATTCTATATATTAAAAATTATAATTCAATCTAAAAGGTTTTATATCTATATGCTTTCGTAAATTTTAATGTCCGTTAAAGTTACTTTGGAGGAAATTTTAACCAAGCTGTCAGGTTTAAAAGTTATTAAATAATCAAAAAGAGTTTTAAACTCAAAAGTACCCAAGTCAGAAAATGAACGAAATCAAGCTAGAGATGCAATATTAAGACTTTATAATGAATTTTTAAATACAGTAAATGCATTTTACTAAAGTGTTGATGATAAAAATTACAATAATTTCATAAAACCTTTATTTAATACCATCCCAGCTTGAGTTGTTAGATTATATCAATTTTTACAGGTTAATTATAAGGTTCTTATTCACGTTCTATCAAAAAAAAATCCACAGATAAAGGACGAATTGTCATTAATAGATCTTATTGAAGGGCAGCGATATTAGTAACAACGGCAATTATCTAATAAAATAAATACAATTTTTATTTAAACTTATCTAACCTGATTTAATACCGTTTTTTATCGTTGAGTGAATTTATTGCAATATCTAAACCCGTTTAAATTTTTAACATGACTAACAATTAAAATAAATTTTATGAATAAAGTAAGAAAATTCATAATTATAAAAAATATTGGGTTATAGGAAAAATAGTGTACACAACGCGTTGGAGTGTATTTCTTGCACTACTTACGTTTCCGCACTCGCCGCTACGTGGCTCGTGCTAAACTTTACTCGTGCGTAATATTTCACTTTCCGCACGTGTTATGTAATTTACTATTACACATCCAGAAAACTGTTATAACTTTTACTTTTACCAATAACTTAATGTTTTATTTTTTGAATGTCACTTTTATATCTTTAATGTTTCTCTGTTTCTTTTGTTAATTTCAACTAACTTCAACTGCAAGTGTAATTGATTTCAACTATAACTAACTGACCGCCATCTATTTATCGTTTCATGTGTTCCAGAGTTTTCGGATTCTAAAAGTTACTAGAATATATTTGCAGTTTGCACATTGCAATGATATAAATAACTAATAAATAGAAAATTCTGGAATTTCCATTTTAAAATGTCTATATCAAACATAATAAATGATTTTAACAAATTATACAATAATATAACAAATAAATAAATTTATAAACTAAGATTTTCTATATAATTTAAGTTTATTATTTATGTGTGGTGTCTATAAACCCATCTAAATAATTATTATTGTGTTAAAGTAATAGGCTATATTATAATCTATAAAAAATTTTTCATAATTAAGACCAATTATTATTTTTATTTAGTTTTTCAGACTTAATCTAGTTTCAAGTATAATACTTATATCTACTAAACCTTTTATTTATTATCACTTAAATGCCTGCATAATATACTTGATATAAAACTTAATCGATAGTATAAAATCAATTATTATTTTTATTTAGTTTTTCAGACTTAATCTAGTTTCAAGTATAATACTTATATCTACTAAACCTTTTATTTATTATCACTTAAATGCCTGCATAATATACTTGATATAAAACTTAATCGATAGTATAAAATCAATTATTATTTTTATTTAGTTTTTCAGACTTAATCTAGTTTCAAGTATAATACTTATATCTACTAAACCTTTTATTTATTATCACTTAAATGCCTACATAATATACTTGATATAAAACTTAATCGATAGTATAAAATATTTAGATACTACATGTATACCAAGTTGGTTTTAATTTTGGCATCTTTCTTTGATTATTTAACATTATTTTGTTTAAAATACAGTAGTGAAATCAATTTTGAACTATCCCCTGCTACTTAAATCATACTTTAACATTATTATTATGGTAGAAGCTAGTTTGATATAAAAATTGGATTTATGTCATTTATAACTGAAATAATTTAATTTTACTTTGAAACAAAAACTAGAATAAATACATTCATTCATTTCTATGTTTCTCAATATATTGTAACGAATGTTGATTTTAATAATTATTTATACTGGCTACAGCGACCTCTTCCCAATTCTTTTTATACATTTCAAAGCTTGCAGAATTTTTCTAGAAGTTCTAGGAAGCTAATCATGTTCTATAACCCTATTTGCAACCCTGTCTTTCCTATATACACTGTCCGGTGGAACTTTCTAGGTCAAATTCAGTACAAATATATCTGTCTTCTTTTTTCACTTAATTTATAAAAATTTCTAGTGAGTTTATATATTGTTTAAGTACAAAATAAATTATATTGGTAAAATTATAAATAAGATAAAAATTATTTCTATGTTAAAATTTACTTACAAATACATAAATCAAACTTATTTTATTATGTGTATGACTAACTAAAATTTTTAATCGAAACATTATAAGTTATATAATTACTACATGTTTATGGAACTAGATATAATTTAAATAATTTTCTATGATCTTTTAATATAAATTAGATACAAATATAATGATGAAATCAATTTTAAATAATTTTACACCATATACATCTTTAAAAATATAATACATTATTACCAGTTATAAACTTATAAAATATCACTAAAGTCAAATATTATCTTTATTATTATGGTAAAATTGCCTTTGTATTAAAATTGATTTCTGTTCATTATCTACAATTGAGATAATATCAGTGTTTTTACAAATTAAAACCAGAATAGATACTTTTATGTTAACTGAAACAATATAGTGACTGTATACTCAAAATATATAATAGCAGTTATTAGATTGAGATAGTATAAAACAACTGTTGATATTATGTTTGTTAGACTCATTAATTTTATTAACTGTCTCAATATAATCATATTGCTAAGGCTGTTTCTTTTTGAACACCTGTTTTAGATACGTGTGAAATTGGAAGTGTTGTAATTGTACTTACAAAAATATTGAGATCGAATGGGTACTAAGCCCTGAAGGCAACTTTTTAACAATCAGGTAGATTTAAATACTCTATAAAATAAAGAACTTGTTCCATAATTTTAAAGATATCAAACACACCCCAACTTCTGCAAAATCGATAAATCTTTTAGTATATTCTAATTTTCTTTAATAAACCTGAATAACTAAGTCAACTTTATCATTTTCCGACACAATGAAACACATGTAAGTTTGTAATATCTTCCAGAACTTCGAGTGAAAACGATTTCAAGCTGACATTGTTCTCAGTACAATAGAGAATATTTAATAGACAGTAGGCGGGATTACGTATCACGCTAATTAAATTTAGGGGGTTCCATTAATAGCTTAATTGATTAAAATATTTTGATATATAGGTACAAGCTGGGGAATTTAATCTACCACAAATAAAATGGTACGGACCAATGTGTCACAAACTACAGGCTTGCTGTTTTAAATATAGAAGTTAGTAAACTGAAATATTAATTAATGAACAGTATAAAATCTGTAATATATCATTTATTTTCTAATTTTGTAGCCATAGCTTCATTCGGACTTAAACCTTTTTAGGTCCATTGTGCTTCCTCCTAAGCCAGGCTCTTTAGTTATTCGTCCATCGTACCGATTTGACTCAGTTGACGACCTCCATCAGGGGAGTCTCTCTTATATTGGCTAGTGTTGGCCAGTATTCTTTAAGGTAGGATTTCCGTTTAGTTCAGAGAGCCGAGCAGTCACACAGCATGTACTCGATGATTTCCTCTTTTCGTAGACCCTAGTAACCGGACTGTGGTCTTTTTGAGAATATTTTAGCTGTGTACTCGTTTGGGTAGCTAAGTAACCCTTTTGAAAGTCTACACCCATTTGTATCGTCTCATCTTTACCTAAATAATAGATAGGAGTGCGACAATTAGGTCTAGGGAGGGTTAGGATCCAAAGCTCATGGATTGAGCTGCCTTTTTAGCCCGAGAGTCGCGATGTGGTTACTTTTTATGTGCGCCTTCGTCCAGCTAACTGTAACTATACAAAACTTCCGCTATTTATTTAAAAAATTGCTTTTTTAAACTCAATGACAGTTTCGCTAAGAACTAGCATCGTCAGATTGACATATTGGAGTTACATTTTGTTTGTCAATCTGACGATGCTAGTTCTTCGAGAGACAGCTGTCATTGAGTTTAAAGAAGCAATTTTTTTTAATAAATAGTAGAAGTTTTGTTGAAAAAGTTCAATTTTTAATTTTCTTAGTAAGATGGACTTCCACAAAGTAAAGGTTACCACAATCATTTTCTTCTTTTTAAACCTATACAACAGCTCCGTATGTTTAGTATAGGTCTTATGAATGCCGAGTGCATCCATGCAGTAATTCTGGGAGAGAAACCCAAGGTTTTGCACTATTCTGCTTGATTAATTTGTATGGCCTTAACAGCGCAGTCGGTCTCACTCCTACCCACAGAAGTATTAAAATTTAATTTGGGGGATGATTGGCCCTTTAGTCTGTCTTCTTTATCGAAGGATTTGAAATATTGCCCAGCATCAGAATTTAAGTAAATTTAACTAATTATTTTTAGAGTCGAAAAATGTCTAGGAGTACAGACAACTTATTTTTAACTATATTGTTTAAATTTTAATAATAAGTGAGTAATGTTATCAAGGTACAAGCTAGCAGGTAGGCATATGATCTTAGTATATATACTGTTACTCCTTTTACTTTGTAACTTTATTTACAACTTTAACATTTACAATTAAAATTCTACTTTAAAAACGCAACTCAATTTCCCAATACTTCAAAAATTAATTTCTGTCAAAATTGTCACGCCTCCTTCCTATTTCCGTTCCAAACATCCCACGACTTTTTTTATGACAGTTCTAGATGATTCTAGATGTATGTCTTCTTCTTTTTTTCCTCATGGACCTCTACATAAACTTATTACAGTTCCGACGTAACATTGCTCCCTCTTTTCTAATTATTCGTCCCGAATAATCTGGCTGCTGTAGTCTGATCGAAGCCAACAAGGTGGATCAGGCCCGCAGTAAGGGGCTAACCTCTCGATATGAATCACCTTGGGCTTGCTCCTTGCTGACAATTGGATACGATAGACTAGGTCGTTGATTTTCTTGAGAACAGTGTAGGGGTCTTCCCAGTTTCGTTGCAGTTTTTGACACAAACCTTTTCTGCGCTTAGGATTGAACAGCCATACGGGGTCACCTCTTGAGAAACTTGTGTTTGTAGTATGTACGTCAAGTCTAGTCTTCAACCTATCGTTGCAGAGCTTTAAACGTTCACGAGCAAAATTATGGATCCTTTCTAATTTTTCTTTCAACCCACCTATGTACGTAGGAAATGTACATTCCGCTGCTTCTTCACAAGGAGGAAGTTTTCCGAAAAGAAGATCGTGGGGAAGCCTAATTTCTCTGCCAGTGACTAGCATAGATGGACTATAACCAGTTGACTCGTGTTCAGAGCTTCTATAGGCTAGTAGAAATAGAGGAACTAAAGTGTCCCAATCTTTCTGGTTTTCAGAGATAAACATCGAAAGGTATTGGCAAATAGTTCTATGGTGTCTTTCTACCATTCCATCGGACTGTGGGTGGAGAGGGGTAGTACGTGTTTTCTTAATGTCTAATGTTTTCATCAATTCCTGCCATAATTCGGACTCAAAATTGCGTCCTTGGTCAGAATGCAACTCCAAAGGGCATCCGTGTCTCGCAATTACGTTGGTTATGAAAGCATCTGCTACTGTCGTTGTTTCTTGATTAGGAAGTGGTGCTATTTCGGGCCATTTGGAAAAATAATCCATTACCACCATCAGATATTTGTTTCCTCTTTCTGTCAAAGGAAGTGGACCAAGAATATCAATTGCAAGTCGTTCAAAGGGCTCTCCAGAAATATATTGTGCCATTTTCCCTCGACTTCTTGTTTTAGGACCTTTTCTACTATTGCATAGGTCACATTTCTTGCACCAATCTTCTACGTCCCGTCGACAGTTGACCCAATAGTATCTTTCCCGAACTCTGGCCAGCGTTCTTTTTGTACCAAAATGTCCTCCTGAGCGGCTGCTATGAAGCTCTTCTAGCACACTTCTGATGTGTGATCTTGGCAGTACCAGTTGGTTAACTATACGTACTCCATCGGGGCTTTCCCATCTTCGATGCAATAGGCCATCATGAAGATACAGTGAATCCCACTGAGCCCAATACTTCTTTACGTTTCCGCTATATCTGGCTACCTCTTGCAAAGTGGGTCTGACTCCATTTTTAAGCCATTCTCTTATAACTTTTAATTCATTGTCTTTCTTCTGACTTTTTCAAGGTTTTCAAGGAGATTCTGATTGTCATTACCTTCTGGCTTGATTGTGGATATCTGTAGACTAACTGCTTTCACTGGGTTCTCCTTTTCTTCAAGCCGTTTACAGTACCGGCACTGTCGTTCTAAACAGGGTCGCCTGGAGAGTACATCGGCATTATTATGGAGACTTCACTTTCGGTGTACTATTACAAAGTTGTATTGCTGTAGTCTCTCTATCCACCCAGCAACTTGTCCTTCAGGATTCTTAAAATTCATTAACCACTGCAAAGCGCTATGATCACTCCTTATAACAAAACTTCTATTGTAAAGAAAGGTATGGAAATGTTCAAGAGCTTTGATAATAGCCAAAAGTTCTTTTCTAGTGACACAGTAATTTCTCTCAGCCTTTCCCATGGTTTTACTGAAGTATGCAATCACTTTTTCTTCGCCTTCTTGTTCTTGTGATAGCACGGCGCCTATGCCGTGTTGTGATGCATCACAATCCAAAATAAATGTTCCTTTCTCCCGTGGGTAGGCTAAAATCGGAGCAGTGGTTAATCTTTTCTTTAATTCTAAGAAAGCGTTTTGACAATCCGGTGTCCAGTTGTCAATGTTGTTTTCAGTTAATCGATGAAGTGGCTTAGCAATTCGACCAAAGTCCTTGACATATGAACACAGTCCAAGAAAACTTCTTATTTCTTTTTTATTCCTTGGTTTGGGCCAGTCTTTGATTGCTACAATCTTCTCCGGATCGGTTTTAATTCCTTCTGCGGAAACGATATATCCCAGATAATATGCCTCCGTTTGGAACAATGAACACTTCTTGTGATTTAGTTTTAAATTGGCACTCCTTAACCTGTCAAATACTTCATTAACATTTTTCAAATGCTCATCAAAAGTTTTAGACATGATCATTATGTCGTCAAGATATACTAGACAGGTTTTCCAGGTTAGTCCTCTTAAAACCATTTCCATCAATCTTTCAAACGTGGCGGGAGCATTACAAAGACCAAACGGGAGGACCTGAAATCGATAAAGACCGCTGCCAGTCGAAAAAGCCGTTTTGTCTCGATCATCCGGGTGTACTTCTACTTGCCAGTATCCACTCTTCAAGTCTATGGTAGAAAACCATTTCGCACCTGATAGAGTATCTAATGTCTCGTCAATTCTTGGAAGTGGGTAGCTATCTTTTCGTGTAACCTGATTTAATCTTCGATAGTCTACACAGAAACGAGTGGATCCATCTTTTTTAGTTACTAGGACCACGGGTGAACACCAGGGACCAGAAGCTTCTTCAATAATATTTGCATCCATCATATCTACAATCTGTTTTCTACTTCCTTTCTTTTAGCAAATGGTAATCTCCTTGGCATTTGACGAATTGGTCTCGCATCTCCAGTATAAATTCTATGCTGCACTAGGCTGGTGCGCCCTGTAGATTTTCCCGTCTCAAAAATGTCGGAGTTATCACTGATAAATTTTTTAATTTTTCTTATTTCTTCAGTTGTTAGATGGTCACAATTTTTAACTAGTTCTTTTATGAAGCTGTCGTCAACTGGGTTAGTTGTATTTGTTTGCTCTGTGAAACTATTTTCGCACTTGATTATGCTTTTCACCGGTGTTAAAAGTCCTATATTTTGTTCTTTCTTCAATTTAAAAGATTTCTTCGATAAATTAGCAACTCTAACAGGAATTAGTTGACCTACATTGATGAGACATCGAGCTACCAGTATTCCTTCGTTCATTAGTTCCTCACTTTCCACAATGCCCAAATGTAAATCTTTTGGTGTTTTGCTAAGTCTCGCGAAGACGATTCCTTCAGAATTTTCGGGAACTTCTGTGTCTTCGTCCACTATAACATTTATCTGAGAAGTCTCTTCTTCTGAATTTAAGATTATCTCTTCATTTCCAATTACTAAAACTTTATCTTGAAGGTCTATGATGAATTTATTTTGCATAATATCCATACCAAGGATGCATTGATCTTTAATATCGGCTACCCGAAATAAGTGTTTTATCATAGTATTACCAATTTTTATAGTTGCTGTTATTTCTCCACGAACAGGAACAGTGTGTCCTGCAGCTGCAAGAACTAAGGTCCTTTTAGTAGGTTGTATTTTTCGATCCACAATCCCTGTTCGAATGAAAGTCTTTGTGGCACCGGTATCGATGACAAAAGTGCAACTTTGATTGTCGACGTGCCCTCTAACTAATAAATTTTGTTCATTTCCATTCAAAATGTAAGTGCGAATTTTGGGGCAATCAGTACGCGCAGTTGACGCCCGCCCCATAGTGTCAACTTTTATTCGTTTCCCTGATTATTGCTTGGAAGTCGGCAGGGTGTGGGAGAACGACTTCTCAGCGAAGCATATCTACTATTGTTATTTCTTGTTGGACTTTGTGGAGGGCTCCGAGATGGCAATCTAGGAGACCTTGTGGCATTTCTCGAATCCCTATCAGTCGAACGGGCTCTACTGTTGCAAGCTCTTTGAATGTGTCCGATTTTTCCACAGTTAAAACATTTTCTTCTTTCATATTGGGTGTTTCGTCTCATAGTTTGAAGTATATCCAAATTTGTGAGAGAGCAGATTGTGGGTGGCTAGTGGAAGTTGTCTCTACGTTTTCCTGAAATCGTATCTCTCTTAATTGAGGACGAAAAGATCTTGATATGCTTTTTGCTGCCTCATACTCCTGAGCTGCAATTAGAGTTTCATTTAAGGTTTTATGATGTTGTAGCCGGAGAGCTTGTTGCATTTCCACATCCTGTAATCCATCAACAAATGCCTGTCTTCCAATCTGCTCCAGGAAATCCTTAGGTGCTTGGGGATAGGCAAGATGCAACAATCTTTTTATATCGGCTTCAAATTCCGGTAGGCTTTCATTCGATTTTTGACTACGGACTTTTAGCTGATTTTGGAATACCTCCTTTAAGTGCTGCTGGCCGTACCTTTTCTCCAAAGCCTGTACAAGGGATGCATAATCGAGCGTGTCTTGCGGAAGAAACTGTAAGACGGTTGTCGCTTTTCCACGAAGCGAGACTACCAATGAAGCCGCCATTTGCATCTCAGTCCAACCATTCATTCTGGCCGCAGCTTCAAAGTGGAGTCGGTATGTTTCCCATGCCGTTTGTCCATCAAATGTGGGTGGTTTCAGGCTCTTGCTAATGTGGTTGCTAGAACGTATACTTTGAATAGGGCCAGGTTCGATTATTGAAGAGGAAGAGGTGGTGCCTTCAATTTCAATATTAGAGACAGAAGCTTGGGTACGAATTCTTCTTTCTAAATTAACTATTTCACTTCTAATTTGCTTTTCTAAATTGGATTTTAAGTTTTCTTGTTGTAGTTCTAAAGAGTCTACTCTATTATTAAGCTGCCCTACCTCTAGCTTGAATACTTCCCTAATTTGTGTTAGGCCATTCATAACTTCTAGATCAGTTCGTCTACGCCTCTCCTCCTTCTCTTCCTCTTCCTCCTTTCTGCGTCGTTCCTTTTCTACTTCTTCGTCCTTTCTGCGTATTTCCTTCTCTTCTTCCATTTTCAAAAACCATGCGGGTGGTCCGGAAGTATCCATGTCTTTCTCGTATTCGGTGGATCTAGTATTTACCATAAACAAATACTTTTTATCCCACCGCTGTCACCAATGTTACTCCTTTTACTTCGTAACTTTATTTACAACTTTAACATTTACAATTAAAATTCTACTTTAAAAACGCAACTCAATTTCTCAATACTTCAAAAATTAATTTCTGTCAAAATTGTCACGCCTCCTTCCTATTTCCGTTCCAAACATCCCACGACTTTTTTTATGACAGTTCTAGATGATTCTAGATGTATGTCTTCTTCTTTTTTTCCTCATGGACCTCTACATAAACTTATTACAGTTCCGACGTAACAATACTATAACGATAAATGACCCCAAATTTTATAACAATAATATATAATAATAAGCTTTATTGGCGAAATTTGTGGACAAAACAGTTTAAAAAAGCAAATCACGTAGAACAAAATAACAAAACATATTAAAACAGTACTACAAAAGTATCTACAAGTAATAAAACATACAGACAATTAAAACTTCACAATATAAACATCGCGAAAGGTCAGTTAAAAAAATAAATGTATACTTTATGTATACATTATACAATGAGAAAAATAAATAAATAAATAAGAAAATCGATAAATTTTGCATTTAACCACAAATGAAAGAAGATTTTTTTACCGACCTTTCAATGATCTTTAATAACGTAGGAAGTAGCGCGATTGGGCGATAGTTAGAAACTTGATCTTCATCACCTCCTTTATGCAAAGGAATGATTATGGCTGTCTTAAGTAAGAAAAATACTAATTTGGAACAACTCATTAATAAAATTTGTTAGAAGATCTAATACACAGTCCGGCAGATTTGCGAACATTTTGAGGGTAAGCCCATCTACTTCAGATGCGGATTTGTTTTTAATGTCTCGAATTGTACTATGAAGCTACTACAGGTGAAAAAAAGAAACTGTTTGAGTTCTCATTAAAATTCAGTAAATAGGAAAGTGGATCAAGAGTGGAAGTAATAGAGTTAGTTAAGTTTTTGGCAACATTTATAAAGTAATTATTTACGCTCTCAGGTGAAGTAGGAATAGTGATGGGTGAGGAAACTTAAATCATTAACTATGGACAATGTTTCCTTAGTAATATTTTTGGATCCACTCAGTCTCCTATTATAGTAGATGTCCTTTGCAGCTTTTATAGTCTTATGATAAACTTTTATATACATTTTCACGTATTCATGAAGAAATATACTGTCAGTAAATTTTTTTATGTAAGAGAGACAACGAATATTTTTTGAGGAGTCCAGGGCTTATGCAGTTTGTTTGTGATAGGCCTAAGAGGAAATTATTTGACAGCTAAACTAGACAATGTTTTAATAAAAGATGTAGGTAAAGGACGTATCGACATCAAGAAAAAGACAATCCCAGACAGTTGTTTTACAGAGATTTCTGAAGTTAAGAAAATTTTTATCCGTAAAAATTCGACATAATTTGCGTGGAGCATTTTTTGCTTTGGAATTTACTAAAAAGTTGGTTAATACTGCCTCATGGTTTGAGAAACCCTAACTAAAGACGGAACAGTCTACAAAACTCGATTCAAATGATGACACAACATAGTCAATAGTACTAGAACTAGTTTTGGTTAGTCTGGTAGGAGAGTTGATATGCATGTTAATACCAAAATAGTCAAATATAGTTTGAATCGTTTCTTGAGCAGCACACACACTGGAAAAGTTAATGTTAAAATCTCCACATAATATTAATCTGCTTTTTGCAGGCAAATAAGCTTAGTAAATTTTGACAGAATATATGCACGTTAGCGTCCGGTGTTCTATATTCTATATAAAACACCTTTAGTGACGCCAAATTTGTAACTGTATTATCACTCTTAGCAGGTTCCGGCTAGAGGCTCCTCCTCAAGGAGTGGTTTGACTCTAATTTAATATTTCACTTTAGAAAGACAAAAGCAAATAAAAGAAGCTAAGTTGAAAAAAATAGAAACACCTGGTAGAGTTTGAAAATAAATATAAATTATTATATTAATCAGTAAATGTTAAAAGCTCTAACAGCCAAATGGGTTTTTTAAATGAAACTGATAAAAAAAGAATAATTATTTATTTACTAGTCTGCCAGACGGAAGTAAAAAAATAGGAGATACTTAGTATAAGTTTCCAAAGGGCCTCGGGTGGTTTATTGTGTTCTTAGGGCTGTTGAATCCTAACTGATGTTCTTGTACTGGGTTTCTGGACGTTACTTTTGTGTTGGCTGATTTCTGGACGGTATTTACTGAAAACTAACGCTATCATTACAAAATTCTTGATTGTAATTTGGCTTTCGAGTTGCGGTATTCTTGACGGTATACTTGGCAGTTGTATTTATCATACAGCTAAGACGGTATACGAGAGCTATAAATAAACCGGTCTTACTGTGGCTATAGTTAGTCGGAAAAAAGGAAAGCGTGAGCGTGTCAGTTCTTATTTAAAAGGGTTGGTTTTTCAGTCAACTGTCACACACTAGATTCGTTAGAGGGTGATTTCGGGTCCGTTCAGTTACGCGCTTATTTTAAGGTGCGTACAGTTATAGTGAGTTAATATGTATAATATAGCGGTGAGTCAGGAACTAATTTTATAGTTCGTAATAACGGTAATCTAAAGAAAAGTGACAGAGCGATAGACATGTTACAATACTAACACTCCTGAATATTCTACATTTGGGCTGACAAAATCGTGACTCTGGGCCCTGTGATATTGAACTATAAACGTCAATTAAATATTTTATTGGAATTTTAGATGCACACCATTGGCGTAAAAGGGAAAATTTCGTTTTCCTACTTCCATTAACATGTCATTTACCCCATTTAATTTAACTTTCAGAACAAACATTTAATAATATTTATGTAGTTTAACCTAAATGTACTTAAATATTTAGCAAACAGTTTTAATTAACTTAAATAATTAAAAATTATTCAAAATTTTAATACCTTTTGTATAAAGAACAAAAGAATTATTTGTGATTCAAGGATCCAAGCACTTTTTAAAATTTGTATGCTAGTCTAAATTGGATTTTCAGACGAATCGAGGAAAAAAGTTAAAGAAAGTCTTAAAACTTTTTGATTGTCTCGACTAATGTCTATTGTGGGTTATAATCCATTATAAACTCAAAGAAAATTTATAATTTTATCAAATAAAAGGATACACTTATAAATATTACTATCTTTTTATAGAGAATGGGTTTGTTTTGTTAAATTGCTTATTTAATTAATTAATCAATTCAAATTTTTACCACTTATAGATTATAAGTAAAAAATATACTTTTCGAAATTTTAGACTGGAACATACTTTTTTTTAATTGCTCGATATTACAAAATCAAAATGAGTACCTGGCAACATTGCAAAACGCAAACGTCAGTGTGTTGTTTCTATATTGCGAAATGTATTGCTTGACTATCTACTTACTTGCTTAGGCCCGTAAGCACCAACGACGTTCTGTGAGTATAGCCGCTACACCAAAATTATAAAATTTTGTTTTATTTCTTAAAAACAGCTAGTGAACGTGTGGTGGTGCAATAGAGAGAGTGGACATGGAAAGTGTGACGCTTAAACACTTTAAGTAAAATTATAATTTTGATATAATCATCAGAAGAAGATGTAAAAGATAAAGTAATGTTATACATCACCAAAAGAGCTGCAAAATATTACTGTATTGTCTATGACCAATAATACCTAGTTACCTTAGAAGCTATACGTTAATTGAAAAAATATACTGTAATCATAATACTCTCCAAAAAGGCAGGGCGCCAATTTGTAACAATATTAGTTCCCAAAAGAAATCCCGGCTATGAAACTCTCTCAAGGAGTGGTTCGTCTCCAAGTTAATGCTTACTATAGAAAGCATTGGTGGTATATAAAGGTTAAGGACGCCACTATCTTTTTATACGTTTACCATTAAACAACTGAAATTACACAAAGAAACTAAGGTGAACAAGATAGGAACACCTTGTAATTGATCTGAATTTGAAAGCAAAGAAACTATATTTAATGACAACCGGACACGCTGCACCCTTAAGACTTATAGTCAGTAGGTATATAAATCAAACTGATATTTAAAAATATTTGTTTATTAAAAAAAATTATAATTGCCACAGGAGGTCTATGAGGAAATGTTGTAAATGGATTTGACTTATCTTTTATACTTCGGTTGTCCGGTGGGCTCGGTTAATTCATGTAACCATATTATGACGTTGGGCGTCAATTTGTGATATGATTTAAATGTTGAGAGTAAATTTATAAAAATATTTAGTTAACTTTTAAAAAATAACAATATACCAAAAGAAAAAATGTAATTTACAATAAAACAACCATTAATCTTAATGTCGTCTTTAATTAGTTGTAAAAGATATTTCAATAATTAACAAAATTTATAAATTTTTATCACAGTAAAAATTATGATAGTTACATACCTTGGCTAGGGGTGAGTAAGTTCATTAGCTCTGACTATAGTACAATATTTGTTTCTTTAAGAAATTATAAGGGCGCCACTGAAATCTTTTTATTTTTTATGATACTACTGAAGAAAGTTGTTTTAAGTTGAGTTATTTAAATAAGTATAATAAGATAACAGAAAGATGTCAGAAAAAACTGTCTATTAAGTAAAAAAAATGAAAATGTACCAACAGATAATAGTATATTAAACAACGCATTTCATATGGAATTCTGTTATGACACGAGTTCAAGTTTAAAAAACGAATCGCGAAGCGATGAGTTTTTTAAAGAGCGAGTGTCACAACAGCCATATGAAATAAGTTGTTTATAATATTTTTTATATATTGCCATTTTATCAATTTTTTAAATTAATTTATTATTTTTATGTAATTACGAAAATTTTGATTTTAAAAAGTATGTCGGTAAAACTGTTTAATTTATAACATTTGACAGTTTTGACATTTAAATTATGAAATGTTAATGTTTTCAAATATTTTAAAATTACTAATAAACCAATAATAATGTATTATATAAGTAAAAGATGATATTCATATTCACAAATACTTTTTTAAAGATGAATATAAAATTAATAAATTGCTATTAACCACAAATGTCAATGTCAATAGTCTTGTCATTAGATACTTCACTCATGTCGCCAACCATTTAAAACAAAAATTTGCGTGCGTAAAAGTTACATTACGATACGCAAATGCGTTTTATAATGAAGATTTTTATAAGTGCAAAATATAAAAAAGATAAATAGATTTCCTTGGTGCTAAAAGTTGAGAATACGTTACAAAAAAAAATAACCCGCAAACAGTTCTTTACAACTACTTATTCTAATACAGTTGACGATACGACAATGAGTTTGATATTACGTTTAAAAATAAAGAAAAAAGAGACAGCTGTATAATATTATAAATGCATTTATTTACGTTGGTCGACTTATCTTTTTTACATCTGCGATCCATTGGTTGATCCAGGAGAGGGCTGGTCCAGTGAAGGGTTGGTCTGGTGAACAGTCAACCAATGTAGAACCAATCAACGGTAATTCGGTAGTAACTCAGTAATGTCTTTGAAATTGGGATTGTCTTTCAAAATGGAAATTTGTAATGTCTTTGGTATTTTATATTCCAATGCTGTGTGTAACACCAATGACAATAGTAGTAGTAGTAGTATTATAAAGTTGGAATTACTGACAGGTATTGTTTTTAATAATTAACATGTTAAAAACTCTATACAATAGATGGTGTTAGCGTTAACCATATAATTAATTTAAAAATACTACGTTTTTAGTTAACATATCATGTTACATTCACTGTATCTGGGCAGTACAACCAGAGAAATGGTTTGTCTAAATTCTGCAGACAACTTTCCACTAAAGGTTTCGTCTGAAGAAAGAAAAGAAACAGGACGTGTGTCTTAATTTATAAATGGGGTTGACAATGGTTTCCGGTTGGATGGTGCGTTCATTTTTGTAAGGGTTTTATTACAGGTGCGTTCTATTGTAAGGGTAGGTTTGGTAACGGTGATAAGGTTGTGTCTAATATACGATGGGTCGGGGTTGATTTTAGGGTTCGGAAGGACGGGAAACTAAGGAAAGGTAGCATGGCGATAGATATGTTACAATACACAAAACATATATTTAGATTTAACCACTGATTGGGTTGTTGCATATCAATTTTGCAGTTTCTGACGGATGAACCGTGGGTTAAATTAGAACCGACTGTTGATGCATACGGGTACTAACCATATGACCATAGAATTTTATGTATCTGTAATCCAGCTTTGTGTCTGTGATGTGAAATTAGTCCATAACTTAAATTTAAAGCAAATCTCTTGTCTTTTTTCTTAGATTTTTAATGTTTTTAAATAAAAAAAACTGTTTTTACGGATTAGCCCAAAACAGCCATTTAAAATGATACTCTCCTTTACAAATTTGTTTGTTTCCCTTAAGAATATCAGAATATTTCCTGTTTTTACTCCTTTTCTTAAAACCAGAGGACAACTGGTTTATTCCCAGTTCCTAGAGGTTTTCCATATTCCATATTCCTATATTCAATAAAATTATTTTTTCTTTTCTAGTTGCATCATACAGTTCCACAAAATTAATCGAAAATTTGGCATATAGTTTCTTTCGTTTGGCCTTACCACTTTTCTTAAAAATATCTTAAAATTTGTTTTATATTTTCCATATAAAATTTATCTCGATTCAATAAATCAAATGTCTTCTTGACATCTTTTACAGGTGCAGAGAATAAAGTAGTTTTATACATAGATTGGCGAAAATATTAGTAGCAACCGTGTTTTCTAGCTTGGGGAAAAACAAATTACAGGCTCTGGCTGAGTGCAAAAAAGTGTGTATAGATAAAGGACTACGTGGTCAAACTACCTGAATAAACTCAAACAGCAGAGCAGTACTGATGGCGAGGGCAGGGTACCACTTCTTCTCAAAAGCAGTATGGAATTTCTATCATCAACGTCTTATAAATCTGGCGGGAACCAACAGGGTAACTCTGCTGGAGATTCCAGAGCACAAAGGGGTTGCTGTTAATGAGGGGGCGGACAAGTGGACCTTCGTAGGCCCCGAACCAACCTGTGGGGTGGCTTACTGTTTTGCACAAGAGATATTCACCAGTGGCTGGAAAAAGAACACAGCAAGCACTGGCAAGAAACAGTGGAAAATATTCAGTCAAAGAGGCACCTAAACTGAATAGGAGAAAATTGAAAATACCAGAGCCGAATCTCTTAAGCAGAAAAATGGAAAAATATGAAAATAACCTTATACAATTTGTATAAGATATCACTTTAAAAAAAATAATATAGTCATTTTTATGCACGAATGTAATTCATGTATTTTGGATTTGGTATTTTTTGGTTTACTTTCATTTATACTTTCCTTTATACAGTGGACGGCTAATTTATGGAATATTATCATTATTTCGAGAACCGTCGAGTTTTGAGGGTAATCCCGAAACAGGTCGATTTTTGTTATAAAATACCCATCTTATAACGTACATGGAGTAAGGATGACGTCACCGGTGTGGGTGTAGTGACCTAATCGTTAATTTTTTTAAATAGAAATCGGTATAATGCGACACCTCATTTGAAGGAGAATTTAATTCTCTATTTAACGACATTACATTTGTAATTAAAATATTTTTTTAAGGGTACTAAAACATTTTTTTTATTTAAATTTAACCAAATTACAACTAATGATTTAATTCATAACGTCCTTTAAAGTAACCAAATTATGCATAATAAATATTTTAAATTAAATGTTCGAAATGCCCTCCATCGGTTTCTTGACAATATGCGAATCTACGGACACATTCATCAAGTACATTGCGGATGACTTCTGAAGTAATGAGACTCATTTCATGCCTAATTCTATCTTTTAAGTTCTGTAAATTTTGGGGTCTATTGACATAAACTTTTGATTTTATGTAACCCCACAGGAGAAAGTCTAGAGGTGTTAGATTGCTGGCCACTCTATAAAACCTCGTCTTCCGATCCATCTCCTGGGAAAGCAATTATTTAAAAATTGACGTACTTCACGTGCGTAATGCGGAGGGGCTCCATCTTGTTGAAACCAGATATTTTCACTAGGTAAATTTGCATTATTGGCATTTGGATACATGTTAGCAAGGACAGGTATAAGTTGATTTCTCAAAAAAGTTAAATAACGTTCTCCTGTTAGATTTTCTTCAAAGAAAAAAGGGCCAATGATTCTGTCATCGATGATCCCTGCCCATACATTCACTTTCTGAGGATATTGCGTGTGTGCCTCAGTCATCTAATGTGGGTTTTCTTGACTCCAATACCTGCAATTTTGACGATTCACGGTACCATGTAAAAAAATGTGGCTTCATCGGAAAAGAGGATTTGATTGATGAAACGTGGATTGCCGATACATAAATCCTGCATAATTTCAGAAAATTGAAGCCGGCGATCGGGATCGTCGTCGTTTAATTCCTGGTGTAGTTGAATTTTGTAGGGATGGTATTTTTCTTTTTTTAAAATACGTAATACCGATCGTTGGGAAACTCCAGCATATTCACCCATTTGTGTTGAAGTACTATGAGGATTGTCATGGACATTTAATAAAACATTAAGTTTCACATTGTCTTCAATTTTAGGACGCCCAGCGTTTGGAATATGTTTAACGTGCCAAGTTTCTTCAAATTTTCGGATTATTTTACTTACTGTTGATTGGCTGATGGGTCTGTCTGGATATTTGACAATGATGACAATTCACAAAATCAAAAAATATTTACGACAATAAATATTACAGTAACTATGCCAATATCACTTGCTTGATTTAACATTTGACAAAAAGTTTCAGTGTTTATGAGATAACTTTTTGTGTCCATTATTATATTTACTTATTTTTGCTTTTTTAAGTATTTATTTCAGAAAGTCATGGCAGGAACCGATGGATGGCATTTGGAACATTTTATTTAAAATAATTATTATGCATAATTTGGTTACTTTAAAGAACGTTATGAATTAAATCATAAGTTGAAATTTGGTTGAATTTAAATAAAAAAAAATGTTTTTGTACCCTTAAAAAAATATTTTAGTTACAAATGTAATGTCGTTAAATAGAGAATTAAATTCTCCTTCAAATGAGGTGTCGCATTATACCGATTTCTATTTAAAAAAATTAACGATTACGTCACTACACCCACACCGGTGACGTCATCCTTACTCCATGTACGTTATAAGATGGGTATTTTATAACAAAAATCGACCTGTTTCGGGATTACCGTCAAAACTCGACGGTTCTCGAAATAATGATAATATTAGTGAGAAAAAATACTGTTCGAGCGATTTTTTCTACTGACCTTCAGTAACATACGTATTATGAACATTGAAAGTGCAATGGCAATACGAGGCATGTTTTTAAAGTAAGTGTATTTTTTAAATTACGCCACTGCATCGCTGCAGTTGCCATTTGGCGCATGCGCGCAGTTTAGCTACATCAGTTGGGAAGCCACAGATGCCATTACGACGACGTTCGATCTAGTCTGGTTACATTGAGCATTCTCGAGCTTTACAGTAACGAGAGCGATGATTTTTTAATCCATATCGTTATAGGCGGTGAAACGTAGGTAGCCTACGTTACACCAGAATCAAAACACAAAAAAAAAAAAAAAAATTCAGGCAAACAATTTCTGTCCAGAAAATTATGTACACTGTCTTTTGGGACAGACAGGGTGTATTGTTGGTTGATTTTCTGCCTCGCAGTAAAACGATCAATGCAGCCATGTTTTACCCTGTATTTTCTAAAAAAAACATGACACTTTGCTCCGGCAGCTGTTCGTCTGATGCCACTATGGGTAACTGGTATTTCAAAAAATTCTAAAGCAAATATAAGTAAAACCTTTATATTTTCTTTTCGTTGAGCACCACTTCAATTTTTTAGAATGATGTAGATTCAAGGAAATTGAAGTAACCTTATTAGGTATTAACAAATTTAACATTCCAAAATCTCATAAATGAAACTCAAAACTTTTCTAAACCTGTTTATTACAAGATCTTAACTGTACATAAATCTGTTAAAAATGAGAGTTGATAAATAAAACCATTTTTAAGTTTACGTCTCAAATACCTTTTGTAAATAAAAAATGTGTGAAATTCTTATAATAGTGATTTCTAAACTGTCATTAGAAGTCTAGAACGTGGAAGATAGAAGAAATATAATGCCTATTCTATTTTATTAATTAATTAAAAATTTATATTGTGAAAATCAATACCATGGTAAAAAAAACATATTCATTGTTTCAGCCATGTTGAAGTTAATAATCTTATATAGTATTAATCCTAAAATGTGAAAGTCAATAACATGGTCGAAAAAAAAACACACTCTATTTGAACTAAGTTGAGGTGGTAATGTCTATATGCCCTCAAGTAACGTTACTTTTGGTGTACAGTATATAGTTAATTCAAATAACAACATAAATCTTATTTATAGAGAAAATGATCATAATAAAATTAATAATAATATAATATAATAATAATAAAATAAAGAAAACCTGTGTTAGAGTTTCATCTACTTCCCAAATCCAACTCCAACTACTTGACGTAACTAACTAAATCTTCTGAACATGTAGACTACAAATTTCCCCTCATCCCCAAACTTAAACTAATATTCTGGACAAATGGACATGTGAAGGTAGTAGGAGTGGTGTATGACAGCTGATATGTAATTTGTTCGGTTTACTGTTCCGTCTAGAGGCTGCTTAATCTTAAGAAGATGTTAAGTGGGGCTCCTGCCCTGACCTGTCATGAAAAGAAACGTAGGTTTCAGTCATGATTTACAAATGGTTAAAATTTCCTTATAAAAAAGTAACAACTCACCTTCTAATAAGGGATTACAATCTTTCCTAAGGACTTGTTTTCCGCCACTGAGAATACCACTCAAAAAATCGGAATAGACCCTGAATGCAGCATGCCAATACAAAAAAATCCTAACCAAAAAAAATAAATCATAAACTTGTTCGAAAATGGAGGTACAACATTTCCTCAAAAAATGAAAACCTAACTCACCTTCGTAAAAGCGGGTACTCCAGATCGAAGAACAGTAATTCACGGCCACTACCACATGGGCGGCTACTTATGCCTGAACGGGCATATGGTCCCCCTCGTACCGGTGTAAAGGAGCCCTTGCCAAATCCGGCTCTCAAAAGGACCGAGATCCAAAAAACATTCCAGAAAGACTTCATTTTGAGTGAACTCCTCTTAAAAAGGCACGCTTGTTCAAAAAAAATTTTTTTACTCGAGTCATCCGGCATATTCTCAAGCTCTTTGTCTTTGCCAATCTCTTGGCCAATCGGTAACCTCAAAACCCTAGCGGCTATGTCACGTTAGCATCACAACCAATCGTAAGACAGAATACAAAATTCATGTCGAACGTATACCACAGATCACAGATTTATAATGCCACCCGCAAAAAGAACTAAACTATAATATTGGCTGTAGTATCATATAATATTTATTTGTGGCTGTAGTATTCGCGAAAACGAGCAAAGGGTGCGCCCTCTATCTGAACTAATAGAATGGGGAAAACAAACCCATTCTCCATTTGTTCGCGTGTTATTTGTGAGTAGTGTTTTTAATTAAATTTTTTAGTTTTTGAATAAGTTTGGTGAAGTTTTTGTTTTAAAATAGTTAGTTAAATTGTATTAATTACTAGGAAGTGTAAGAGGTATTGCTCGGTGCCTCAGAGTAACCAGTACAAAGATTCAAACATATCAATACACAGATTTCCCGCAAATGTAAAATTGCGAAAAGTGTGGAAGAACGTTTTAAAGATTGGGATACCTATTTCCAAATACATGTCTGTGTGTAGCAAGCACTTCTTGGAAACAGATTATAAAGGTAATTTAACTCAAAACCAAAAAAATAAATGTTTAACTAGGTACTACACTTCTACTATTTATTGAAATAATTTACTTCTATATATAAATTAATCACCACACGTCCATCTTTCACTAACGATCTTTACCACACAAAATTCAAAATAGAAATAGTTAAATTGATATTGAATTAAATGGCTGGTATCAATGTTTTCCCCATTCCACTGACAGATACTGCAGCGCCCACTATCGGAAAAATTTCCGCGAATATACTTCCGAAAAGAAGAATATCAGCTGATGCATGCAAACTTAAATGTAAACAAAACTCTAATAAATTATTTAAGACAAAACGGTACAACATATTAAATGGGATTTTCTCCTGTGAAACAGTTACAAAATACAAAACAAGAATCACTGTAATGAAGTAACACTTGTATTTCAAAGGTAAACCTTAACATGACGATAAGACAAAGGTACTATTTTGATTGAATTCACTAAAAAGATATCAAAATTAAAATATGAAACTTTTAAATCCTACAACGTACAATTGAAAAAACCGCGCCGCGCAATTCAAAACAAAAGGGGTGGCATGCTGAGTGCAGGCGTCGTTTGGCTTCACGATAATACTCGTCCACATCGAAAACAAGAGCTCATTACTTCATTTGTTTCTGCAATTGAAGACTCATTTGGCGGGGAAGCGTCATACCAATGATTAACAAGTAAAAACGTCTGTGCAGCAGTGGTTGTCCAGTCTGGCGCTGGTCCCAAGATACAAGTGCCTTAATAATGATGAGCAGTAAGTGACATTTATCGACAAAAAAGTATTGTTATTAACAACATTCACTTTTAGCCTTGATCACATCACTAAGCCTGCGTTAAATGGTATCCATGATGGCTTGAATCTCAGCTTGTGGGATGTTTTTCCATTCTCCAATAGTAATTGGAGCTTCGTGCTTGGGTCCGCTTTTTTAGGTTGTCCCAAATGTGTTCAATTAGATTGAGGTCTGAACTCTGTGCTGGCCATAGCAAATTTCTGATGCGAACTTCTTTAAGGTATTGCGTAACCACTTGTGACATCGTGCGTTGCCTTGCTAAAGAACAAAGTCGCTAGTATATGGCATATCTTGAAGAACTTCTTAAACATATCTGTGAACATCTCTAGCAAAAATTACCAGATCCCTACGAGCCTCGTTAGAAATTCTGCCCCATTGAACCTGCTCCCAGAAGAGAAAAAAGTGGAAGAAGTTACTGGGGGAGCTGTAAAACAATCCGTGAGGTAAGGCATATGAAATAGCGGTGAAAAGGATGGGAGGAAGCCAAAACATGGTGCTAGAAGAAGAGTGGGAGAAGGAGATTATAGAAAAACTATTCACGATTGAAGAAGGAAGAGGGAAGGTCATGAGTCGAGAAGGGCGGGATTGTCGGGTGACCGGTAAAATAAGGGGAATAAGGTCGGTAGAGAAGTGGGAAGTAGATAAGGAGGGGAGAGGCATCAAGGTAAGAAAAGCCCCTGGAGTGAATGGCTTGAAAGGGGATATAATAAAGAGGTTACTAGAGGAGAATGGGGAGTATTTCTGGGAGCTCTTTAACAAGGTACTGAGGGAGGAAGAATTCCCGTAGGTATGGAAGGTGGCCAAAGTTATACTTGTAAGAAAGGCGGGTAGGGAAGGAAAGCGGATAGGACAACTACAGGCCCATCAGTCTGCTATGTGGTATGGGTAAGGTGATGGAAGGAATAATAAAGGTAATGATTGAGGAAGACGTAAGGAGAAATGGGGGTTTTAGAGAAAACCAGCATGGGTTCACGAAAGAAAAATCAGCGCTAGGTAGGGTGGTGGATTAGGCGGAAAAGGCTAGGAAGGGCAGCTGGAGAAACAAGAAGCTGGCACTACTAGTGTTTTTCGATGTGGGGAACGCGTTTAATAGTGTCAGCAAGGGAACGGTGTTGAGCGCGTTGTTGAGGCTCAGAGTGGGTGAGGGGTTGGTTAATTTAGTTGAGGATTACCTATCGGCTCGGGTAATAATAAATGCAAGGGGGAGGAGATACAGAACGGAGGTGGGAGTAGGAGAGATAATGTTGAGAGGAGAGAAAGAATGGGTAGAGGTTAGCGAAGTTGTGGAGAAAATGGTTAGGAGAAGGGAATGTTCTGATGAATAGTATTAATGGGTGAAGAGTGTGTGAGGGACCACCGCCTGTCTTGAAGTATGCTAGGGTTTGGTTGGTAGGCATCCTCTCGAGGGTGAGTCCAACACTGTTGGATTCTAGATAATGGCACATCGAACATGAGTTTCCCATCTCAGCCCGAAAAGAAAAGAATTGAACCTGCTTGATAATCCATAGTTTCCATAAGAGCATAAGGAGGAAACCCCTCTGTCGGGTATCTGGATACAAGCTGGTGGCCATCTGGACATTTTTAGCAATTCTATTTTCGTCAGAGAATAAAATATTCTTCCACTGATCCATATTTCACATGTTCTATTTACGTGCCAAACGGAGTCAAGCTGTTTTGTGATGCTCGGGGGCTCGGCTGGGACGTCTCGCGATTCCTTTCTTTGGCAACCTCCTTCTAATGCTTCTCTCATTAACCTCCACATTTTTCACCTCAGCAAGACGTGCACCGGCTTGAACAGCGGTACATAACCGATCTCTTAAAATCGTGCTTACAACAAAACGATCGTCCCTCATTGAAGTGCAGTGGCCCTGACCAGTCCTTTGATGTAAAAACCCATCTCACGAAAACGCCTTGTGGCATCTCTGACCGTTTCACGAGCAGCAATACGACTATAACCTTCATCAAATAGAAATACAGCCTTGGCTACTGATTCTACTCCCAATGGCATTGGTTTAAGTAAAACTGTTTTGAACTTAACTCTAACTCATTTTACAAAATATACAGCAACACCAAACAAGCCTAATAAAGAAAAAAAGTTGTAAATTATATCCGCCAAAATGAGGACGCCATCAGTATTTCAACGCATATGCTCAATTCAAAATAGAAATCAACCTGTCTAGGATTTCGTCAAAACATTTTTGGTTATAAAAATATTAAATTTATGTAGTTAAGTCCTGGCTGTGTAATTTACCTTTTACCTTGAAATTAATTATATGCTTTATCCTTTAATATGAATTCCAAAATCATCTGGGCGCTAAACAAATGCATTGAAAAGAAAGCGACTTCTTACTATATTAAAATACAAATCAAGCGGGAAATTTAAAAGAAGGATTCTTTATCTCACTTAGTTCTGTGTCTCATCTTGTACCACCCTACCCTACTGTTTATGAGATTTTCGTAATCGGCTTTTAGATACTGAAAGAACATCAGTGAAGGCCTGGGGGTCCCACATTTCAGGCTCGAGAGATAAGCTTTATTAGTTATTAACGATTTGTGTGAAATAGAATCTAGTTATTACTTGAATTGATCGAATTTCCACTGTACTAGAAGCGAGTAGTGATCCGTTTAGAATAAAGAAATTCGAAATTATGTATTTTCTAAAAGTTGCTTCATAATTTAACGTAAAAATGTATTTAAGCCTTTTTCCACGTTGTATTAAACGGCAAATGGGTCTCGAGAGACTCTATTGCGATCTCGGCAGCCCCCAAAGAAATTAATAAAATTATTTTAAAAACTCTTGGGTAAAGTTATTTGTATAGTCTACAGTATTTTAATTAAAAGAAATTGCCAAGAATAGGCGATAAATAAATTTTACAAAAGTAACAAAAAATACATTAAATACATAGTAGTCACAAATCACATAGGGGCGTTCAGAATTTTCTTTATATTTTCATGTGTCATAATAACATTATTATGGATTACAGTCCTATAATGAAAAATAAATATTATAAAGGAATAATATTTGATTGAATCATTTTTCCAATAAAAAAAAATGTTTGTAATGTGAGTCTAAAAAAATTGTTTTATAAAAATTTTCGCCAGTTAAAAAAAAATTTGTAACTTCTTAAATAAATTAAGAAATCATTTAAATGAAACCAATAAATACCTTTGACCTGGTATTAAATAGGTTCACACTTCATCAGCGCTGTGGCTCGGCACGGTTAACAGTTCTGTGATACGACAGTTCTTGAAGTTAAGATATTAGCGAAATTATTTCAAAATCAGTTATGATTCCTGTTATATATTTTATATCAAATTAATGCTAAGATTCGATTTACTTTTATTTGACACATACATATATATTGACATTGATTGTCAAAACATACAATAATTCTAACTAAACAATTTCTAATTGGCATGACTATATAACAGCTCCCCTCGTAATGTGCTGACACAGGATAGCAGTTGGTCAATGTGTCGACGCCATAGTCGTCCATCTTCCAGATGGATAAGGTAATGTAGTCGGCCACAACATTTTTCTACTTGACCTATACACCATTTCTCTTGATTTTCTGCGTAGTTTCTGGCTAACACCTTTTCTCCCACTTTAAATGACTTTGTTTTATCTGATGGTTGATTATTTGTTTGCTGGTGTTTATCTATGTGATGGAACATAATGTCAAATCTTGTTCTAATCGGTCTTCCAAACATAATTTCATATGGTGATGTGTAATTTAGTGATGGCCTTGGAGTAGATCGTAATTGATGCAACAGTAATTCTATTTTGTCATGCTGTGAGCCGGGTTCACCATCCATCGCTTTTAATGATTTTTTAACCGTTTGTACAAATCTTTCAGCTTGTCCGTTGCTCGCAGGATGATATGGGGCTGATGTTTTGTGAATTATCTCCATCTGCTTAAGAAAGGTTTTAAATTTTCCTGATGAAAATTGCGTTCCATTATCTGAAACTAAAACTTCTGGCCACCCAAATGTATTGAATAATTCCGATAGTGTATTTATACACCACTCCGTTGTCGTTGTTTTAGTAGATTTAATCTCAACCCATTTACTATAGGCATCGACCAATATAAATAAGTAATGGCCTTTTATTGGACCCGCAAAATCAATGTGCAGCCGCTGCCATGGCTTTTGTGCTTCTTCCCAAGGATGTAGTGTAACTTTCTTATCTTCATTTTGTTTCAGTCGGCACTGTCGGCACGAATTTACCCAATCGTCTATATCTTTATCCATATTTTTCCAATAGCAGTAACTTCTAGCCAGTAGTTTCATTTTTACTATCCCCGTGTGTGCGAGGTGTAACTCTCGTAAAACTTTTTCTTTAAGAGCCTCTGGAATGATTACTCTGGAGCCTCGTAATAAACACTGTTCTTGAATGGTGATTTCCCCATCTACGTAGCCGTACTTTTTAATACTTTCGCCTTCCTGAAGAGATGTACATCTTTTTGATAAAATTTCGTCTCGTTTTGTTTCCGAAGCAATTTTATTCCTTGATATAGGCAAAACTGAAATTTGATTAAATTGATATATGTAATGTTTATCGATCTTTTTGATTGAAATAATCTCTTCTGGAAACCTGGATAGATAGTCTGCGTTAGCATGCTGTTTACTATTGCGGTACTCAATGTCGTAGTCGAACCCGGACATGTACAAGGCATAGTGTAGAAGGCGAGAGGTGTAGCATTTATAGCACCTACCTGGTGCGTACAAACGTCAATAAAGAAGAAACAGGAAGGAAAAGCACTCGGAATACGTTTTATTGCGCGAGAAACATAAAATTGTACAAAAGTTACTTTTATGACATTGACAATCAATAATAATTACACGTCAAAAAAATAAAAACTAAAACAACGGGCTGATATAAATAAAAAGTGCATATTCTCAATTCTAACATTTTCCCCACCGCCAGTCGTATTCTTGGTAAGAATTAATCTTCTCATAAGTTACAGATTCAATTTTGCAGGTGGTTTAATTTTTCTACCACTTCTTGTGACAACATCGTCGCCTCTTTCATAACTTCCATTACCTGCATCCTCGAATTTCTTCCTCAATTGGCCAATATTTTCTTGTTCTGACGCCATTTCTAATAGATGTAATCTTTGAATCGGTCTGATGATGAATCCATTCGCCGTTTTAAGTCTAACAACCCTAGACTCGCCATCTTTTCCTTCGAATAATTCTTCTACTCTTGCTAGTGGCCAATCAATACGCTTTTTTGCTTCGTTTTCAACTATCACGACATCTCCAATTCTTAAGTTTTGTGTATGACGTTTCGTTTTTCGTAGAACTAGTTGTCCAAGATACTCTCTTCGAAATCTTCTCCTCAGGTCCTCTTTGAGTTTGTTCTTATATCGAATTCGTCTTCTGAGGTCGTTCGATTCAATTTTATCGATATCTGGTACACCGATCTCCTTGATGTCTTGAAGGAACATGGATGGAGTGAGAGTTATCAAATCAGATTGATCTTCCGATAGATATGTGAGAGGTCGAGAGTTCACCACAGATTCACAGTCGCATAAAATAGATGACAACTCCTCGTATTTCAGACATGCTCTTCCACATACCTTTCTGAGTAATTGTTTTATGAGACGAATCAATCGCTCCCACCAACCGCCCCACCATGCAGCTGTAGGAATGTTCAACTTCCAAACTATTTTTTCTATTTTGTGGATTTCTTCAATTTCATGCCAGTCCAAAGCCTCAAAGGCATTTTTTGCCCCAATGAAACTTCCACCATTATCCGAGTAGACCACAGAAGGGCGTCCTCGCCTAGCAATAAATCTGCGGAAAGCCTGAAGGAAACTGTCGGTTGTCAAAGAAGAAACCAGTTCTAAATGCACAGCCCTGTATACTGCACATGTAAAAATGCATACCCACACTTTTTCTTTATTGCGGAGGAATAGATGGCCAAACAAATCAATACCAACTATTTCGAAAACAGCGGCATCCCTGACACGATGTTTTGGTAAAGCCACAGGGGTTGATTCACAGTTCTTCGAATCAAATCGTTGACATACGGTACATTTCGAGATGACGGACTTGATGGATTTTCTACCACCCAGTATCCAAAATTTTTCCCTCAAAACTGAAAGGAGTCCCTGTACGCCAACATGACATAAATCAATGTGGCTGTCAAGTATCAAGCGATCTACTACAGGATGTTTTGCAGGTAACACTGCTGGATAGCGAAATTCTCTTGCATCTTCTCTCTCGGATATTTTCGTCTTGATGCGTAAGATATCGTCCTCATCTTCAAAGGGTAGCAGTGACGAAATATTATCTCGAATTGTATGAAAAGCATCCAGTTGAATACATTTTACTACGAAGATTTCTGCCTCCTGTCGCTCTTCAATAGATAATTGACCATTTCTTCTATTCGTAGAGTGAGTACAATTGAAAATGAATCTTCGAATCCATCCAATGAGATTGATAATCCTCCGATATTTCGAAAAATACTGATGAATCCAAGAAAAATCTCTTTTCTGGTGCGTCAACAAGGATAACTCTTTCTTTCGATTCTCTTCTGCAACTAAATCTTCATTTATCTCGTATTCTTGTTGTGGCCATTGACTCTCATTTAAATATAACCATGCTGGTCCCTCCCACCATCTAGATTCTAACAATTGTCTTGCTGTACATCCTCGAGAAGGTAAATCTGCGGGGTTCATTGATCCAGGGACATGGAACCAACGTTCTTGTCTCGAAAAAGTTCGTATTTCTTGGATACGATTCCATACGAAAGGTTTCCATCTGTCTCCTCTTTTGATCCAAGACAATACAGTGGTTGAATCTGACCAATAAAAAATTGGGATATCTTCCTTGAAGGCTTCGCTGATGGACTGCAGCAGTCTGACTCCTATTGATGCGGCGAGTAGCTCAAGACGGGGTATAGATATTCTTTTCACAGGGAGACTCTTGATTTTGCTTGTATTAACTGTACAGTGATTCCGTTAATTGATTTTGTCCTTAGAAAAATCACTGTAGCATAAGCAAGCTGACTTGCATCCATAAAGACATGAAGACTTACATCTCTTGATGTTCCGTTGAATTCGTGCATAACCCATCTGGGAATTTTCAGATTTATCAGAATATTAAGCTCACCAAGCCAGCGCAAGAAACTATTTTTCATTTCATCTGGTACTTCTTCATTCCATCCCAGTTTGGATATCCATGTTTTTTGTAGTTGCGTTTTTGGGAATATAAGTACAGGAGACAAGAATCCAAGAGGATCAAAAATCCTATTTATCGCAGAGAGAATCACCTTTTTTGTAATGTGATCTGAATGAAAGTCTTTGAATGAATCAAAATTTATTCTTAAGGTATCTGAATGTTTTTCCCAATTCATTCCCAGAACCAGTGAAATACTTATTTCAGGACAATCGCTTTTAGGACATGTATATTCCCAGCCTCGAAGTTCAAACTTAGCATCATTCATCATTTCCTGAGATTGTTGAATAAATGAATCCAGATCTTCTTTACAATCCAGGCTTGTGACACAATTATCAACGTAGAAGCTACTCAGAAGTTTCAAGTTGATATCTTTGAAAATCGACTGTCTTGGTAAATATTCTTCTGGAGATGATGGTTGATCACTGCCCCCAACAGGAAAGGACTGCATGTAACGCCAAAAACCACACGTGCATGCCTATAGAGTATGAGCTCACCACTTTTATCGTACCAGAGAAATCGTAGGGAGTTTCTTTCATGTTCGTGGAGGCCGATTTGTAAAAGGCTTTCTTAATATCGGAAATCACACCAAATTTGCACATTCTGAAACCAATGAATATGAAGGGTATCAAGGTTAACAAGTTTATTCCTTTTTCGAGGCATTCGTTTAATGAAGGATGGTTTTTCTGCTTCGCCGATGCATCAAAGACGGGTCTCAATTTCGTAGTTAAACTGCCGGTCTTCACAACATGTCGATGGGGTAGATAATGACCTATATCTTTCAACTCTGTAACAGGTAACTTCTCTATAATGCCCTCTGATAACCATTCTTCAAAAACTCTGTTGTATTCTTCATAGTACCCATCATTCTTCAATTTTACCATGAGTTTTTCTAATCTCTTCATCGACAATTCAAGATTGCTAGGTAGTGGAGGATGATTTTTATCCATGGCATGCTGACTTGATACCGCCCTTCATCATCTCTAGTGACAGTATCGGAAAAATATTTCATTACTGAAAGTTCGTGTTCCTTTATCGATTTTTTCTCTTCTGGATCTGCGATACCCAGTATGTCCAAATTCCACAAGTGAGTTATGGAAAATGATCTACTTAACAAGGATGTTGTCATCATTGAAGTTGTCGTGTGCGAGTCTGTTGGAGGTTTCAATTTTCCCATAATAGTCCAACCTAATGAAGTGTTCAGGGCTACAAGACCACATTTCAGAATATGTCGGGGGCCAGAAAGTAATTTTCCCGCGACATCGGCACCAATTAAAACTTCTATAGGACCATCCTTCGTATCGGTGACGGTAACATTCAAATTCTCCAGCTCTTCGATCCAAGGGCCTTTACAAATTGAAACAACATTGCTACATATGATTGGTTGATCTACGACTTCTAAATTACACGCGTAACTGTGATCAAGACTTTCTAAACAGATTTTATAGCAGTTGTGTGAAGTTATTTCTGACTGAAAACCTCCAAAAAGAGCATGGACCATGTCCTCGGTTCTAATTTTATCCAGTTCCATTTCAATTGCGGTGTATTTGTTGATATAGGATCTCTGTGAACCCGTATCAATAATAGCTCGTACACAGCGTGTTTTGTTTGCTCCTTTCAATAATACCATCAAGGTTTGTAAGAATACTTCGTTACGAGTATTATTGGAAAGGTTTTCGGTGGATGGAACAATATTTCTCGGTTCAGACGTTATTTCAGAGGTTTTAGGGCACATCAAGGTAACATGTCTGCCTTCACAGTTCTGACATTTGAGATGGAAAGCCGTTCTACATTTTCTAGCAATATGTCCAAATTTAAGGCATAGATGGCAACAACCTTTGGCAGAAAGAATCTTTTTACGGTCTATAAACCCCATATTGTGTGCTTCTTTACAGTTTTCAGAGGAATGATCCATCTTGCAGAAGTGACATTTCAATATTCTGGTGTTTACCAAAGCAGAAGCAGTTGGAATCATATTCGAAGGAGGATCTTCCTTTCTCTTTCCTTTTTGCAGATCGAAACTCGAAGAGGCAAGGGCGATTCTCTCTTCATTCTCCACCTCTTTCCTGAGAAAAATCATGAGTTGATCTAGGCGTTTCTTCAGGTTATCATCAACGGAAAATTGAGGACAGCGTTGCCAAACACGGAGAATATCTTCTGGTAGGCAAGACTCTATGAGGGGATAGAGCATTGCTGCACATTTATCTGAAGTGATTCCAAGAGTGTCCAATGCGCGAAGCTGTGTTTCAATTTTGTCGTACAGATAATTCAGTTTGGACTTTCCATTCATATTATTCAAAATTAATTTCAGCAGCTCTCGTACGTAAACTTCCACAAGGAGATCTTCTCTACCAAATCTGGATTTTAAACTTTCAATAGCTTTTGGGTAGTTTTCAGCTGATGGAGGATAGCTGTCAACAATCAATCTGGCTCGTGATTTGGGAACGGTAGCTTGTATTAAATATTGAAATTTATCTTCTCTTTCTATTTGATCATCTTCGTGAATCCGTTTGAACTGACTCCAAAAAGGTAACCAGTCACGAATATCTCCTCCAAACTTTTTGAATTCGATCTTGGGTAGTTTTAGTTTAGTTTGAGTGTGACTTACTTGGCTTTGTCTGTCTTGGGTAATTATATCAGTAGAACTCAGTCGATATTCGATTCTCAGCTTCAAATCATTGAATTGGCATATGAATTGGTCAGCTTTCTCTACTTCAGCATCAATATTTTCACTCTCAGCATCATCGGTTTCTAGTAACATATCGAGTAACTTCTTATCAAGTTCCACCATGGAATCCATTTTTTGTTGAAGAAGTTTGAAATTACTTTGTACCTCGAACATATCGGCGTTTGGAGATTGGAGTACCTTTGATGTAGCATCGTGTATTCTCGTAAATGATGTTCGATGAATGTCTAGTACTTTTATAACTTTTTCCATGCTTCTTTCGCTGATCACTTCCTGTCCTGTCACGGTCGCCAAATGTAGCATTTATAGCACCTACCTGGTGCGTACAAACGTCAATAAAGAAGAAACAGGAAGGAAAAGCACTCGGAATACGTTTTATTGCGCGAGAAACATAAAATTGTACAAAAGTTACTTTTATGACATTGACAATCAATAATAATTACACGTCAAAAAAATAAAAACTAAAACAACGGGCTGATATAAATAAAAAGTGCATATTCTCAATTTTAATAAGAGGTACTCATTGAAGGTAATGTCTTGTATGGGTCGAATATTGATGTTAATGGTTTATGATCCGTTATCAAGGTAAATTTCCGCCCATAACAATAAGCGAAAAACTTTTTAAGTCCCCAATATATTGCCGTCGCCTCTTTATCGATTTGACTATAATTTTGTTCGCTTTTAGACAGCGACCTGGAAGCAAATGCTATAGGCTTTTCTGAACCGTCAGGAAATCTATGGCTTAGAACAGCTCCCAGTCCCAATGGAGATGCATCAGTCGCTAATATTAAAGGCAACTTATCGTCATAATGTGTAAGCACTCTTTCACTTGCTATTTCTGACTTGACATTTTGAAAACTTTGTTCACAATTGCTCGACCATAAAAATTTTTGACCTTTCCGTAGTAACCTGTTAAGTGGATGTAGTATCCTTGCCAAGTTAGGTATAAATTTGTTGTAATAGTTTGCAAGACCTAAAAATGTTCGAAGTTCAGATACATTCGCTGGGCATTTCGTATTGACCAGCGCCTTTACTTTTTCTTCTGATTTATGTATTCCCTCTTGATCTATCTTGTGGCCCAAATAATTGATACTATTTTGAAAAAATGTACATTTCTCTTTGCTCAATTTCAATTTATTGTCACGTAATCTTTGAAAAACCATTCGTAATCTGTTCATGAGATCTTCGTAATTCGAACCTTGAACTATTATGTCGTCAAAGAAACATTCCACTCCTTCCAAACCCTGGAGGGTTTTGTCCATAAACCTTTGCCATGTCGCTGGCGCTACTTTGACTCCAAACATCAGTCGGTTTACTTTGTAAATGCCTTTATGTGTACTTAATGCTTGAAGGTATGCACTCTCTTCTGTCATCTCCATATGTAGATAAGCTTGTCTGGCGTCTAAAGTGCAAAATAATTTACCTCCGTTCATCTTTGTTAAGATATCATCGATTCTTGGCATTGGATAGTTGTCATCTTTGAGGTATTTATTCAATGTTACCTTGTAATCTGCGCATAGTCTAATTGAGCCATTAGGTTTGACAAGTGGCACGACTGGAGTTCCCCATTCAGCATTGTCCACTTTCGTAATAATTCCTTCTTTCTCTAATCTATCTATTTCTTCTTCTACTTTCTTTGTTAGTGAATATGGAATTCTTCTTGGTTTTATAAACACTGGTTTTACGTTATCTTTGAGCTGTAGTTGTGCCTTATAGTTCGGTATAGGTACTATATCACTTTCGAAAATGTCTTTGTATTCAGTCAACAAATCATCTATGCTTTTGTTACATTCTAAGGTTCGAATGTCTGCCCATTCTAGATCCACTTCACGCATCCAATCTCGTCCAAATATTGGTTCAACGTCTAGGTTAAAAATGTATAGTTTTCCATTGAACTATTGTTTGCCGTAGCGACACTTGACGTAAATAGCCCCCATTGGCTTAATTATTTCCACGGAATACGTTCGCATTTGGATATTAGTATTGAATATCTTGTTTGTCAATTTGAGTCGTTTGTAATCAGAAAAGCTGATGGAGCTCATTGCTGCTCCAGTATCCAGTTCCATTTTCAAATATTTACCCTCAATTAGGATATCAACTGTAAATTTTTGATTGCTCGAATGGCGTATAGCGTTGATTTCATATTCGTCTTCAGAGGTATCGTCATTTGCCTCATCCACTCCGTAAACTGGTTTTCTTTCTTTATTTTTAAAAATTCTTTGTAGACACACTCTTCCTAAGTGACCGTTTTTTTTACAATTTGTGCATGTTTGATTGGCGTTTTTGCACTGAGATGACCTATGTCTATTATCGCCGCAACGAAAACAACGGCCTTTGAGTTCATTTATGTTTTTAAAAGTATTCTTAAATTCCCTTGAAGTACTTGGTTTATTTGAAAATGCTTCATTTGAAATTTTTGTGGGTTCTTGTTGAGTAATTTTGTAATTCTCAATGTTGTTTGACTTGTTAGAATACCTTGTTAAAGTTATACTATCCTGTTTGGCAAGTTCCATGGTAATAGCAAATTCGAAGAGATCCTTAAATTTACTTTTTGTTTTATTTTGAAGCAATGTAGTTCGAATATGTGCGTCGTTTAACCCCCTGATAAATTGTAGTGCCAAAAATATATCAGTAACTGATTTCAAACATTGATTATTGGGGCATTGGAATTCACAATTTGCAGACAAAAGTTTTAGGGCTGAAGCATAATCTGTAATTGATTCGTTTTCATTTTGTAATCTAGTGATAAATTTATGCTGCCTAGCCCAAATAGTGGGTTGTGGATCTAAGTACTCCGATAGTATGTCGACGACTTCTTTATACCCCTTGGATTTTGGATCGTCGGGTAGGCAGATATTTGATAATTTTTGAAACATTTCTGCCGTTAATGTACTTAACAGCGTAAATACCTTGTTTTTCTCATTAGATATGTTGTTCATTTCGAAATATATTTCAAGACGTTGAATAAAATTTTTGAAAGATTCGTTTGGTTGAAAAGGTATGAATTTAACGTTTGTAGAGATCTGGGACTGAGTAGGGGTTATGCTACTTGTACTGGTACTGGCACTAGCACTGGCGTAGTTTTCAAGAATCGTTTGGACCTTGATTATTTCTTCATCTATTTGATGTCTTATGTCTGCTTCTTTATCGATATTGTCTGTTGCTACTTCTATTTGCTCTTGGATTGTATTAAAGCGGCTACTATACATCTTCAATCTTTCTAACCGTATAGCTGCTTCTTGTCTGGTAATTTCTGAGGTATTCTGTATAGTATTTAACATTCTTGTTACTTGTCCACGTATTGCGGAACGCATTTTTGCTAATTCGGCCGTACTCGTCGCCATTTGTTATATATTTTATATCAAATTAATGCTAAGATTCGATTTACTTTTATTTGACACATACATATATATTGACATTGATTGTCAAAACATACAATAATTCTAACTAAACAATTTCTAATTGGCATGACTATATAACAATTCCATATCTATAATACAGTGATTTTAAATAATGTGATAAATACTATTGGAATGCAGTGATTGTGAGTGTTTCTTGATAGTTTTTTACTTTGTTTTATGGTAAGTGGCTTTTATATTTTCAAATACTTTAAAACATGTCTTTCCACTATAAATTAAATTGTTCAATTACACATTAAGCTCTTACCAGTTACCTAATAATTTCTTAAAATGGATTAATTCTCTTAAGTTTCAACTGTCACTAACTCACAAACTCACAAACTCAATAAAACTAACTTCTACTAAGAGTATTTCTGCTATATATAGTTTTTAGTAGTTCCAGAAGTTCTCTTCATTTCCCTACATATGATTTGTTGAGGAATTTTCTATTAAAACTATAAGTATATAATATGTAATAAAAATAATTAATTGAAATTATTTACATTAGATGTTCGAATAGTCCACCTGCTGCAACACACATTTCGAATCTTGCCAGAAGATTTCTTGTACATGTGGCTTGAATCATTGCAGGAGTAATTTGGCGACATGCTTGTCTTATGTTTTCTTTTAATTCATCTACATTTTGACATTTTGCGGTTTTTATTGTTAAACAATATCTTTTATCGCTCCCCAAAAGAAATAGTCAAGAGGTGACAGGTCAGGTGAGCGTGCCGCCCACATAGTTTCTGGAGAGTTGTTTGGTATCCAGTAGTTATCGAAACGGTTTTGTAGACCTGCTGTGTTGCAGCACCTGGACTACAATTCGAACATCTAATGTAAATAATATTAATTAGTAAATTGTTAATTTTATTACATTTATTTTTATTGTTCCTTTAGTTTTAAGACTTTGATTAATTTAACAAAAATAAAAAATAAACTGATATTTTCTTGATTACCTACGAACCCATTTTATTTTTGATTAATAATGCGATTCTTTCCGCTATATCAAGAAAAGGTTCCGGCCCAATAAACGTGAACTCCATTCCATTCTTTGCCAGAGTGTCGGGTCTCTCAATGCCCTCCATTCCCGCATGCCCTTGAACCCAGAGTTACTCTGTGATTAAACGTTGTTTAGATTCGATTCAGCTCCACACCAGCTTTAAATCAACCCGGGTAGATTTCAGCGCTTTTAGAGCTGTCTGGCTGTGCAAAATTATAAATATGTTTTTGTTTATCAATAAATTACCTTGCTTACCAATCTATAGCAAACTTTTCCTCCTGAAAGCGTACAGACCAAGGTTTAATGAAATGTCAACTCTCGTTTTATGCTCCCACCACTAGAGGTGTTTACGAGCCATCCGTGTATAGAACGTAGTCGGACCTAGGGAAGAAGATTGCGCCTTCCTTTCATTTGTCCCTGCTTGGGACAAACGTTATAAGTCCTTTCTACGTGTGAACTAGTGGCAAATATGTCTGAGCCACTAAACCATACATGACCATTGGTTTTATTACTGTTTGATAACTTCAGTAAATCTGTTTGGGATTCATCCCCCACGATTTACCACAAACCCTTCTGAGATTCCAGAAGGATATCCTGGATTTGTTAATTTTTCTTTCCAGATGAGAGCTCCAAGTTAGTTTGCTGTCTAGGATTACTTCCAGATATTTTACATTCTTCGTAAATGGAATGAGTTCACCGTAAAGAGTAGGCTGACGTAGATTATCCAGCTTCCTCCTTTTGGTGAGCGAAATAATTACGATTTTGTGAGGGTTCACCGACATCTGCTCTGAAATAATCGCTTCAAATTTGCCCCTAATTATTATAATCAGATCGCCCTCATTAAAATCCACCCCCTATCGGGAGAGAGCATTCAGAAGTATCAACTAGAAGTAACTACAGTTGGGGCGATAGAATACCTCCTTTTGGACATCTACGAGCCTCCCTAAATCGAACAGTTTCTGCCTACCATGATGACACTATGAATCGATTTCCAAGCATAGTTTTTAACCAATTACCTATAATTCTGTCAGCTCCTCTGAGCTAAACTTCAAACTTACTTTGAAGCAATAGGCCGACCTAAAGGGACGGCCTGAGGAGAGAGCACAAATGACCTAATTAAGTCCAAGTGCCGATAAAGCTATTGGGCTTTACCTTCCTCAATTTGCCTATAGAGATACTCATATTCTTCTACCTGTTCAATGTGTTCCTTATTAAGGTGAATTTTACCTATTAAGATTACTTTTAGCTTATTAGTATTAATTTTTGAGTTTCTTAAGTTTTTCTTGTTAAATAGGAATATTTTTAATGATGATAATTTGTAGTAGCCCATATTTTTGTTGTTCTACTTTGCACTGATTGTACCATACACTACCATGAATAAAGTGAGCACCCTATTTTTTAAAATTTGCTATTCTAAACATTGTACCAGTTTGTACTCGTATTGTACTACAAAGTACTAAAACATTATGCAAAAATTTAAGCCAGTTACAGATAGTTCTGTCAACTTCTCTGCGCTGATATGATAACCAACCCATTCTGTTTTATTGTTTATAATTGCAGTGTAGTGTCCAATTAATAACATATTTATGTACAGAATCGGGAGTGCCCGTTTACTCTTAAATGGAAATCATTTTTGTCTTTTAATTTGGGAACCTAGTTTCTAAACGAGTACAACTCAATAAAAAAAGTTGGTAATCAGTCCAGAACCGGAAGTGTCTGTTTACTCATGGAAATCATTGCTACCTTGCAAACGATTTTTTACTATATTTTTTGTAATTTTTGCTTAATATTTTGCTTAATATAGGAAACAATGGGTACAATTTGGTACAAGGTCCAAAATCATTAATTTCAAAAAATGGGGTGATTGTTTTCGATTATCTTTTGTATTTTTTTTTAATTTTTGCATAATGTTTTAGTACGTTGTAGTACAATACGAGTACAAACTGGTACTGTAACATTTTTTATAAAATTTAAAGTTAATATGTTAGGTGGCAACTACAAAGTAAGCTACATAAGTGCGGAAGGCAGCTGTTCATCTGCAAGCACCAGGTATAGATACTGTTGCCTAAATTTTGATTAAAATTGAGATTGCTAATAAATAAAATAGTCTGATAGGGCGCCACTTCATTTAAGCTATATGAAACAAACCTTACCAACTAAGAATCATAAAGTAGTGCTGACAGATAAAAAAAACTAAAATTATTCAAATGTATAGACCAAAAAGAATAACACAAAAGTGGTAGTTTCAACAAAAACTTTATTGCCAAAATAAGTGCAACTGCAGCAAAATTATATTTAAACAGTGTTGTTTATAAAATAAAAGCAAAAACTATCAAGTTTAAGGTATATTCATTTAAAATGTTAAAGAAATGATTAAAGGTAATTAATTATTATTATTACATACTTATCTTGGACGTAGGCCAAGTTTTAACTGACTAAGTATTTAAAGAACAGATTAATTTTACCTAAATAATATATTAACATCGTATAATTACCCCCATTATAAGTAGCTATAATTGGTTTTCAATGTAAAATATGTAAAGTTATAAAAAAATTTGAATTATGCGACTGGTAGGGTGAAGTATCATCAAACCTGAACGTCTGGGTCTGATCTGGAGACTTCTGGACACACGACATAAAATTAAACTTAGAAAACTAACAAATTTGAAAAATTAACAACTTTTAATAAGCTCGCAAACGAATAAATGAGGAGAAATAAAGTTTGAAAAACTAGTTCGAACAGGAAGTCTGCCATATCAATATTATGACCAACCTGTCAAAAATATTCTAAAAAGTTAACCACAAATTAATTTTTTTCATACTGTACTGTAAAGTGCCATTTCCCGGACTCAAAGGAGTCCGGGAAATCGCACTTTACGGTACACTTGTACTTTACAGTACAAAGTTGTTTGAAATAATAAGTGAATCAACATAAACTAAGCTTTTATTCTAGTTTTTGAAGATTGACATTAATTGTACAACTGCTGTTGCCAGCAATATGTATATTAATGGAGTTGTTGATAGATTTATCGCGGAAGACGTGTGGCTGTGATGTAACACTTAAACAAAAGTTTCGCCCCTTTGGATCATTCTTGTTTTTGCCATCAATCGATTCTTCTATATACTTTTCTGCAACTGTAGAACTCTTCCATTCACCGTGCTGTTTTAGAACTTTAAGGTCAGTTCCAGCATTGGCCAACAACGTTGAGGATGTTCTCCTGAAGCAATGACCTGTATACTTTTCTGGTTGGTCTAGTTTTAAGAACTCGGCTATTTTCTTAGGTGCTCCGCTAACAGTATGTATACTAGCTCTTTGAGACAGACATTTTCCTTGTCTATAACCCACCAAAAGAGCTTTCAGGGAGACATGTTGCCGTAAATTCATGTATTTTCTAAACACATCCAAATAGTGAACCTCATCACTGTTAAACAAAGTGAAAGCTAGTTAATCTTAACTACTAGCTGAGTACCCGTATCTTCCACATCACTAACTTCTAAATTATAGATATCTTCCCTTCGGCAACCTCCAGCAACTCCAAGTAATGCTATTACTTTGAGTAATAAATATCCTTTATCTGGAGGGTCCCTCGTGAAGCTTTCAATTTTTTCCTTTGTCAGCACCTTCGACTGGTTTGGCTGATGGTCTACATTTTGTTTTTTTTTCAAAAACTTTGGAAAACTTGATATGGTAACATTCTCATTAACCATAATCATTGATTTTACCATCAAGTATTTGGACCATAATGAAGAAGGGTTGAATGTATTTGACTGATAATTTAAACTGCTGAAAAGAATATTCTTTAAAAAAACTGTTCTTACCCGATCCAAAAAGTAAGCCAACATCACATTTTTATCAGCACTACTTTTCAAATTGCACCAGTTGCAAAATAGCGCATATTCCTTTTCATATCTTTTCGCACACTTAACTGGAATTATTTGCCCTATCGCTTCCACAGTTTTCTCAGCAATTTCATCTAATTTCAGATCCATTTTCTCCGCAAATATTTCGTGTGTGCAGAAAAATTTAATATGTCTGCTTTTATTTACATTGTTACTTGGTAACCGCTTTTCATTTTTTATTTATAAAGCAAATCAACCATTTTAAGAATAAATCAAGTAACATAATTTTTTCACAGCAGTCTACATGACTTCCTAATAAAATGATCAAATATGTCATTTCAGTTTCATATTTTATTGCGTTTAAAGGCAGTATGAAAAAAAATATAGTACGAAACACGTCCGTGAAGTGATTATTACTGTACTCGATTAGATATTCTTGACTCGGCTCCTTCGTCGCCTTGTCCATTAACATCTATCTCGTACCGTAATAAGGCAGTTTCCGGACTTGTAACGTAAATAACTATAATCTCCAATTGATCGTTGTTACAGTACCGCGACTTGCCACAGGTCTCTGTGTGACGTCAAACATAGAATGAATGGAACCGAAACAAAACCGATTTGTGCAAATATCAAAACAAATTAATAATATCCATCTTAAATGAACAAGAGATCAAAGGTAAGCATAATTGTTACTATTTTGTTGATAATTAATACTCATTTATTTATTTTAGTTAATTTATTGTACTTACCCTTACAGTATGAAAGTCCATCTTATTAAGAACAGTAAACAACTAAACGATTGAATGAAACATCCACTATTTATTCGTAACATATGTTTTAAATTCAATTACAGCTGTTTCGCTAAAAACTAGCATCGTCAGATTGACATATTGAAATTAAATTTTGTTTGTAGCTAGGTACCTGATGTTAACTATTTATTCAATTTTTATTTAATTTTAATCATACAAGTTTTGTAAACACCTGATTGAGAGGAATAAACAAAGTATGAAAATGAGCCTTTATTTTGTTTAAAATAGTCGTTTATTAGAAATGAGTAATTTTAACTGCTACAGTACAATGTTCAGAATAGCCAATTTCATAAAATGGAGTGCCAACTTTACTAGTATTAGCTCCCCCTTAGTCGCACCCTGTACTGTATTAAATTATACTTAATGGAATTATCAATGAAAGAATTCAGAACGTCACAGAATTTTCTCCAAAACTCTTTTATCCAATACCACTTTATCATTACCCCTTAAGAACAGCTTAAAATAAATAAGGACGCTATAAAGTTTTGACAAAAATCTGTTAGACAGTCCAAATTTTTGATTGACGTTTTAATAAAGGACATTATAAACGCGAGAAGGGTTTTCCTCTGATAATACTTTAAGCAAACTACAAACGACACTATCTAGCGAAGTAAAACAAAAACTTTATAGGAGTTAACGATGTTACCGGATGAGAATAATGAGGCAAGACCGATAAAATGTTTGAATTTTTTACCTGCAAAGGGGAAAATCCTTCACTAAAGAACATGGCAGCCATTTATGCCGACTAAATCGTAATTATCATTCAGAATTTTCCGTTCTTGGGTTGTAGACTCCTTTGATCTTTTTTATGTTAAAGAAAATATTTAATTGCTTCCTTGTATGAAAGACAGTTTGATGTATGCATGAACCAGTGGTGCAAAGCTAACGATTACTTGATAATCTGAGGCTGCGGTAGTTTTGTAAGAATTGCACTATATACAGTGTGTATATAAAAAGTAACCCTGTCTTTGAGATAGGTAATAAACTGGATAATAATTGAGGCTTGCTGACGCATACCTATTCAAAAAGAAAAAAATGTTGACACCTTTTTACGACTTTATCAAAACTACTGGCAACATTGTAATGAAATGTTATACATGTTTGGGAAGCTGATCTTCCTCTTTCAGTGCTATCCCCTTAACGGAGGTTAGCGATCATTATTTCAAATTCTTCTCTATTTTCGGGAGTTCTTATTAGTTCTTCGAAATTTAGACCAATCAAATTCCTTATATTTCTTAGCCAAGACAGTTTTTCCTTTAATAATTAGTTATAAGATGTAAGATTTGTCATTCCATAAGATATGTCCAAGGCTTTTTATATTTTACAATGTGAAGCAGGTCTCTTTCCTTATTCACACATCTTTAACATTCTACGGTATGTCCACATTTCAATTGCCTCGCGTTTATTCAACGAGTTGGTTTTCAGGGACCATGTTTCTACTCCATATAGTAGGGTGGACCAGACATAACATTTCGAGAGTCTGCAGGGAAGTTCAAGATATAGATCTTGGTCTGAGAGTATAATTCTCATTCGAAGAAAATTACCTCGAGCCTGTTCTGTTCTGGCTTTAATTTGAGTTTCAGGGTCTAGTTTGTCATTGATTAAGCTTCCAAAATATTTGAATTGATGTACTCTGTTTAGTATTTTTCCATTTACAGAAATAGGTATGGGGAGATTTTTATATCGAGATATCATTACTTTTGTTTTTTTTTATGTTTATCGACATCCCGTATTCTTTACATGCAGCATTTATGCTATTCCTTAAGCGCTGAAGCCCTATGTCTGAGTCAGCCAGTAGTACCGAGTCATCTGCATACCGGATTGTTGCTATGTTTACACCATTTACTTTAATATCATCTGAACAGTTAAGTGCTTCGTTAAATAGACATTCGGAGTATACGGGGTTAACATAAAGTATGGAAGTATGAATTCAAAATAACAAGCACTTTCAAAATCTGTAAAAATATATAGGGTGCCCATTTACATTAAAGAAGTTGATGGCATTTCCGGTTAAACCGGAAGTATATTATTATCAAAAAAATTACATCAGATGCGTTTTGTTCCATTGCACTTACCTGCAAATTTTCATAAATATCGTTCTTTTCGTTTAAAAGATATTTACTTGGTTCTATACTTTATCCCAACCCCGTATATTGAACATTTTTGGAGACAGTACACATCCTTGTCAAACTCCTGTTTTTCGACATATTATTGTTTACTTTCATGTTAGCAGTCTATGGAAGAGAAAGTCCCGAAGGAAGTATCGAAGAGTTAAACTGTAAAGTTGTATTATGTTTGGTCATAGGCACCAGTCCTAGTTTAAGTCTAGTCAGTAGTCGTCGATAAGTTAAGCATTCGAAATTATTTTGTCAGTGTCATTATTCTGTCAATTAGTTTATTACTAAAATAAAACTGTCATCATTATACATTTTTAATTACCGATTTGTACAGTTAAGTTGCATCCTCGTTTGAGCAAAAACCGAGCACCTTTAGGACCAACTCAAGTGTAACCCGAACCCTTTACCTTCCCCAAGTTTCAGTCCTTGTGGAAGTGATAGCTCTCCCACCGTTCAACCGAAAATTTCTCAAAGACGAAAAGGTTCAGTTGTACGACTTGATACAGTCTGTTGCCAGAACAAATTCTTTAGTAGTCGGATATCCTTACAGTCTATACCTACATTCTCGAGAGTAATAAATAATATTTCATGATTTACGTAGTCAAACGCTTTTTTAAAATCTATAAAACATATATGCAGATCCTTTTGTTGGTCGTAGCATTTCTGAGCTAATATTTGTAGACTAAATAAAGCTTCCCGTGTACCCAGGCCGTTTCTGAAACCAAACTGTTCCATTCCTATGGTTGATTCACATTTCATGTATATCCTGCTATGTATGATTTTTAGGACCTTTAGGATTTAACTCAAGCTAATTAGGCAATATTCGTTACAGGCTATTTTGGAATGGGGATAAATATTGAATTCAGCCATTCCTGCGGAAATTCACCAGTGTTGTATATTTGATTGAATAAGGTGGTAAGGTAGTCGATGTTGTCATCATTGATAAGTTTAAGAAGCTCTGAGTAAATGCAGTCGGACCAGGTGTTTTGTTGTTTTTTAAGTTGCTAATAGCTTGTTGTATTTCACTTTTCAAAATGGGCGGTCCTGTATCATTTGATTGTTTGATTTGTATTGATTGGGCTTTTTACCTTGGCATACCTGCCGGTAATATATTTTTCTCATATAGAGATTCGTTATTCATCATTGTTTATGAATTTTCCTTTTGTGTCTACCTGTGTATTGTGTGATCTTCTATTATTACGTGTTATATAGGTTATGTGTGTCATGCTTGCGTTGGAGTTCTTTAATCTCTTCACATTGTTGTTCCATCCATTGTTCTTTGGCAGTTTTGATATTATCTTTAATTTATCTCTTTAGTAGTTTGTATTACACCTCATTTCTTTCTTTTTGTTCTCTCTTTTTATCCATCAGTTTCAGAATCTTTTATGTCATCCACTCTTTCTTCTAGATTGTGTCTTTAAGTTTTCATTTACAACTTGTCAGAATGTTTTTACTTTAGTTGCTGTTATTTATATCATTCCCGCTGATGTTTGGAAGCTGATATATCCCATAAATTTGTTTTTATATCTTACTCTCATAAAGCGCTCTAGTTGTTCGTACCAAGTATTTTTCGATATAACTTTTTAAGGTTAGAATTATTTTTAAATTTATTGTACTAACCCTTACTCTGTGAAAGTCCATCTTATTAAAAACAATAGACAACTAAACGTTTGAACGAAACTTCCACTTTTTATTCTAATAAAAAGTGGAAATTTCGTTCAAACCTTACTTACTTACTTACTTACGAGTATTATTAGTGGAAATTTCAAAATAACTTAAACAACATTCAATTTTTCCCAAAAACGTACCTTTGGTATCGTTTGGTGTGGATAGGAACAGTTGTAGATTACTTATAAAGTAATAACCATTTCACCTTCCAAAATCGTAATAAAAAAAAGATTTTTTTCTTTTTATATTGGTGTTTATCTTGAAAACAGATGGAGTTACGATTATAATTAAGTTTTTTTATCTATCCTAGAGACAGTTACATCGTATATTTTTTAAACACCCTGTATAAACTATCTCTTTCTCATTTTAATTGGTCCACTTTATTTTTAGATATTTTCCTATGGTTAGTACTTTACCCTAATATACTGCGTGATATAGAAACCCGAACACCCACTAAAAATTATTTTTTATATTTTGCACTTATAAAAATCTTCATTATAAAACGCATTTGCGTATCGTAATGTAACTTTTACGCACGCAAATTTTTGTTTTAAATGGTTGGCGACATGGGTGAAGTTTCTAAAGGCAAGACTATTGACAATGACATTTGTGGCTAATAGCAATTTATTAATTTTATATTGTTCTTTAAGAAAGTATCTGTGAATATGAATATAATATTTTACTTATATAATATATTATTATTGGTATATTATTCATTTTAAAATATTTTAAAACATTAACATTTGATAATCTAAATGTCACAACTGTCAAATTTTATAAATTACACAGTGCTGCCGACATACTTTTTAAAATAAAAATTTTCGTAATTACATAAAAATAAAAAATTAATTTAAAAAATGGTAAAAAGGGCAAAATATAAAAAATATTATAAACAACTTATTTCATATGGCTGTTGTGACACTCGTTCTTTAAAAAACTCATCGCTTCGCGATTCGTTTTTTAAACTTGAACTCGTGTCATAACAGAATTCCATATGAAATGCGTTGTTTAATATACTATTATTTTAATGGTACTGTTGGGAAATGGGGTTTTGTAGAGTTTTAAGGTATAAGAGCGAGTGTGGTTCCCATATTTCATTATTGTAACGCTGTGCTGTCATGCTGCCTCTAATAAATACTAAAGGTGACCTAGAACCATTAGTAATGTCACCCCAAACCATTATCCCAACAGTACGATGCTCATGTTTCTCAATAAAAAATTTAAGATTACTGCATTCCCAACACCGCCTTCTTATATGTGCCCGACAGTTATGCATTGCTAAACAGAACTGTGTTCCATTCCTGGGCTGCGATTTTCGAGCTTGTGCGATGCGCTGTCGCATGCTCTTTCGCACGAAATTGAAAGAACATGTATTTTTGAATCGCCGTGACCGACACAATCTATCGTGTGCGATATGACATCGGTTGACTTGAAGTAGCCGATGTTTCCTGTCGTGTACGACGGTAATTTTGTATGTTATTAGTCATTTCAGTATTTGTTTATTTATTTGTTATTTATATATGTATTACATTTAATACATGCTATCATGAATTTTAATGATCAAATCAATTTAAATGGAGTAGATGTATTAGAAGAAGCCGAAATATTATTTAATAGACCGGATAGACGTTATACGCCTTGCTTAACCCGTTCGAAGATATGGGGGATACATAACGCCCCAACTCGAATATCTTCACTAAACATTGAGAGAATGGTATTATTTTAGAAGTTATTAAGGGTACATTGCTAAGTAGAAACAAGTGATTTATACTTATATAATTACTTATCATTTTTAAACTACCTTAATACCCAAGACTGAAGACAATCCACCTCTTAAAACAACCGCTATGTTATTTAATTTCCAAACAAATAAAATTAGAGATTATATTTTTGACATCTGCTGTGTTGCCACGTTCAAAACTTTGCAATAGGAAAAAGCGATCGGTCGGAAGTCGAAAATACAACATTTATAATTCATTCGATGCGACCGTCGCATGCGGTTAGTCGTGTACGGTGATCGTCGATTGATTTCGAAAATCGCAGCCATGATCCCATGCTAGTATTTCTTTACTCCACCTAAGTCGATTGTTTCTCTGATCTCGGGTTAGAACCCACTGAGAGCGATCTGCAAAAGAATTCTTATTTTACGATAAACGATAAATGTAAAACGATAAACCAGAAAAACGATTTCGTTAAGCTAATAATCTTGGACGGCGATCTCGAAGAAGTGTTCTGCGAACTCGTCCTGTACCACTGGACGATTGAGTCTGGCCTTCTTTAAGCCATGCCTGACATCATCTAACCACATTATCCAAACTCCTTTGCACTCTGGCAGCAATATTCCGAATTGAAAGTCCAGCTGCCCCGTTCAAACTCGCTTAATTTGCATTTCTTCGTACTCTGGGCATAACACTTGCAAAACATCAACACTAATTCTGATCATATTTATTTTCAAATTTAAATATTTTACTAGCATACCTATACTGGAAAAAATTTAAAAAAGGAATTTAAAAATCTAATAAGGTTAATAATTTTATTACATGTTGTTTTTTTAAGGAAATAAAGGAAAAGATAAATAAAGAAATAGGTACCTATGAAAAGATTTTGTCAAAAACTCAACTTTACTGGGTTTCTATGTCAAGAAGTATATGTTATGCTTTCTACCATTTCGAATTCATATATTTTTTTCTCCTTACACTTCTTTATCATCTGACTTTTCATTTGTCCACTAAATGTATTTTGTTTTCTTATCATTTATGTATAAACCCATTTTTCTTGTTGCTTTATTCATTCTTTATTGTAACTCCTGTAACTCATTTTTCCTTCTTGCTACCAAAAGTAAAACATCTAGAAAAGTCAGCTATCGATGGCTTCTTTGGTATCATAGTCTCTCTCTATTAATATTCGCTTATCTAATTACTTTTTCTAGGTATATACTGAATAATAATGATTCCACTTCATTGATTGTTTATTTTGAATTATTTTCATTTATTCTATCATATACTTGTTTAAAGGTCATATATAGTTCCCGCGTTAGTAAATCGGGTTCATATCTTTTTGTCTTCAATTCTCTGAGTATGAATATTTGGTCTATTACACTTCTACCTCGTCTAAATCCGCATTGATACTCTCTACTTTATCTGTCTACTTTGTTTTCAAGTTATCCATTTTAGGATTAAGAACATTCAAAATCAAACTTTAAAAAATCCAGTTCTTCTTTTTTAATTTAATGACAGCTGTTGCGCTAAAAACTAGCATCGTCAAATCGACATATTGAAGTTACATTTTGTTTTTTATGGTAGCTACCTAATGTAGATTAAGTAGTGTTAAGACTAGACCAAGTATGGAAGTAATAAGACATAACAATACTAAAGCCTAGATTTTATTAGCCCTAAGGAATTATTCTGAATGTATTTTCCTCTAGGATCAGTATAACTGTGCAATGATATAGAAAAACCAGAAAAAAACTATATCAAGCTAATCTTTACAATAACTTAATGTATTTGTGTTATATTTAAATCATAAAAATGAGTTGCTCAATAAGCGAAAACGTCACAAAATTGACATAGTCTCTTTAATTATTTCAAGCATTGTTGCCGAAGCAATTGAAACGATATATTGGTGTTTTTTGGCGAAATTATAGGTAATATTAAACGAAATTTACTGAAAGAAATGGTTCGTCATTTCCAAATGTGTAAAAACAGGACTATTTAAGCCCTAATTTTTCTTTTCACAGGTAAGTTAAAATATTTCTTTGTTTATAATCATTTAATCCAGTGACGATTTCAATAGGAAAATAAACAGGTATCGTAATTATTCCATTATCAAATATTCTGATTGTTTGTAAGTATTTATATAATTTAATATTTATATGAAATTAAATTTAATTAAATTATTAAATATAATATATTTATATAATTACCCTAATATTTTTGTTTTTAAGCTTTATTAATATTTTGGTAAATATCAGAAAAGAATATTGTCTGTGGCTTTTTAGTTCTGAAGTAATATTTTTCATTTTAAATTTCTTTGTAATTACTGTGTTAAATAAATAAATTTGTTTTTAAAAAATAAGTTTCTATTATCCTGAACGTAACTTGTATACTTGTAGTTTTTTTATTGTTTTCTGAGTTCTGGTTCCCAATTCATTTCTAAAATCAAACTGTTCTGGGCTTATGTCTTCGCATTTCTTATATATTCGATTATGTATAATTTTTAAGAATGAGACTGATCAGACGGAAATCGGTACATTTTTTGGCATTTTTTGTTTTAGGTAGGGGAACAAAATATCTTCCTGAATGAGATTTATAATTTCGATGTAAATGTTATCGAGACCCGGAGCTTTTCCATTTTTCACATTTTGTATAACATATTTTACTTCACACTGTTCTAATCTGTTAAATTATATACTTAAATTAAACAATACTTAAAGGTTATTTTTGTAATAACGAGGAAAAATGTTGAAACGAAAGTTTGTTTTCAACAGACGTGTCTAAAGACAGATGACATTAAAAAGGATAAATATTTAATCGGTTAAACTTAAAAGTAAAAATGTCTAATAAGAGAAAAGAAAAATATTTGGAAGGTTACCAAGAACTCAGAACTCACCGAGAAGTTTTTGAAACAGGAAATGTCACGGTTTAAATAAAAAGAAAATAATACAATACAAATCAATTTTTTAGTTTTTAAAAAGTGCTTCAATGTTTATAGCATACATTTCCAAGAATTATTTGTTAGTTCACAAATAATTATATGCAACAGGAACAAACACAAAATTTTTAAGGAGAATCTCTATGCTAAGTTTTTTTTTCCTGAATATTGAAGCAATAAGAAGGGTTTTTTATTGCGTATGTTAAAGCAGATTGTAAAATTTGGGGTTAAGTGACCAGAATAATTTAAGAGCAATAATATACTCTTAGTTAAGTCATCCTTGTATTCAAATACTTATAGTTGGTGGCAAAATCAATGTTCGTAACTTTAAAATCGGGGATTAAAGGTAAAAAAAAATAGATTTTGTGCACATTTTTTGCAAAATGTCTCGTTTTCTATAGATTCAAAACATTTTTTTATACGTGAAGCAGATCATCCGTTCTTCTCTAATGTGACTCTTGACAAATCAAGTAAGAAATAGACTAATCTCAAAGTCACAAATTTTTTTATACGTTGAATCGTTTGGAGATAGAAGGAGCTGCGCGGTTAGAATATTATTTGAAATCTACTGGTTGTCCGGATCGAAATCATCTCATAAAAAATGTATTAATTATTGATAAATATCTAATTATAAATAATTTTAACTTTTAATAATAATTTGAAATAATTGCTCTTTAGTGATTGCACTGAGATAGAAACTAGTCTTTTTAAGATCGAGTAGAGGAAATTCAAAGACAGTTTTATTCTTTAGTCAACTTATTATACACCAAGTGCTTGGTATTTAAAATACTATTTTTGTAAGTCACTTTCTACGTGAAATAATATATATCACAAGCTTCTACATGATCAGGAAGGTAGACAAAAAATAATATTTTTTTTTCTTTTTTTGTGGGTGGGAAAAATTATACACACTTTGGCCAACTACTATCTGTTTATATATACAGACTGAAAATAATTAATTTACATACACACTTAATTTATATACACCCGGTATATCAGTTCTAATTTATTTAAACCACTCTATTATAACAATAATTTATATACACTTTTACTTTTAAATTCTTTTCCGCGCTCTGTTCTTTGGACAGTTAGCTAAAAACTGACTGACTTCCTTGCGCGTTTGACGCCTCTTATATTAACGTCCTAATGTCTTGAATCATGTCGAACATTCTCGAAGGACAATATTTTCCAGAAAAGATCCAGCTCGTTAGAACCTGCGCATTCGTCATTATTTAAGACAGGGCAGGCTTCCGAATCGATTTTGTAACATTGCCCCCTCCTAAATAGTGAGTTGCTCCTGGAACTCCTATGGATGCTTAAATCGGCAACTGGACCTATTACTACACTTTCCGGTAGTATAGAAATAACGGCACTTTTTTCATCGGATGTTGATAATGGGGGGTGTAGCTACAGATTAATATGTGGACACGGGTACCTTCGAAGATCATTTCCACCATATTCCTGATGACTCGCCAATCCAACTGGTTGCTCTCTACCTTGGGCATAGCTAGTTTTTTTACCTTGGATACCAGCACATAATCTCGAAGACTTTGTAGCGCTTGCCACACATTTCGGTAGGTGGATCGATCTTGAAATTTGTCCTTTGTTACCAGGTAGAAGACAAACTGGCATTTGTGTTTGAGTCTCTGAGTCTCATTACGTCATGGATCCTCTTCTTGATGGAATACGAACCCTCCCAAATTTTTTGCAATTTTGGAGAACACCCTTTTTTCTTCGTCGAGTGCAACCATATTTTTCCCTTTGTTGAAACTGCCTTCCGTGGCCTGCGTATCTTATCGTTTCTTCATTCTGTCTTCATTCCTGTACATAGTCCATCCTTTTTGTCAATTGGATCACGTAATCTTCTCCCGCCAGATGGTCTCCAGGTCAACAAACAAATTCAAGGTCTCAAGAAAAGCTCATTTCACGTCCAAATAAAATGTTCGCAGGAGTTTCTCCTGTGTAGCGATAAGCTATTGCAAATGGGGAAAAATATTGGTCCCATTCTCTCTGGTGGCTGAAAACTACTTGGGATAAATATTTTTCAATGGTCCTCCTGTTTATTCTCTCGACCATTCCGTTTGACTGTGGATGCAATACCATTGTTCTGGTCTTCTTTATTCCCAGCTTGTCACAAATTCCTTAAAATCGATGGCTTTCGACGTTCCTTCCTTGGTCCCTATAAACTTTTAAGGGCACTCCATATCGGCTAGTAAATTCCTTAACATCTGTGACAGTTGTGGCCTCTTGATTCGGGATAGCGTAAACTTCTACCCATTTTGTGAAATAGTCCATCACAATCAGGATGTATATACCACCACTAGAAATAAATTTCTATAAGGTGCAGTCAATAAAAAAAACTGAAAAAGTGAAAAATTGTTTCCACCTGCAACTTACACTTTTTCAGTTATTTACCACCATTTTCTGTCTTCGGTAACGGTCCCTCAATATCTAAAGCAATTCTATCAACGAGCTTCCACCATTATACTGTTTTATAGGTGCCCTTCGCTTGCGATGCGGTCCATTATTTGTAGCACAAGTCGTACACTTCTTACATCAGTCCTTTATATTGTCGGAGCTGTTCTTCCAATAGAACCTTTCAAGAACTCGCTGAAGGATTTTCTTTACTTCCAGATGGTCTCCCGATGGACTGTCTTGTAAGTTTCTTAGTACCTCAGCTACTCTTGTTCTCGGGATAACTATTTGTTTTTTAATCTCGGACCCATAATAGTTTTCCAAGGATTCGTTTTAACAGGTCATGTTCAAGGAAAAGGGAAATCCCATTAAGCCCAATATGCCTTAAGTGCCGGTGAGAATATCAATACCTCTCACCAGATAGGTCGCCGATTTTCCTTCTTCCATTAGCGGATCATCTTTAGGTGGGGATCATTCTCCTGATTTTCTCTGATCCTTTCGGGTGACCATTCTTTCCTAATTACCGTTGTTATTAAACCTGCAGCTTCTTTAGATTCTGCCTTGTTGCAGTGGGAACATTCTGCTGGGCAAAATCGTCTAGACAGGGAGTCGGAATTTCGGTGGCTGACACCAGCACGATGTTCGATGTTAAACGGTACTCTTGAAGCCTGGTATTTAATAAATCTCTTGTTTTTCCTTCATTCTATATTGTTTTCTGTATTTTACATTATAAAGTTCATTTTATTTGAATCGTTTTACTAAGAAATCAATATCAAACAATTTTAATACAATTTCGACATAGACCGAAAACTAATCAAAACTTTTTGATTTAATTAAACGGAAAGTTTTGATTTTAATACATTTAATATTCCAATTGATATTCGAACTAAAGAGTTTCCAAACTCTTTATGAACTCCTTATAAAGATTTTCCGTGAATTAAAAAAAAATTATTAACACAGCGAACGAGGGACACCGTATTGCAAACTGCAAAATCAGGGCCAATCAATGAAATTGTATAACGAGTATTTGACTGCATTATTAAAAGCTTAAATAAAAAAATTAAAAAAGAAAAATTGTCCTATTTCAAATAGGTACAAAAATACAAAAAAAATCTTTATAATAAGGGCCTGTAATTTATAAAGTTTAAGATAAACATCTGGTAGATAAAATATGTTTTGGATAAAAGTGTCTGATATAAGGTTTTTTGTTTCACCAATCAAGTTCCTACTATAATACCTTTTAGATAGATAGATATCTACAACTCATTATTGTAAATAAGAGGGAACGTTGCATATTTTAGAGTTATATGTGGATCCTGCACAATGATATACCAAAGAATTCCCCAACCTACATGAAGCGAAAGAGGGCGAAAATCCTTTGATGTTCGTATGGCAAAAATGTATGATTAACTGAAATTGACAGATAACTCAGTTATTACACCGAGAAAATTATGTTATATACCTTGTCCAGTATAAATCTGGTTGCACATCACAGCTGTCATAGTTTATGTTATTTTTATTATCAGTATATTTCCAATGCAGTATACGTCACATTATTAGAAACGTCACTGTCGACATTGTTAGAGACAATATATCAAAGCATTGTATCCAAACAAACTTTTGCTTTATAGTAGTTAGTTTGCATTGAAGATTTTTATGATATGTATTTTCTTGTTTATGAGTTATTATAGTACTAAATACAAACATGATTATTATTGAGAAATATTTCGAGTCGTATTTAAAGAAGTTTTATTTTGTTCTATATAAAAAGTTTGCTTTTAAGGTTAAGTAATATTATTTTAATTTTTTCTCACCTTAGAACAAACTAAAACTTCTTTAAATATAACTCAAACTTTTCCTTAACGATAATAATGTATTTATATAGCACTATAATATAAAAACTCTACAAAAAAACAAGAAAATGCATAATACAAAAAACTTCAGTAAACTAACTACCATAAGCTCGCCACAGTTTGTTTAGATATGATGCTATGACTTATTTCAAGCTTTGGCGACAGTGACGTCACAATAATGTGGCGTCCGTTTTCATTGACGTACCGGGAAAAAATACAAATTATATTAGGGTTCATATTGGCATAAAACGTTGCTCTAACAGTGTACTGTAAACATAAACAATGCGTCACACAAGGAGGTTCAAGATGGCCGAGTTCGTCGCAAATTATTCTTAAAGTTAATATATGACAGACTCCTTCCTAATAATAATAAACAGCTATTTGTTTAAACTTTACTTCCGCGAATTTTTTAATAAAACGTGGAATTTATTATTCTTAGTAAGATGGACTTGCACAGAGTAAGGGTTTGTACAATAAAATATTTCTTCCTGTTTCTTTTTGTTCTAAAGTATAAACAAATAAAAAGTTTTAAAAATGTGACGTTTCTAATATCAACTAGTGACTTAAACTGATTTAACTGCTCAAACGGCTCCTTGCCAACCGAAATAGCGTGCGTCAAATACTACTTTTCCAAAATAATTCAGTTTTGTTAAAATAGGTACTAAGAGAAGAATGAAATTTTAAAATATTGGATTTATTTTATCTTAGACCTAAATTGCTGTTTATTTTAATGTGATTATTAGCTTGAAATTGTAAGCCAATACCAGTTGTAAACTATTTAGATTTAATATTTTGTTCTTTTAAAAACTAAAATTTGTTAACAAAAAATTATTAAATAACACACTAATTGCAAGTATATGCTGATCTTACTGTCATGTTAAAATGTTGCTACAATATTGGGTCACCTGTAACTTGTTTTTATTTAATATTGTTGATACATTTATGGATTTAAACAAATATGCAATAGAAAATTTGTAATTTTTCCTATGAAAAATTAAGAAGAAATGATTAATAAAACGACAATACATATATTATGTAAAAAAGTAAATTAATGATGTCTAAATAAAAACAATTTTGAATATTTGTGTCTAATTCTCTAGTTAATATCAATTACACTTTTATTCTTATAATGTTATCTATGCTTGTAAAATAACACTTTAAAATAATACGTAAGAGATTATTATGAAGTATTAATATAAAATATGGTGGTTTAATTTTGGGAAAATTCCAGCTACATTAAGTTGATTTTTTATTATAGGAACAGTAAGGCGTAATATTACATTTTCAGTGATTTGCACGCACTTTCAGCTAGCATGGTTTCAAAGTTTTTAGTCCAAAATTAATACAAAAATCTTCAAAAGAAAATGTAAACATAGTTTAGCACTTTTCCCCGGCAGAAAATATTTCCTTTTGAAAGCTTTAAGCCACATTTATAGTGAAATACCATTTTTGGGAAAATTAAATAACTATAAACAGATACATTACTAAAAGAAAATATGTTAAGTGGAATATCATTACTCATGTTTTAGTTAAATGACAGTAACCATATCCATGTATAGATATATTTTTGTTTTTGTCAAACCTATTTGTGCAACTGTAGGATGAAAACTAAGTAATTTTTAAGTCTTTTTTATAAATTAACTAAATAAGTATGTTTAATTAACTATGTGAAAACTGTTTTAAACTCGTACAACTACAAAAATATCGAAAATCGAGATATAAGACACATAAATGCGATACATATTCTCCCTATACAAGTCTTTGCAAAATAAACAAAATGATAGTAATTTACAAAATAAATATAACAAAAGTAAAAATAATTTGGTTAAAATAATTCGTAATTCTAAAAAAGATTATGCCAACAAATTAATAAATTCTAATAAAAATAAAACAAGAAATCTTTGGAAATGTGTGAATACAATTTGTGGGAGATCAAATAGTAAAACGAACATCAATATGATAACAACACAAAATGGAGAATGTTTAACTAATAAGTTAGATATCTGTAATCACTTTGTTAATTATTTTACTGATTTAGGAAAACAATATGCTGATAGTATTCCTGAACCAGATTCTTTTTATGATAATAAAATAAATATTAAAAATACAATGTATCTATTTCCAGTAAGTGAAAACGAAGTTGAAGAAACTATTGCAAGTTTAAAAATAAAACATCACCTGGAAACGATAATATAAAAGCTGAAACTTTAAAACAAATTTCAAAACAAATTGCAAAGCCCTTAACACACATAATTAATAAATGCTTTAGTTCAGGTATTTTTCCAAAAACACTCAAAATAGGAATAATTAAACCTTTATACAAAACTGGAAAGGAAACAAGTTGCGTAAATTACCGCCCTATTACATTAATCTCAAACTTCAGTAAAATATTTGAAAAACTTTTTAAAACTCGACTCGTCAATTTTTTGAAAAAATTCAATTCGTTATCCGAACATCAATATGGTTTTCAAGAAGGAAGGTCAACAGAAGACGCCATATGTGCTCTAATGACAAAAATCTATACAGCTCTTGATAATGCTAGACCATCACTTTGTATTTTTGTAGATTTCTCGAAAGCATTTGACACTGTTTCCCATTTGATATTACTTAATAAACTTAAAAATTATGGCGTGAGAGGTATGGCATATCAATTTTTAGAAAGTTATCTTATAAATAGGTCACAACAGGTAAATTTAGATGGTGAAAGTAGTGCAACAAGGATTGTAGAATATGGTGTTCCTCAGGGAACAGTTTTGGGACCAATTTTTTTTAACATCTACATAAATGATCTTCAAAAACAAAACTTTAATGGCAAAATAATTAGTTTTGCTGATGATACTGCTATCTTTTATGAAGCTAGTACATGGGATAATTTGAAAGAAAATACAGAAAACGACTTTCTTGAAATTCAAAAATGGTTTCAGCATAATAAACTTACCCTAAATATGGAAAAAACCAAGTATTTACCATTCACCTCATATATTAACAACCTTCCAAACCTCGGTACATTAAACATTTCTCGAGGTATTCAAATTCCAGAAGCAGAATCTATAAAATATCTCGGGATTGTTATTGATAGACATCTAAGATGGAATTTGCATGCAAATAACGTTGTATGCAAACTTAGAGGACTTATATCTAAATTTAAATTTCTTAAACAGTTCTTAAGTATTTCCAATCTACGAATAATGTATTATGCACTTATACAATCACAAATTACATATGGCATTTTAGGCTGGGGTGGAATAAGAGATAAATATTTAAATTCTGTAAATACAATACATAAATGGTTAATAAGAATTATATATGGAAAACAATTAAAATATCCTAGTGAAAAACTATTCAGCGAAAGTAAATTTTTAAATGCGCGCAAACTGTTTTGTTTTAAGATAATTATGAATATACATCAACAAAAAATAAAATTAAACTTTGTAACTCATTCGCATAATACAAGATCCAGTTCTGCAATTCTACCAAAATGCAATAAAATAATATTTCAGAGATGCTTTAATCATTTAGGACCAAAACTTTATAACTGCTTACCAGAAAACCTTAAAAAAATTAAAAATTATAAAAAACATAGATATAAAAAAATTATTAAAGAATGGATGGCCAATACCGGTACGAAATTTTTTGAACATTTGATAAACTCTTTCTGATTTTTCTAACCATCTTCTGATAATTCCAATTTAATTAAAAAAAAAATAATAATAATTAGATGACTTAATTCAGTGCCCTACTCACTCTGGATTTGATCAAATTATCTACTGAATTTGATCATATTATCTATAACATTAATATATATGGTTACTTTATTTACTTGTTAATTTTCATTGTATAAAATCACACACAAATAGTGATTACCCTGTGTGGTATCACTATTTCAGTGAAATTGCATGTTTATTTTATTAATTTTACAAATTATATTTAACTTTGTAGAATATTATTTTTAAATAAACATTTTTATTATTATTATTATTATTATTATTATATTCTGATTCTGTCAGCTATTTCCACTGTTACTTATCACTCTTATGGTTGCTTCAATTCCCCTCTCTCTCTGTCTAAGCTCTATCTAGTGACTATTACCAAAGATGATATATCATCTTTGCTATTACTAAATCATTGATTACATACCAAAAATCAGCTTGACGAAAAATAAAAAGCGAAATGTTCATTATAGGTCTATATTTCTTGTCCAACGATGTAATAAAAATGCAAATGCCTTTCAATTGTTAGTAAAATATCCACCCAGTGACGCTAGCGATGGAAATTTGTAATTGGTATACCCTTAATTTACACAAGCGCTGCGTTTTTTTCTAAGTAATTACGGCATTTAAAACTGCATGTAAATTTATCTATTTAAAATCCTCGAAAGTAACGGACATGGACGTGTTATTTTTACTCGCACGGAACCGTTGCTGTTGTTTTTTCTAGAAAAACTATCGTAGTGAAGTTAAATATTCATAACGGTTCCTGTTACTGACAGACACCGAAAGAACGTAGGGGCAGGCCACATTTTCACGTATAATATCACAAGAGTTTAAATTATTTTTGGAAATTTTCTCGAAATGTTCGTGCTAGAAAATTTCACACCAAAGTTTGGAAAAAATTATCCAATCTCACATCTGTTACAGAGCTTAATAATTACTAGTTTAATAGTATATTACATACCTAGCGGGAAAATACTCTATTTCAGCCGAGCGGCAACGTAAAATACATACGCAAGGCTAGAATGAGTTCCCGCGAGGTTTGTATACTATTTTCTATTTTACTCAGAATCGTTTAGTTGTTTATGGATTTCTAATACTCGCAATCTACCAATAATAATTTCGTTTCAAATATCTGTATTTCATTATGTGATAAGATGCATTATTTTAAGTAACCTGTGATATCGTTGCTAGGTAACAAAACACCATTAATTGTACTGTCGGCTTCAGAATAGCATATACATTTTTAAACGCTAATCGCTTGAATTGAATTAATTTTAAGGATGGCCTATTTAATGTGTACAACCAATCACGGTTTAAATAATAATAAATTTGAAATCAGTTAAACAGTTGTCCATGCCAACATCTTTAATGTTACACAGAGAGGGATGATATTGAGGGAATATTGCAGCATAAGGTATTTTATTGACAAATTTATTATTTTTATTGAAACCCTCGATAATAAATGTTTGTTTAGGATTAAAATCCCTTTTCAAAACATTTTTTTTTATTTCCTTCTTTTAGGTACGTTGTTAGAAATAATAAATAACATTCCATAAAATGAAAGATAAAATATAAAAATATTTATTTTTGAATCTCCAACAGTTTCTAATCAATCTTGATGGTACTAATTTTAATTTTTTTTATGTTGAATTTAATATTCTAAAAGAATTTTTGTTAACGTTTTTCTGTTACTTTCGGATCAAAGTGACCCTACATTTATTTATTTTATATTTTATTTAGTAAATAAATAGGGTGGTAAACATCAAAATGTAGCAATACATTTTAAAAATGAGCCGTCAACGACAGTGTGAAAAAAGTAAAAAATATCTAATAAACATAGATATAATAATCAAATAATTAGGTTGTTTTATTGTTGATTTATTGTTCTTTGTGTATAAATTATTTTTTATACACAACAGACTTGTTTTTTTTGATAAATATAATTTATTATGCTTAAAAATGTTTTTCAATTCGCTTTAGTTATACAAGAAAGCACACGTAAGAAAATACGCCCAGGATTCTACCTCTGTGGTGTGAAAATGTGTAGATATTATTATTTTGTGTGAATTTGTAGATTATATATTTCAGTGCAAAAATGCGAAAAAAAAAACTATTTATTCGAGGCATGACCGACCCTTGTAAATAAACTTAATCCCCAAAAACCATTTAAAGTGGCGTCAAGTTGGTCGGAGACTTTTTATCCTTGCTCTTCAATTAAGGGGTGGCGAAGGTTCAAACTTGTTAAGAACAAATGTGTTTTAACAGATTTCAATGAATTGGCCGTCATTTGAAAGAGTCTTTTCGATTTAATCAGATTCATAACAAAATTAAACAATTTTAACGCCTCTAGGGGAAGCTATGTCAAAAAGTCGACTATTTTCCCATTTTTTCTAAAAAATTTCAAAAGTAATGAGTGAAAACGGCAAGTCTAAATTTATAACTTAATTTTAAGATATCAAATAAAATACTAAGATTTAGACTTGCGCTTTTCACTAATTTCTTTATTTTTTTATACTCTTTTCACCTAAATTAAAAAGGAAAGCATCATTACATTTGAAATTTCCGAAAAAAATAAAAAAAATAATCAACTTTTTTACGTAGAACAAAACAAAATTTACGTAGACAAAATTGTTTAATTTTGATATTTTTGTTATGCATCTGATTAAACAGAAGAAATTTTTTTAAATGACGCAAAAATCATTGAAATCAGTTAAAAAACAAAAAAGTTATACGACATTTGTTTATAACAAGTTTGAACCTTCCCTCACCCCCCTATTTGAAGAGTATTGGCAAAAAGTCCCCAACCAACAATTTTTATAATCTCATCAAGATTTCAAAAATTGTATTTTTAGTATACCTTGCACCCCGTAGCGGACGACTTTCAAACTTGACAAATATTTCCAGCAATTTTTTATGATCGATTTTGTTATAATTTTTTTTTCTTTATGTTGTAATAAACTACCTTGCTTAGTGGGACACCCCACTAAGCGTATATAAAATTTTATTACAATTAGTTTATTCGTTTATTTTTAATGATTTTTTAAAACCCCTAAACACCCCCTTCACATAAGTCAATAAGTTTAAAATATTTAAAAATAAAAAGCATTAATCTTATAAATGTTTTTGTCAATTTTTGTTTAAATCTGATATCTATTTCGTTTTTTAAAAACAATTATTTCTGAACAACACCACAGAACTGGTGACGCCACCACCTCTTCGAAGTGTTTTTTCTTCTTATTATTTTTTATTCCTTAGTGAAGTAAGTAATTGTAGACGTTTTAAAAATTGTCTCTCCTATCTTGTTGAAGCAGGGCGTTTTTTTAACTTCGGTAGGTAAAGGAAATTCACATTTAACATGTATATGCTATTCTAAAGCCGACTGTACTTACATATAATCAAATTGTGTTTATTTTACAAAAATGTCTGATAGTGAATTTGAATGTACGCCACCAGAACTACGGGTAGCTGCAGAGAGCTACTGAAGGAATAAGGGAAGGAAAGGGAAGGAAGAGGTATGAAAACATCTATGAACTATAGGCTTTAGCGTGGCTAAAGGTGTGCATCATACCTCTGAGGCGGTACTTCTTGCTTATTTTTGTGAAATAAGCAAATAAAGTAAAGCCTCCACATTATGGTCAAGATATTTGATGTCGCGAGAAGTATTAAACTTTAGGCATAATGTTGATATTAGTAAATATAGGATTTTTACGATAAGTTGACAATGACGTCAGGGCATAAAATTTTGCGGTGTTGTCACGCAGAGTTGTTTTTTCTTCATCTAGGTTAACTGGTAGTGCTGTGCTAATATTTAAGTTATCAAATGGGAATATTGTGGTTTCCAATAATAATGAAAATAAAATTCATTTATGAATGAATGCAAAAAACATATCTCATATTTATAAAAAAAATTTATGAATAAAAGAATAACTCAAATAATAAGTCATTCTACAACATATTACAATTCAACGAACCAAAAAAGTATTTGAACTCTCTATAATGAATCACCGATTTATCAGATTTCGGAAAAAACATCGAACGATTCCATAAGCGAATTCGTGAAATAGAATCGGGCCTCTGATTAATTGTTGAAAAAAATCGGAATGTGAGAACTGAACGCAAAATCAATAAAACAATTATCCACAATCGAATGTCAAACGTGTACAATACAATAATGACGCGTGGCAATTGGCTCGTGGCAACAGCGCGAATTGTTACCAATTTGTACACGTTTAATTTTCCTAGCTCTTACAAGTAAATCTCATCTACTGCCAGTTATTTTTAAGTTACTTTGTTGGCAATATAATTAACTAGGAATGACGTCATGGTCAACTTATCGTAAAAATCCTATACGCAAAATTGCGGGCATTTTGAAAAGGCAGAATGTGGGGTATCAAGCTAAAAAGTCAAGTGTTTTTTCTGAAGCATCATCGATATATTTTTAAACAATGCAATATCTTCCTCAAAAGGTAATTTTAATGTATTTAGCGCATATTAAATATATGTTATATTAATTTTTTTTAGGTTACTTTAATTATTGGCATTTCTGGAGCCTGTAGGTGCAATGAACTTTTAAAAATGAAAATAAGTGACCTGGATATTTTAAAAAATAATATAATAGTGATTCCTGTCACAAAAACCCACTCTTACCGTACATTTGTATAGCAATTTATTTATGGAAAATGTTAACCGGTTTACAGGACATTGTTTTAGACGTAGCAACATTATTAGCAAATACAGGTGAAGACATCCTACAGTTGAAAAAGTTAGGAGGTTGGAAATCCAACACCGTAGCAGATATGTGGAGAATTTATTATATGGACAAATAAAAATTGCCAATATGTTGTCTTATGTAGAAAATCCAGAAAGGTCGGCGTCATCATCTATTTCTAAAACTAATAATTTTGAGGAACACGGTCTTACATTAACCGTTAATAGTAATCATAATTCCTATGTAACTATTAATATTTATATTTCCAAATAGCTTTCTTTTTGTTATTGTTGTTGTTTCTTAATTAAATAAATGTTGAGTGGATTCTATTCTTACTAAACCATCTTTTAATAAAAAATGACATTGACATTTGCAGGTAAGAAAAATGGCAGATGCTAGCTGGGAAAGTAAAGTAAGCAAGAAGTCACTTCAAAGGTTAGAAACCCATAAATTACTAACCGATTGTAAGTAAAAAATATTATCAACTTTAGTTACATCAAATGCTAAAAGTCAGCTGGGTATTAGTTCATTTTATCGCTCTTTCATAATTTTAGGTCGTTTAGATCATAGAACTTTTGAACTGTCAAAAAATGTCTACTTAAATATCGTGGTAAATACAGTTGACAGAAGCAAACATGAACCCTGGGTGGGCGTGTCCTTGTCGCTGTAGTTGTATTTTCATCTCACTTATGCAGCCACTAAAATTGATATTATCGTTAACATTGGCTCGTGATTGGCTGATTGTGATAACCTTGAAATTAGTTGGCATATTTTCCGCGGACCATGTTTGCTTCTGTCGACTGTAGTCAGAATTAAGGCAACTTATTGGTTTAAAAGTAGAGGTGTGCAATTTTCACTTATAATATCACAAAACCTTAAATTATTTCCGGAAATATTTTTGAGGGCTCCATGACTCTTTTCTTAAAATAGTCGTACGTGAAAGAAAATTTCCTGGAATAATTTAAGCTTGAGTGGTATTCGGTAAAAAAATTTCACACCATAATTTGATAAAAAATTATTAATCCAATCTGACATCTTCTGTAACAAAGCTTAATAATTACTAGTTTAAACGTCTGTACCATAGAGAAATATAATATATTCTTATTTATCTATGGTCTTTACGTTGAGGTTTCAGCGTTTTCTATGGTTTCAGCTGTCAAAAAATTTCCACTTTTTAGTTGCCATGGTACTTAATTAAGGCGTCTTATTGGTTGAAAGTAGAGATGTGAAAGTTTCAAAGGAGAACGGAATGTTCTGATGGCAAGTAGTATGAATGGGTTAACAGTGTGTGAGGGACCGCAGCCCGTCTTGAAGTAAGCTAGGGTAGTGATTCCGAGGCGGGGGTAACGGCGAGTTTTTGAAGTGGGATGGTTTGTAGACATCCTCTGGAGGGTGAATCCAACACTGTTGGGTTCTGGATAAGGACCCATCGAACATGAGTTTCCCATCCCAACCCGAAAAAAAAATATCACGAGTCCTTAAAATGATCGATACATTTTTGAATTTGGCAAAAATACGAAAACAAACTGAAATGTGATAAAATCACTCGTGATTTTATCTTTTATTAAAATTGTGGATTGACTTTAAGTTTTATTGCTACTGTATATCATCCAAATTTGAGAGATGGATTACCTTTTCAATTCATTTGGTTTGTTTAAGTAGTTTTGCTTAAAATAAAAAAGTTTGAGTCTATAAAATAAAAATTTATCCAGTAAAATGTATTTGAGAAAATTGTTTTTTGAACCATTCTGTACAAATACCACTTTATTTAATAATTCATCGATATCTTTTCACTAGGCATCTATACTTTCGCTTTTAGACTCCAATTTTAATTATAAAAAGTAAAGATTCAACAATGACAGAAGATTTAAATTCAAATTGCTTATATTATATGTTGCCCACCTATAATCTTATTTATTAAAACGTTTATAATCAAAAGGCAGAAAGAAAGTAGGTTTACACATAATAGTATTTAATAAATACATTATTTTTTAAGAGAAAATACTCATAATCCTTTGATTTTTCTATAACGTTGACAAATAATATCTTCTCTTAGTAGTATAAGTAAATAGGAGGGGTAACGACACTCGGTGGTACTATGTAGAAGAGGTAAGGGAAACGAAAAAGTCAATGGAAGCTGGCATTAGAACTTGCAAATGTTTTGAATGGATTTCTTTTTTTTTATGGCCGTTTTATAAATCTCATTCTTTAACAGGCGCTTCTTTATTGACATAATCAATGTCCTTACCCCTCCTATTGATTAAACCTGTACACCAGATAGTGTTGAAGGTAACATAAAAATACAGTGATAATTTGAATAAATATTTATTTTTATACCTAATCACATAATTATTTTAAGAGAAAATTGCCAAAATGACAATTATTAAGCATATCTATTTAAAGTTTACCTACAATACCACATTTATCTGTAGGTACCTATCTAAATGTTTCAAATACATGCAGAACCAGGTTAGTTTTAAAGTACCTATCTATTTGATTTTTGATTGTCCTTTATATGAATTGAATTGTGTTAATATTAACAATATTTTTAGATAATATAAATAAATGTTGATTTGTTACCTATAAACAAAAAAATTAATTATATTATCAGTATAAAACGGAATGATTGGCTAGCATTTAGCACAAAACATTGTTTTCATTGGACGAAATTACAAAACTGTAATATTTTGACATTAAAAAAAATAATCAAAATAATTTTAAATATTTTTATTAATCGTAATATACTTAATAAAATGTGGTGAAACCATCAGGACTACGTTTTAAGCTTGCTCTAAATTTTACAAAACTTAAAACCGTTACAGCTGAAATGGAAAATATCTCTCAGAGAATATATGTTAATGAATAGATGATGATCCAGTAGCCGGCCCGATAGAACCGACTGGATGTTAACTGATAAACTAAAATACGTAGAACGGCATAGCATTAGGGGTTGTAACAGTCAGAAGTGGGTGAATGGATGTGTGCATATATGTGGCACTGACAGATAGTTGCTGAATCGATGGCAATGGAATAAATGTTTACATTGTTTCACTCCAAACACTGGAAGTTGGTTTAACTATAGAAATTCGTCAAATTTCATCAATTACTAGCCGAGCTAAGTAACCTAAATTAAAAACTGATCATCAAAGAAAACTTTAAACAAAAACAAAAATAAGCAAATATATTCTTTTTTTTTAAGTACGGATTTATTGAAAACCCTAAAGTAAACTAAAATACATTTGGGTGTCAAAACACCGAAGAAACTTGGTAAACAAAAATAAATATTAAAAAAACAAAAATGATCTAAATCCACACAAGTAAAATATTCCAAAACATCTAAAATAGACGTGAAAAATCCTATATTTTCCGGGTCCGAAGCTGAGAGATAAGCAAACTAAATTTTGGATAGTCACACTTGTTCTTAATACGCGACATTTTTCCCATCCTGCTATGTCAATGAAGCTTTTCTTGTACCATACTATGCCGATTCTATTTACGCTTAACAAGCGTGGTAATATTTAACGAATTGATAGCAAATATATCCAAAAAGTTTTTTTTACAAACTCTTTTTACGTTACCCTGACTATCTGAAATAGCAAAAGCTATATAGTTCAGCTATCTGCTGAATCATCGTAGAGGTAATGGATTTTGATATGAGCTATGGCCTTGAAAATAGGTGCGCGGTAATGCAAGGCAACAACGCACTAAATTTATAAAATGTAAACTAAAACATCGGTTTGGTTTTATGACAGAGCCATAGTATACTTATAGTCCAGTCAAATCATGTTAAAAATAACATGATTTTATTGCAAAATATTAATATAAAATTTCTAGCAATAATATTTAGTAAAATAAATAAATGAAATAAATGCATTGCCCCGTACTCCTGATTAGTAATTCTTAATATTTATAAATTATTTCTTGATAAGTATATTTATATTTAAATATCTAGTTGCCGCCTTTATTAGATTTTTTGTACGTTTAACAGGAACAAGTTTAATTATAAATAAAGCAGTATCACCTACCGGACGTGTATTGGATATTTTATTTCTTTCTGTTTTTATAAATTAGTTTTAAAATCCTTGATTTTGTTCTTAAAAGTCAAATTACCTAAAAACTTTACAAATAATTGGAATTTTCCTGACCGCACATTAAATAAAACAATTTACGGACGTGTATTGAATATTTTATTTCTTTCTGTTTTTATAAATTAGTTTTAAAATCCTTGATTTTGTTCTTAAAAGTCAAATTACCTAAAAACTTTAAAAATAATTGGAATTTTCCTGGCCGCACATTAAATAAAACAATTTAAAAATTTTTCTGGGTATAGGTCAAAATATATCTTTATTCATATTAAACTGTAATCACAACGTTTCGGCTATGGGCCATCATCAGGTATATATAGAAAAAACTAAAAAAAATTTAAATAAATCACAATGCAGAATATATTTTTTTTCAAAAACTTACAAAATCACTCAGTAAGCATACATCTAAAATTATATTAGTTTAAAATATTTGAAGAAATCGATGTGGAACAAAATTGTAAAAACTGTAAAAAAGTAAAAAATGTAAAACTATCACATAGGCGGATAATAAATATTTTAAATAAATTCAAATCAAAATCAAGATAGGTATATAAGACAAGACCACACAAATTATTCAATTAAAGGAAAATAAATTGATGGTAAACAATCCAAATCAGTGTAGCTGTTAACACTATGTAAATCTATCTTTATTTCGACCATTTCCAGAAAGTTTCGTTTGATTAAATCACTTTCCTTAGAGACAATTTTAACATTTTCGAAATCAAAATGATGTCTAATTACAAGGTGTTCCTATCTTTCTCACCTTAGTTTTTGCGTAGTTTGTTTGCTTAATCGAAAGCGTTCAAAAGATAGTGGCGCCCTTAACCCTTATATACCACCAATCCTTTCTATAGTAAGCATTAACTTGGAGTCGATTAGGGGGATTAGGGGTCGATTTTTGGTTTGAGATTGGTAAATAACCTTTTATTTAGATTGTTGATAGATTAATGTGCAGCATTTATATTAAACTTTCTAAGAAATTTAGAAATATTTTCAGATAGGTACACCTTGTATATAAGGAAGTGTTATATAATGATTAGGTTGATTTATTTTGAATGACATTGAGCTATTATAGTAATTGTGGATTTTTTTTTAATTATAGGATTAAAAAGAAAGTGATGGGATATTTATTATTTCTTAGAACGTCTTTAATTTTTTTAATACTGTCAGGTCTGTTTTTAGATGGGAAAGTTTAATTGCCCTGTCAGTAAGGCTATTTACAACACTACGTTTGTAGGTGGTGTGGTGGGAATGCTTGAGTTAAAATTTAGGTATCGTCCAGACCAAATTTCTTTGGTAAACCAATTAGTTTCAATTTTACCACTATTATCATATTTTAACGATATATCAAGAAAATTATTAGTATGGTTGTTTTCTTTTTCAAAAGTAAAGGGTGAAAATTATTAAATAATTGGTGTATATTTTCAACTTTATGGTAAGTATTTTGTCACTAATTTATGGAATATAATCATTATTTCGAGAACCGTCGAGTTATGAGGGTAATCCCGAAACAGGTCGATTTTTGTTATTAAATACCCATGTTATAACGTACATGGAGTAAGGATGACGTCACCGGTGTGGGTGTAGTGACGTAATCGTTAATTTTTGTAAATAGAAATTGGTATAATGCGACACCTCATTTGAAGGAGAATTTAATTCTCTACTTAACGACATTACATTTGTAACTAAAATATTTTTTAAGGGTACAAAAACATTTTTTTTTAATTAAATTCAACCAAATTACAACTAATGATTTAATTCATAACGTACCTTAAAGTAACCAAATTATGCATAATAAATATTTTAAATTAAATGCTCGAAATGCCCTCCATCGGTTTCTTGATAATATGCGAATCTACGGACACATTCATCAAGTACATTGCGGATGACTTCTGGAGTAATGAGACTCATTTCATGCCTATCTTTTAAGTTCTGAAAATTTTGGGGTCTATTGACATAAACTTTTGATTTTATGTAACCCCACAGGAAAAAGTCTAGTGGTGTTAGATCTGGCGACCTTGCTGGCCACTCTATAAAATGTCGTCTTCCGATCCGTCTCCTGGGAAAGCAATTATTTAAAAATTGACGTACTTCACGTGCGTAATGCGGAGGGGCTCCATCTTGTTGAAACCAGATATTGTCACTAGGTAAATTTGTATTATTGACATTTGGATACATGTTAGTAAGGACAGGTATAAGTTGATTTCTCAAAAAAGTTAAATAACGTTCTCCTGTTAGATTTTCTTCAAAGAAAAAAGGGCCAATGATTCTGTCATCGATGATCCCTGCCCATACATTCCCTTTCTGAGGATATTGCGTGTGTGCCTCAGTCATCCAATGTAGGTTTTCTTGACTCCAATACCTACAATTTTGACGATTCACGGTACCATGTATCATCGGAAAAGAGGATTTGATTGATGTAACGTGGATTGCCGATACATAAATCCTACATGATTTCAGAAAATTGAAGCCGGCGATCGGGATCGTCGTCGTTTAATTCCTGGTGTAGTTGAATTTTGTAGGGATGGTATTTTTCTTTTTTTAAAATACGTAATACCGATCGTTGGGAAACTCCAGCATATTCACCCATTTGTGTTGAAGTACTATGAGGATTGTCATGGACATTTAATAAAACATCAAGTTTCACATTGTCTTCAATTTTAGTACGCCCAGCGTTTGGAATATGTTTAACGTGCCCAGTTTCTTCAAATTTTCGGACTATTTTACTTACTGTTGATTGGCTGATGGGTCTGTCTGGATATTTTGCGTTGAATAAATTGCATACCTCGTTCTGTGTTCTTTTTTTATCTCCACATCCGTTAAGAATTAATATTTCTATGCGTTGTGTTTCATTTAGGTGAGCCATAATTTAGTATTCAAAAGTAAAAATTACAATTGACAACTGATGACAATTCACAAAATCAAAAAATATTTACGACAATAAATATTACAGTAACTATGCCAATATCAGTTGCTTGATTTAACATTTGACAAAAAGTTTCAGTGTTTATGAGATAAAGTTTTGTGACCATTATTATTTTTACTTATTTTTGCTTTTTTAAGTATTTATTTCAGAAAGTCATGGCAGGAACCGATGGATGGCATTTGGAACATTTAATTTAAAATAATTATTATGCATAATTTGGTTACTTTAAAGGACATTATGAATTAAAGCATTAGTTGTAATTTGGTTGAATTTAAATAAAAAAAATGTTTTTGTACCCTTAAAAAAATATTTTAGTTACAAATGTAATGTCGTTAAATAGAGAATTAAATTCTCCTTCAAATGAGGTGTCGCATTATACCGATTTCTATTTAAAAAAATTAACGATTACCATTACTGGCACTTAGATCAATTAGCAAAAATATATCTTTGGACTTTGTTTGCAACTACTACCCTTTTTGATTGTCAGTTACATCTCATAGTGGGACAAGGGCATGGGTACATAGAACATATAGGTGGAAAACAAATGAAAATTTATATTTTGGCACTTAGATTACTTAGCTCGGCCACTCTTATTGTCATTCATGCAAACATTTAAATATAAAGTTGATACTATTGACTTAAATCCTCGAACAACAATGAACAACAATTGCCCGGATTGTTGAAGGGGACAGTGTAAATAAATAAAAACAAGTAAAACAAACAATGAACGGATGAACAAGTGTAAACAGACCAACAGACTAAAATTAAATACTTAAAAACGAGCATTTAAGATTAGTAAAAAGATATAAACAAATTAAATAAAAATAGAGGATACTATAAACAAACCTCACAAAATCACCAACTAGATAAAATACGCCACATTATTGCGACGTTACTGTCACCATTATTTGACATAAGTCATAGTATTATATCCAAACAAACTGTGGCCTTATGGTAATTAGTTTGCATTGAATTTTTTTATACTATGGATTTTCTTGTTTTTTGTAGAGCTTTTGACATTATAGTGCTATATAAACACATTATTATCATTAAGGAATAGTTTGAGTTATATTTAAAAACAATCCTTTTCATAAAAAACAAAATAAAACTTCTTTAAATACAACTCGAAATATTCCTTAACGATAATAATGTGTCTATTTAGCACTATAATAACTCATAAACAATAAAATACATAATATAAAAATCTTCAATGCAAATTAACTACAATAAGGCAACATTTTGTTTGGATGTAAAATTAAATAAAAAGAAAGATAGAAACTTGAGAATTAAGTTTGATTATTAAAGAGAAGGAGAAGAAGAAAACATTATAAATCTTAAGCATTATAAAATAATAAGAGTAACCATTTTCTTAAAAATATGTCAAAAGACTGCTTCAACCAGTAGTAACTACAGTCAAATAAATAAAATTATATATGGTAGCAGCAAACAATTGGCTAGAAAATGTTTGTGAGGTTATGTTTAGGTCAGTAATACGCGAACATTTTTTCGATAGTTGGTACTGCAGTATCTGTCAGTGGAATGGGGAAAACAGTAATATCAGCCATTTGATTCAATATTAATTCAACCATTTCTATTCTTAAATTTTTGTGGTAAAGTTCGTTAGTGAAATATGGTACCACAATTGGTTTATTTATTTTAAAACACTGCTCACAAATAACACGCAAACAAATGGGGAATGTGTTTGTTTTCCCCTTTCTACCTTTGCTCGTTTTCGCCAATAACAAGGTTAAATTAATAATGATAATAAGCAAACATTGTAGTATATACTAAGATTATTAGTAAAATTAGAAAGAATCAAAAACACTTATTAAATAAAGAGTGGACAACGGAACAAAAACCAAATGGAAGACGAAAGTAACATCTGTTATAAACACGCAAATCATTAAAATGTTGAATCTGGAACCGTTGGCGAAACTGATACCGAAACCGTTTACACTACTACTACACCAACACACACATTTAACCGCCTGACGCGGTTAAAAAACCTTCGGTCTCTGAAGAAGATAACTTGGTTATCGAAATGCGCGTCAGGTGGTTAAAAGTGTGTGTTGGTGTAGTGGTAGTGTAAACGGTTTCGGTACGCAAATCATTAAAAGGGAAGACGAAGAAGTATATAAGGATCTTTTGGTTTCAACTGTTCATTTAAACATAGAACTTTGCTTGTAATTGTGAGAAAACACTGCCGAAATATTTTATCGTACCTAATGTAGAGGACGCTGAACACGATTAACTCTTGTGAAAAAACAATTATTTGTCCATTAAAGCAAATAAAGTTGTATTAATCCCATCCATAAGAAAACCCACTAGCAAATAAAGCATAAAAAAAAACTTTTAATATGAACACAGGAAAATGGCATTTGCATTTAAAAATATACTGCACTTATTTAGTTAATTTGTCAGTGTAGCATGAAATAGAATTTTGTCACGGGATTACCAACTACATGCCAGCTATCTTGGCATTGAATGCAAATTTAAAAAATAGGGAACGCCGATAAAAATATTAATATTTTATTTTTTCACTGTTCTTTTGTGGTTTAGGGTAATATGAAATAAAATGTTACCGAATCATAAAATCATTTTCTACTTGTTAAGAGTGTTCCTGGCTTGTTTTTTTTATTGCCTCGGGCATAGCGGCATATTTAGTTCAAACAAATTCTATGAGAGGGAAAAAATATTTCCAAAAGAAGACTTTTATTTGCGAATTCGCTAAGAAAATAATATTTAATATTTTGTTTCGTTTACACAAACAGAATATTTCGTACAAGTATAAATATCGTTTTTTCAGTAACAATATAGCATATTTTCCCTTTTCAAATACCAAAGCCAAGGCAACCTTTTGGTTATAAGCTTTTTTTCACACCAGTCAACAATTTCATTTTAAAATAATACATTTAAAAAATATTACAAAACTTAATTCTGTATAATATATAAGTTCATTCTCCACTTTTACTTTTTAATTTCCTTGATATCAATTTTATATTAAATTTGAACGTTAAAATTAATCGTTAGCACTCTTTTGGAGACATCAAAGACGAAAATTTCGTTTGTACAGTGACAATATGAAAATTATTAATGATCGGTTTAAGAATTCCCGACAGTTGTGTCAGTCACAGTCCGTGACTTGAGAGTTTTCCTATCCGCAAACGTTTAGTAAGTAGGTACATACATACAGATAAAAATGAATCGCAGAAAGGTATTAACACCAAACTGGATTATTTTTTATTGTTTTGATGATTCGTATAAAAGAAAAATTTAAGAAAGTTACGCAGTATAATAGACAAAGAAAATTTTTGCACGTTTATCTAAAAAATTAGCTTTTTTAGTTCAATGACAGCTGTTTCGATATTCTATCATCGTTAGGTTGACAAATTAAAGTTACATTGAGTAGCGTTAAGACTAGACCAAGTATGGAAGTAATAATACATAACAATATTAAAGCTTTAAGATCAATATATCTATGCAATAATATAGAAAATCAGGAAAAAACTATATCATGATGATCTTTACAATAACTTAATGCATATGTGTTACTTTTATGTCTTATCTATATATAAAATGAAGACTTAATCAAAGTAAACAGTTTTCATATTGGAGAACTTATTACTTTTAAAAAAATATTTCACCTATCTTTTTTTGATCTATATAAGATTGATTTAAAATTATCCAAACAACAATATCAAATAGACATAACGAATATAACCAAAGATATTTTAGGAAAATAGTGCCTTAAAATGTTTATTTTATATTTATCTAATTTGAGCACTTTTGGGACATTTTTTGTACAGTCTCTATTTAGTTACCTACACTTCGTCTGAAAAATTTTGTAAAAGCAATATCTTTTAGATAGCATAAAATTAATAATTTTTTTTACATAAGAAATAATCTATTTTATATCTATTTTACACAAATCTAATTTTTGTGGTTTTTTAGCAATATTTCGACTATATGTTTTTATTAAGAAAAATTTAATTTAAAAAATATCAAAGCAACTATATTCAAAAGACATAAGAAATACTACTAAAAATATTTAAGTCTGAAATATTGTTTGATAAATGTCTATTTTATGTACATCTAACTTGTGTACTTTCAAGATATTTTTTGCAAATTCTTTATTAAGTTATTTATATTAGGTCTAAAAAATAGCACAAAAACCATATCTTTTAGATGGCATAGTATGAAGAATATTTTATTTTACACGAAAAATAATCTATTAATGTCTATTTTACGTATATCTATAATATAGAAAAAATACCATCTATTATGTATAATTTCATAGATTAAGCCGGTTTTAGATTAACCTGTGTTGCTTAGATATTATAAAAAGCGCTATTAGTTTCGGTCTTAGATCATCATGAGGCTAAAAATAAAAAGGTACAGTTAAGGAACATAAAGACCGGTGTATAACAGTAAATATTAAGTTAAACAGCTAAGTCTTGTCTTGTCAAGTGTTGCCCAATCTGTATTTGATAGGGAAAACCATCACCACCGTTGGCCCTTATAGGCTTTGATTCGGTTCTATGTTAAAATCAATATCCAATGATTCCAATTTTACTAACAATTTCTGGTGTAGTGATTGTGAATGTTTCCTTATAGTTATTACTTATTTTTAACTGGTAAGTAAACGTTTGTAATTTTTTAAACACTTAAAAAAATGTTTATAACTTTCGCTGTCTCGCTTTCAATTTGATTTTAAATCACAAATAAATTTTCACCAGTAACTTAATAATCTACTTTTTGAACTGTTACTCTATCTTTATTGTCTCATTCGCGAATCTTCTTTTAAACGATATAAAGATCCTTGTTCTACACATCACAAATATATGCACATAACTATCTGTTCCAGAAAATTTCCATTCCAAACAATATGTATTATACATAATACAAAAATATACAATAACATTATAAATAAATAAACTTATAAACTAAGTTTCCTCTATGAATTTAATTGTACGTTGCCAATAAATCCGTCTACATATTATTATAGTCCAAAAAATAATAGGTTATATTTTAGCGATGGCAAGTTATTCATAATCAATATTAATTATTACGTTTTCTAGTCTACATCAATTATTATATTTATACTTGGTATAAGTTTTGTACCTATCTTTGATTATCTAATCATTAGGTTAAGTTAGGTTAACATGTTGATTCTGGATGGATCCAACGTAGGCCGGAGACTCGTTGTGATGCCGTATGGGGTGGTCACTACCCCCACCACTACCGTGAGAACCAGTGGCTGCTGTTGATGAACAGCATGAGGCTTTTTACACCAACCGATTGAAAGTTGGATAGACTGCCCAAATAGGAGTGACCCAGAGCCAAAAATATTTTTCCGGATAGGGCAGGGCAGTGACAGAGTAAGTGGACCATCGTCTCTTCCTCCTCTCCTCTCGCTATCCCAGTTTGGTTAGATGAAGTATTTTCTTCCGGAGGAGCAACCTTCTTTCAGCAATAGGTGCCCATGGTGTAGTATTAGCGGATATAGCTGTGAGCATCATACCATCTCTTGCTAGATCGTCCGCTTTACAGTTGCCTACTATGTCCCTGTGACTGGGTACCCAGACAACATTGACCCTTGTTTTAGTCGCCATCTCATTTAAGGTTTTGCGGCATTGCATAGTCACCTTTGAGGTCAGGAAGACTGAGTTTAGGGACTTGATGGCCACTTGGTTTTTTGTTAGGATAGATATTTCATTGGATTCAAATCCAGTTTGAAGTATCCATTTGACCAAAGCCCTAAAAATGATCCTACACCTGACACCACTAGACCTATATGAAAAGTAGTGTGCAGCCAGTGCGGCTCTTACACTCAATGCAGTCTCACCATGCTACGGCCATTTGAAAATTCTGGAAGAATTGAACATTACACTATATAATACAGACTACACAAAACCCATCCCGATGTTCAATAGCAGTGGTTTCAGTGGTCATTTCAACTGGAGAAGATTGGACGCCGAACCTAGTCAAGCCAAGAGGAACAATCTTGTATACCTACAGATGGCTCAAAACTAGAGGGGAAAGTAGGGTGTGGAGTCTTCTTAGAGTCCCACCCCTTAATCCATCATTCCGCTTGTCGGAATGGCTATAAATGAAACAGTCAAATGGATGTCTAATCATTAGTTAGTTTAAAATACAACAGTGAAATCAATTTTTTTTCATAATAGCATAAAACATAATAGAAAACAATACGGGTAACTTAGAACTTTAACGTTTGTATTACGGTAGGAGTAAGTTTCATGTTTAAAATTTATTTCTGTTTATCATTTATTATTGAAATTATTTCGTTGCTTTTAGAAACTATTCCAAAAAACTTAAAATAAGTACTTTTGTTAACTGATACCACTTAGTAACCGTATACAATGTTTAACGGTATACAATATATTTAGATGGTACACCTCTTTATGCAAATTATATTACAGCTCCTCCAAGCACCCCATCAGCTTAACATGAACATTTCCACCAGCAAAACTAAATCCATGACAATCGCCAAAGATCCACTCTGATGCAAGCTATTAGTGAAGTATAAATCCATAGATCAGGTGATGCAATTCAGATATTTGGGCATCGACATATCAAGCAATCAAGACTGCGGGATATAGTATGGTCGAATCCTTATAGGCGTACAGTCAGCAAAATAAGAATCAACAAGACCGATTAGACCGATCGCTAGATGGCATAGAAGTACGCGAAGAACCAACAAAATGAAATAAATGTTAAGGGTGGCCAAAATGAAAACATTAAGAACAGGTTTATGAAAAATGAGGAGACACAGACTGAGAAATATGAACATCAGAGACTAGTGCGAAATTCAGGATTTTGTAAAATGGGTAGACAGCGCAAGAGACATTGGTACAACCATGTTAGAAGTATGAACGAAAGCAGAAAAGGCGGCCTAAAAGTTGGATAGTTAGAAATCCACCCCCAGGAAAAATGCTTAGGCACCTCCAAAATGAACAAATCGACAAATCTAAATAAGTAGAAGAGGCTATTATAAGACAATTCATGTTTAAATAAGTGTATTTAGTTTAATTCATTAATTTATAATCGTTTCAGTATACACATTTTGGACATATAAGTTTGTAAACGCCATTTACAAAGTAACACATCCGTTCAGAACAATTCCTGAACTAACAGAAAGGTTTCAAGAGAGATGGGATTCATTTAAACCCCAATTATGTAAAGATTAAGTTAATACTGATGAATCACAAAGAATTTCGGCAACCACAAAAAGTAAAGGCGTTGTTACTCAGGAGTGTTTATAGTGTGTTACCCTGTTTACATATAAACGAACAAAATTAACTTATTTTGACGTATAGACGTTAAGATATAACTAATTTTTAATAATAAGTAAACTCCGCTTCGTTTGATGCATTATTTGATTTATCGTTTATGTAATATAGAAATTTGAAAAAGTTACGCTTAAATATAGCAAAAAGTTTATAATTTTTCGGTTCGTGATATTGTAGCAAGATATTAAGAAAACAAATTTAAAGACTTTCTTTGTTTTTGATGTGAATACCAAAAAAAATAAATGCAAAAGTTGTTGCTGTTGCTATTTCTTGACCTCATTTTAAACGTTAGTTTTGGTTATGCAGAAAATATTTGCTATAGCGAATGCTAAAGGCTAGCTGTGAATTTAAGCGGAGGAGCATGTAACGAAGTTACTTAAATTATGTTTAGTTCCGTATATTCCAATGACTCCGCACTGTATTATTGATTAAAATAAAACCGGATTTTGTTGAAACGACGCGCAACTGCTAATTAGTTAAGTAGAGGGGATACGGTTGGGTTAAACGGATCGAAAAGAGAAACATTTTTGGAAGTCGATCGCCAGCCGTCTAAGAGGTAAACACGTACTCTCCGAGAAAACCGTTAGAAGTGGGAGAACCGATAGCTAGCTAGGGATTTCAGAACAGTTAGCAAGGCAGTTGATCACCGACACGAAATAGTGCCACCACGTGCAGTCCTGAGCCGCATTAAGGAGAACCGGTAAGAAATACTTAATAATTATTTAGATTGGGGAGTCGGAAAGAATTCTAAGTCCGATATTGGAATTCTGCGCAAGTCGTTAGATAGGAGTGGGAGATCCGTTGAATACATAAATCCGTAGATCATTAGAGAGGTCAGTTAGCTACCAGCCGTTTACAGTGCCACCACGAACAACTACTGCTCCGTTTTGGTAAGAAAAGCTTTATAATAGATTTGTAGAGTTTCAGGTTCTATTCTGCCGGCCGAATTCTTCATATACACAAACGTAAGTCCGTATTCCGAGTAAGATATCTTAGGTGAGGTATTTTTGCCCTTGCTATCCCGCTGATAAGGAAGGCCGAGTGCCGGGTGGGATTCACAGGTACTCCGGCAGTTTAGTAATCTTTATTTTGCGTCGGAGACACTAGGTGGGTATCACGAGTGTCTCCAACGGTAGTATACCCTTATCAGCCCGCTAGTAAGGAAGGCGGAGTGCCGGGTGGGCATCACAGGTACTCCGGGCGTTTAGTCATTTTCCGTTTTCCCTTGTTATCCCGCTGACAAGGAAGGCGGAGTGCCGGGTGGGTATCACAGGTACTCCGGTAGTTGCGTAATAGTTTTTGTGCGTTGGAGACACTAGGTGGGTATCACGAGGGTCTCCGACGGTAGATATACCTTTATCAGCCCGCTAACAAGGAGGAGGAAGTACTAGGTGGGTATCACGAGTACTTCCCAAATTCATGAAAAAAATAATAGAAACCGATCCTAAGGTACTTTCCGTATAGATAATATTGCAATCCGGGTTTTCGTAGTCCCCAAGAATAGAACCTAACCTACTATCATAGGAGTTTGGTAGCAATTTGTATGTACCCCGCATGTAGAATATCCGCTTGGTAATTAGACCGCCCGCTTTTTGTAAAAACCGCTTTCGCATATCACTCCGCCGTGAATAACCCCGCATTCATCATTCACACGAAGCATGGTAGCTTTTGCGTAACATTCTTTGCACACCTCCACCATCCCCGTTAAACCCCGACCTGTAACGAATTTGTATACTTATTTGTTGTTGTTAATAATAAATAGAGTTTAGGAAATATTGTGTATTTTTATTCCACTGTTCGTATTGAAGTGTGATTGTTATAGCCGTGAAACTTCAGGTATCCGACCCAGCCGGGTAATTAAAGCCTACCCTTCTGGCCGCCACTTAAGTAGGTCAACACCATAAAGACCCCTGGAGTATTTCTTCTTCACTGAAGCTGCCCGAGTAGTGTCCTTCGGCACTTAAAACCGAAGGTGGCGCCCGAGGCAATCCGAAACCTGCATTAAGGTGTCAACGAAGACGTAGCGACGCGAAATTACGTCACAAATTTGGCGCCCGAGTAGGGACCGTTTTATGGTACACCATATCCGTTGGAAATCCGCTGACCCGTTATTTTTTTTGTTACCGATTGTCAACTTCGGCTATCAAGAAAGCCATAGCCCCGTGTGACACCTCGTTAGATAGGTTTCCGAGAGCGCAGAAGCGAATACCCCCACCTACTGACCGACGGAAGAGACCGTTTTGAAGATTCCCTCCTGCGAAGGGGAGTGAAGTTCTGACTGTGAACCGAGTAAGACGTGCGACGATCGAATACCTCCAAAATGTCAAAAGGAAGGATAGGACCCAACGATACGACAACCACCGGTACAGGGTCTACCAGACCCCACAACCCGCCCAGTCCGGGTATAGTAGGAGATTCTAGTGACACTCGCGTAGGATGGGTATACTTGTTAAGGAAAGAAGAATTGGACGCAGAACTACCGAAATTCAACTTGGAAGCCATAGGCACTGTAGATGAGAAGCGGAAACGCCTGGTTAAGTTTCTCCGAGAAGGTAAACCTGAAACAACAACACCTCTACCGCCACCACTAATGACTCCCGTCCCCGTTGGAACATCCGCCGTCACCTGCAGCACAACTACAGCGACTCAATTAGGAACCGCCCCGACCATCACTGTAAGTAATGCACTCCAAGGCACTCTAGTCGGAATTCAGTCCCACCCGTCACAACCTGATCCGTCTTCTAAAACAATAATGTCGCCGCTAAGAGTAAAAGACTGGCATATCACTTTTGACGGAAATACCGACCCAGCCGCGTTCCTAGAGAGATTGGAAGAAATCAGGGAATCACAGGGAAATTCGGCCGACCGCGTTTTGCAAGCAATGCCGGAACTACTGCACGGAATGCCGGCATTATGGTTTAGAAATAACCGTAACTATTGGACAAATTGGAGAGAGTTCTGTACCGCCTTCCAAGACTTCTTCTTTCCGGTCAACTACCGTATTGACCTGGAAGTGGCTATCAGTAGACGAACACACCGTTTACAAGAAGACAGCGCCTCCTACATCACGGATCTACAGACATTAATTCACTGACATGGAAGCATCACCCCAGAGCAAGAACTTAACTGGCTCTACCGCAATTTGCATCCGGAATTTCGACTTCAGATTCGTAGGACCGATTTTTCCGACATTCAGGGATTTGCCAAAGCCGTCCGGGAATATGAGTTGTTACGATCAGAGATCCAACTCACACGGACACCCGCTGTGACACCACGTATCCCACCATTCCGCCCAAACACGACACCGCCCCCTAGAAACGCGGATGGACAGAATTCAGCAAACCAGAGACAAAACACGAGAAGGCCAGCCGAAAGACCACAAGAATGTTGGCGATGCGGACAAACAGGACACTTTAGGAGCCAATGTAGAGAGGCTCCCCAGATCTTCTGCTCCAGATGTAAACGAGAAGGAGTAATGTCACGTGATTGTCCGTGTCCACGATCGGAAAACTGATAGGGCGCTGCGACGAACCGAGGCCCGTGCAGCAAAGCCCTGATGACGCCTCACTGACCGTACCGTACGAGGACAACCGACCGCATATCTCCGTCCGTATACCAGGTGGAACCGTAGAAGCCTTAATAGATACCGGAGCCGTAATCTCCTATGTGGGAGACAGGATAGCCAGACAGTGGAGCACACTGGGAGTGGCAAAGACTTCAACCACTGTAAGCTCGGCCAGATTGGCAAACGGAGAGACCGTAAGCGTCCCGGAAAGATATCAGGTGGAGATCCAGATTGGAAATCACCGTTTTAAGGAGACTTTTGGCCATCTACGTGGATTATCCTCCGACATGGTCATAGGAATGGACGTTCTCCGAAAGAGACATTTTTCCCTTGATTTAGGGAGTGGAAAAGTTTTGGTGGACAACCGTCCCGTCACTGTGGATGCTAGGCCCGTACCTTGTTTCCCCATTGGCACCACTGAATCTAGGCCACCCCTAATACTGACTCCAGACGAAGAGGACCGATTAAAAGCCTTCCTGCAAGAGGAATTACCGTCATTTGAGGACATACGAGGGGTAACACCGTTATTGGAGCACCGGATCCGCCTTTTAAATCCGGAACCGATAAAGCAACGTTATCGACCTCAGAATCCCCGAATGCAGGAAGTGATCAACGCGGAAGTAGATAGGATGTTGGAAGAAGGAATTATAGAACCCTCAGAGAGCCCATGGAGCTCGCCGGTAGTCATCGTACGAAAGAAAGATGGCAAACCAAGGTTCTGCATCGATTTCCAGAAAGTCAACTCCGTCTCCGAGAAGGATGCCTATCCGTTGCCGTTCATCAACGCCGTACTAGACAAACTCCGTAGAGCCCGCTATATTTCAAGTATCGACTTGCGACAAGGATACTGGCAAGTGGCACTCACAGAAGACAGCAAACCAATCACCGCATTTACCGTCCCCGGCAGAGGACTATATCAATTCCGTGTTATGCCCTTTGGACTTCATGCCGCTCCCGCTACATTTCAGCGCCTGATGGATAGAATTATTGGACCGAAGATGGACCCGTATTGTTTCACATACTTGGATGATATCATAGTGCTAGGAAGCACTTTCGAGGACCACCTCGCTAATCTCCGTGAAGTTTTTCGCCGTCTTCGCGCCGCTAATCTACGTGTTAACCCAGAGAAATGTGAGTTTGGAAGAAGATCCCTTAAATATCTCGGCCACAGTAACATCCGAAGGAATCTGCACCGATCCAGGGAAAGTGGACTCCATCGTAGGACTAACAGCCCCAACTAATGTACGTGGCCTAAGACGATTCTTGGGGATGGCCTCATGGTACAGACGATTTGTACCAGCTTTTTCGGAAGTAGCAGCCCCGTTACACCGCCTACTAAAGAAGAATCGCCGTTGGCAATGGGGACCAAAACAAGACGAAGCTTTTGAAAAGCTCAAAACCTGCCTAACGGAAGCACCAGTCCTCGCCTGTCCCGATTTTGACAGACCCTTTACACTTCAGACAGACGCTTCAGACCAAGGCATCGGCGCAGTTCTGACCCAAAACAGCGACAATGGCGAACAGGTGATAGCATGCGCCAGTAGGTCCCTGACATTCGCCGAAAAAGCCTACTCCGTGACCGAGAAAGAGTGTCTAGCCATCGTATGGGGAATCGAGAAGATGCGTCCCTATTTAGAAGGATACCATTTTACGGTCATTACGGACCACCAATCGCTCCGCTGGCTTCATTCCATCAAAAGCCCAGCAGGCCGTCTCGCTCGTTGGAGTATGTTCTTACAGCAATACGACTTTGAGGTCAGATACCGACGAGGAGGATTGAATAAAGTCGCCGATGCCCTGTCTAGAGAACCTAGAGAAGATTCCGAAAAAGTTATGGAAGGAATAACCACCGTCGAGCCGTTAACAGGATGCTCGTGGTACGAAAAGAAGAAAGCAGAAGTCCAACAGAATCCTGAGGCGTTTCCCGACTACTGCATCCGAGACGAGCGCTTATACCGTCATTTCTGTGACTCTAACGACCTCACGGAGCCAGAACTAGCCGACCCATGGAAACTGTGTGTCCCTAAGCCGACACGATTAAACGTGTTGAAGGAAATGCACGATGCACCGACAGCATGACACATGGGTATTGCCAAAACCATAGGAAGAATTGTTGCCCGCTACTATTGGCCCGGAATGTTCCGTGACATAACCAAATACATCCGTAGCTGTGAGTCCTGCCAAAGATACAAGTCCTCTCAGAGGAAACCTGCCGGAAGGATGCAACCCTCCCACAACCGTCATCCTTGGGAGTGTGTCAGCACAGATTTAGTAGGACCCTTGCCTAGGTCATCGAAAGGAAATACCTTCCTAGTAGTGTTCCAGGACCGTTTCACCAAGTGGGTACAGTGTCGGCCAATACGTAAAGCCACTGCTAAAGCCGTCACGCAAGCTTTGTATGAAGACATTATTACCCGCTTTGGTTGCCCTAAGGTGGTTCTAACAGATAATGGAACTCAATTCACGGGACACCTGTTTGACGACATGCTGAAAGAGCTTGGAATCACACACCGCCGTACACACCTCAGGCCAACCCCGTGGAAAGAGCCAACAAGACACTCAAGACCATGATAGCTCAGTTTTGCGACCAAGATCACCGCAAATGGGACCAGAACTTACCCGAATTACTATTTGCTATTAATACCGCCCGACAAGAATCAACCGGTTATACACCAGCATTCCTAAACTTTGGACGGGAATTGGAGGTACCGAAAGCTGTTTACCGCACCCCACCACCACCGAGGCAAGAAGATACCAAAGATATCGACCAGACGGAGGCCACCCAGTATACCGAGAGGCTGCAACGGTTACAGGAAACTTTTGAGATGGTCCGCATAAACCTCGCTAAAGCGTTCACCACACAGAACCGTCATTACAATCTAAGGCACCGAGAATGGCGCTGTCACATCGGAGACCAAGTAATGAAGCGGGAACATCAGCTATTCTCCGCCGAAAAAGGGTTTGCCGCGAAACTCGCTCCGAAATTTTCCGGCCCGTATACCGTCACTCACGTCATCTCACCCGTAGTGTATAATTTAAAAAGTCAGACCGGGAAACGCCTACAGCGGGTACATATCAAAGACCTCCGTCCGGCACATGTCATAGACACCGTATCCGACTAATACTGTTGCTTTCCAGAATAATGACTACAAGAATACCGGGAGAGCTGCCGCGGGGATCCGCCCCACCAATAACTCTATTCACACTAGTATGGAAGCCAAAAACAAAGTGGTCAAAAAGGGGAAGAGCCTCCAGGTCTGTCGGGTACTGGCCCGAGAATTACAAGCCCTTTCTGAAAATGGTTTGGATTTTTTTTTTAGTCGCCATGGATACAACGTTGGACATAGACGTCCCAACCGCTACCGAAGCTACTGATGACATCAACAAGGAGCTACTGGAAGCCATGAGAGACTCGGAGGACACTCTCGATTCTCTTGCCACCAACCCCGACCAGAAGGACACTACCGTCAGAGAAATAAAAGGAACCTTGGAAACCGGAATAGGCAGCCACGATCTTTACCCTCCGCCATCCCCGGACCCATTGGAAGCCCCAGAAGAGGAAGTTTCATCGCCGATGAGCCCACGATGTTTCCCCACTCCACCGCCCAGTGAACTGAAGTTGAACGTCCCCTGGCTTGACCCGTGGGACGATGCCACATGGAGGAAGCCATCACCCGGGCCCCCGGAAACCAAACCGCAGTCCTCTCCATCGCCGAAGACGTTGACCTCAATACCACCGATACCGCTAGCACCACGACCACCTCGGTATCTACCCGTAGACCGGAACCTCTGTTGGCGCTGTGGACATTCGGGACATACACGCCAGCAATGCCGCCACGTACGAAGGGTCACCTTCTGTTCCCGTTGCGGATTGGTGGGAAGCCTCTCAAAGGATTGTCGCTGCAACCAAGCCCCCAGGAACCAGCCAATACCTTCTCGGCGCTCCACGAAGTGTCGCCGATGCCAATGCCCATACCCAGAACGACACATCGCTTGCCCCGATTGCGGCTGTCAGCACCCCTTCGATCCAAGAAGATAAGGACGGCCGTTTTCTTCCCAAGGACTACCGTAAAATTTAGTTTTGTTTGTAACAGGCGTACCTACCCCCTAATAATAAGGGTTCGACCGATTCCGGGGGTAGGCACCTGATAGGTTTTTTTTTTGTGGTTTAGTTATTTTCTTAATTTACCAGTACGTTTTTTTTATATATATGTTTCAATTAGAAAAGTTTTAGTCAAAAAAAAAGTGTTACACTTTTTTTTACCGAAGTAGGGAGGGTGTGTAACGAAGTTACTTAAATTATGTTTAGTTCCGTATATTCCAATGACTCCGCACTGTATTATTGATTAAAATAAAACCGGATTTTGTTGAAACGACGCGCAACTGCTAATTAGTTAAGTAGAGGGGATACGGTTGGGTTAAACGGATCGAAAAGAGAAACATTTTTGGAAGTCGATCGCCAGCCGTCTAAGAGGTAAACACGTACGCTCCGAGAAAACCGTTAGAAGTGGGAGAACCGATAGCTAGCTAGGGATTTCAGAACAGTTAGCAAGGCAGTTGATCACCGACACGAAATAGTGCCACCACGTGCAGTCCTGAGCCGCATTAAGGAGAACCGGTAAGAAATACTTAATAATTATTTAGATTGGGGAGTCGGAAAGAATTCTAAGTCCGATATTGGAATTCTGCGCAAGTCGTTAGATAGGAGTGGGAGATCCGTTGGATACATAAATCCGTAGATCATTAGAGAGGTCAGTTAGCTACCAGCCGTTTATAGTGCCACCACGAACAACTACTGCTCCGTTTTGGTAAGAAAAGCTTTATAATAGATTTGTAGAGTTTCAGGTTCTATTCTGCCGGCCGAATTCTTCATATACACAAACGTAAGTCCGTATTCCGAGTAAGATATCTTAGGTGAGGTATTTTTGCCCTTGCTATCCCGCTGATAAGGAAGGCCGAGTGCCGGGTGGGTATCACAGGTACTCCGGTAGTTGCGTAATAGTTTTTGTGCGTTGGAGACACTAGGTGGGTATCACGAAGGTCTCCGACGGTAGATATACCTTTATCAGCCCGCTAACAAGGAGGAGGAAGTACTAGGTGGGTATCACGAGTACTTCCCAAATTCATGAAAAAAATAATAGAAACCGATCCTAAGGTACTTTCCGTATAGATAATATTGCAATCCGGGTTTTCGTAGTCTCCAAGAATAGAACCTAACCTACTATCATAGGAGTTTGGTAGCAATTTGTATGTACCCCGCATGTAGAATATCCGCTTGGTAATTAGACCGCCCGCTTTTTGTAAAAACCGCTTTCGCATATCACTCCGCCGTGAATAACCCCGCATTCATCATTCACCCGAAGCATGGTAGCTTTTGCGTAACATTCTTTGCACACCTCCACCATCCCCGTTAAACCCCGACCTGTAACGAATTTGTATACTTATTTGTTGTTGTTAATAATAAATAGAGTTTAGGAAATATTGTGTATTTTTATTCCACTGTTCGTATTGAAGTGTGATTGTTATAGCCGTGAAACTTCAGGTATCCGACCCAGCCGGGTAATTAAAGCCTACCCTTCTGGCCGCCACTTAAGTAGGTCAACACCATAAAGACCCCTGGAGTATTTCTTCTTCACTGAAGCTGCCCGAGTAGTGTCTTTCGGCACTTAAAACCGAAGGTGGCGCCCGAGGCAATCCGAAACCTGCATTAAGGTGTCAACGAAGACGTAGCGACGCGAAATTACGTCACATGCATGCATCAACGAACAGAAATAATTAAACTAGAATTGACGTTTTGGATGGGCTCTATCAGTAATGACAGTAGCTTGAAAAAATTACTTTGTTTTAGTGTCAGGTTGAAATTCGTTTTTTATTAAGGAAAATATATGAAAAATAATCTGTGGATGTATTAAATAATCATATTAATTTTGATTATAAAAATTGAATAACATTGCCACTATTTTATGGTGATTTTGGAGTGTGATTGTAGTTAAATTTAAGAGATTTAATTTAAGGGGAATTCCCTTCTAAAGATGGTTCTTGTTTTGGAGGTGAAGACAGCTCTGGAAGTCGAATTCTTTTGACCCCATCATTTGTTTTGTCTCTTGAAATTGTAGTTTCAGTGATATGGTTTCTTTCTATAGATTGCAGTTTGATCATAATCAGTATCTGTCGTTAAGTGGGAATGGTCAGTAACCCAACTGGGCATAAACACGTAATCTGGGAACACGTCTGGGTTAAATGGAGATATGCCAGTTTTAGCAAAGCCAGAACACGTTATTGCAGTGGTTGCTGCCTTACCATAGACTACAGAAAAAATCTTTCCTATAGGATTAGGTTAGGTTAGGTTAGGTTAGGTTAGGTTGGGTTAGGTTAGGTTAGGTTAGGTTAGGTTAGGTTAGGTTAGGTTAGGTTAGGTTAGGTTAGGTTAGGTTAGGTTAGGTTAGGTTAGGTTAGGTTAGGTTAGGTTAGGTTAGGTTAGGTTAGGTTAGGTTAGGTTAGGTTAGGTTAGGTTAGGTTAGGTTAGGTTAGGTTAGGTTAGGTTAGGTTAGGTTAGGTTAGGTTAGGTTAGGTTAGGTTAGGTTAGGTTAGGTTAGGTTAGGTTAGGTTAGGTTAGGTTAGGTTAGGTTAGGTTAGGTTAGGTTAGGTTAAATTCAAAAAAGCCATTGATCAAAACAAATATGTTGTTGCGGCTTTCTTGGATTTAAAAAGAGCTTTCGAAACGATCGACAGGAAGAGACTTTTAGATAAACTAAGGGGTTATGGGATAAATGGTAAAGTCTTTGGGTGGTTGTCAGATTACTTGTCAGAGAGAAGACAAAAAGTCAAGGTTCATGAAATTGCTTCAAGTGAGATGATAAATGATATGGGTGTACCTCAGGGAAGTGTTTTAGGACCCTTACTCTTTATTTTGTATTTAAATGATATTAATTTATTTGTGAACTGTGATTTTATTAATATTTTTGCTGATGACACGCTCATAGCCTGCTTTGATTCTGATTTAGACTTAGCAATTCAGAAAATATACTCCATATTTGATATTATTAGTAAATGCTTAAACCTAAATAAATTAAAGTTAAATATTTCAAAAACAAAAGTAATGATATTAACAACAAAGTACAAATACAGGAACTTAAGTTTGGACTCACATCAATAAAATATTTGGGTTTTCAGATGGACAACTTACTTTTGTTTGATGAACATTGTGATTATATGGTTAAGAAAATATCAAAAAAGTTATACTTCTTTTCTAGAGTATCTAAGAACTTATCAATGCAAACCAAGATTTTAGTGTATCAATCAATTATACAACCACATTTTGACTATTGCTCATCAATGGTTTATTTGTTTAATCTAAATCAAAAAGCTCAACTGCAAAAGCTGCAAAACAGAGGTATGAGAGTCATATTAAAATGCAACAGACTTACACCTATATCATTTATGCTAAATTCTTTGCAATGGCTTTCTATTGATCAAAGAGTGTACTATTTAACGATGATTTTTCTTTATAAAATAATTAACAATGCTGCTCCCTCCTATTTTAAAGAATTCATCACCTACAACTTGGACATCCACAGCTATCCTACAAGAAACAACACAAATATTTATATTCCCAAAACTAATAGAAAATCTACCATGAGTTCTCTTTTCTTTAAGGGCTTTGATCAATATAATAAACTACCTACTTATATTAAAAATTATCAGTCAATAAATAGTTTCCATCGTTCAACTTCTTGATTGTAGTAGGATTGTAATAGGTGTCTAATGGGCCAAAAAATGTAAATAAGTCGCTCTCAGATTGCTACGAGAATGTTCGGTTGGTCTGACTGGTCACCGAGCATGGTCGATTTTCTTGTTTGACTGATCGACTGGATCGCTCTCGGGTTGATCGGAGTTAATCTGAGATCGAGGGTTAGATCAATAGATGCAGAGCAAATATAGCTGGTAGTGTTCAAAATAATAGCGAAGAATTTTGGATGCTTATGAATTTGCTATCGTCCTCAGAAGATAGTGACGATGAGTTGGGTTTCCTTATTTTCAAGGAAAGGAGGAAAATAGGAAAAATTAGAAAATATTATAGGTACTAAGTACCTACATATTATATTCTGCAAAACTAGAGCAAAACTGAGTGGTTCTCCCAAACAGCCAATTTTCCATTTTTAATATTTTGAAATTTATTACAGTTATCCAAAAGTAAATAAAGAATTTATAAAAGTAGGGTTAAAATATTCGAATCAACTTTTGTTCGGGTGAATGATGTTTTGTCACAGAACTGCGTCACTCTTTTTCCGAGCGACATAGATTTTCGATCAATCTGGGAGCGATTTCAGATCATTTCACCCGAAAACGCCATTAAACTCCTGCGTCAAATTACTGGCTGACCTAAGTCATGTGCGAATTTCGACGAATTTCGACCGCTTGAGTACCATACCTTGTAAATTGTATCATGGATTCCATCTATCTATCTCTATAAATTTTTAGTTACAGACGCTATAAAATCCAACTATAATTCATAAATAAACATTTTTTTTATTTTTATTGGGCGGTAATGTTTATTTAAGATAATTTGTCTGAGAAGTGCCTTATCTACCAGTTGCCATGAAATAATTCATACTTTAATTGATAACACACACCAACGATTTCTATAAAATTATTAAATTGCTCTGAAACTGCATTAAATACACAAGCATCCCGAATATTAATCAGGAAATTAGCTATTGTTCTTGAAAAAGTAATTTCCCGGAAAAAAATGAAGAAACCTCGCTGAAACGATGATCATTTGAATATCTGTTGTTCATCTCGGAAAAAGTCTGGAAACTTTTGCATTAATTTCTCGAGAGATAATAATTCAAGGAAAAAGAATGAATGCAAGATATTAGACCAACTTTTAAAGGATGGATACATTTAGAGGAAAACTTTGTTACCCTTTTTTTGGATTGTATTTTAACAGGTCAATTCATATAGATATTGGTCAATCGACGTAATACTATCTACACTAGGAATAACGAATTTGAATTAACATATTAAATCTTGAAATTATAAACGACAAGAGAATAAGCTTTTATTAATGAAAAAAAAAATCACCACAGAGCAGTACATGTACCAAGAGTAAATTGGTTTGGAATAATGGAGAAAAAGAAAATTTAATTTCTGCTGTTAATAAAAATGTAATGAATTTTGGTAATTAATTGAATGGGAAAAAATTCAAGAAAATTGTAAGTCGTATAGATCTGTTCGATTATTTGATGCTATAAAACAATAATGTAAGTAAATTTGTAGAACAGTAAACACCAAAATATCAGATAATCTAATTTTAAATAATTTGGATAAAAAAGGGAAACAAGTTGTTAATAAGGTAAATCCTGATTTCATGATCACTGGCAAAGAGAATAAAGAACCAAAAACCAAATTACTGCTGCAAATAATTATTTTATACAACAAAGTAACTCAAAAGCAATCAGTTTGTGAAACTGAATAAGATCACCGAAGATCCATCAAGTAGATAAAATGGACCAAGTTGATGTAATAATATAAAAAATGTTAAATTTAGTTTCAAATAATAAGGAAAAAAATTGCAAATGTTAACAACGCTGTCTGTCCCCATCCACATGGTGGAAAATCTAAAGGTCCAGAGTATTGGAAGGATCTTCCAAAAACGAATTAATCAGTAAGTAAAGTTTTATATTAGGATATAAAAATGAAAGCTTGAATTATGCTTCATCTGCTCGGTCACTGCCCCTGAAAAAGAGTGTCGGCTCTAGGACAGTCCCATTTGAGAGCCTATCCGATCTCCAGCCAGTTCGTATCATGCTGTTCAGCAACAAAAGTCGCTCTTTTTCACTATACACAGTATGGAAAAAATACAATGGGAAAGACGTGTCGCGCACTTTTCTCGAACCTTCTCTACAGGGTGATTGATTAGTGTGAGGAAGCTCAGTAGATCTGTTATAGTAAAATTTACAGTCCCATTTGAGAGCCTATCCGATCTCCAGCCAGTTCGTATCATGCTGTTCAGCAACAAAAGTCGCTCTTTTTCACTATACACAGTATGGAAAAAATACAATGGGAAAGACGTGTCGCGCACTTTTCTCGAACCTTCTCTACAGGGTGATTGATTAGTGTGAGGAAGCTCAGTAGATCTGTTATAGTAAAATTTACAAAAAAAAGTTTTTAACAAAAATTGTAGGCAGCTCTAAACTCCACATTTTAAAATTAGTTCAATTGTTACAGGGTGTTCCATAAGATGGTGGCACACCAAACTTATGTTTTTTTTTAAATAGAACACCCTGTATTTTTTTAAATTTGAAATCTGCTTAACTTCCACATCACAACAATGTAAAGTTTTATTATGTTATACCAGGTATTTAAAAAGTTATAACCAGTATTACCTGAAAATCGTATCAAGTTTAACTTCCTGTATAATTGAAAAGGAGAATAGGAACATTAATCTATTGCAACCATATTTTTTTAATAATTGTTAAAAATTATAAAACATTCGTTTTCATAATATTCGTTAAATCAAATACAGGGTAAGTCAAATATTCATTTGGTAGATATTTTAACAATTAGCAATACTTATTGTGAGTTGGCCCTGATTGGTTTGTCAGAAACTTACAGTTTTACATTATTGTTTATTTATTCAATATTGTGGTACACTGTAAATTAGCAATAAGTAGGTATTATTTAGTATTTCAGTAATTAATTCAATTTAAATTAACAATAATGAATTTTACTACTGATGAAATGGTAAGTATGATCTGGATTTTAGAGTTGGCCCTGATTGGTTTGTCAGAAACTAACAATTTGACATTATTGTTTATTAATTCAGTAATAGTGTCACAGAAAATAAAACAATTTATTTCAAATAAAATTTATAAAAAATAACCGACGAAAATTAAAAAAAAATAATAACACATAGAACAATAAAAAACAACAGTAATTTTAACTTATCTTACTTAAGTAAGGTGTTCAAAATGACCTCCCAAATGATAGTAATAAATTTTTATTGCATTCCTTTAAAATCCAGATCATATCTACCATTTCACCAATATTAAAATTCATTATTGTTAATTTAAATTGAATTACTTACTAAATTACTAAATAATACCTATTTATTGCTGATTTACAGTGTACCACAATATTGAATAAATAAACAATAATGTAAAACTGTGAGTTTCTGACAAACCAATCAGGGCCAACCCACAATAATTATTGCTAATCGTTAAAATATCTACCAAATGAATACTTTGAAAAAAAAAATAAAAACATCTAGAAAATTGATAACTTTAGGTATAGGGAGTACTTTATAAAATTGGAAGTATGACAGTACTTTTTAATAGTGATATAAAATTCAGGGTGTTCTATTTAAAATTACTAAGCTCAGATGAACTGGCCAATAAGAATGTGGAACCAAAACGTCAAACATTGATATGGAAAAGTACAGCCATTAAGCAGCCATAAGCGTCACATTTTCTTTCCTAAGAAATAAATTATTTTGTTTTTTTTTCTTCTATGAATGTATAAATTATGTTCAGATAAAATTAAAAGAAAAGGCGTTGCACGTCATAGGTTTCAACGTCGTCATTCGTCAGTAATAACAACACAATATTTAAAAAATAAAAATATCTCTCATTTAAAATTTAGTTATTTTAGAGTGCCTTGTTTTACAAGAAAGCACTGTGGCCAAACAAAATATCGAAATAAAATATCGGATATATTGTTCTCTTCATCTTCTCCAAATATTAAACGAAGAAAACTATTAGTATCATTATCAAGTTGTAAATAATTACTTAAGAATTATTTCTTGTGGTGTTGACAAAATTAAAAAATCTGTTCTTATCAGAACAAAATAGTATATCTCGACTAAATTATCATTTTTATTTGGACGCTTTTAATTGTTTCAACTTTTTGAAAAAAAATTATTGAATTATTTATATATAAAAAAATGCCTAAAAATTTAAATAGCCGTTGCATATGGACATTGATATCATTTGAAGAGGAACGGGAAAACGGTGATAAGTTGGCTGGAAAAATGGGTCACAAAATATTGCGTCTTCCTCCTTACCATTGTATGTTCAATTCTATAGAATGAATTTAGGAAATAACAAAAAATTATTATAATCAACATGTTGGCAGAGATAGAAATTCATTGAACTGATCCAAATATTTCATCATCACTGACACCGCATCAATCGAATCCCGTAATTATTTCTGTTCTGTGGTATAATACATGAGTTCTCTGATTATTAAACTTGATAAATCCTGACATTTCTTATTAGTATTGATATATATCCTCGGTTTGCAGCATAAAGTCATTAATATCGCAAAGTTGCTACTGAGCAAGTGGTTTAGAGCAAGGTCAGTGATTAGGTTGCCACTTGTCTTCAAATGGTATTCTGTAGAAGCAGCCAGTGGTTACGAAAGTTACTTTATAGTTGTTTCTGAGCAACTACAACATTTTTGTGGTTGTTAAAGTTAGCAACTATCAGAAGAGGTAGAAGTGTGATAGGAATATGGATCCGTGGATTATGAATATTTTGTTAGATCATGAAATTAATGAAATACACAATGAGTATGTATAAAAATATACTAAAAATTGTGAACATAGTATAAAATCTAATATTTTTCTAGTGATCGAGTCAAAATTATCCGTAAAAATTTAAGGGATCAGAGTAATCCATTTCACATGGCTGAAACACAATTTAAAAAAATGTTCAGACTTTTTTTTTGAAGATTCATAATTAAGTAATAATTCTTTATTAATTATTTATAATTTTTATTAACCCCGTTTACTTTATATCCTATCCTAAAGGGCATCAAGTTAAAAACTTGTGGAAGGAAAAGTAAATTACTTTAGCAACATATTTTCCATTTTTATTACAAACTTGTTAGGTACTTAAAAAACCTATATCAACATAGGTGTCACATTCTATATAAAAAAATATACTATTCTCAGTTTTCTCAGTTGTCAGACTTGGGTGGAAAGTAAGGTCGATTTACACTATAAAAGTGGCTAATCATTCTTCTTAATCACTAGTAGTCACCGGAATAGCAATTTTATTGAAAGTGGTTAAAAAGTTACTTTCTACAGTTGCTTGTCAGTCAGTTGCTATAAAGTTGCTTCACTTCCACTTAGATACAGAATAGGTCTGTATGTGACATTAACATAATTTTGCAAGACATCGAGTTAAAGCAAGTAACTTAATGACAATGTTTTGAAATATTGTTTCACTTTATAGTTTGTGATTCAAAATTATTATAACACTGACTTTATACACACTTAATGACTTTATGCATACATAGAACTATTGAAAACTAGTAGTTACCTCTCATAAAACACAATTCTAAAAAAATGTCAGTTAGTGACTTTATGCTGCAAACCGACGAAATGGCAACATCACAATTATGACGTACAACGCTTTTTGTTTTAGTTTTACTTTAGTTAAGTGATTTTATGCTTTAAAACCAAATAACCAGTAAATGTGTATTATGTTACGCCTCTGTGATATAAACAAACCTCGTTCTCCTTTCCCTTCTACAAGCTGTTTTGAATATGTAGCTTACAAACAAACGCTGTGTTAAAGGATAAATTGTTATACTTATCTATTTTAGGTGACGTCGTACTCTCGTATCTACAGAAACATTTTTCTTGTCATTAACTTTAAATAAAAGTGACATTATATCAAAGCAATAACACATATTTGGGGCGTCGTCCGTATTGCACAAAACGTGCGAGATGAAGTTCAATATCATTGAGCGTTGAACTATTTGACGTTTAATGGGAGGTATTCGCACTAAGCGAGTGTGCCGAGATAATTTATGGGATAGATGAGGGACCTCTCAACGTCACTCGATAGAATAGAACCAAATAGAACAGCCATAATGACAACTATTTTTATTTATGACATTTTGTTTTTATAGCAACATAAATATGCAAATCCAAACTACGTAGTATACAATATAATCGCAACAGAGAATATAATTAGGGGAAGGGAACATTCTTGATGACGTGAGTGGTATGAATGTATTGAAGAGTGCGTAAGAGACAGCCACCCGTTTTGAAGAATGCCAAGGTAGTGATTCCGAGGCAGGGGTAACGGCGAGCTTTGACGTGGGGTTTGCTTGGTACGCATCCTCTCGCGGAGTCCAGCACTGTTGGATTCTGGATAAGGACCCATCAAACATGAGTTTCCTATCTTAGACCGAAAAAATAAAAAAAAGGTTTATAATAACGGTTGATTGGTCTGTCCCTATCCAACACTACTGGTAAACGGAGATTATCTTGAGAGACTAACAAACTTCTAGCTGTTTGTTTGTTTTCAGACATTTGGTTTTCTACTAACCTACGGGAGGTATTTAACATGACCTGTTTCTCTGAATTTCTTCTTAATGTTGCTTACAGTGGATTGGCTCTCGATTCAGGTATTTCAGTCAGTTTCATGTTGATAGAAACAATAGTAGTTTACCTAACAAGTCACTTTAAGCATGTGTTAGGTACACTATTTTTCTTCTAGCGTGCGGAATAGTATATTGTGCTACAAGTGCGAGAAATGATCGATTTCCCACGAAAGGAAAGTTGAACGCATGAGCAAAGCGAGTGGGCTTGAGTGGGTAATTGACAACGGTGCGCGAATTACACATACTATTTTGTATCACAAATGCTGCGATTTATATAGTTACAAACAAATAAAAAGTTTTAAAAATGGGACCTTTCCAATGTCAACCAGTGACTTAAACAGATTTGAGTGCACAAAGTATAATTTACGTGCGGAAATCGGTTTTGCAGGCATATTTACTTTTCGCATGGAGTGAACAGACGGCTACTTGTCAAACGAAATAGCGTGCGTTAATATATTACTTTTACACAATGGCTGATACAAAAGTTTTTTTTTTAATTCTAGTACACAAAATCTACTTTTTAAAACTGGTTTAGAATCTATTTTTGTCGCACGATTGGAAGTACTATTAATGTTTAGATACGAGGGTTGCCTTTTATATTTCGGGATTAGAGAACAAAAACTTCATTATTTTTCAAAATATTCCCCATGAAGATCTATTCACTTTTGCATGCGTTTGAACCAATTGTCGAAGCACTTTTGCTACTCTCATTGAGGTATCTCCAAAACATGCATTCCGTTGACCTCTCAGTTTTTCGGTCATTCGGTGCCAAGTCAGGACTATACGGCGGATGACTCTTCAAATCGATGTTTTGGGTGCTCAAAAATGCAGTTGTTTGAGACGATGTGTGGGAGCTCGCATTGTCGTGGTGAAGAGTGATCCGTCTTCGGCGGTTAGTTTTGCTAATTTCTTGGAAGACAACTGGCAAACAAATGGTTCTGTACCACTCAGATTTGACTGTTCTGTGTTGTTCTCGTGACACGGTTGCGACATGTCCAGTTTTGCCGAAAAAACAGGCGACCATTTGCTTGGAAGTGCTTTGTGCGCTAACAACTTTTGTTGGATTGGGCTCATCTTGAAACACCCATACAGTCGACTGCTGTTTACTTTCGGGCTCATACGCATAAATCCACGATTCATCACCTGTCACAATCTCATAGACGTGTTTCAAAACACTGCGATCGTATTTTTTGAGCATTTTCTTCGACTAATCGACACGAGCTTTTTTTGAGCGATTGACAAATTGTGTGAGATCCAACGCGAAATTTTTTTGGCCGTCAAATATTTATGCAATATTGAATGTATGCTGGTCCCACTAATGCCTAAGGTTGTCTCAATCTCACGATAGGTCACATGACGATCTTGCAATATCAATTAGCGCACAGCATCAATGGCTTTCAGAACAACAACTAATGATGGACGACCTGCACGAAATTCGTCTTGGAGTGAACTACGGCCACGATTAAATTCATCATGCCATCGATAAAAACTGGTCCTTGATATAGCTTCATCGGCAAAAATTGAATTAAGTTCATCCATGCACTGTTGCTGAGTTAATCCACGTCGAAAGTTGTTAAAAATAATCGCACGAAAATGTTAACGATTTAATTACATTTTTGGACCGGGATGAATCTTTTTAGTTACTGTAAACAACACAAATAGCGTCGTATGTTAATACTTTCTGAGTACGTATAACCTCAAAATGTCCAGCTTTACGATAGAGCTGTCAGTTGCCAGATTGCAACCCCTGGGTTGCCAAATCTCGAAATATAAAAAGCACAAGTTGTGTGACATTTGATTGACAAGCCATATGTTCAAAACTCGTCCGATCTGCTCATGTGATACTCTATAGCGCGTTTCAACGTTAATATATAGGAATTTGATAGTTATTTAGTCAATGTATTGTTTAAAACTTTTATTTGTTAGTTATTCAATATTATTTATCAAAACAAAATTCAGATTATACATGTATGGCTTAAAATTGGAAAAAAATAAATTGAGAATTGTTAAATTATATTTTTATTCGAGATTTAATTAAAGGGAACGATGGTAGACGGAGACTAGGTATAAAAATGTTTAGTTTTATTGTCAATACCACACCCGTATACAGCACACCGCATTTTAACTAATTTATTTTATATTTTCCCGGAGAAATTTAAAAATATAACCTGTAAACAATGGTGTCTGGTCACAAGTGACTTCACTAACTACGCCCCAAAGCATGCGGGATATCTTATCTTGTATATTTGTATCATGCCATATTCCCATTTTCAGTACAGTTGTCAAATTCAGATTTGTCATACCAATATCAACAAATTAAGATTAGAATCTCTAATTGCAATTTAATTTTTTTTTATATTATTAAAAATGTTTCTGGACGCGAATTATTAAAATCACTTCGTGGTTCGTTGCGCAAACTGCATTCGTACTACAAAGTCCATCGTTGTGACACTTGTTTTACAATATACTATTTCCTCACTCATACTAGTGCGGAAAAATACGTTTTAAATTCAATCACAGCTGTTTTGCTAAAAACTAGCATCGTCAGATTGACATATTGAAATGTATGTTTTGTTCAACCGCTTCCCATAGGGGAAATTACCACGGGCCCAGTCTTGGCCCGAGCTTGGGCCAACTATGCAGAACTCTGGCCCAGGCTTGTAAGCCAGGGTTGACCCAGGATGGGTAAAAGTCTGGAATGATAACGATGGGCCAGGCTTGGTTGCCAAGAGTGGTCCAGGCTTGGTTGCTAAGGCTAGGCCAGGCTTGGCTGCCAAGACTGGGCCACTCTTGGCAACCAAGCCTGGACCACTCTTGGCAACCAAGCCTGGCCCATCGTTATCATTCCAGACTTTTACCTATCCTGGGCCAACCCTGGCTTACAAACCTGGGCCAGGCTTTGAATGCCAGGACTGGTCCAATTTTGATTGCCAAGTCTGGGCAAGACCTGGTTGACAGGACTGTGCCAGTTTTGGTTGTTTGGACTGGGCCAGGCATTGATTGCGAGTACTGGGCCAGGCTTTGTTTCCACTACTACGTTTTTAACTGCTATTAATTTATCGCAATTAAATGCCAAGTATTGACAATTAATGAAACAATGGGATTAATAATTATATACACATATTAATAGTAATTATATATTTATTAATAAAAAAATCAAATATGCATGCTGCGTTGGGCCCGTCCGCCATCTCTGTCTTTTGCTCCTGATAAATAAGTAGAAACTGCAGTTATCAGTGCGATTTTATCTGTTGTTGTTGTATATTTTGCCATTATAAATTCTGAAAAGATAATAATTACAGTTAATTTATGTTTCATATAATTAAAGCTTTAACATACTCTATAATTTGGTAAGTTTTTTTCCATATTCCCTTAATTTTTCTGCCACATCTGCTGTACTGTAGTTGAATTTCTTTTTTTAATAATCTTTCCATAATTTTTTTTACATCATCTTCATATTTGGTACCTACAAGTACAATTTGCATTCAAAGGTGACAACATTGTCGAATGTTCAAATTTTACGGCGGATACAGAATGTTTGATGATCATTCTTTAAAGTGTAATACAAAATGATAAAAATATTGCATTCGATAAATAAAATTTATATTAGTTTATCTAATATTATGGAAAGTGATATACAAAATACACTTTGTGTCACTTCAATATATCCATATTATCCATATCACTAAATTAAATATTTTATGGATTGGCATAGTAAGATCTACCAACGCCATATTGACATTAGTTAACATCGCACAGTAAAATTTCCACCTAATAACTAATTTTATGAAAAATAGACATCAGCATACTACCGATATAAACTCCGAACAATTCATCATTTTTGTGATGTGAACTTTCGCAAAACTTTTAAAAGTCCTGAAAAGCGAAAGTAAAGAAATACCTTTGTTGGTAAAATTAAATTTATTGTACTAACTACCTTTATTAGTAGTAAATGTATGTTAATACTTACTAGTTTTGATAATAATCTTGATGGGATACTTAAGCCACGTTTCGGACGGCCCTACATTAAGTTCCACCAACTTTTTCACCTTGTCTTCATTTTTGTTTGGTGGCCATAAACACATGTTTTCATTATCTGTAACCCAACTGATCGGCACCAACTCTACCACCTTTTTATTATTTCTTATTTCATCAAATTCAACCACAGCGTAATGTTTACTAGTTTCCGGCATATTAAAGTTAAAAGATTGAAAAAGCAAATAAAATTAAAAATGTTAACTAAAACACCTAGCAAATGGCAATCTTGCATGCATAGACAAAACACAAAACGTTGCATGTACGATGTATACGAACGACAATCGATTGCAACCGATAGCATTCGTCTCGGGCCTCGGAATTAGAATGCGCAACCAATCAACTAAGCGCGGGAAAATTAATTTTATTTAAATGACTTTATTAGTTTAGATTTGTTTTTTGCATTTGTGTAAAATGATTATTTTAATTGTCTTTTAGAGTTTTAAGTGTGAGTTAAAATAATTTTAGTTAAATATTAGCATCTGTATCCTAGCAAGTTTATTTATAAATGGCAAAAGCTTGGGTAATCAATGGCATGGCCCAGGCTGGGTTATCCACTCCTGGCCCAGGCTTGGGTTACCATTGAACGGCCGACGTTGGTTTATCCAGTCTTGACCCAAGCTGGGGTAATCATTCGCATAGCCAAGGCTAGGCTACCAACTTTTGGTCCAAGCTTGGGTTTCCACTGAACGGCCAAGGCTGGAATAGCCAGGCCTGGCCCAAGCTTGAGTTCCCATTGAACGGCCAAGGTTGGTTTATTCAGTCTTGGCTCAAGCTTGGGTAATCAATGCCATGGCCAAGGCTGTGTTATCCACTCCTGACCCAGGCTTGGGTTACCATTGAACGGCCAAGGTTGGTTTATCCAGTCTTGGCACAAGCTTGGGTAATCAATGGCATGGCCAAGGCTGGGCGAGCCAGTGTTGGGCCAGGCTTGGGTTACCATTGAATGGCCAACGCTGGTCTATCCATTCTTGGCACAAGCTTGGGTAATGAATGGCATGGCCAAGGCTGGGCCAGCCAGTGTTGGGCCAAGCTTGAATAATCATTGGCAAGACCGAGGCTGGGCTAAACAGCCTGGCCCATGCGTGGGCCAATACAGGTGCGCCGAAGCTAGGTTTCCCGGGACTGGCCCAGGCCTGGCTCCATTGTCAACTCTGGGGACTTCCTACATGGGTAGTTTTTTAAGGCGGTGACACAATTGAAAAATTTATAGAATAGAATATAAGATTTAAGACTTATAGAATAAGGAATAAACGTAACAAGACATAATAAAAGTTAGGTATATAAAATTTCACTAATCATATTTTACTACAAAGGTGTGGCTTAATTGTTCCGCGGTTTTTGCAGTTTTTCGTTTTTCTAATCTAACTTATTCTATTCGACCATAAATTTTAGTAGCAGCATACGTATGAAAATTTTCCATTGTTTAATTTAAGTTTTAAATATCAAAGTCATATATTCCGAATTCCGATTGGTTGAATTGTTATTTCTTAAATCTTAAAACCAACAATTTGATTTCTTATTCCTAACTTCTTATTCCTTATAACATAAATTTTGATTGTTTTGTCGCATTAGAAAGCACTGGTCCGTTCTTTAAAACCTATCTCTTAAATTATATATCTTATTCCTTAAATTTTTTAATTGTGTTTCAGCCTTTACTGTCCTCAGTAAGATAAACTTTCACATAGTAAGGGTTAGTACAATAAATTTTAATATTTGATAACTTAACACCTTTACTTAATTTATTATTTGAACCAGAAGATGATTTCGTTTGTAGTAGATTCAGTTTCTCTTTAATGGTCTAAGAAGAAAAGGATACCCTAGAAAGAAAAGCGTGTGTTTTACGTAGCAAAATCGTCCTATTTTGATTTCTTTAATTAACAATTTAGATATTGGTCGTTCATAATAAATCACCTCGTATGAAAAAAGTGAACGGGTGAAATAATCCAATACGCTAAGGCGCTAGTTGAAACATTCATCACTGTCAAACAATGTTCGCAATATGGTTGTTTTTGTTAAATGAATGACCGTTTTCAGAGCTGAATTCTTCGAATATTTGCCCTAAATAAAACCTGTTAAAGAAAATAAATAGACGTAAACAAATCTTTATTATTTTATTTATTTAAACTAACGCCAACATTTTATAAAAATATTCCACACAGCTACATCCTATGGATATTTGAACAAATAATTAGAGTAGCAATTATTGAAAGTTATCAATAGAACGGATTTATTATCTTTTCGCTGAATCCCGAACAGGGTTTTAGAGTTTCTCAATTTCCTTAACTTTTAATTAGTCTTGTTTAGTCTTTTCTGTAGTTTTCGCGGAAATTACCGAGCCCTGGAACCGGGTATTCTCAGTTTGTATCTAAATTAATTAATATTTGATCAGATGCACTTTGCTGTAATCTTTATTTTATTATTTATACAGCACTACGAGTACTAACTTTAATAATAATTATATAACACGAAGTTTTTTACCTGTGCCTCAAACCCCTAATGGGTCTGAGTTACCTAAGCTACCAAGAAAGATGAAATATGATAAAGGTAGATGGAAGATGATGAAAAGGATTCAATATACTTCAATATTACCTTGTTTTTGGCTAACAGCTCTTTCTCTCTTCAACTATAGATGCAGTAGCTTAGTAGCAGTAGCTTAGCTTCAGCTATTGATCTCTCTTTGTGTTGATCACAGTTTACAGTAAGATTGTACCACCTTCATACTATTTTTGCATGCCACATCTGCCTACTTCTACAGTTATATTTTCATTATACTTATCCAAAATGTTGTTATTGTTTGGAAATGCAACATCGACTAGCAGCACTGATTTAGTTTTTTTCATCAACTACTACAATATTGGGTCGATTATTCGTCACCTGTCTATCGGTGATAATGGACCTATTGTAGTAGTGTAATAAAACTAATGACACCCCGCTAGAAAGTAATAAAGGAAAAACTACAAAAAAAATCAATTTCATTACTAATGCAACAAATTCTGGCTCACCCAGTATAACAAATATATTAAGAAAAATGTTTTAAATTTAATATATCCATTACAAGTCACCAATAACGAAAAGTTACACAATTACTTTGTTTATCGTGGCAGCGTAATTGGAATCTTAGCCTAAACAAAAATCGAAGTAAATCGAAGTAAAGGAAACAAGAAAATAGTCGATTTGGCAGTTTCGGAAATCGAAAACAGAATACAATGTTGAAAAACGATGAGAAAGGAATATTTGTGTTAACAAACAAGGGGGAAAGTACCATTCCAAAACTTAATGGCCAACACCGGGTAGACCAATCAGAATAATCAGTCGGTCACCAATTAAGATCCGTTACCAAGTACGACCAAAGTCAGGAAAAGGTGGGACCCAGGGATCAGGAACGAGGAGTTAGGAAAAATTCGAAAATCGAGAGGGGTAGTGGATAGGAGTTGGCTTCTGGAATAGAAGCACCGAGTCGAGTGGGTACGGGCTAGCTTAAAGAAATCTCCTGATTGCGTCTGAGCAGTGAATATTGTCGTGTATTCTCAAGGAAACCTCCTACAGATTTACTACCTACTAAGTTAGGGTAAATACAGACGCTGGCTGGATTTTGAATATAACTAGCAATCGAGTGTGTGAGCACCGACGACAGAAAATCCGCGAAGGCACTATTAAGGCATTATTGGTATTTTATTAATATAATCCTATTGTAAGACTTTGTGAGTTGCTGGATTTTTGGAAGATGAGTATTTTCTTTCTGGTGGGAGTATACGATGGTTTTATTTGCATAAATAAGCATTTTGGTTGTTCATGAATTATATTTCTAGGGTGATTATGTTTTGAAAGCACTTGTAATTTTACCATTTTTTTGCGAATAATATTTTATTGTAAAGGCTCGTAAAGTGTTTTGATAACTTTGTTGAAGTAGATAGTTCAGCTTGTTTTATATTTAGTTGTGATTTAAAGTTAGGGTCCCTCAGACCATTGACAATATATTTCTTTTGTTGTTTGTTTTGTAAAAAAATAATTTTTTTGACGAGTCAACCAATTTCATTGTTCGCTGACACTGTACTATAATATTTTAATTCAAAATATAATTGTAAAAATTGTACATCAGAATAGTATTGCAATAAATCAGCTGAACGCTCCTCTAAAATTGTTTTACTACTTTAGACTCTCAACTTTTACAGAGCTCTACTGCGTACCAATTCCTCTCCTTTAACTACTGATACATAAGACCTTCCACCAACAAATACTGCCGAGGCCGAATCTTACGTATCTTTCAGCCTTTAGGTACCACTCGGCTAAAGCTGAAATAGGAGTTTAGGCCCTTCAAGGTAATTAAAACCGTTAAGTTTTTTTTAATTTTGTTTTAAAAGTATTACCCGCCCATTACATCTGGTAATCAGCGCCTATTACATCTGGTGACAGCGTATTACATTCTTGTGATTAACGGGTATTACAGTAGAGTCTAAAATCTGCATTCTAGAGCAGTGCCTGTAGGTCGGATTTGTAATATGGTATCTAGATACGGTATCCGCCGAAATAAACATTACCGAAACAGAGAGTGCTGTGGAGTTATGCACTAACGAAAATGAAGGACGTGTTTTTAACCAAGTTGTGCAATCACCTCAAAGAAGTCTTGTAAGAACTGCATGTAAACTCAACATTAGTGAAACGTCTTTACGTCGCATGTTCAAATCAATTGGTGGTTATCCATACCGTATTCAAGTTGGACAACGACTAAATGCTGCGGACAAACGTGCAAGAGAAATTTACTGTGGTCGCATGTTGAGTTTAATTTACGAAGATTCCGAATTTTTGAAAAACATATGGTTTTCAGACGAGAGTCACGTTCATCTTAGCGGCTATACTAATCGACAAACAACCAGATTCCTTGGATGTCATTGTAGAAAAACCACTCCACAATCTTCGAGTTACCGTTTGGTGCGCGGTATCTGGTAATGGAATGATTGGTCCTTATTTCGTTGAAGATGATAATCAGAATCTACTTACTGTCAACCAAGAACGTTATAGAGAGAAAATTATTATACCTTTTGTGAGAGATCTAAATAACTTTTACCGTGCACGAAATCTACAGTTTCGCACACAATGGTTCCAACAGGATGGTACAACGAGCCATACAGCTGTGCGCACCTTAGACTTACTCCGTCAGCATTTCGATAATAGAATAATTTCTCGGGGAACAGACTTCGAATATCCTTCTCATTTACCTGATCTGACGCCACCTGACGCATACATTTGGGGCATAATGAAGGAAAAAGTATTTCATTCGGAAAATCCGCCGGCGAAAATTTTGCCGAACTACGGGAAAGACTACAATAGTATATTAAACAACGCATTTCATATGGAATTCTGTTATGACACGAGTTCAAGTTTAAAAAACGAATCGCGAAGCGATGAGTTTTTTAAAGAACGAGTGTCACAACAGCCATAGAAATAAGTTGTTTATAATATTTTTTATATTTTGCCATTTTATCATTTTTTAAATTAATTTATTATTTTTGTGTAATTACGAAAATTTTTATTTTAAAAAGTATGTCGGTAGCACTGCGTGTAATTTATAACATTTGACAGTTTTGACATTTAAATTATGAAATGTTAATGTTTTCAAATATTTTTAAATGACTAATACACCAATAATAATATATTATATAAGTAAAAGATGATATTCATATTCACAAATACTTTTTTAAAGAGCAATATAAAATTAATAAATTGCTATTAACCCACAAATTTCATTGTCAATAGTCTTGTCATTAGATACTTCAATCATGTCGCCAACCATTTAAAACAAAAATTAGCGTGCCTAAAAGTTACATTACGATACGCAAATTCGTTTTATAATGAAGATTTTTATAAGTGCAAAATATAAAAAATATTTTTCGGCAGTTCCATCAACCACTTTTTATAAATATGTTTATTGACTTACAAAATCGATATGAAGCTTGTTTGCGTCTAAATGGTGAACATTTTGAACACTTACATTACAGAAATTAAAAATTAATTTTTATTTTTATTTTTATTTTCGGTACTGTTTATTTTGGCGGATACTGTATTTAGCAGTCCTGAATATATAGTCATCATAAATCCTTCAGTCTCTGGGAACAAAGTACCGTCAGCAAGCCACCTATTTGATGCAATTTTGTCAATGAGTGGTTGGTTTAGGTCTTAATTATGTCGACCATGTAGAGCCAATTTTGGGTGTTTCTCAGCATAATCAGCTTAATAAATATTGATTTACATTTACAATTACATTTTCCGATTTTAACTTATTAACAAACATTAAAATACCCATTTTCATAACATCCACTTGAAGTATATTTGAGAAATCGTTAAGCAATTTAACAAAAAATGAGTATCTGCTAAACGATGTTTCAGATAATATATAATTGTAGGAAAAGCGAGGTTGTTTGCTCTGTAGCACGCCCTAAGATTAAATCCATCGACTAAAGTCATTGATGTAGAAACATGTTCGGGGTAGTCGGGAAGTTACATAATCATTTCCGTAAAGATGCGGCGAATTCTTATGAAACGACGTGAAAGGCAAATGTGTGCGCCAAGTCTTTTCACCACCAAGCCGATGAAAAATTGTTTTATCCGTCTCGCAGAAGCCGCAGGAGTATAAATAAATGAAACGACGAACTAGATAGCTACGGTGGATGAGAATAAACATGAGAATTTATATTTGAAACATTATTATTAGTGGAGTGTCAATAAAGAAGCTCAGAACAAAGTGTAATGGAAATTATTTTATTAGCTCTTACTTTGTGGAAATTGTTCTTATTATCAGATACAGTGTGGAAACCACTTATGAATTAAAAGTATGTGTGGGATTAGTTTAGAAGATTATAAAAAACGCTGGGACCCCTCAACTTTGAAATTCAAATGTGAGCTTTTAAAACATAAATTTAAATGTACAGGGTGACACACGCAAGTCTGGCATCGTCCATGATACATATTTTTAATGAAACACCCTGTTTATAATTTTGTTCAAGATAGTAAATACATAAAATTGTGAAAATAATGATGTAAAACCCAATCAACTAGCCCTAACTCTTTTAGAAAGTTTATTTAAAATAGTTAGAACCTTTTTTGTATAAATATAACAATCAACAAGTTGACTTTTTTTAAATATACTAATTAAACTGACAACCTTTTGTGCTAATAATAAAACTCATTAATATTCAATCAGACAGAGCCGGCTTTACCCGCTCTGAATTTCAGTAAATTCATAAATTTATTATTTTTATTTCATTTTATCATTTACTATGGGACATTAATGTTGGAAAGCTTTTAGTTGAAATTAACTTTTTTGATATCTAATATTTGCCGTCCTTTTGACCTAAAAGTTAACCAACGTCAACGCCCATAATATTTTGACTTCTTCTGATCCACTTTATAACTTGTAGAAAGATACAGCCCGGATGGAAGGACACGACAAGACTACCGCCAAGGTTCCCAGACTTAGGTAACTTATTTGATGTAACCTATTAGATTGAACTTATACCGTAGCAGTCCACTTTGATGTAACCTATTAGATGGAACTACCGTAGCAGTACACTTTGATGTAACCTATTAGATGCAACTTCCGTAGTAGTTTACTTTGATATAACTCACCGCAAGCAGGCCTTCCTGATGCAAGCAGCCCTAGAGAACTAACCGAGCCCACCGGACAAACAAAAAACTAAAGATAAATTCAGTTCAGTTCAAAAAGTACATGATTTCTACTTCCTTCGGTAGATTAATTTATCAACTTATTTCAATAAACAATTATTCTTTTACCTATCAGTTTCATTTATAAACCCACTGGCTATGAGAGCTAAAGGACGTATCGCGTTAGGGCATTAGTAGTTCATTTTTTGATTAATTAATAACATTACATTCAATTTAATTTTATACAAGGTGTTTTTATCTTTTTCACCTTAGTTTTTTGTTTATATTTATTGTTGTTTAACCGTAAACGAATAAAAAGATAGTGGCGCTCTTGAACTCTTATAATCACCAATCCAATTTATAAACAGCATTAACTTCGAGTCGAACCACTTTTTGGAAAGAGTCTCTTAGCCGGGCTCTGCCAGGAAGGCGCTATTATCGTTACACAGCATACCCCATACGTAAGCATCAAGAGTTGCTAGATCAGGTGAATGAGAAGGATACTTAAGGAAAATTCATGTTACGGGAAATTACGCGGTCTTCAAAAATTTCTCGAATCAGATCTAAGGATGTTTTCGTGGTATGACAAGTAGCCCCATTCTGTTGGAACTATTGGCAATTCAACTGTATGTTTCTGGCACGACAGAATTGTCTGAGATCTATAAAAAATAGTGTGCAAATTTATTCTCTATATTGCACTGGATTTAGTGTAACGGGTCTTCTACGCTAAAGGCTAAGGGCTAAGGGCCCAATCATCAATTTCCTGACATTGCGCACCAAACCGCTACACGGTCACTATGAAGAGGTTTCTCTACGATGATGTCTGGTCATTCAAAACCAAGAAAGCAAATTGTCTGTTGATTAATAAATCCATTTAGATGAATGTGACATTCGTCTGTAAACCACACAGAAAAAATAGGTGTTGTTCATAAACCCAAGATTTAAGCACAATAAATAACTTTTGATTTTTGGTTTTGTCAAGAGTTGCCCAATCTGTATATTATAGGGAAAACCACCAATCTTTTTAAATATTCGTCGGGTAGACGTTTCACTCAAAGTCATTTTTAGAGATGTTCTGCGGAGACTTCTTTTTGGTGATTCTAAGGCAGGGAGCCAATTTGTAACTACAAAACTCTCCAAAAGAGATCCCGGGGTGGTTCGACTCCAAGTTAATGCTCACTATAGGAAGGACTGGGATGTATAAGTAATAAGGGCGCCACTATCTTTTGAACGCTATCGATTAAGCAAACAAACTATACAAAAACACACAAAAAGATAGAAACACCTTGTAATTAATTTAATTGAACAACAAATAAAGAAGCTACTTGAAACAAAAGACCGACCACGCTACACTCTCAAGACTTATAGTCTAAGGTATACAAATAAAACGGTTTCTTAAAAATATAGAATATGTATTGAATCTGTAAGTACTTGCCGATAATGAACAGGAAGGAATTGTAAAAAAATGGACTTAACTTTAGGTTTCTGTACTGTCTAGAAGGGCGGCTTCAGCTTCTTCGTAGTGAATTGTGGATGAAAGTTTCTGAATGTTGATTTACTGGTTCTGGCAGCTTGAGATTTAGTGGTTTTCTTAACGGCTCAGAAGTGGTTTAAAGGACTGTCTTCACAAAGGGACCTTTTAAAAGATGCTTTCTACTTAGTGGTAACTGGGCTCTAAATTAGCAGTAGCTTAGCGGTAACCTAGCGGTATCTTAGCGGTAATCTAGCGGTATCTTAGAGGTAATCTAGCAGTATCTTAGCGGGTTGTATCTTTCAACAATCAAAACGGAAATGGTGTTTGTGTCATTTGTCATAAAAGATGCGTTCGTTACTCAATTGCAAGCGAGAGACGCGTTTTTTATTTGGCCTCTTTCAAACAGGTCAATAGTTAGCGTCTATAAGGGGTGTCTCGTGTACAGTAGCATTAACAGTGATTCGGGGTTTTCGGTTTTAACGTTAGTAATAGCGGTATCGTTTGCGTTGATGCAAGGTGACATGACGATAGACATGTTACACCCCCTCTCCTCCGGAAAAAATGGTTCGAAGAAACATTTTTCTGAGTAAAGAAGTGTGAATGAGATAGCAGCAATAAGTGTCATTGAAAGGAGTAGCAGAAAGGTGGCGATAACGGAATAACTAGAAAAAAGGTATTAACGCCCATCTATGTTTTTATGGTAACAATAAGGTTCGGTTTGTGACGTTTGTGCTTCTATGTCAGCGTAAGATACATAAAACGATAAGTTTCAACAAAATGCTCAAAAGCGAGTAATTCCAGGCAATTCGAAACGGACAAAGCGCACACTGAGAACGAAAAGGCAAAACTACAACAAAAATTTCTCAGCGCAAGACAACGACAAAATAAAGAAGTGTTTCGCAGCAACACTGGAATTTTAAATGTGCAGAGCAAAGTAATTCTCGAGAGTGCGAAACAAAATGTCCCTGGGGAAAGACATCATTTGAAACAGGATAAGTACTGCCAGCCTAAAATTTACAAAGAATGAGCCCAATTGTAACTAAGTAAAGTACAGATTTGTCATAATGACGTCACCACGGGTGAATTACTATTTTACCAGCCAACAATTGTTCGGTAGGGCGAAAACACTTACAATGTTCCACACGGAGCATACGACAACAAAAAATAGCAAACAAAAGTCACAATACGGCAACGCAAAAAAAAGGTAAGGTAGGGCAAAAACGATACATAGATATGGACGATATATACGACGATAAACACAGCAAATAATGGAAAGATTAGTCACGGTTGAGATTATAGCGAGAGAGGGTAAGGATGGTTTACGACGGTATGGCGAAAAGAAGCGATTGGCATTCATTGAATTAATTGGTTAGAAGGATTTTAATGTATACAGATGGTGTAGGAGATTACACGTGATATTCACTAACAGGAGTTTGAATTCGGCAGTGTTCGGAATAGAAAAATTTCTTATCTTGATTTCATAAGACAGCTCAAATGACGTTACAACCCTTCCTTAATCCGCATTTGTTGTCATGGTAACTGAACAACCACTACAGCTTTTGCGTTGAGTTAGAACGCTTCTTGTTCGTCAAAATTTTGCAACGGCTCTTAACCAGTACTTATTAGTCGGTGAAGGCTTCTGAAACTCTTCCCTAAATAGATTGGCAACCATTAACAAACTAGGTCCATTTGATCGTCCACTCCCGTATGAGCGAAAATAATACTTAATAATAAATATTTTTTTCTTGCGTTGTAAGCACCATTTTGAATCTTGTTGACAGTTTGTTAAAATAAACAATTTTTAAAAATACCATGACAACTACTGTTACTTGTTTCATATGATACAATAATATTTCACAGGCTTCCTCATTTCAGTGTCCTTTATTTTGGCGCATACCATATTTGTTAGTTTATTTTTTAATTAATATTATTAGTTGATTTTTGAATAACATTTTGCTGAAAGTGTATAAAGTAGACAACGCAACATTAATTATGTATTAATCCGATTAATCCTAAAAAAGACTGCGAGAAAATGGCTGTTTGTTAATGTTTTAATCCGGTTTTTGTGGTATAATTTAGCTATTTTTAAGTTTTTATTGCTAATTTATTTTATTTTATTTATGAAACAATGATTAGAACGTATTTTGTGTGCAAAAAGTGAGCTGTTTTCTATTGAATGAAGATAGCAAGTTTCATCAGGCACTGCGATAAAACAAAAACAAGCAACCGAGTATCTGACTCCAATCAACTACGTAGAGTGCCTACTGCTATGATAGGTCCATCTCATATTATTCGTCCATGATCTGAAATGTTAGAGGATATTATAACAAATGAAAAAAATGTCATTCAACTAGGAAGCCTCTTTGGTTTTAGGGTATGTGAAGTTTCGAAATCTTGTGTTTTGGGGTAGAATTTGACCTCAAAATGAATAGAGTTTAGTAGAAAAGTTGTAGATCGTAAGAAATTCCACAAATTTTATCTCTTTGATTTTTACACACATAATCTCATTTTTCCGTGAAAAATGCCAAAAATTACTTTTCCGGTTTTAACATTTTATTTTCGATCGGTTAAGTCAATCTTGTCAACGTTGGTGAAAACATACACTTTCGTGTCCCACAATTTTTCTTAAATAAGTACCTTTTAAATTTTCCAAGTTATTCTGATTTTTTTTTTCAATGGAATACTCATCAATCAAAAATAATATATCTTCGTCTTTTTTATCTAGTTTCTTTTAAAGTTAGGAAAAATATACCTAACATTTAAAAATGCGCTTAAAAATGCAAAAAATAAGGTGACTTTTGTAACAACAAAATTTGAAATAATTGTTAAATTTTTGCAATAAAATTTTATAAATTACAACAACTTACTGCACCAATGAATTCAACGAAAAAAATACAATATTGCAACGATGGCAGCAAATACCAGCCAAGAGGTGCTAATGTATTTATGCACGCCTGACGCATAACAGCTGAGCCCTCTGCGTGACAGGCAAGCACGTTTTCCACTGCGCTCATATAGTAAGATTTATACAATTATGTATTTGCTTATAGCGTTTTAGATTTTTTGCCTTATAATTTATAGAAATTCATTTGCGAAAAGCTCTCACTTTGTAGAATTCGTCAAAATTTATATCATTTCTGATTTAAAAATGTCAAAACCAAGGCACACTTTGTCATTGCTACAATAAAAAAAACGTGGTGTTATGAATTTTACGCCCTTGGGTTGGTAAATAATACTTTCCGCCCTGTTTTTGGTGTTCATATGATTGGTTTTCCGGTAAGGTGGAGGAGAATTAAATGTCAACTTCATGAAGGTATTTAGACACGCGGTAGTGTTTCAAACCAAGTTGCAGGAACAAGAAGTTGGCACTACTGTTCGATATAGGGAATGCGTTTAATAGGAGGTGTATAGAATGAAGATGGGAGTGCCCCAGGCATCGGTATTGGGAACGACGCTCTGGAAGTGTGTAATGAGATATTTTTGATAGTATGTAAAGAGGGATGTGAGATTACTATATATGCGGATGATAGGTATCTGATGTGTACGGCAAAAGGAAAGGCAGAGATAGAAAGAAACGCGTACAACATGTGCAGGAAGATTGTGAAGAAGATAGAGCGCATAACTCTGTAGGGGACTATAAGTCGTTGTTAGGAAAAATAATAATATTGATTGATTGTCAAAATAAATATTATACAGAATTGTCATTTTATAGAAAAGTGTTGTAATTAAATATTAAAATTAATAATTTGTATACCGTCATTGGTAAAGGAGCAACATTTATCCTCTTCTGCTACTGGTATCTGGTGGTAAGCTTTAAATAGGTCAATTTTTGAAAATACCTTTTTGTCCACTAATACCTATGTGTTGAAAGTCTTCTATCCTTGGGATAGGATAACGATCAGGCAACGTAACACTATTTAATCTTCTATAATCACATGTTATATCCTTCTTTACGACTAAGTGCTTTATGTCACTGGGAATCCAATTCCGGTTTGCTAATTTCTGGAAATTTATTAAGAATATCTACAAATTTAAAAGATTTTAACGTACTACTTAGAATATAATCTTCCGAAATGGTTGAAACTTGACCCACAGCTGCGAGTTGGGTTTCACTATCTATTAATTTTTTGTTTTTAAGATCTAATAATAAATTAAATTTTTTTAAAAAATCAACTCCAAGTATACCTTTTTGTATTTTAGCGACAATGAATCGCCATTGGAAATTTCTTCTAAGACCTAGATCAATATTCAATGTTTCGTACCCATAAGTTGGTACCAATGTATCATTTGCTGCATACAACTTATATTCTGAAGTTTCATAATTTTTTTTATTTTTCTTAAGTGGAATTATAGAAACGTTAGCACCGCTGTCCACCAAATACGTTATTCCCGTTTTTCTGTCTTTAACAAATAGACGAGACTGGCAGCTGTCATGATTTAACTCAGCAGATGAAGCAGCTGCTAATTCATCTGCTGTTTCCTATTTTTCGACTGCATATTAAATGAACAAGGTGGCACACATTTATCAGGAAAACAACGGCTTCCAAATCTAAAGTGGTTATAACAATATTTACCTGCGGAGTTAAAACGTCCACGTGAATTATTTCTGCTGCGGCTTCTGTGCTCTTTCTTGTATGGACTTCGTGATCTTGATTTTATTTTGAGTTCCATTATTTCTTTTTCTAACGAAGCTAGTTGTACCGCGATTGTTTTAATCGTTTTATTGGATTTTTCTTTCTTCGACGTTACACAGGTATGCTTTTGGATCTATATTTACTATTTTATCAGCCATCTCCACTAATTTCTCAATGTCTTCGTGTCCTACTGTTACCAGAATGTTCTTTATAGAATTGGGAAGTTTGTCCATCCACAACGCCTTAAATCCTTTTTCTGATAGTTCTCCACAGGATAAAGATTTCATTCTTCTGTACAATTGGCTTGGTTTCATATCTCCTAATTCTAATCCAATTAGTAGTTTCTTTAATTGTCTATCGTCGCTTTCTTGAAAAATATTTAACAATCTTGTTTTGCAGCCGTATATTTGTTGGAAAGCTCATCATTGGTTATAACATCCCAAATATTTTCCAAAACTCTGGGTTCTAAATTAGCTATCAGATTATTAAACTTATTAATTTCACTTTTAATTTGTTCTATTTTAAATTGCGCTTCAACTTGAAAGAACCAAATCAGGTTTTTCGATCCAAAAAGGCGGAAGTTTCAGTCGTACTGCTAATTTCATCACTTGTATTCTCATCTTGTTGTGTACCATTGCCATCCATAATTGATTTTAGTCGTTCGGGGTCATCAATTATGTGTGTTAACGGCTTAAAGACTTGCGACCGTGCGGTATGGTGTTATCAAGAGAACTTGGTCTGGTTTCAATCGAGTTGCACGCGAAATCTATTTATTTTCTGTTTTTTTGTTTATACCTAAGAAGACATAAGAAAAATAAAATGTCATTCATTATCAATTGCAATGTAAAATTGTACAATGTTGTATTTACACAATAAAAGGTGTTAAGCAAGAAAATTTACTGGTTATCATTACTTATTAAGTTAAATAACAAACATAATTTGGTCCTTCGTGAGTCGGATTAACCAGTAAATTGTGAAGAATACAGTTATTTCCGATTAAAGTGCAACAATTTTACACCATTTGTCACTGTCTGCAAAACACAGTCTGGTTTGGTGTTTGGACGATCTCTACTTCATTTACAATAGAAGCACAAAAACAGGAATATTACGCGGTAAAGTCCGATAAGAAGTTGAGTATCCTTTTTTAATTCCAGGGTAAGATCTTTAATTGTTTACTGTTTTGATTTGTATCAGAGTGTATCAAGCTTGGGCAACATAGTAAGATCGCATTTGATTACGGTTTAAGTTCTATTAATAATACTTATATTACCACTTCTGTCAAGTCAAACATAATTTAAAGTACAAAATGTCTACCGAGGAACTGAAACGTAAAAGACGTGGGATAAAAAGTAAACTTACGATTTTTTCTAAATTCATTTCGCCGTTTTTAAATAAAGATGTTAGGGATATTACCGATATTGAGGCTATAAATATCAAAGAGAGATTAGAGAAATATCAAACACTTATTCATGAATTTGACGAGATTCAATTGCAAATTGAATATAATATTACTGGTGAGGATGTAGATGAAAAATTAGAAGTAGAATTTAATGAAAGATCACAGTTTGAAAGTACCTTTTATGATCAGTTGAGTTTGGTAAAGAATTTAATGTCTCAGTTAACTGTAAATAATCATAGTTCATCTTCATCCAACCATAGTGGTCCTAGTCAACTTAGTGAATAAAAAAACTTGAATAACTTGGTAAAATTGCCTAAAATTTCTCTACCCACGTTTCGGGGTAAAAATTTAGAGTGGTTAGAATATCGTGACACGTACGAATCCTTGATTCATAGTAATGAAACTCTTAGTGAGATTCAAAAATTTCATTATTTACGCGCATCTTAGGAAGGCGCTCCTGCCGACATTCTCAAAACCATAGAGTTTAGTGCTCAAAATTATTCCACTGCTTGGAAGTGCATTACTGAACGGTACAACTGTCCTCGATTGTTAATAGATTACCATGTCAAAGCATTATTTAATATCGAACAGGTAAAAAGAGACAATTCGGTGGAGCTTAGAGGTTTAAGTGATACACTGATGAAAAACTTAAGAGCTTTGAAACAGTTGGGACAGCCTACAGAAAATTGGGATGTATTAATAATTGCCTTAGCTTCAGAAAAAATGGACAAATCATCTAAACTTGAATGGGAGAAACTAAAAACAAGTAAAGGTATTGTTCCAACTTTTGAAGACTAAAATCGAGAGCAGAATTTCTAGAATCACTTGAGCATAATATTTCTCCAGATACGCGCTATACAGAGAAACCAATCGAAAAACGTAAGACACACATAACTAAGGGTTTTTTTGTCTACAGACAACATCGAAAAAAAAGGTTCTAATGCTCAGTCTTATTCCCCTGTTTGTCAGTTATGCAAGGGCTCACATTTTATTCAAAATTGCTCAGAGTTTTTGAGGTTATCTAGTGAGGAAAGGAGTAAGATGGTCATTTCTCTTAGAATGTGTTTAAATTGTTTGCGTTTTGGACACATATCCAAAAACTGTAGAAATTCTTTGTGTAGAAAGTGTCACAGAAAACATCACACCTTACTACATTCCGAAAGTAGCTCAGGCTTTAATCAAAATTACTCAAATTCAGAAAATATTACTCATGTCAATAATACAAATAATAATGTACAGTCAGACCCAGAAACTACAAATCAGAATCCTGGTACCAATGCTCTTTCGGCAAGTGGTTTAGTTGATGGTGTACTCTTGTCCACGGCTTTTATAGACATAGCAGACGCGAAAGGAAAATTGCATGCTATTAGAGTACTGCTTGACAGCGGTTCCCAGTCGAGTTTCATTTCAAAGGCATTATGTGAGAAGTTGGGTGTGAAAGTGGAGAAAACAAATATTTCGGTAAAAGGTCTTAATGGTACTCTATCTAGCATCGATTTCAAATGCAATGTTTCACTGCAGTTGCAATATTATAACTTTTCCGAAAATATTACTTGTTTTGTTTTGCCTCAAATTACGGAAAATATACCTAATATAAGCATTGATGTGAGTAAGTTGGATATTCCTAAAAATATTAAACTAGCCGATCCAACATTTTATTTGCCTGGAAAGGTCGATATGCTGATAGGTGCAGACCTGTTTTGGCGTTTATTGAGTAATGGTCAGCATATACTAGGTCACAACAAACCAATATTACAGAAAACTCGACTTGGATGGATCGTGTCCGGTCCTGTAGCCAAACTTCAAACTCCGTCTATTTCATGTAATTTTTCAAATAATTTTGAAACAAACATTCAAAATCAACTATCTTGGTTCTGGGAAATTGAGGAGTTACCTAAGGTAAAACCGTTGTAACCAAGTGAAATCAAAATTCTAAACTTATGGTGGTTCGGTCCAAAGTTTTTAATGCACGAAAAATCATCCTGGCCTTGCACTATTGTTAAATCAAACAATTTTCCGGATATGCGCAAATCTAATACTTTTTCATTTCAACAAATAACTGAATGTACTTTCATAACTTTCATTACTTAAATCAAAAAGAGTGGTTGCTTATATGCTAAGATGGAAGAATAACTATAAACAGTCAAAAGAAAGTCGCTCAACAGGTCCCCTTAGTGTTTTAGAATTAAATAACTCTTTCAGTGTTATAATAAAAATTTCTCAAAATGACAAATTTCCAAAGGAAATTAGGAAACTTAAGGATAAGAAGTCTATCGCCCATGATAGTAAAATTCTTTCCTTGAATCCCTTTTTTTGAATGAAATTGGTATTTTGAGAGTTGGAGGTCGTCTTAAATTTTCCAATTTCGAGTATGAGAAGAAACATCCTATTATTCTATCAGAAAAGCATCACTTAACAAAATTAATTTTGAAAAATGAACACATATTATCACTGCATTGTGGTCCACAACAGTTGCTAGCAAATGTTCGAAATAAGTTTTGGCCAGTAAATGGTAGATCATTGGCTCGAAGAATTGTGCACGAGTGTATGAGATGTTTTAGGTATAATGCAAAACCGTCTACACCTATAATGGGTGAACTGCCTCGTGAGCGATTAGAATCAAGGCAACCATTTGACAACCTCCATACTCACCACATTTTGGTGGACTGTGGGAGTCGGGTGTACGCTGTACCAAATATCACTTGAAACGGGTAATCGGTGAAACGTCTTTAACATTTGAAAGCTTGTATACACTTTTGGTGCAGATCGAGGCTGTGCTCAATTCAAGACCCCTCTCTCCCTTATCCTCTGAGCCCTATGACCTCTTACCTTTAACACCAGCTCACTTCTTAGTCGGCAAGCCGCTAACCTCAGTACCAGAACAAGACGTTAGTACAATTCCTGTAAATCGCCTCTCCGTATTTCAACATATACAGCAAATGAAGTTTCACTTCTGGAGGAGATGGAGCAAAGAGTTTGTTTCGGAACTTCAGAAGCGGGTAAAATGGAAAACTAACCAAAGTTCACTAAAAGAAAATACTCTTGTCCTTGTAAAAGAAGAAAATATGCCACCTGGTCGATGGAGACTTGGTAGAGTCCTAGAAATTCATCGTGGAAAGGATGATATACCGCGAGTGGCAACTATTAAGACTGATTCTGGGTTGATAAAACGCGGTTTTCAAAGCATTTGCCCATTACCTTTAGAATGAACAGTAAGCCTAATTATTAAGTGTTGTTTTAGGTTGAAGCCTAGTGGTTTCAAGTTGGGGGGTATGTTAACGGCTTAAAGACTTGCGACCGTGCGGTATGGTGTTATCAAGAGAACTTGGTCTGGTTTCAATCGAGTTGCACGCGAAATCTATTTATTTTCTGTTTTTTTGTTTATACCTAATATATTTGACAGTACTTGTTTTGACATAAGAAAAATAAAATGTCATTCATTATCAATTGCAATGTAAAATTGTACAATGTTGTATCTACACAATAAAAGGTGTTAAGCAAGAAAATTTACTGGTTATCATTACTTATTAAGTTAAATAATAAACAATGTGGCTCCTTTACCAATGACGGTATACAAATTATTAATTTTAATAAAATATTTAATTTTAACACTTTTATATAAAATGACAATTCTGTATAATATTTATTTTGACAATCAATCAATATTATTATTTTTCCTACAACTCAGACAAGACATCTTTGGTGTGCGAAGAAGCGAGGAAGAAGACCTTCACACCCTTCCTCCAAACGACGTAATGGCTTTCATACGAAGGTCGAGGCGTTTCAAGGGGCATTAAACGAGTGATGATGCATAGGGGGGAGAATCTGGGATATGGTAAAAAGGGCTGGAAGGGCCTACTTTGCCAAGCATCAGCCACTCTGCCCTTTACATTCATTCACACATTCATTGAACTATTTGACAAATATATCCAGGTGTGTGAGATGTAACATTACTTCTATTGCCCCGATTGTTGTGATTTTATTAACTCCCAGTATATTAAGGCATTCCACTCTCTATTTGTTCCAATTTTTCTATATATGTTGTCTGATTTGCTTTTGAGAGGAAAGAGCAGAGATAGAAAGAATGGCGACGAAGATGTGTAGGAAGATTGTAAAGAAGACAGTACGATGTGGATTGGAAGTAGCGGAAGATAAGACGATGGAATTGCTTGTAAAGGGACGAAGCAAGCCGAGGGAGGGTGATGGTGAAGGGGAAGAAACTTTGCAAGGAGGAATCCGCGAAAAATCTGGGAGTGTTAGCCAACTATCCTTCAAACACCATATATGTTGAAAACAGCACAGAAGGTAATTAGTAAATAGTTTATTATCAAAAAAGTATCACTTGTTTGTCCAAAAAAATATGCGGACCATGTTTTTGATTTACCTTTGTCTATGGTGAATTTTTAGGAACGTTAAATGTGTTTCCAAGTAATTATAAATTTGTATTAGAATTAAAATGGTGCCTTCCGTAGCAAAAAGCGTCGAAATGAATTATATTTTAAACAGCGACAGTATTTAACGAAGGACTTCCTGGAAAAAATGTATTCGCTGCATACGTTGTGCAACAGGTTGCCAACTATGACGATACTGGTTCAGTCGGAAACGAAAAGAGGGTGTACACGAAAGAGGCGAAGCGAAAAACCTGGCTATATTAGGTCATGTAGCAATGGACCCGTCCTTGAGTGCTAAAAAAATTGTCTGTTTGTTTCACGCATAAAAATCATGAAAACCCTGAAACAACATAAATTACATCCTTATAAGATGCGATTGGATCAGGAACCGATTGAGGATGATCCCTATCGCCTACTTCAGTTTTATGAATTGGTCAGTGAAATGTTTAACGGTAATCAAAACTAAATGTTCCAAATCTGTTTTTGGACGAGTGCTTATTTCACCTTAACGGCATTGTAAACCGGCATAACTGTAGGATTGGTCAGATGAAAATATTTATGGTATTTACATAATCGGCCCTTTTTTTATACCCAGTTATCTCATTACCGAAATTTATTTAAATTTATTGGAGATCGTCAGTTCTCTAGCCCTCGTGCAAGTATTAGGTATAGAATGCAGATGATTTTTCAACAAGAGGCGTATCACCAGATCACCAGATCTTGCTCCACTGGACTTATTACTATGGGTTTACCTAAAATTCAAGATTTACGCAACCTAGCCTGAGTCAATGGATGATTTACAAGCTTGGATCATTAATGAAATTACACCAGAGTTGTTGAGTAATGTACGTTAACGTTTTCCGCAAAACTTATATTACTGCATGGACATTTCCAGCATTTAATAAACTAATCACAAAACTAAGTACTCTTCCACTATTTTACCTGCAATTTCGTCATAGATGGAAAGTTTGGAGCTAAATCTCAGGATCAGATTTTACTCGATACTCGACAAGATCTTCAAAATCAGTTATGACAACATCCCTAATCCCCATCAAAATCAAGGTAGACGGTTTACGTTACAGGAATGCAAAGAGCGGAAAAGTAGTTGACGGAAATTGACGAAACGAATCGATTTTCTACATTTTCATTTTAAAGCTGTAAAATTGATGTGTTAAGTTTTCGTTGGGCCACTTTACATAGAAACCGTCTCTATATTTTCTATATCTTTAGCACTTTCTTTAATTATACGACTTTTCAAATTTTTACAGCCAAATTATTTAAAAAACACAAATAAGTAGGTAACTTTATGAACGATTGAATCTCAAAATCTGACTTGGCTATTATGATTGGTATTCGAATTATTGAATTTGTTCAAAATTACACACTCTATTTATGCAGTGTGGGCCACAGAAAACAGTCCACCTCGATATTTGGCATTATTTATTAGATTTTAAGAAAATGAGAAAACAGGTCGATTTTTGTTCCAAGGGGGACATATTTTTACGATACACACATCTGTCATTTGTCAACTCCCTCCATTCCACTTCCGCAAGCCTTTATTTTTAAATAGGGAATGTACCATGTGCGGTATATCATTAGAAAGTTATTTAGATGGAGTATTCAGGCATAACGATCTTTTACGATTTTTTGTTAATATTTGCACCGTCTTTGCAAAAAAAGTCTTATTTCATTTAAAGTACAAAACCTCTTAAAAATGTAATGTAACGGCTATGGTTGGTCATTTTTTTCTAGGAAATGTATTGGAAGAAGAGATCCTATTGAATGACCTGCAAGATCCCCCAATTTAACACCCCTCGATTTATTTTCTGTCATATCAGAAATAAATAAAAGCAAACAAATATTGCAAAAGCATTAAATTCATTGTAATTTGTAAGAAAATTAAATAAATTAAATGTTATAATACATTAAAGAATTTACTTAAATTAATTTTAAATTACTTAGTTAGATGTTCAAAATGGTGTCCATCGACTTCCATTCAATTGTAGAGCCGCTGCTCAAAATTACGTCGACCGTTTTGAAGAATTTTTGAAGCATTCATGTACAGTCGGCTTTAGAATAGCATATACATGTTAAATGTGAATTTCGTTTACCTACCGAAGTTATAAAAACGCCCTTTAAACGCCTACATTAAATGGTTTTTGGGGATTAAGCTTATTTACAAGGGACAGAGGGACAGGCAATTTGTCAATAAAATACCTTATGTTGCAAACATTAAAGATGTGGGCGTGGACAACTGTTTAACTGATTTCAAATTTATTATTATTTAAACCGTGATTGGTTATACACAATAAATAGGCCGTCCTTAAAATTAAGGCAGTCCTTAAAATTGATTCATTGTAAGCGATTTGAGTTTGAAAATGTATATGCTATTCTGAAGCCGATAGTACTATTCGTCGTCTTAGTTCTTCCAATGAAGCGGGTTCGGTTTTATAAATTTTGGTCTTTAAATAACCCTACAGAAAGAAATCCAGGGGTGTTAAATTGGAGGATCTTGCAGGCCATTCAATACGACCTCTCCTTCCAATCCATTGCCTAGGAAAAAAATGACCAACCATAGGCGTTACGTTACATTTTTAAGAGGTTTTGTACTTTAAATGAATTAAGACTTTTTTTGGAAAGACGGTGCAAATGTCAAAAAAAAAAGATCGTTATGCCTGAATAATCCATCTAAATACCTTTCTAGTGATATGCCGCACATGGTATATTCCCTATTTAAAAATAAGGGGTTACGGAAGTGGAAGGGAGGGGGTTGACAAATGAGAGATGTGTGTATCGTAAAAATGTGTTCCCCTTGGAACAAAAATCGACCTGACCTGTTTTCTCATTTTCTTAAAATCTAATAAATAATGCCAAATATCGAGGTGGACTGTTTTCTGTTGCCCACACTGTATAGCCAGGACTATTTTATCCTTGAAAATAATGTACCGTGTCTAAATAGAGTATTAGGCGGACAATTTCGATCTTATTCAATGCGAAACTGTTTCATATATCATAGAAAAGTGTCCAACTTTTATAAATTCCATTTCACAGACAAACGCCTCCGCCTCTATCACCGGACGGGACACGGTCCTTCGGGAGACAACCTAACTGGAATCTATTTCCATTCATTCCGAATGGGAAAACTTAAAACTTGTTTACCGAAGAAAAAAACAAGAAAAAATGTATAGTTCAATTGACCTACAGAAAAAAATATCTGAGTACGCATACGAGGAAAAAGTTATGAAAAATGTCTCGTAGTATCTTTGTTAAGTCGGATGGAACCGTAATCAATACAATATAATTACAATAATCTATATCTGTAAATTGAGGAGGGTGAAGTTTGCACATAGAGTTCATTAGGTCCGTTGTGCTTTCTTTTGAGCCATCGTCAAAACAGCAAAACTAATAGAAGAGCTAGACAACTCAGGAAGCCCCCTCAGTATTTGTTCAGATAGCCACGCCACTCTAAAGGCGATTTGTAGCTCCATGACTAGCACGGCACTAGATAGACTAGCCTTAGGACCCCCTACTGTGGGTACCGGGACATCGCGGCATAGTGAACAACGAGCGGGCAGATAAACTAGCCAGACAAGGAGCCAAACCTCAACTCTGCTCAAGGAATGGGTGGAGAGATGATTAGAAGAACTATGCAGCAACTGCAGTGGTCGTAGACAGGCGAAGCAATTGTCTACCCTGACATAGATATGACAAGGTGGTTGTTAGCAAATCCAGATAGCAGCTGCTTGTTGGTGTCCTTGCTGGCCACTGTGGAGTTAAAAGATGTCTATACACCTTTTAGGTCGAAAACCTAGACTGTCCAAACTGTGGGAAGGAGGAAACTTCTTACCACTTCCTGGACACCTGTAAGTTCTACGCACAAATCAGACAAGACATATTTGGTGTGCGAAGAATCGAGGAAGAAGACCTACACACCCTTCCTCCAAAAGACGTCATGGCTTTCATACGAAGGATCAGGCGTTTCAGGGGACATCGAACGAGTAATGATGCATAAGGGGGAGAATCTGGAATATGGTAAAAAGGGCCGGAAGGGCCTACTTTGCCAAGTATCAGCTACTCTGTCCATTACATTCAGTCATGCGTTCATTGACCTATTTGACAAATATATCCAGGGGTGTGAGATGTAACATTGCCCCATTGCCCCGGTTGGTATGATTTTATTAACTTCCAGTATATTAAGGCATGCCACTCTGTATTTGTTCTAAGTTTTCTATACATGTTGTCTGATTTGCTTTTGAATCCCATGCAACAGCTCCGCTGAGGTCGTATGTAAGGGAGCTCTACAGCTCTCTACTGTCCTTTTTTGATGAAGAGAACAATTCTTTCTTATTAGGATTGACTGGATAGTGTGTGGATTTCATACCATGCATAATGTGTCATACTATTAGCCCTTAATTAATTTGACCAAGTTATCAGCGTAGGCTATTGTGTAACAGGTCGGCTGAAAAGTCCCCGGTCTACCATAGTAAAACACAATATTTTGACAAAATTAATTTTTTTTATTCAACATAGTTGCCTTCAAGGGCGATACAGCGATTATAGCGACCTTCCAACTTTTCGATACCATTTTTGTAGTACTCCTTCGGTTTGTCCTCAAAATAGGCTTCAGTTTCGGCGATTACCTCAGTATCAGAGCCAAATTTTTTTCCCGCGAGCATTCTCTTCAGGTCAGAGAAAAGGAAAAAGTCGCTGGGGGCTAGATCTGGAGAATACGGTGGGCGAGGAAGCAATTCGAAGCCCAATACATGCAATTTTGCCATCGTTTTCATTGATTTGTGACACGGTGCATTGTCTTGATGAAACAACACTTTTTTCTTCTTCATATGGGGCCGTTTTTTCGCGATTTTGGTCTTCAATCGCTCCAATAATGCACAGTAATAGTCGCTGTTGATGAACAATATACCGTATGTATCCCAAAAAACTGAGGCCATAACTTTGCCAGCTGACTGTTGAGTCTTACCACGCTTTGGTGGCGGTTCACCGGCCGCAGTCCACTCAGCTGACTGTCGATTGGACTCAGGCGTGTAGTGATGGAGCCAAGTTTCATCCATAGTCACATATCGACGCAAAAAATCGGGTTTATTACGACTTAACAGCTGCAAACACTGCTCAGAATCATCAATTCGTTGCTGTTTTTGGTCGATTGTGAGCACGCGCGGCACCCATTTCGCACAGAGCTTCCGCATACCCAAATATTTGTGAACGATATGTCCAACACGTTCCTTAGATATCTTTAGAGTGTCAGCTATCTCGATCATATTCACTTTACGGTCACTCAAAATCATTTTGTGGATGTTTTTGATATTTTCGTCGGTAACCACCTCTTTTGGGCGTCCACTGCGTTCACCGTCTTCGGTGCTCATTTCACCACGCTTGAATTTTGCGTACCAGTCAATGATTGTTGATTTTCCTGGCGCAGAGTCCGGAAACTCATAATCAAGCCAAGCTTTTGCTTCAACTGTATTTTTTCCTTTCAAATAACAATATTTAATAAGCACACGAAATTCTTTTTTTTTCCATCTTTTTGAAAATAACAAAAGTTGCTTCACTAAAAATGCAATATCTCACAACCTAATAGTCCGACAGCTGTCAAATTTTTACACGAATCTTTTGAAGGTTGATACTATCTAAAAATGAAATGGATTTAATTCTAGTGTCGTCATCTATAGGACAGACTGGGGACTTTTCAGCTGACCTGTTATACGTTGTATCTGGTTAAGGATCTGATAAGGCTATCCAGGACAAATCTCCACAGCAGAGATGAAAGCATCCCTATTGAACAGTATTTCACTGCAACCTAGTGATGTGATGAATTGAAACACCTTAGAGAAACAACAAGAAAAGCCTAAAACAGAGCGAAATATACAAAACTCGATGAGTTACGGGCCGAATAAAAAGTACAACTCAAAGAATACAAAAAGAAAGGAAAAAAAAGAAAAATTGAGAAGCTTGGAGAGTCTACGGTGAAGAGGTAGATGACTGTCTCCAGCGGCAAAAGCTCTTTTACCCCACGTAGAGAAGTGGTTATTCTTTAAAAAAGAACGATACCCAAAAACCCAAATGAAAGCATGTAATAACTAGTGAAAAGATTCAAATTCTCACACAGCTTCTAACTTCTTAGTGAGCTATTGATAAGGATAATATAAAACACGCTATAACAGGTTTCCCCTCTTCTTCAATGGGGTCTCTGGCCTCACTGGCGCAGAAATATATTTTAAAAGATTTGAAAGAAGTTAGAGTGGTCGCTCTTCTACCTAAACCTAGAAGACCGGACTACTCTACCCCAAAATCATAATGACGAATAAGCCTCAGACTTAGACTTACTCCGTCAGCATTTCGATAATAGAATAATTTCCCGGGGAACAGACTTCGAATATCCTTCTCATTCAACTGATTTGACGTCGCGTCGCCTGACGCATACATTTGGGGCATAATGAAGGAAAAAATATTTCATTCGGAAAATCCGCCGGCGAATATTGCCGAACTACGGGAAAGAATACAAAATATTTTTTGGCAGTTCCATCAACCACTTTTTATAAATATGTTTATTGACTTACAATATAGATATGAAGCTTGTTTGCGTCTAAATGGTGAACATTTACATTACAGAAATTAAAAATTAATTTTTATTTTTATTTTCGGTTCTGTTTATTTTGGCGGATACTGTACTTTTGATACTATTGCTATTGTATGTTCTCCATGCACCCTTTAGTCATTAAAATCAATTTTCTTTCTTTTCTTTCCAAGACGTTTTCAACATGGAGATTGTATTCAAAAAACTGGTTTTTTACTGTCCCATAAATGCATAATGCAATGGATTTAGTAATACTGCATTTTTCGATCGATCATTCCAATTAAAATTTTAATTTCCAGACCGTTTGTCCATTGACAAGCAATTAAGTATAACAATTGTCCTCTAGGAAAATATGTATACGCGAAGTAACAAGTAGGATCATGGAGAACCAAACATGGGCTTGAAGATAAATTGACTTACCTACGTTATAAATTTTAGTGATTTTCGCTGAATTGCTAGTTAAATAGATACACAAAAGTGCTGAGCAACATCGAGAATCGAGATGATGTAAATAAAAATTCCGGCAGCAAAAGCGTTTCGTTTCAAAAATGCAGAGAACAGCTGTACGTGTCCTCCATAAATTTTATATAGATAAAAAAATCACTTCGTGTCAATCATCGTATCGAAAAGAAGAGACTGGGTATCAAAATAACGAAAAGGTAAATATTACAGAAGTTGATATGATGTGTACGGATTTAGCTTGCCTCAGCTAAAAGTTAAAGCAACTTACTGGGGTACAATAAGAAATTTCTATCAGAATCTAGATCAAATAAAACAATATCAAATAATATAGAATTTATTAATTTACAAAAATAAATCATGACGCAATACATTTTAACAAATAAAATAAATAATAAATCTACTAATGTCTACATTAGTGACTGGTAATGCAGCTCTACCTACTTTCATAGATGCCGATAGAATGTTGCTGTTTAATAATTTTATTTTTAAATACTTATTGAAGCCTACGAAGGTACACCAAAAAGTTGGCTGAGGCAGACGGATACTATTTAACAAAAATTTAATACGAGAGTACATCAAAAAGTTTGTAGGTGGCGACCGGATACTACTTAACAAAAATTATAATACGAGGGTACATCAAAAAGTTGGCAGATGGCGAATATTCATTTGCCTTACTTATAGAACAAATGAAATGTAGTATATACTGGTGTAACTGTGGCTGTTTCGCGTTAAACATTACAAAGCTTTTTTTACGAAATAATTTTAAAACATTTGGTTCCACAAAAGGAACTAAAGTTCTTATCGTGTGTTCCGTGACACGTTCTACCTTTTTTCTCTAAAACGGTAAGCCTTATAAAAACAGTACCTAAGATCAGAGTTATAGATCTCTAAATTATCTACAAAAATTGTTTTTATGATTTAACCATTTCTGATATATTGAAAAAAAATGTATTGTACTAACCCTTACTATGTGAAAGTCTATCTTATTAAGAACAGTAAACAACTAAACGTATAAACGAAACGTCCACTTTTTATTCGAAAAATGGTTTTTTAAATTCATTAACAGCTGTTTCGCTAAAATTAGCATCGTCAGATTGACATATTGAAGTTACATTTTGTTTGTTTGTAGCTAGGTACCTGATTTTAATTAGGTAGTATTAAAGCTAGACCAAGTATGGAAGTAATAAGACATAACAATATTAAAGCCTAGATGTTTTTAGCCCTAAGGGATTATCCTGGATGTATTTTCCTCTAAGATCAGTATAACTGTCCAATGATATAGAAAAACCAGGAAAAAACTCTATCATGCTGATCTTTACAATAAATTAATAAATTTGGGTTACAATTATTACATCTTATCTATGTATAAAATGAAGATTCAATTAAAGTAAAAAAAGTGGTATAATATATGAAATAAGTTGTAATGATTGTGATAACAAGTATGTTGGGCAAACAAAAAGATCTGTTAAAACTAGATTTAAAGAACATTTAGCTCATCTAAAATATGGCCGCATAAAGAAATCTAGTATTGCCGAACATGCTTTTACCAAAAACCATTCGGTAAATGTAAATAGTTTAAAATTGTTATATAGGAGTGCTGTGTAATAAAGCAAAATAATTGAGGAACTGGTGGGCTCTTACAAAATATAATAAAGAGATAAGAGCCAAAAGAGAATCTTGGAGAAAGTTCTGTCAGAGTATATCGGGCATACCTGCCAATTCTAGCATTCACAAGATTCGCTCCAAGGATCCGAACCAGGGACCGTGTCTGCTTAAAAGACAGGATGGAACCAATACCGAATCCAAAAAGCATTCCCCAGAGTTCTTGTTACAAAACCTTTTCCTAGGTTCAACAGTTATTGAGACGCAGAGACCAACTTCGGACTTAGGACGGTTGCCATTATCTAGGAAGGAAAATATTTGCAGAAATTATCAAAACCGGGAATGTCAAGTAGGCTATAAACCACTTCCATTCATACAAAAAGATAACGCCCTACCTAAATCCTTCTGGCAAATTAGTCTCACTTCATTTCTGTTTAAAGCACTTGATAGCATATTAAGTAGAAACCACTGACGGAACTTCCTCTTAATATCTGCCAGCATGCATATCAGCAGAGGATAGTAGTCCACAAGATCAATCACTTCGTGGTTTATGGACAGATTGCGCTTACTACCTTTCTTGATATAGCAGGAGCATTTAATAAAACGTAACCTAATTCTCTCTATGATGCTGCTACATCTAGAGGGATACGCTTAACAGTATATAACTGGATCAGAGCGATGCTACAGACAGGTTGATTCCAACATAACTGAAAGGTGAAGAGATGAGGGAGTACTTTTCCCTCTTCTGTAGTTGCTACTGGTGGACACAAGCCCACGCAGATGATCTGGTGATATTGGTAAGAGGAAAGCATGAAGAGGCTCTAGAGTGGCTCAACGAGCACTTAACATTGTTACTATGTGATGTGATGTGACAAAAAACAATTTTTAGTCAACCCTAGTAAACCAATAGTAATTAGTTTCACTAGGAGGCGGAAATTGGGCGAAGTCTAAATGCTCGACCTCTATGGAGAACATATTAAGAAAGCGAATGAAGTTAAATATCTAAGGGTTGCGCTGTATAAAAGACACATGGAACGATCATTTAGAGAACATTTGAAATAAACCAAAGGTCTCCCTTTGAATATATAGTAGAATAGGGAATGAAACCCATACAAATGTGTTGGATACACAGTATCCAACAGTATCCAGAAATCAGGCCTATGATTACGTATGGTGCTCCAGTCTTATTCTTCTTATTCTTCATTCTTACTGATGATGTCTAAAGAGACAGAAACACGTGTCTATGGCTGAATAAGCGCGCTTAATCTAATATCTTATTTAATTATTTTCCACAAAAATATTTTAAATTCTCTATTTATTTTTTAGTATGTTTTTAAAATAATGTATTTAATATATCTAATTTATTTCGATTGAAATTGAATATGTATTGCTAAGAAATGATAAAATCTATCAGAAGCTTTAAATTTGTAAAATTCGATAAAAGGAAAATAATTTGAATGGCATAATTTCTCCTTAAAATGATTTAAATACGGGTTAATAATGAAAAAACGTAAAGAATGGTGAACTAATTTATTTTTAGAAAAGTTTTTTATCGTTGAGCTTTAGAAGAAAATTAAATCGGGGAATTCATTATGCATTCAATGGAGGAAATTAAAATTAAATGTAACTACAAAATAATAAAATTTTACCAGACAAAGAAAGTGCTGACATATCTTATAAATGCCTCTTTTAAATTAGGGTATATTTAAAAAAATATGGAAAATAGAGTGAGGAGATGGTGAAAAATTGAAAATTTAATATTCACACTGTAGATTTTCCTAAACTAATAAATAAAAAGACCGCAATAAAAGTCTAAACGTTGAAGTTTTACACATCAAAGTCGTTTACTTTCTTCTGCCCTAAACATGTTACCTACCAAATAAGATCCTCAAGGACGCGAACTTCACCTAATTCACAAAAAAATTTTTTTTTACTTTTTTATTTTCGATTTCGTTTATTTCGTACTAGTCTGGTCGAGAAGTCATTTAAATCGGATTTGGGTTATACCGATCCGAAAAATCTGATTTTGGTGTCAATCGTTTCGAAATGACAAATATAAAAATTTTCCTGAATATAAAAATCCGTTTTAAAAAATTTCCTATTATTAACAATTTAAGATTTTAAAAAAAGGGTGTTTACATTTACTAAAAACTCATAAACTATAATAGCTAGAACAAAAAACTGAACGGATTCTTAAAGGGCAGGAAATTTCCAACAAAACAGTCCCAACTCCCCGAATTGTATGGAGCTCAATTATTTATAGGTCTAAATAAATGTTGAAAATGGCATAAAAAACGGGCGGCGCGTCGCCGTCGCAACTATCAAATGACATAAATTATTTTTTTTCAATAAGTAAATATTAATAAAAAAAATTTTAAAAATTCTAGCACTAACAGAACATATCAGAGAACAAATTTCTGCAGTCAAAAAATTTTTTCCGTTATTTTTCACATTTCTATCCATTTGTTAATTAAAAAATTACATCTTCATTGTTACTAACTTTAAATTCGTTATTGTGAGTAAAATAAAAACACAAGAATTTTTTAACCCTTGGAATCCTTTATCATAAAGCCTATCATAAAGTTACATAATAAAGTTTTTAAATTTTTAAAAATTGAAATTGTTATTAACAAGCAAAGTAAACAAATGCGATTTTAGAATGAAAAATTTAAATTTTTTTAAACAATTGTTTACAGTCGTTTTTAATACGCTATAAACAATATAAATCCAATTTTTTTAAATGTTTGTGACCAATTGCTTAAAAAATTTTTATAAACAAATGGCTTATTTAACAATTTTTAAAAAAAATTTTTTGCCATTCTATTATTTATTAAAAACCATGATTTTAAAAAAAATGTCTTTAAAAAATTTTCTAATTGTTAATTAACGTTTTTGTTTATTAACAATTGTTTATATTTAATACTAAGAAATGAAAAAAAATCCTAAAAATCATAATTTTCTCTTCTCTACAAAATGGTATTTTTTTCGAATTTGTCAGTTAATTATTTAATTGTTAATTAATTAAACAAATTGTTATAAACAATTGCATCAACAATTAATATTTTTTTTATAACACCTCACAACATACTGAATACCATAGTATACGTTTAATTTTTGAAAAACAAATTTTTCCACGTTTTTTTTTAAATCTTTTAATTCAATATATTTTGTTCTGGGGATCGAACCCAAAAAAAGCTAACCAAAAAAAAAATAGACGCAGTGCGAAAAATTAGTGTAATTGGTCCAGTTCTTTGGCTATTTTACTTTAGAATATTCTTAAAATATAACACAAAAGCCACCTTAGCTGAGGATACTGCTGTACATCTGAAGGAGAAAATCATGAAGATGCAATAGAAAAACAATTTATTTTTTGTCCATCGACTTCTGGTACTTCTACTACAGGAACAGTGACCTCCAAAGAGACCTGAAACTGTATTGAAAACCTCCAGGTGGTTTTCACACCAAAGCCGGGAAGATTATCCTACGCAGTGCCGTAAGTTTATAGACCGCAGTGGTAAGACCAATAGTGGTGTGGTGGAGCAAAGCCCATCAGACCACTGATGAGAGAAGTCTACGAAAGTCGCAGCGAGTAGCATGCTTGAAAGTTAAATTACAGGAGGTATGAAAGGAATAACTGCATCTATGGACGTAGTGGTAAACCTTCCTCCACTAGACATCTATGAAATGTGAAGCGAGGATGGCAGCCTACAGACTGAGGTACAGGCAATATAAAATTTCCAGTCAGCGTAATAGGATTAATGATTATATGGACCAACAAACTACACATGATTTTGAACAGAATGTCTTAAGTCAACGACTTGGACAAATCATATCAGTTAGATATTCCTACCAGTAGTGAATGGCAAACAGCTGAACCTAAGTACATGGAAAGGGCGATCACCTGGTATACTAATGGTTCTAAAAGACCTTGGGACCTAGGGAAAGTGCAATTTAGCTTGGGAAAGCTGGACACACTGTTTTACGCGGAAGTAACTACATTGGCTAAATGCGCGTGTGTAAATAGAGACCTACGTGGTTAAACTATTTTTATATGAACTCAGACAGCAAGGTACGACTTCACCTTAAAAGCAGTATGAAATTATTAAAGAACAAGTTGGTCCAAATTGCAATATTAAAGTGATGAATCCAGCAAATACGTCAGGACCAACTTAGATATTATTAAAAAATTGCTTACGTTAAAATACAACAGTCTATTATTTTTTAACATTTATTCAGATTAATCAGTAAAAAGTAGTTTTATAAAGAAATACAAAAAAAAGTTTTTCAAATAATGGAAACAATAAATCAAACTATACCTGCCAAACAGTCCTGCAAAAAGACCACTACGAAGAAAATCAACCAACATTTGCTGCCTTTCATCGTTTGTTTGTTCGTTTCTTGTCTTCTTGGTCACTTTACACCTATTGAATTTTCCGCAGTTTCGGGCGATATTATCTCGACGTTGAAAATTACAAATTCTCGACGTGTTTTCGTGTTGAAACAACGAGGAAAACTGAGTGAAAATCTAACAGGTGCTTTGAATCAGTGACAGAAGAGACTTGCGCCGAAAATAGTCTGATGTGTGAAAAGAGAGACGATATCGGATGGTATTTTGTCGGTTCCTATCTAAAGTATTCATAGGTGTTGAAAGAGCTGTTTTTATGTCAAGTTATTGGAATGATAAGGAAGTCCGGCTAGTCGTATCCAGAGGCGCGCGTTAAAAAATGTGTTGTCCTTACACCAGGATTTATAAATACTGTAATAAGCTCTTGTCTTCTCTTGTCAAAAACTTGGCCAAATTTTTGTATAACGATTGTATAATGTTGCGTAGATTTAATATTTTAATTATCAAGTATTAAAAAAACATGAAGATGTACTTACAGTCTGTACTTTACAGTCTGTTCGGTGTATCTTTTCCCATACCTTACGATTCATATACGGTCAAACCAAAGAGTAGAGGAAGTATGAGAGAGAGAAGATGTTACCAAGATAAATCGTAAATATTTGCATTGGGACACCACAGACTTAGCGCTGTTGCCGGCATTACTTACTAATTATACTATACAAATATAATATGCATGATTATAATATACATTTGTAAACACTGTTGAATTGAACACCATTATACAGAACTATTTTCTATTATAATTTTTTTTTATTTACAATAACCACATTAACCTAAATGGTTATTAGCGGAGGAATTGTTAATTATCATACATGCGGTACAATAGTCTTATGTCGCATAAAAAGTTACATATGCTTTGGTAAACTGTTTGCCTTTGGTCTCTAAAGAAGATAACTTGGTTATCGAAACGCGCGTCAGGCAGTTAAAAGTGTGTGTTGGTGTAGTGGTAGTGTAAACGATTTTGGTCAGTTTCGCCAACGGTTCCAGATTCAACATTTTAGAAGTCTAGTCGTTATAACTTGTGAAAAACGGTTAGGAGCTTGGTTCTTCCATGGCCCGCAAGTTGACTTAATTTCTTTTAGTTTGGAACTTGTCTCTTTCCAGTCTTTATTCGGTTCGACTATTAATTTTTATTTTAAAAAGGCTGCTGCTAGTGGTTTAATGGTACCAAGTTTGCATTTGTCGCAGTTTCTCGTGCAATTTTATCGGCTTGTTCGTTTCCTTGTATACCGACCTACAAGAATCAAATTGACTTGTCGGTTAGTTCATACAATTTTTCTTTAATTAATCTGGCAATTGGATGGCGACTGTAAATTTTTAAAATTACATGCAGCGAGTTGGCTGAGTCAGTGATGACTAAGAATTTATTTCCCGGTTAGGATTGTCGATTCTTCTGGTAATCTAGTTTATTTGGTGGTTAATTGTCGTATTATTACAACGTCTGTTCCCATGCAACTATTATTATCAGATAGTAGAAGTTATTTTTACAATTATTATAAATAGAATAATAAACCATTTACAAAAATCGGATAAAGAAAATCTCAATATATTCAAATACAAAGCACAGGTTTGAGAAATCATAAAACCACAGAATTATACACTTGAATCGCTGAAAGATTACATGTGCGTCAGTATTCAACGATCATATCACCTACACCTTTTCTATGTGCTGTCCTTTTCTATAAATATCCAACGATAATATTAAGTTATAAACTGTTGTCTTCTCTATCCTATTCGTATGCTTACATACAATGACGCACGGGTAATCTTTCAGCCACGAATACATATAACAAGGATGTGAAACTCGAGTGGAGAGGGTAGCAGGAGAAAAGGCGCCTATCTGGGCAGGGTTAAATTCTCGGTCGTTGCGTACTCCGTACTGCGCAACAGGCTGTCTTTTTCTTTGTGCGAGCGAGATAACCAACCGCATGTGTTTTCGAATAGTTATGATCGTATGATGTTCGAACTGATGCGCAGTAGAAAGTACGCAACGACCGTGGACTAGACTCCACCCAGATAGGAGCCGTAAATTCAGCCACGGGCGCTTATAGCTCGGCATAGGAGTTTCACATCCTTGTTATATGTATTCGTGCTTTCGGCGTTTCAAGTGTATATTAATATATAATTCGGTGAACAAAACCGACGTTTAAATGTCAAAAATAAGACATGGGACGTAGAATTCACAGGAATATTTCGAGAAGTTTTATTTTGGTCTATATCTTAGAACAAAAAGAAACTGGAAGGAATCTGTCATATATTTAAGAAAAATTTGCGACGGAAGTCGGCCAGAAGGGAGCTTACATATGACGGCCAATTGTCAATTTTAATTTCCGTTTCCAATGACGTACCGTAAAAAAATAGAATTTATATTGGGGTTTTTATTTAAATAAATAAATTCTATTTTTTTACGGTACGTCATTGGAAACGGTAATTAAAATTAACAATACGCTACATTATTAGAAACTTCACTGGCGCCATTATCATAGGCCATTATATCCAAACAAACTTTTGCCTTATTGTACTTAATTTGCATTGAAGATTTTTATATTATGTATTTACGTGTATTTTCTCGTTTATGAGTTATTATAGTGCTAAATAGACACATTATTATCGTTAAGGAATATTTTTCGAGTCGTATTTAAAGAAGTTTTATTCTGTTTTATATAAAAAAGTTTGCTTTTGAGGTTAAGTAATATTATTTTAATTTTTTCTCACCTTAGAACAAAATAAAACTTCTTTAAATATAACTCACACTATTCCTTAATGATAATAATGTCAAAAACTCTACAAAAAACAAGAAAATCCACAATACAAAAAACTTCAATGCAAACTAACTAGCATAAGGCCACAGTTTGTTTGGATATAATGCTATGACTTATGTCAAGCTATGGTGACAGTGATGTCACAATAATGTGGCGTATTGGCCCCCATATGCAAGCTCCTTTCTGGACTCAAAGTCATTTTGCATATACCCCTTCCTGTTTCTTTTTGTTCTAGGGTTTATATAAAAAAGTTTCCTTTTGAAGTTAATTAATATTATTTTATTTTATCTCACCTTAGAACAAAATAAAACTTCTTTAAACTTAACTCAAACTATTTCTTAACGAAAATAATGTGTTTATATAGCACTATATCAAAAACTCTACAAAACACAAGAAAATACTAGGTACCATAAGGCCAAAGTTTGTTTAGATAAAATGCCATGACTTATCTCTAGCAATGGCGACAATGACGTCACAATAATGTGCCGTATAGCATTAATAGCCCTGTTCTGGAATATCTAAAAATCTTTGAAATCAAAATTTTTTTCTATATCAAGTGTGAATAGTATCCAAAGAGACTCAGAAAATGTGAGACCTGAAAATTTTGCATTGGCAACGCTTACTGAAATCACCTATTGTCGGAAAGAAAATAATCAGAAAGCGATTGGAATGCGAACTAAAAGTTGGCAGGTATTTTAAATAAAACTAAGTGGAAATTTAATTTCCTTAAATTAATAGTTGGGATTTTCAGAGATATCAACGATTAAAATAAAACAAAATATTCAATAATTATAGTAAAATACTTGATTGAACATTATAAAAAGTAATTTTTACAATTTGTTTCTATACTTATATTTAAATAAATATTTATAATTGAATAACACATTATTTTTTTTAACTCACTAATTAAATTTCCTTAAATGTCCTTAATTTCCACTTTAATTATTCTTAGGACGGTATCGCCTTATTATGAAGCCTTTTATTTCTTATAGAAAAATATATACTCTTGAAATGCAAGCCTGTGATGTGTAGCCAAACTATCACTGTCACATTTTGCCATCCAATTTTTGCTTACAATTTTAAACCGTCTTTGTCCGATGCCTAATTTCCATGAATTCTTGTCTTTCCACTGGCTTTTTGCAAGATTCCTTGCACTCATCGCTTTCGAAATTCAATCTATCCACGTTTTTCTTGGTCATCCTCGTTTTCTTCGATATAGTCGTATCCATTCCAGGATCTATTTTGGTGTTATCCATTATCTGCACGTGTCTTCCTTCAATGTTAATGTTATTATTACTAGTGACCTGAATACATCCATTTCGGTAGCTTCTAATTTATTTCCATTGTTCTCTAAAAATTTCCAAGTTTCTTTGCAATACAATAAAGAACTGTTTATCATCTTTTCATAGATGTTATATTTTCGTCTTCTTCCTGTTTCGCTGTTCTAGAAGACTCCGTTCAAACACGAAACAAACTGTTTAAAGACAAGGCCGACCTGGAATATATGACCCGAAAATTGCAAGAAGAGTATAAAGAGTTGGGCTTAGAACTTACTACCAAGAAAATGAAATATTTACCAATCGGAGGTGAATTATCGAACATCCGCTATAGAAGAAATCGCAGCTTGCAGAAGCTACAGATATTTGGGTGTAGAATTTAATATGACAGACAGGGTCTTTCCCTTCCCTCGCCAAAAGCTTTGGCCATATAAATTATAAATAGTGCGGGAGATACGTAGTAACCTTAACGTAACCCATTGTTGATCGAAAATCGCGATAATCGATTGTCCATTTTGATTTTGGATGTTGAGCCATTATAAAGATTTTGAAGAGCTTTTATTAAGGTTTGGTTGATATTCCACTGCTGTAATACTTTACATAAACCGGCTAACCGGTACCGCGTCATAGGCATTTTGAAGGTCTATAAACATAAGGTTCCTGCTTTGTGATCATTATTTTCTCTATTAGTTGTTTGAAGTAGAAAACGTTATCGGTGCATGTTCTATCAGCTCTGAACTCAGATTGTTCCTCTTCCTCTTGACAGCTGTATTCGGATTCTATTATCTCGGAGAATCTTTCCATTGAGGCAACTCATCGTGCTTGTCACTAAAATGCTTCTAGAATTCGCACAATTCAGTTTATCTCTCTTCTTATGTATTGAGGAAATATAGGCTAATTTCCATTGTTCTGGTACCGAAGCATCATTTATAAACTTGTTCATATCACACACTAGGCCAGGGTCTCGAAGAGTTTTTTTGTTCCACTTTTTATCAGTTCTGCTGGTAGTCTCGGCTGTCGATGACTTCACATGTCGTAGTTACGTCAAACGTCTAGTATCGCAAAATTTTATTAATTAATTTTATAAGTAAATTTAGAATATAACTAGTATAAACAAACTATTTAAGACATTTTTAAAGACAAATAATCATTTTAATTTAATAAAAATATATATTTAATAGTGGTTTTGGTGTTGTGAACTGTTGATAGTTAGGTTATAAGTATATTTTAAAACTATACCTATAAAACCTAACTAAACATAGTACAAACAAACTAAATACCTAAATGTTATTTTTTTTTTTAATTTTCCACTGTCACAAAGCCTTTCCAAAAGGGCAATCTTTTTTTTTGGTTTCTGCCTGAAGCAGAGCAGTCTTGGCTTGTGAAGTGGCAGCTTCTGATAATGCCTGTAAGGATTGGGCCAGCAGCTAGTAAAAAAACATTAACTTGATTAATTTAGAAGTTATTAACCAAGAAAAGTAATGAAATAACCTCCATGGATTTGGCTTGACTTGAAGCAATTTCTTGGAAGTCCTGCCTTACCTCCTGAAGTTGAGTACCACTCTGCTTCTCACTCTGCTTGAGGTGTCTCTATACCTGTTTGATGTAAAACAATTAAAAATATTTACCTACATAGCATACCATTCTATTCTCAATGTAGGTAGTTAAATAATCTAAAACCTACCGTATTCCACTGAGTAATGTCCCAAAGAATTTAAAATTGCCGCAAATTCTTCCCACATTGCATTGTGTATATTTCTACCGTCACTTCCAATAAATTTACCTGCGGCAAGGAGTCTGTGATCCTCCATGTACTTGATAAGTGCCTTCTTTTGGACCTTATTGTAACGAAGATTTCTAAAAAAACGAATATGTCTGCTAATTACTAAAAAAAAGGTTTATGTAATTTAAAATGCACTTGTCTTTAAATCACCACTAAAATTATAAACACAAATGCGATTATAACTACACACTGATAAATTAAAACCTTTACATATACATTCCCTCAAATTCTTTTTACCGCGCTTTAGTTGATTGGTTAAATGTTTTGCGAGTCTTCGCTGATTGGTGGAATTATATAACCTGAGCGTTGTACTCATAGACACGCGTGTTATTTCAATACCGAGAAAAAGCTGTCGTTTGCAATTCCGACAATCGTTAATTCTCGTGTACAGAATAGCACACATTTTTTTGATCGGTTTAACAACCGATGATTGTCGAGTTGTTACGATGACGATATCTGTCGAAAAAATTGTACAGAATAGCACCTCTGGTACAGTTGCTTTTTTTCCTTAACTCTTCCATTTCATTAATCCACTAAAGTTTATTATTTTGCAATCTGATCTTGAGACCAAGGGATTCCTCCGCTGCTGATTGAATACTACTTATTGTTGTTGTTTTGATACAAAGGTAAATTCAGAATTCCAATTATTCTTAAGCACGTTAAAATGTATACCAACGAAATCAAAACCCAAGATACATAATGTGAAAACTAAATTAAACCACAGAAAACAAATCAAACAAAAGTGAGAGCTTTAGTTCATATCGCTTGAATTATATTTGGATTTTTAAAAACTTTCAAATTAGCTAATTCTGTTATGGGTTGCCTTTATAAAAATAACTATATAGAAGTGCATTGTTTACCAAAGGCTCCACTGGTAAGAATTTTTTTTTTAAAGCTTCTGCGCATACCTATGTATTAGTATATAATATATTGTAATGAATTATTTTTATATTTTATCAATTTGTAATGATTTCTTATTATAGGTTTTATTTGTTTTATTGTTTTATAATTGTTCACTAATATAATAATTAATTATTTTTATGTTTGATGTTGTTGGGCGCCTTATAAAAGTTTTTAACTAGCTCAGTGAAATTATTTATCTGTTTGAATTTGAAATCCGACTTTTTATCTTGGGTAGGATTCAAGAGAAACTAAATATTTAAATTTTTTTATAATACACTAAATTTTAATTGTTATAATTGCTCGCTACAGAAAATGTATAAAACTATAAATGGTTTTCATGTGCTTATTACATTTAAATTTACAAATTTCTAATTATTAGCAAATATGAAAATGATAACCTTACAAAAATTTATACCGTACAAAATTTTAATCCACACTGTTATACACAATCACAAAAAAAAAATAAGTTTTTAATTACTTAACACACCTCGTATATCTGAGTCTTATGGAATTTCGTCTACGTCAGGCGGAAAATACCGAATCAATAGTATCGGCTCCAAACGATGATACCAAAAGGGAACTTTATTCAAAATATCTGCCGGCTGTCCTCTGAGTGATGGTGATGAAATACAATCTATCAAATTCTGCTATGATCTGGATATATTAATTTGAATTTACTTCTTTGGTGAGTGATTTAATATTTTTACAATACTTTAATAATAATATTTTTGGTGTTAAATGTTTTAATTTAACATAAAATGAATTTTTAATTAATGTCGTTTAATTACCCTTCAACGTGTTCTGCCTAAATCGGACCGGAACAAGAGAGCTACCTCAATTTTTTTGGCCTTTTCATACTCTCACCAGATTATGACAAATTTGACATAAAAAAATTGCATTCAATTGTTTATCATTCAAAAAATAACCTCAATTTCCAAAAAAATGAGGTAATGATTTTACATTTTTGAATATATCTTTGATAATATAAAGATAGTTTATCTTTTTATATTTACTAAAAATCTATTTAAATTATATTTACATCACTTTTTCCCTATAAATTTTTGATTTGAACTTTGCTATTTTCAGTCCTGTCAAATCCAAAATCCATTGTACTCTTTTTAAATTGAGTTAAAATTATAAATTACACCTAAATTATGCATAAATATATTAAACTAATCCTATTTCAACTTTTAAATACTATTTTAACCTCTAAGAACTAAAATTTAAACTTTTTAAATTACTTTATTAATTGAGCTATATACTCACTGTTATAAGCAATGATTTACTTAATATCTCTTGATATTATCAAAGACTAACATCTTATATCTAATAAAAAAACTTACTTAATTAACTTACATACAAATTTGCTGACTAAAAAGTCTTTTATCAATGTTAATTAATTATGGTTTGATATAGTACTTTCACTCTACACTATGTGAGTGGTTTTTTATCCCTAGTACAAGTTATTTGACCAAAAATGTAGATATGAGAGTTTGTACACTGAATTTAACTTTGTTTTTAACAATTTTTTATACTGTTTTTGTGGGTTTTCAGGTACATCTGAGATTGTGATGGTTTATTGGTATACTTATTTATTTTTCGAAGGATCACATTTATTTACTTGTACCTTGGTAAGTACTTTCACTTTATAAATAATATTAATAAACTTGACTACTTAAAATGACACATTTATTTGCTAAACATATGAAAAAGATTAATAGTTTTCTAATTTTGTTCCATTTTTATTTGTTTTAGACTTCAACTTTGACTTCAACAGAAAACTATGCCAATTGTACATTAATACATGAATTGTGAATTGTTATTGGAATTCAGAACTATAAACAACTATCGCTATCGAAACGGCTGTCATTACATTTAAAGTATTTAAAGAATAAATAGTGGAAGTTAATTCAACCTTTTAGTTGTTTATTGTTCTGAATAAGATGAACTTTCACATAGTAAGGGCTAGTACCATAAATTTTGTTATTGGAATTGTACATATTTGAATTGTTATTGATTGATACCATGGATCCTATCCAAGATAAATTTGTCAAGTACATCCTCTATCTATTTGAATGTTTACTATAAGAAATTATTATATTAAATACTTTTGATGAAATAAAGAAAAAGAAGCTGATGATTAAATGAAAATTATTAAGATATCCTTTTTATTATTGCTTATTGAGGTAAGTTTCACTTATTAATTTTACTGAGCTTAGTCATCTCAAATCCCCCAATTTAATATTTAACAAAATTATTATGCAATAAGATAATTTTTTTTAAATTTAATTCCTTTTATACTCATTGTTTAATAGTTTGTCTTATACCTAACATATCCCTTCATTATCATTATACTCTTTCCTTGATTTATTCAAGTAATTGGAAGTTTTGATTCTACATATCAGAATTATGAATGTTTTTTTAATTTATTTTTTGTTTTCATATTCTGTATACCTTTTTATTTCTCCACATTCAGGAATCAATTTCAAATGCTTATCATATTATACTCTTATTGCACATATAACTTATTTAAATGGAGAACCAATCATTCATTTATTTTAATTTTGATGCTGTAATATTTTAATCTATCAATATTTCTCTATATTTTCTTTGATACTTTTAAAACTTTTATATTATATTCTGATTTCTATTTGTTTTTAAATTATATAATAATATAAATTTTCCTTATCCCCAACTATTAATTTAATTAATTGCCTGTATTGACTTATTACTATTTACTTTTCTTACAAAAAAAAATTATTATTGTTCTTATACTAGGTATTTATACTTAATATTTTAAATTATTGAATATGGGTTTTTATATAAAATGTGTGTCATAATGTGAATCCATTAAGCACAATTCTGATCATTGATACTTTCGATTTCATTTTCTCGATGCACCATTACATTGACTTGTCTCTGGTTATAGTTTCTCTCATCCGGTGTTCTATTATTATATGTTTTGTATCTATTATTTTCTTCTCTTCTATCGCTATTGTAGTTATTATCGTTACTATAATTATTGTTGTTATTTCTATATTTATTTGGTTCATATGTGTTGTTTCTATATCCGTTGTTATTATCGTGCTCTCTTCTATTCCTATTATCATATCTTTCTTGATTTCTGCTATTGTTGTTGTTGTGTTCCTTTCCAGTCTTTGTTGATAATTTGACAACCCTTCCATAGTTTTGATATTGAGTAGTGCTATAGTTTCCATTACCTCAGATTAAAAATGCCTGGCTATGTATAAGACTATTTCTTCTTCCCTCATAGTTGGCTCCAAATGTTGGGCATTATTATAGACCTGCATAGCATAGATGTTAAAATTTTCCCCCCTATTATAATCGAATTTCCCAAAGTATAATTTTTCCCTGAAATTTGCTTGTTGTTTTTCCCCCCAAAAATATTTAATAAACTGCTGTTCAAAATCATTGATGTTGTTAATGGCTTGTTCCTTATTACAGAACCATAACAAAGGATGTCCTATTATAGAGTGGGTCACAGTTATTAAGCAGCATTGCATTTATGGACAACGGCGTTGCCATATCGGCATGTTCTTCGAATTTGGTTCCAACTGGCGCGGGAATATAACTTGCCATTGTGTTACTATTATGATTTAAATGTTGACTAAATTATTCATTTGAAAATCGTTTAGTAAGTAATTAAGAATATTTATAATTATGCTTTTAGATAAATTTTACGCGTTTAAAGGAAAATATTGTAAATCCGCTAAAATATTCAAATTTTATACGTTTAATTATCACGTATAAAGAAATAAATAAATACAGCGGCCTTACAAAAGACCTTTGTCAAATTATGAAATAATAATATAATAATATAATTAATAATAAAAATATGCCAATAATAATAATATATACATAAATTACAAGACGAGTGGTAAAAAAGTCAGCTGTCATCTAAATTTTAAGGGAGAACGATTAACAGAGAAAAGCTAATGAAATCTTGCCGACGTTTCGATGATTTTTCCGAGGATTTTTCTTCTTCTGGCGGGTTGTTGTAACAAACAAAATATAGAAAAAGTAAATGAATTAATAATTACGTATTTTAACTTGAATTAAAATTAAACTTTAAAAATGACAATGATTAGCAGTAATATATTACTGATCTTCATCGTCATTCAACTCTTCATCTTCATCGTCTTCATTTAGATTTATTATTATTGGCTCAATGTCTTCCATTAAATGATCTGTTTGCCACATCTTTTCCTCTGTCTTCTCTACCTTTTTTCATAATTAGACCACTGCATTGGGGTTACTTGCGAATACGCTGTTTTTATAAGTTTTTCCACATCCTCTTTTTTAAAAACCGAAATTATTCAACCCCTTATTTACCTTATAAACAAAAGCTTCAATGACGAATATTTTCCAGACTGTTTAAAAATTGGCATCATCAAACCTCTATACAAAAGTGGCGATAAAACTCGAACTCAGAATTATCGTCCTATATCTTTACTTTCTGTGTTCTCAAAAATTTGTGAAAAAGTCCTTAAGTTAAAAATAACTAAGTTTTTAAACAAATTTAAGGTCTTATCTGATAACCAGTATGGCTATAGAGAAAAAAGGTCAACAGAGGATGCAATACACGCGTTAACTTCAAAATTATACGATGCCTTAGATTCAAAAACACCTACTATAAGCATCTTTGTTGATCTTTCTAAAGCCTTCGATACAGTGTGTCATAAGCGATAAAATGCTACGGTATGCGCGGGAAAATTTATAAGATATTAGAAAGTTACCTTGGTAACAGAAAACAATATGTAGAAATAAATGGAGTACTTAGTGGTCCAAGAACAATTACTTATGGGGTTCCGCAAGGAACAGTACTTGGACCTCTTCTATTTACTCTGTATATAAATAGCTTAATGAAATTAAACTCAAGGGGAAATATTGTTAGTTTCGCAGATGACACGGTAATAACGTATACGTCAGAAAACTGGAATATGTTAAAAACAGTGATTGAAGAAGATTTTAAATTGGTTAAAAAATGGTTTCAAATAAATAAGCTGACGCTAAATACGGAAAAGACTAAATACTTATCATTTACTTCGTATATAAATAATTTACCCGATTTTGGTCCTTTAAATATAGACGATAATACTCAAATCCCCGAATCAACATCAATTAAGTATTTGGGTATTATTATAGACCGGCACCTAAGGTGGGATCTGCAAATTAAAAATATTGTTAATAAGATTAGGGGATTACTTTATAAATTCAAGTACTTACGTGATTTCTTGAACGAAAAACAGCTGAAAACAGTATACTTTTCTCTCGTACAATCGCATCTTACCTATGGAAATATTGGATGGGGCGGCGTTGCAGACTGTCACTTAAAAAGCCTAAATACAATTCAGAAATGGTTAATAAAAATTATATATAGAAAATCTAGGACTTACCCTAGTGAGAAACTATTTGATGAAAGTAAACTCTTTAATATTAGACAGCTGTATTGCCAAAATATTCTGTTAAACGTCTTTAAGAACAAAATAGAAATTGATTCCACAAAACACAGCTATTGTATGAGAAGAAAAATTTGTTATGCACCAATAAGTACCAAAACAATTGGTCAGCGCTGCTCAAATTATTTTGGCCCAAGATTACATAATATGCTGCCGGACGTTGTTAAAAATATACAAAATTTTCAGCGATATAAACGCACTGTTAGAAACTGGATTATTGAAAGTGGAAGATGTATTTTTAATAACTTATTGGTTTAAATTATCTACAATAATTATATTTATAAACATACCTACCTTAGGAAAAATACACAATTGAAATTGCTCTTTTATCCACATTAGTTTTTGTCTCTTGTCTAATATGTTATAAAATATGTTATAAGTATCCTTATGTGTTCTATTAATGTTCTGTTCTGTTATTATTCTATTTTATTAGTATTTGTATGTTACATTTTGTTTCCTTTTTATTATATGGTATAGCAACTTGGTGATATGAAAAATAGCTCACGCACACTTTTATGAAATAAACCCCCGCGCACAGGTATATTCAATGCCTCAGTGGGGTATCATGTTTATTTCGCTTTTTTATATTTACCTTTGTATTTTAATTATTGTAAACATTTTTTTGCTCAAATAAACATTATTATTATAAAAGTATCTACTATTATTACGAGCCACATATCCTTTCACTTGGCTCCACACCATTTCAATAGGATTTAATTCGCAATGATAAGGTGGTAATCGTAGGACTGTTATATTATGTTTCGTGGCAATGTCGTCTATTTTTCTTAGGTCGTACTGCTCTCTAAACGCGTTTGCAGTAGCCAATAAATCTGTTTTTAAATAATCATCCTCGAAGTAAATCTCTTTTTCCAGTAGCCAGTACTTTATTTGTTCCTTATTCCAAGTTGTCTTTGGAAAAGGTAACTTCGCCGAATGGTATGACGCATTGTCCAACACTACAACATTCTTTGATCCGTTTTTCGGCAAATTAGGGATCAATTGATCTTTAAACCCGGCCTCAAAGCCTTCTGCATCCATTTCGTCGTGGTAATCGTCTGCACCTTTCTTTGCCAGAATAGTTTTTTCTGCACCCTCAAGAAAACCGTCTTTCCAGCCTGCATGAAGAAGAACAAATCTCGGTCCTCGTTGACTTGGAGCCTTCAGTCCTGTTGTCAGTCCTTTGACAAATGCATCTCGGGCATTTTTTATGGTAGTGTCTTTCCATTCAAAATTTACACTGTGGCCCACATTAATCCATGACTCGTCCAGATATATTACGTTATATCCTTCTTCGCGGAACTTCTTCACTGATCTTAAATATTTGTGCCTCCAGGCGATTATATCAGCTCTTTCTATTAGAATCGAGTCTCTTCCTATCTTTCCATAAACGAACCCCATATCGTTAAGCAAGCGTCTTAGCGTACTTTTAGAAAAATTTGGTACATTTTCGTCTGAATTTATTTTAGCAAGAACTTTTGCCAGTGTTGGTGGAATATTTTCGGAGTAGAATTCATGCACAGCTTTTCGTATTTGCGATTGGATACCTTCATCGTAGGTGATCAGTCTTGAATTCGACTAGCTGCTGTTCCGTCTTCGTTTTTTTGGCGATGTCAAAGGTCCAGTAGCGGCTTCGCTTTTCAGATTATACACTGTTCTCACACTAACGCCAGTCATTTCAGAAATCAGTTCTATTTTCGCTGTCACACTTTTGTCATCTTTTGTATTCAACGTATACAACTCAGTTTTATAATATTTAATATTTCTTTTTCATAAACCAGCATCTCTCATTGTTCTGATGATCCTCTAACAACAGAAGCTACTCCCAGGACACCAAAATGCAATAGATCGATTTTAAAAATGATTGGGGAAACAAGAAAAATAAATTTGACCCCTAATTGTAATAAAATTATTTTGCAGAAATAAAGAATTGTTACTTATTTTATTTTTATTTCTATATAAGGCAATACCAAATTGTTAACACTATTAAAATACTTTAAAAATATTTTGAAAATATATTTATTATTTGTATCAGAATATTTTTAAAATATTTTAATATAAGTATTTTAGGTTAACCAATAAAATTAAAATACAATTATATAGTTAGTACTCAGGTAACGAGCGGCGCTGTAAACACGTTTTTAAAAAACCGTTAGAGTCGGCTATCTATAAACCGTTCCGTTCTGGTTCTCGTTTTCGTTCCCGTTCTCGGGCGATTGTACAGATGCCTTCGTAAGTCGTTTCGTTCTCGGGAAAAGATACACCAGACTGAGTTTTTTTTTAATTTTTTAATGTTATTTCTATCTATTTTATTGTTTTTCATTTGCGTTTTTCACTATTTCATATTTTAAGGTGAGCGAAATAATTTTTTTTATTTTGTCAACAAGCTTTAGTTATACAACTAAAAAAATTGATAAAATATTTCTAGACTTTTCCAATGTGTGTTTGCTGGCTATCACTTAAATATTCTGAAAGAATTTATGAATTTGTTTTTAAATTTTATTAAATTTTTAAAATGATGCAATACTTTTTTGAAGAGATTATTTATATTAAACATTACTTAGGTACTGTAGCTGTAGTTCCGATGAATCAAATATCTCTTTATAAAATTATCTCCTGTCCTAATTACCACTTATAAAATCACAAGAGCTTAATCTATTTACGTAATACTTTGAAATTAATTTTATTAAAATATTCCTGCCCGAAAGAAAATTTCCTGGAATAATTAAAACTTGAGTGGTATTAGTTCAGAAAATATCGCACCATAATTTGGAAAAAAAATATTAATCCAATCTGTCACAAAGCTTAATAATTACTAGTTTGAACGTCAGTACCATAGAGAAATATAATAAATTTTTATTTGTCAATGTTCTGTACGTTGAGGTTTCAGCGTTCTCTATGGTTTCAGCTGTAAAAAAATGTCCACTTAAATATCGAGGCTCCACGAAAAATTTTCCGGAATTTTCTTTAGGTGCCATGGTAACTAGACAAAATCAAGATACCTTATTGATTAAAAAGTAGAGGTGTGAAATTTTCTTAATAAGAATCTCCACGGTGATCCAACAATAAAAAATAAACAAAATTAACAACTACACTTTACTTTATTTCCGTACAACAGTACATGGTCTGTACACAACAAATATAAAATTATATAAAAATAAAAAACAATGGTACGCTTGAATTTTTCAATTTTAATCCAACGGTTTTCTACTCCCTATTAAAATCCCACAATAATAAATTTCGTGGCCTCATACATGCTACATTACTCAATTTATCGCTCTTATACTTCGACTGAATGGCTTGTTGCTTCTTCATCGGAGACGATCTAAAAGTTTTGTGTTGCTTCTGAACCACCGGCGACAGTTCCTTCAACGAATAACCGCTGACGGCTTTCAGCTTCTTCGGCCAAACGATGCGTTTCCATAGCGTATAGCGAGCCAGAGCTATACAAGCAGCGGCCACTTTCGAAGGAACGATTTCCAGATAATCCTCACCTTCCAAAAGAACCAACTCGCCTATGTACTGCAAAAAAATAAATAAAAATACTTATATAGTAAAGTTAAAACAAATAACGTTGCACGTCATAGATTTCAATGTCGACATTCGTCAGTGTCAACATAATATTTAAAAAATAAAAATATCTCTCATTTAAAATTTGGTTATTTTAGAGCGGTTTTGCTTTACAAGAAAGCGCTGTTGCCAAACAAAAAATATTGAAATATCTCTGCTTCTCCAAATATTAAACGAAGAAATTGTCCTTATTAGTTAAATTTATTGTACTAACCCTTACTTTTTGGAAGTCCATCTCATTAAGAATAATAAAAAATTCTTCGTTTCAACGAAACTTTATTTGAAAAAATTAGGTTTTAAATTACAATGACGGCCGTTTCGCTGAGATTAGCATCGTCAGATTGACATATAAGTTACATTTAGTTTGTTTATAGCTAGGTATCTGATGTTGTTTAGGTAGTATTAAGGCTAGACCAAGTATGGAAGTAATAAGACATAACAATATTAAAGCCTAGATGTTAATAGCCCTAAGGGATTATCCTGGATGTACTTCCCTCTAAGATCAGTATAACTGTGCAATGATATAGAAAAACCAGGAAAAAACTATATCATGCTGATCTTTACAATAACTTGATATATTTGTGTTTTACAATTATGTCTTATCTATGTATAAAATGTAAACTCAATCAAAGTAAACAGTTTAATAGTAAAGAACTTCCAAGATTTATTTGTCCATTATTTGTCGAATATTGGTGTAAAGAAAAAGAGGACAGTGATACAATGAACGTTTGATGGTGCCAACCACTCTTTTTGGTGGTGGCCCAGTTTGCGTGTGGGGCCCAGTTTGCGTGTGGGACTCAGTTTGCGTGTGGGGAGGCATATGTTATAATGGCCGCACTGATTTAGTGGTGTTAATGAATATTACAATGACGGCTGTACGATATCGATGATAATGCGCGCCCGCACCGTGCGAGAATTGTAAATCATCGCATTGAATATCACGGTTTTATAAGAATGAACTGGCCACTGGCCATGTCTAGGCCAAAATCTCTAGACAATTAAACCGATTCGAACAGCCCCCCATATCGTGTTATGAACAAAGAATATTCTTATACCAAGTTTAGACATACGTGCTGTTTTGACGTCATACAGTGTATAATGGTTCATTATTCACTAGTGAATAATGGGTAACATTATACTTGAGCTAGCACATGTATAATTAAGCTTTTATAGCACGGTCGTGGAAAAAAGTTTTTCCATATTGTTTCTTAAGAATTGGCATGGTGTGGCGGAGGAGTTCACTGTTACCTTCATTATTTTAAAAAGGAAACCAATAACCTAAGATACTGGAAAAACGAGATGAAAACATAACTTACGAAAGATTGTTCCTTTCACCAAATCCATTTATGAATAGGGCAAATGGAAAATGGTTTAAAAATACACCGGTTGGGCAGAACGAAATATCTAAATGGCTAAATTCGTCAGCAAAAAAATGCGGATTAGATGTAAAAAATCAAAAAATCACTAATCATTCCATTCGAGCTACGATTGTTTCTCATTTGGTAAAAGCAGGTATTCAAGAACAAGAAGCCATCAAAATTACTGGACATGCAACATCTTCCTCATTAAAGCCTTATTTGCAAATAAATGAAGAACATTATAAAAATATTTTAGAAAAGATAAGCAAACCTAAACCTACTTCTACTTCAACTACTAGTGTTGCTAGCAGATCTACCGCAACAGTAATATCCAGCAATAATAAAAACGACTTGGAAGTTTTATATAAAAATTGTGTCTTTGATAACTAGAGATATCTTTAAAAACATGAAGTTTAGTAGTTTTAGTTGATACAGTTTTGGTTTATACTCGTATAGTATTTATTTGTATTAATTATGAAATATAACTTGTTCTAGGAAGTTTTTTAAATAAAGTAGTTTTTGTACAGAATGGTTCAAAAGATAATCTTCTCAAATACCACTCGTCCTGTAATATTTTACTAGATAAATTTTTATTTTCCAGACTCAAACTTTTATGGTGTGCCGTTTTGGTATTTAATAACAACATTTAAAAAGCAAGAATAAAAAATAATCCTTAGTTTCAAAATTTTAATTTCGTAATTATTTTTTTACAGAATTAAAATTATATATTTCATAATTTTAATACACGTATTTTCATTATGAAATACATAATAGAAATTCAATTTCCATTATGTATTGAGGTTACCTAACTATATAAGTGACATTATCTGATGGCATGTCATAATGTCAACGTTATGTCACTCAATTTTGATGGCATAAGGAAGCTCATTATGGGACTAAGTACCATAATGAAATTCTATAAGGAAAACATGTAATGGTTTAATCAAAAAAGTTTATTCAAAATGCGTAACTATGTACAAAACTATTTATTATAAATGGTAAAAGAACAATTACTAAAATTTGTAATATTAATTCCAATGGATTCTACAGTTTTTACATCAGTAGTTGATGATTGTTGGCAAACTTGTAATCCTGTTTGGTTGTTGGCACCAAAAATTGCTTCTGATATTTTTTCTTTTGATCTTTCGAATTTTCGATGTAACCTTCAGCGACAGTATTGCCATGGCGTTTCACGGTACACAGATCAGCTCCAGAATCAGCCAAAAATGATGCAGACGATCGCCGAAAACAATGTCCGGTATATTCTTCAGGGCGAGGTAAATTCAAGAAAGTTGCAATAACTTTTGGCATTTTACCAAGGGTATGTATTCCAACGGGTTGTTTTGTGCATTTCTTATTTCTGCAAGTGACAAAAAAACGTAGATGGTTTGTGTTGCAAGGTCGTATTTTCACATATTGTCTGACAAGTTCTAACATATTCAATCCTGGGATATTCCCCGAAAGTTACAAAAAATTCTCGCATTACCTTTGTTTTTGTATTCGGTAAAGTAATTCTAAAAACGGATCCTTCATCTATTACATTTTCAACAAGCATATTTGTCAATTCCTCTCTTCTGCATGCTCCACTTAGTCCAATTATCATGGCAACTTTATTAAATAAGTATGTATCATCTGATGCTTCCGTTAAAAACTTTGTAACATCTTGTTTAGTAAAAATTTTGGATTTTTTAGCTCTGTAACCTTTTTTATTAGGTTTTAGTAATGCAACCAGCTGTAGGTACTTACTAATATCGACGTTTTTTCTTGTTGATAAAATACTTATCATCGAATAATACGACCAAAGACAAAGAGAAGATGGTTTTCTTTCCTTAGATAAGCATTCAAAGTAAACCAACAATACTTTTTCATGAGTGAAATTCTTGATTTTTTTAGCAGAACACCATTCTTCGTACCGATTAAACACCATTTCATATACACTCCGTGATTTTTCCGGCAAAAGGGAGTCCACGATATTTCTCGACATTTCTTCCAAATCAGAAGGTAAACTATCAGCTTCAGAATCACTCATTTTTTAAATTATATTAAATTCTACCTGAAAATAATTATTGAGTTTGACAGCGATAAATAAATATTGCCGTTACAACCTGATGACATTGTCAAGGAAATGGCAAAGCACAGCTCACTGACCTACTAATATTTGAAACTACACAATACTTACTCCTTTAAAAATAGTTGTCATTGTGACATGTCGAAAATGCAGTTTTTAATTTTTCGAAAATGTATTGATATAAATGCCATCAGATAAAATTTTGTATGTGATACGAATCATAAACAATCATTATGGCACACGCCGTGTTATCGGACTCGGCTACGCCTCGACCAATAACATTCACGACTTGTACCATAATGATCGTCTTTATGATCCTTAGTACATAAATAACTATTATGTACCTGAAATGCATTACAGCAAGATAGGCAACCGTAATACATAATAAAAATTTGAATTTCTATTATATAATAATGAGAATGCCAAATTGGGTAAGAGAAATATATAATTATTCACTGTGCCATAGGTAACCTAAGTTATTTCATATAAAATGAATTATTAATAAAGAAAATATCTGTTTATCACTGCCTTATTTAATTAAAATATTTTGATTTCGTAAATGAAAAAATTTAGGTTGCCTGTGGTACAACAGAAATAATTATGTATATCTCATACCCAATTGGGCATTCATCTAACGATCACTTGCACTGCCACTTGTGCAGTCATTACCTACGCAATGATTTACCATTTTTTAAGATTCCGCACAACATATACTTATTTTGCAACTAAAAACTTTTAGAATGTATTTATCACCGTGATGGGCGTACTAAGTTGAACAGTGATATATGAGACGCAACTAAAATATTAAAATTTAACCACAAAAATCTCGTCATCGACATTAGCTTAATTTCCAGTAGAAAAAATGACAAATATTTAAAGTTTGTCAACTTCCTATGCTAATAATGGTATTAAATGAGGCATTTCTTATGTTTCTTTAAAATGATCGGGTAGGTCCCAATATTTTGTTCCAATCGATGCAGCGTGATAAACTTTATAGTATATAATTCAAATTTAGCGAAAGTTTAATACCGAAATTTTTATTTTTTACATACATCCTTAAATCGATTTCATAATATCAATTTTGAACTTACCATAGCTAGATGCAGCGTCTTTTCATCAATCTTCTGCTCGGTGGCTAAATGTTGAATAAAACCGTTTATGGTAGGTACTTGCATGCGAAAATTCAAAACTTTTAAAATTATTTTCTCCATTTTAAGTACTTGTTGAGGTGTAAAAGTATCCCCAGTTAAATACGACCATTCGTTAGCTCCCAACGGGTAATACTCCTCCATTTTGGACGCCAGCATCATCGCCGCGGCTCCGACCAATTGAAATTTACTCCTCGTCTGAAATATACATAGAAAGGCTCTAAACTATGTAATAAATTATTTCTTCTACTCTCTTACTAGTAATTTGTATATTACCTACTATTTTGATATTCAAAACAGATACTGCCACGTAATGACTAGCACGTAATAATAGTTATTTACGTTACAAGTCCGGGAAGTGACTTATTACGGTACGAGATAGATGTTTATGGACGAGGCGAAGAAGGAGCCGAGTCAAGAATATCTAATCTAGTACCGTAATAATCACTTCACGGACGTGTATCGTACTATATTTTTTTCATACTGCCTTTGGTTTTAAACGCAATAAAATATGAAGATCATTTTATTAAGAAGTCATATAAACTGCTGCGAAAAAATTATGTCACTTGATTTATTCTTAACATGGTTGATTTGCTTTCTAAATAAAAAATGAACAGCGGTTATCAAGTAACAAAGGCAGGCATATTAAATTTTTCTGCACACACGAAATACAGTATCCGCCAAGTAAGTGTTCAAAATGTTCACCATTTCGACGCAAGCTTCATATCGATTTTGTAAGTCAATAAACATATTTATAAAAAGTGGTTGATGGAACTGCCGAAAAATATTTTGTATTTTTTCCTTCATTATGCCCCAAATGTATGCGTCAGCTGGCGTCAGATCAGGTGAATGAGAAGGATATTCGAAGTCTGTTCCCCGAGAAATTATTCTATTATCGAAATGCTGACGGAGTAAGTCTAAGGTGCGCACAGCTGTATGGCTCGTTGCACCATCTTGTTGGAATCGTTGTGTGCGAAACTGTAGATTTCGTGCACGGCAAAAGTTATTTAGATCTCTCACAAAAGGTATAATAATTTTCTCTCTATAACGTTCTTGGTTGACAGTAAGTGGATTCTGATTATCATCTTCAACGAAATGAGGACCAATCATTAGTGATGAGCGAGACTGGTCTTAGTCTTGCGGTCTTGGTCTTGCAGAAAATGCAAGACCAAGACCAAGACCAACTTCAAGCTGCAAGATCAAGACCAAGACCGAGCAGTGCAAGATATACGCAAGACCAAGACCAAGCCTGCAAGAGCCTTGCGGCCTTTTAAACATATAAACCGAAAAATAAAGCAGCCATGGATTATTTTAAACTCTAAAGCTTTGGTTTCCTAGGATAGCGGTGCCGCAATAAAGCGGCCGTAATTTGACGACCGTTCAAGACGGCCGCTATCGGTGAGCACAGACGTAAAGTAAGAGTTTATCGTTATTGACCGCCTAAATCCATTTTTGTATTTGCTTTCGTTTTGTGTGTTTATAGTTTGTTTTATATCTTGTGTTTAGTTCATTATTTGACAATAATTAGAGTGTTTCTGTGTTAAAAGCAAAAAATGGATGATTTGGACTTGGCAATGATAATATTTTTAGAAGACAAGCCTTCATCGGAAGAAGAAACGAAAAGGTCAGGAAAAAGTAAGATTTTTAAGAAACGGAAAACTGAAGGCGTCTACGAAATCTTAATATGTCGTATGTCGTCACCTTCAAACAAATGATGAAAAATTTATCTTAGTAAAAATGGCACGTGGTTTTTTGCCTGGTTACTGTGTGTCAACTGTCAACTAGTTTTTATCTATATCAATTCGAAGCATTTGTCTTACTTTTGTTTTTCATTATTTGAATCAAAAGAAAAAAATATTTTGTAATATTTATACATATAGTACGTACTCTTTTCTAACAGTTGTGAAAACTTAAATATGTCTTTCTAAAATACTGACATAAGCTCTATTATTGGTAATGTATTCTACCTATTGTTTTTATTCATCAACACAAACATAGTTTTAGTTTATTTCAAATCCCAGCTAATAGGCCTGCAAAGAATGATTTTTTATAGAGAGACGAAAAATTCAGTGACTTTAATATTCATATATATTTCCAAACTCATAAATAAAATTATTAAATGTTAGATTTTCACGTCTGATTCTATATATTATTATCATTGACACATTATAAAACTATACTCTAAAAAAATTGTGAAAATAAATAAAAAATAAAAAAAAATTCTACAAGCATGTGTAAAACAACATTTTAATTCAGACAATATCTCTTTCCCGCACGCATTTTTTTTATTAATTAGAGATGTTTTCCGTTAACCTTTTTGACAAATTATTGTATTATTATTTTTATTAGAAATTAACTTTTCCGCACTTGTTAGGATAATAACTATTTCATACTTGATTTATCGCTACAGTGTAATATAAAGAAAACAATATATATATATAGTGAAAAATACTATCCCTTTCATTTAATCTTTCTCTACTTGTAATGATTTTAAAAACTATTTTTCCTTTTTTTTGTAAAAATGGACCCCAGTAAATCTAAAAAAAAGTGCAAGACTTGCAAGAGTCTTGGTGCAAGACCAAGACCAAGACCAAGACCAAGACCAAGACCAAGACCAAGACCAAGACCAAGACCAAGACCAAGACCAAGACCAAGACCAAGACCAAGACCAAGACCAAGACCAAGACCAAGACCAAGACCAAGACCAAGACCAAGACCAAGACCAAGACCAAGACCAAGACCAAGACCAAGACCAAGACCAAGACCAAGACCAAGACCAAGACCAAGACCAAGACCAAGACCAAGACCAAGACCAAGACCAAGACCAAGACCAAGACCAAGACCAAGACCAAGACCAAGACCAAGACCAAGACCAAGACCAAGACCAAGACCAAGACCAAGACCAAGACCAAGACCAAGACCAAGACCAAGACCAAGACCAAGACCAAGACCAAGACCAAGACCAAGACCAAGACCAAGACCAAGACCAAGACCAAGACCAAGACCAAGACCAAGACCAAGACCAAGACCAAGACTAACCCGGTCTTGGTCTTGGTCTTGCATTTGGTCATCACTACCAATCATTCCATTACCAGATACCACGCACCAACCGGTAACTCGAAGACTCTGGAGTGGTTTCTCTACAATAATAATAATAATAACAAACGACTTTATTTATTATCCATAATAATTAAATCTACGAATAAATATAAATAATTTCACCAGAAACAAAAGGCGGAGTTCAGGGTATAAAGCAATCATAAATCACTTTATACTCTGTTCTTCCACTCAACCATCTCATACATTAGTTAAGAATTAAAGTAATACAAAAAATACAAAGAAATACAAGATATACAAAGAATTATAAAATATACAAAATATACAAAAATATACAAAAACCTTGTCACACTTAAGCTCTACAGCTGTCTTAGCAACAACCTTTTTTTACAACCAACCTTAAATATGTGAGGAGGTAAAACTTTTAAGGAAGCCGGGATATCATTGTATATAAGGCAGATTTGGTATGTATAGCTTCGTCTAAATATTTCCAATAATTTTATGAAAAAGTGTTGCAGCATGCAGATTTCTTCGGTGTTCCATATTTAGCCAATTAGCATCCTGCAGCTTATGAGATATATGATCTCTTCTGCGAATACCAAATATAAGACGCAAGCAATAATTTTGAACCTTTTGCACTTTCTGACGATACTGGCTAGACAGAAAAGCACCATACAGGACATCGGCATAATTAAATTTTGAGAATATTAAAGATTCACACAATTTTAACTTTACACTCTTAGTAAGAAGATGTCTACTACCATATATTGTTTTAATTGTGGTATAGGATTGCTGTATAAGATGGTTTATATATTTTTCAAAATTTAAATTGGTATCCAACATCACGCCCAAGCGTTCAGCTTGTGATAAAATCTGAAGACGTTCTTCCTTAACAAAAATATGACATCTATCAGTAATTTGATCACGTTTAGTTTTATAGCCAAATATCATAATATTTGACTTATTACAATTAATATTTAAACAATGATCCTCAGCAGCTTTAATGAAATTTTTAAGATCTTCATTTATTTTGTTGCAAGACTCGACTATTTCGTCTGGTTTAAAACTGTAATAAAGTTGAGTATCATCGGCATAAGTATGTATGTTACAGAATTGCAAGTTAGTTATTAGACTGGATGTATAAATAGCATAGAGTAGGGGTCCCAGAATAGAACCCTGTGGAACACCACAATACACATTTTTATACATAGAAGATTTACCTTCAATCTCTACTAGCTGTTTTCGACAACAAAGATAGGATTTAAAGAACTGAACAGCATATTTAGAAAGACCTATGAAATTTAAAATTTCTAACATTAAATTAAAATTGATTGTGTCAAAAGCTCTACTAAAGTCCAGTAACACCAAAATAGTACATTTACTTTGATCTATAGCTCTCACTATATCATCAACGATATGAAGAAGAGCAGTTGTGCAGCTATAATTTTTGCGGAATCCAGATTGCGTAAGAGGTATTATCGAATATTTTTCCACGTGTTTCTTCAGTTGTACCTCTACAACACGTTCAAGAATTTTTGATAACGTTGGTAAAATACTAATAGGACGTAAGTCTTTGAATTCAAGTGGATTTGTTTTTTTTAGACAATACTTTTACAACGGCCCTTTTCCAAGACTCAGGATATATACATTCATTTAAGCAGAAATTGATAATATGAGTAATGTAGGCAACAATATGGGGACAACACAGTTTTAAAAGATTGATATTTAATTTATCCTCATCAACAGCTTTAGTGTTAATAGAATTTATCACTTCAGACACGAACAAATCACTGACTTCTGTGAATTTAAAATTTGCATCTGCAGTTTTATGATTTTTATACCAGGAAAGCAATTCTAATGGAGGTTCTCTTTGGGGAATTGAGTTAATAAAATAATTATTTATTTCTGCAGGGTTTTTTAAATTTTCAGGTATTGAAGTTGTCTTATTGGGGACAATACTGTATGTTTTCAGGGTTTTCCATAAGTTTTTTGAATTTCTATTATTAAATTGAAATGTAAATAATGCTTTTTTCTCAAGATCAATAGCAGGATTAGTGTAATTTCTAATATCCTTATAAAATTGCAAATGACATTCTAATTTTGTATTTTTAAATTTGAGCAAAGCTTTTTCCCGTATTCGTATCATTTGTTTGATGGTATCAGTTAACCACGGAGCCCTAGGTTTAGTTACACGAGATGTTACCAACGGCGCATGACGATCAAACAAGTTCACTAGGCAATTTACTAAAAACACAATTTTTTCATCAACATTCTCTAGATCATAAATCCTAAAAAAAGATGTAGTAAGTAAATCATTCTTAAAACTTGCATCATCAAAAAATTTAAAGGGACGATAGGTTACTTCCTTTGGAATGACTTTCTTAATTTTTAAATCTATTTTACATGTAGGTAGGTCATGATCGCTAATATTTTTTGAAAGTTGAATAATACTCCTTTTAACAATCCAATTATGTGACGTTAAAATGGTATTTAATAAAGTTACTGTGGTAGATGTTATTCTTGTGGGAGCATCCATAATCTGGCCAATCCCGAAATAACCTAGCATTGATGAAAACTTCTCAACTACTTGATCGTTGGATTTTAAAAAATCTACATTAAAATCTCCACCACATATAATTTTATCAACCGAAGGATGAACAAAGCATAGTATATCTTCCATTTCATCAATAAAAAAATTAACATTATTTTTCGGAGGCCTATGTAGCAATAGATTTGTTTTTAATTTTTAAATTAACCCACAGTTGTTCTGAAAATATTCCCGAGTAATTCAATTTTTTACCTTGTATTTTACTATTAACATAAATACACAAACCTCCTCCCAAACCATCCCGATCTTTTCTAAATATGCTGTACCCATAAATGCCTATGTCATCATCGGTTATATTATTATTTAACCACGTTTCAGTTACAAAAAGAATATCAAATTGCTCTTCTTCCAAAATTAATTTTATAACGTGCATGCAAGGTAATAAGGATATGTCAAAGATTTGTCAATGTTCATGACAAGGTTTTTGTAGAAATACAATCAAATAAAAGTAAAACAAGTAAAAATAGAAAAAGACTACTAATTAGTTTATAAATAAACCGGTAATATGTGTATTCTAAACGCATCTCAATTACACCCATGTGCTAATATTTTAATAATAATGAACTTAACATATAACTTTCGTAGAATATCTAGTAAATATAAACCAAAACATTAACAAAAGAACAACAATGACATCAGGACGTTCAAATCCAAGAAATCTGGTTGTTTGTCGATTAATATATAGCCGCTAAGATGAACGTGACTCTCGTCTGAAAACCATATGTTTTTCAAAAATTCGGGATCTTCGTAAATTAAACTCAACATGCGACCACAGTAAATTTCTCTTGCGCGTTTTTCCGCAGCATTTAATCGTTGTCCAACTTGAATATGGTATGGATAACCACCAATTGATTTGAACATGCGACGTAAAGACGTTTCACTAATGTTGAGTTTACATGCAGTTCTTACAAGACTTCTTTGAGGTGATTGCACAACTTGGTTAAAAACACGTCCTTCATTTTCGTTAGTGCATACTGTTTTTCGACGACCTGAAGAACCTTTACGTTGACACAACAACAGCTAATATCACACTTTTACTAGGAGCTGCATGCTTTATTAAATTTTTGTTGATATTGACACCTGTTCTAAGCTTGGACCATCATTACAACCTTTTCCGTATGAACAAAAATAATGCTCTACTACCAAAAACACTTTTTCTTCCGTTGTTAGAACCATTTTTAAATCAAATTTAACTGCAGCGTACTATTAATATATCAACTAATGACAATTAAGTCAAATATGACAAATCCATATTACATAAACAACTCCACAGCACTCTCTGTTTCGGTACTATTTATTTTGGCGGATACCGTATCTGCGGAGAAAATGGATTTGAAATTAGATGAAATTGCTAATAAAACTGTGGAAGCGATAGGGCCATTCCAGTTAAGTCTGCGAAAAGATATGAAAAAGAATATGCCCTGTTTTTGCAACTGGCGTGAACAACACAATTTGAAAAGTAGTGCTGATGACAATGTTATGTTGGCTTACTTTTTGGATGTGGTAAGAACAGTTTTTTTAAAGAATATTCTTTTCAACAGTTTAAATTTTCAGTCAAAAACATTCAACCCTTCTTCATTATGGTCCAAATACTCGATGGTAAAATCAATGATTATGGTTAATGAGAATGTCAACATATCAAGTTTCCCAAAGTTAATAGCTTTTCTGAAAAAACAAAATGTAGACCATCAGCCAAACCAGTCGAAGGTGCTGACAAAGGAACAAATTGAAAGCTTCATGAGGGACGCTCCAGATAAAGAATATTTATTACTCAAAGTGATAGCATTACTTGGAGTTGCTGGAGGTTGCCGAAGGGATGAGATCTATAATTTAGAAGGTAGTTATGTAGAGGATACGGGTACTCAGCTAGTAGTTAAGATTAATCAGACAAAAACGCATATTCGAAGTGCTTTCACTGTGATTAACAGTGATGATGTTCACTATTTGGATGTGTATGGAAAATACATGAATTTACGGCAACACGTCTCCCTGAAAACTCTTTTGGTGGGTTATACACAAGGAAAATGTCTGTCTCAAAGAGCTGGTATACATACTGCGGAGTACCTAAGAAAACAGCTGAGTTCTTAAAACTAGACCAACCAGAAAAGTATACAGGTCATTGCTTTAGGAGGACATCCTCAACGTTGTTGGCCAATGCTGGAGCTGACGTTAAAGTTCTAAAACAGCACGGTGTATGGAAGAGTTCTTCAGTTGCAGAAAAGTATATAGAAGAATCGAATGAATGCAAAAACAAGATTGCAAGAATGATGCAAAGAGGCGAAACTTTTTTTGAAGTGCTACATCACAGCCACACGTCTTCCGCGATTACAGAAAACACTGTAAATCCATTAACAACTCCATTAATACATATTGCTGTCAACAGCTGTTGTACAATTAATGTCAATCTTCAAAAACTAGAATAAAAGCTTAGTTTATGTTGATTCACTTATTAATTCAAACAACCTTGGGAGAATTGAAGAGTACTGTAAAATACAAGTGTACTCAAACGAGTCCGGGAAATGGCACTTTACCGTACAGTATGAAAAAAAATGCGTAATATCACATAAGTCTTGTAGGTCAGTTGGTCGAGTTATTTTGACAAATTAAAAATCATTAATCTGTAGAAATGATTTAATCGAATTGTGAAAATTAATTTAGTAGCACACCACCCAATATTATGCAGTTAGCTGCGAACACTACCGAAAACCTATTAGCAGAAAAATCTAGAGGAAGATATGAAAAGGTATATCCGCAATTTATTGGCTTATTGGAGAAATCGCTAAGAAATTTAAACCATCCTCATTATGGGCAATATATTCTATGCTAAGAAGTGTTAATATTGAAAATTACCCGAAATTGCGAGCTTATCTAAAAAGGCAATCAGAAGGTTTTAAAAACAAAAAATCTAAAATTTACATCCTGATGAAATCAAACTTTTTTAAATGGATGTACAGTACTTGTGAATAAAGGTATGTTTTTTAAAAGTATAACATAAATGTGCCTACTTATAATACTTTTATTTTAAGGTTATTGCAATTATTGGAATATGTGGAGCTTTTAGGAAACAAGAGTTAAAAAATATTAAAGTTTGTGATATTGATGATTTAAGTACCATGTTATTGGTTAAAATTCCTGATACGAAAACCAAAATATGTAGATCTTTCGTTATTTCCGGAAATTTCTATAAAATCTGCAAACAATATATTATAGAAATTCGACTGCAGATTAGCGATTCGCAAATAAATCAATTTTTTCTTAATTATCAAAGAGGTAAATTTACGAATCAGGTGGAAGGATTAAACAAAATAGGCGGTGTTCCTAAACAAGTAGCCGAATAGCCCAAAATGTACACAGGTCACGGTTTAAGACGAACTTCTTCCATTAGTTTGATAGAAGCCGGTGGTGACTTAATGGCTCTTAAACGATATGCGGATGGAAATCTTCAACAATGGCTGAAAGATATGTCGAAGAGTCAATAAATAATAAGACATCAAAGCCAATAGAATTATAAATTCAATTGAAAGTAATTTACAGACCTTTACATACACTGAAAATACCAATGTTCAAAAAGAACACACCGTAGATTTTACGTCATTTCGCCATTTACCACGTGTTATTGAACAACCGTCAATCTCGGATAAGAGTTATAAAGTTATAAATAATGGCCAAAATTTTACAATTAATTATTACAAATAAATGTTTAATTTAAATTGTTCCCGATTTTTGTTAAATAAATAAAAATTATACTTTTTATTTTTATAAATAAAAATAATCGTAGAAAAAGTATAGTACACAACTTGTAAGCTTATTACATGCTTGTAAATTTACTGCGCTCGCCGCTACACGGCTCGCGCGCATCTTTTTTACTCGCATGTAATAAGCTGAATAATAATGAACTCACAATACGTCTGTTTGCTCGACCTTTTATCCACTAAATATTTTCAATTCAGTTCTGTATATTTAAAAAAAATAATAAAAAAAACCTGGTCTTCTATGCGATTCGAACCCTGAGCCCCGGGGTTGTGCGCTACGAGCATTTATATATAATATAAGCCATCATCCCATATACAGGGTGTACAAACCATACGACAAAGTTCGGTATATGGGTTGTTTTAGATATCAAAAAATGTTATTAACAAAAATAGTAGATGTCTTTAGGGTCCATATTTTGAAATTACCTTCCACTATACAGAGTGTTGTATAACTCCGTTGCAAACCAACACATTTTTTTGAAGATTTTGATATAAGGTTTTGATACGTTATACAGAGTCCTTCAGAAGTTATGGACACGTTTGTGTGAAAATCGTAGGTAAATCAACGCTCTGTATCTTATGGTACGTTGAAGAAAAAAAATATATTTTGCCTAACGCACTTTCGTAATATGATACAATATCACCGTATACTATTAAATATTAATTATTTTCCCTTTTGTATACAGGGTGGACGATAACTCGAACCTTTCATTTTCTCTCTTCTTTCAAATGGAATGGAATGGTATTTTATATCAGAAATAGAATACTCAATCATATAATTTAAATTTTTGTTAAGCATTCCCCATACCCAAAGTTTATGAAAACAGAGTTATTTTGTAATAATTATTATAAACCGTTATTTATCTATTATTTGAAAGAAATAAACGTTTAATGTAACAAACAATCCTTAAAAATAATTTTAATTTAATAAATAATTTATTCTAAATAAAACAAGTCTCCAAAAGTATAATTCTAACCATAATATTAAACTAAATGTTCAAAGTGGTCACTGTTAAAGTTACATAATCAAATATCCTATTAATGATATAAAATACAGGGTGTTCCATTTGAAAGAAGAGAGAAGCATTTGGTAAAAGCATGTTCGGCAATACTGGATTTTTGTTTGCCCAACATACTTTTTATCACAATCATTACAACTTATTTCATATATACCGCTTTTTTCCCGATCTTCTCTCTTATCCTTCGGATTTCCTAACAATTGTCTCAGGGTGCTACTAGTTTCATGAACTAAACCTAATCCAACCGTGCCGAAAATTGTATTCAATCCTTTAGTATACTGAGGGATAAATGGTAATGAAATGAATTTCATATCGTTGTGTTCTCGCTGGAAAAAGGTGGTTTCACAAAGAGATTTCTTAAAACTATGGCGATTGATTAGCTTATGAATTAGTTTTTTATCATATCCATTAAGTACAGCTATATCCTCAATTAAATTCTTTTCTTTGTTATATCTTGCTTTGTTTAAGGAAAAATTAATTAATTTATGAACCAAAAAATGAAAACTTGCCATTTTGTGTTGACTACAGTGAAAAGAATCTATCGGAATATATCTATACGTAGCGGTGTCTTTCCTAAAAATATCAAATTCTAAGTTGTTATTATTTCTTATTACTAATGTGTCGAAAAATGGTAACTGTTCATTATTTTCTAGTTCAAACGTGAATTTTATGCTTGTGAATTTTGAATTTAATTTTGAAATGAAATCTTCTACTGATGATTTCTTCGTATTGAAAACTGCGAAAATGTCTTCCACATATCTATACCATATCCTTGGGAAATACCCGAACTCTTGACTGAACTGTGTTTCAAAATTGCTCATAATAAGGTTGGCTATAAATGGTGATAAACAATTACCCATTGCTGTTCCTTCATATTGTTGTTTTAAGAAATATCTTTGTGAAACCACCTTTTTACAGCGAGAACACAACGATATGAAATTCATTTCATTACCATTTATTCCTCAGTAAACCAAAGGATTGAATACAATTTTCGGCACGGTGCGCGGTGGGATTAGGTTTGGTTCATAAAACTAGTAGCACCCTGAGATATTTGTTAGGAAATCCGAAGGATAAGAGAGAAGATCGGGAAAAAAGCGGTATATATAAAATAAGTTGTAATGATTGTGATAAAAAGTATGTTGGGCAAACAAAAAGATCGGTTAAAACGAGATTTAAAGAACATTTAGCTCATCTAAAATATGGACGCATAGGAAAATCTAGTATTGCCGAACATGCTTTTACCAAAAACCATTCTGTAAATGTAGATAGTTTAAAATTGTTAAAAAATGTATGGAACAATAGATTGTTGGATGCATTTGAAAGTATAGCAATTATTAAGTGTAAAAATAGATTAAATAAGGACAAAGGACCTATCCCAGATAGTCCACTTTATAGTTTATTATAAGAAAACTTATTGTAAAAATATTTTCGCGCTAAAAATTGGCTTTGCCGCCAAAAGATTTACCGCGAAAACATTTGGCGCTAAAAATGTTATACATATAAGGTTAGTTTGTAGGCATAGTTTTAGTTTACCTTCGGTCTCTGAAGAAGATAACTTGGTTATCGAAACGCGCGTCAGGCATATAAAAGTGTGTGTTGGTGTAGTGGTAGTGTAAACGGTTTTCGGTATTAAGAAACTCTGTTAGGCAAAATACTTTATTTTTCTTCAACGTACAATAAGATACAGAGCGTTGATTTACTTAGGATTTTCACACAAACGTGTCCATAACTTGGAAGTAGCTTATCAAATATTCAAATTTAACTCAAACCTGCCAACGTTACTGTTTATGTATGTACACATAATTTAAATATTTCAAGTCACAAAAATATTTGTATTATAGTCTAATAATTATCAAAACTAACCCTAAAATATTCTCTTATTTCGTAACTTTTAAGGGAGAATTGAATAGTTTAGGAAATGTTAGACAGATGTTGTTATTTGAGGAGCTAATCCCAATTTTGTGAGGTCTAGACTATTTTGGAAATTTTAGACAGTTGTGGGAAGGTTATTAGAATAAGCTTTAGGAAGGAAAGATACTGGGGTACTGGAAAGGTTAAGGTATGTACTAATGAGGTGTGGTTATATTGGGTAAGGTTTGAGACCGAGGCGGAGAAAAAGGGGACTCAGGCATGATTTTAATGTTTTGTATGAAGTGATAGAAGGCTGTAAAAGGGATGGGAAGTTTGGCAACAGGCGTGTATGGAGGGCTATTATTGGTGGAATCAGGAAATAGAAAAGTTGTGGAAGGAGTGCAAGATAGATCAAAGAAGGATGTTAAGGATAAAAGGTAAATGTTAGAGTAAAGAGAGATACAAGGCAAAAAGAAGAAGCTGGAGCGAAAGGTCAAAAAGAGTTAAGTGGTAAATGTTGCTGGGGAAATTGGACAATAATCCATGGGGTAAGGCATATGAGATAGCAGTGAAAAGAATAGGGGGACTAGGAATACTGTGGTAGAGGAAGATTGGGAGCAAGAAATTATTAAAAAATTATTTGCAGTGGGAGAGAGAGTAGGGGATAATATAATAGTGGTAGAGCAGGATTTCAATGCGATAGTTAAAATGAGGGAGATAAGGCCGGTAGAGATACATAGAGGAAATAGAGAAGGAAGGGCGTGGTATCAAGGAGAGGAAACCTCCAGGGGAGTTAATAAAAAGACTGTTGGACGATAATGGGGAGTATTTCTTGGAACTTTTCAACAAGGTGCTGGGGGAGGAAGAGTTTCCGGAAGCGTGGAAAGTAGCCAGAGTGGTACTGGTGATGAAGGCGAGTAGAGAGGGAAAGCGGACAGGGGACTATAGGCCCATCAGTCTGCTGTGCCGGATAAGTAAAGTTTTGGAGAGGATAATAAAAACAAGAATTGAGGTGGAAGTGGAGAAAAATGGGGGCTTTAGAGGACAGCAGTGATAGGCTTGGTGGAAAATGCTAGGGAGGGCAGTTGGAGAAATAAAAAAAAATGGCGCTACTTGTATTCTTTCACATCGGGAATGCATTAAATGGGGTCAGAAAAATGACAGTGCTGGGCGCCTTGGCTAGGAGGGGCTAATTAATTTAGTAGAGGATTATCTGACGGGACGGGTTTTGGTATAGGACGAAGATGGTAGTGCCTCAGGGGTCGGTATTGGGACCGACGCTCTGCAAATGTGTGTTTGATGAGGTTTTTGGGATAAAATGTGAAGATGAATGCAAGATTACGGTTTATGCGGATGACGTGTGCCTGGTATGTACGGCAAAGGGAGAGGCAGAGATAGAAAGAAAGGCGGAGAAAATATGTAGAAAGGTTGTGGAAAAGATAGAGGAATCATTGGAGGTGGCCGAAGAGAGGTCAGTGGGATTACTGATGAAGGAACGCAGCAAGGCGAGTGAGTTGCAGGTGATGGTGAAAGGAAATTCACATGGAGGAATCGGTGAAATACTTAGGTGTGTGGTTGGTTAGCTAGCTATCGTTCAAAAACCACATGTCGAAGGCAGTGCAGGCGACGAAAATTCGGGTGGCATGGCTGGGGAGAGTTATGTGTAATGTGAAAGGACCGGGAAAATGGAAGAGAAGAGTTATTGGTAGATTGAGAAGAATATGCGGAAGTGTGGGGTGAAAGAGCGGGAGTAGGTACTTGCACGGATTAAACCACTACTGATGGTTCAGAGAGGAATGTTGATGAGGGTGGTGCAAGGGTACAGGACAGGGGGAGGGTTAGCAGCAGCGATGCTGGCAAGATCCTACCCATTGGATGTGATAGCTAGAGCGAGGAGGCTACAGTGGAACGGCGCGATGAGAGAGAATGTTATGGATCAGATGGAGGAGGAAATGGAAGTAAGGTGGAAGGAGTATTAGGGTGCGCTAAAAAGGGTAATTGGAAGTAGGAGAGAATGGATGACTAGGAAATTCGGTGAAGTGAACTACTTCTTGACTCAGGTGCTGAGTGGGCATGGGTCAAGAAGAGGATATCTTCACAAGATTGGGAAAAGAGAGACTGGAGTGTATGAAAGGTATGAAGTGGAGGATGATATAGGAGAAGCGTTTAGATGCTGCAGGAATGAAGAAGTGCTGAAGAATTTGGAGGCTTTCCTCGGGGAAGCGGTGTATTGGGAACATATGGTGGAGATAATGTTGAGAGGGAGGGGGAATGGATGTAGGTGAGTAAGGCAGTGGGGAGTATCGTGAGGAGAAGAGAATATTTACGAGTGGCAGAGTAAATGGAGAGTGCGTAATGGACCGCCGCCTGTCTTACGTATGCTAGGGTAGGCATCCTAGCGGTGATGAGTTCAACTCCCTGAGGAGGACCCGTTCGAACATGAGTTTTTCCATCTCAGCCCAAAACAAAAACAAAAAAAAAGGTTTGAGTAGTTTAAGAACAATTTGGGTGGTTTTAAAAAAGTTAGCAGTTTTTGAGGATTTAGAATATTTTGTTTTTAGAAGGTTCCAGGAAGGTCACTAGAATAGTGAAGAAAAGACACGGTTTGGATATTTTTGGAAGGTTTGAGTAATATAGGAGAAATTTAGGCAGTTAAATATTTTTGAGCTATGCACGATAGAAACTCTACTGAAGAATCTAAAAAGTTAACGGGAGAAGGTAAGGGAAGGAGGGACACTTTTTGTAAGAGTTTATGAAGTTTATGTAATTTCGGGAAAGTATTTTTAAAACGATTTTAACAGTTTTGGATATTATTATTATTATTAATTCAGTATAAAAATTGTTCAGTTAACTTACCACGCAAATATGATTCAGGAACCTGTCTAGATAATGTACGCTCAAATGAAAAGTTTCGTCACTAAATTTATATTCTTCTCCAACGCTGGCTAACCAATCTATCAAAATACTACGAGATTCCCAACTGATATCCTTCTGTTTGGCCATGTAAGTGGGTGGGGGTAGTGGAATTTGTATTTCCAATTCTTTTAAATATTTCCATATTTCCTTAAAACAAGATATCGGTATTTTAGAAGCAAAAATTTTAAAAGTTTATTTCTCACCAAAAAAAGTTTAATTTATTTTACAGTCAAAATTACGACAAATATTATGTAGTAAGTTGTAAATGGATCATTTTTTGATTGTACGAACTCTAACTCTCGTTTAAATGAATCTGTAGTTTTATTTTAACTGAAATCACCGCTTTTTTATATTTTATCGCAGCATGCAAATTCAACAGTTTTCATTTACGTCCGGAAGTTTGTACAGCATTTTCAACCTTCTGCTATGCGAAATTCTAGTAAATTATTGAGGTAAACATGAATTTTAACAAAAACCGTTCGAATTAATATATGTACACCGAATGTAATATTACGTAATTGTTTCAAGCCTTCTATTCGAGGAATTTCATTCCATTATGAACTGAATCGATATTTTGAACTGCATTTCCACTATATTTATACACGATAGATTGAATTTTTCTCCTATACCAATTAGTGTACAGGTGTAATCCGTAAAAACATTCAATTGTGCTCAGTAAAAAGTGTTTTTGCCCATTTTCAAATGGTGTTTCTCACTTAACCAGAAGCCTGTAATTTGTAATTAACTCAGTATTTTTGATTTTTACATTCCATAATAATGTATAAAGAGTGACCCAATAGAGCATCTAATTAATATTTTACGCTTCTTGTTCTTGGGATTTCTTTTTGGTTGTAAATCCAAGAACCTCCCATTGACTTAATTCCATAACTTTAGCCAAATCTTTTTTTAATGAACACTTGTTAAATCTTTCACGTATTCCTTTGACATTGAAATAATCCTATCCTCTTAGTATTACCCTTCTGCAAAACTCCTACTAATCAAAATATACATTCCAAAAATACACCACGTTAGCTTCGGACGGCTTCAGATGTTTTAGGTTGTCGTCAGATGCTAGAGGCTGGCTTTAGATGCATAAAGATACTTCCAATAGTCTTTAGGCTGACTTATTCAGATACTTTAGGCTAACTTCAAATGTTTTGGGTGGCTTCTGGTGGACTTCAGTTGGTCATTATGTTTACTTCAGATACTTGAGGCTTCAGATTGACTTCAAATACTTGAAGTGGTATTTAGATGACTTTCAGTTGCTGTATGTTAACTTTAAGGCTTTAGGTTGAATTTATAAGCTTTGGAATTTTTTTAGGTTAACTTTTATTCCTTCAGGTTGTCCTCGGATTAACTCCAGACACTTTAGGTTGATTTTGTCTATTTAATTGTTACATGACATACTTTACATCCTTCAGATTGACTTTATGTACTTTACTATGGCTTAGGATTTACTTTTGATTGACATGAAACTTCAGTTTTACCTCAGTTGCATTAGGTTAGTTTCAGATGCTTCATGTTAACTTAAGAGACTTCTTGTTGACTTCAAAAGCATTAGGTTGACTTTGTCTGTTTAAATATAACTTCTATAACTTTAATTATAACTTCTATAACTTGTTGACTTCAAAAGCATTAAATGTAATGCAGCAACTTACCTTAAATTAAGATTTCCTGGCAATCTAAAAAAAAGTATTATTATGAATAAAAAACAATCTTAATTATTTAACAATATTTATTTACAATAAATTTAACGTTCTTTTTACAAAATATTAACCTACTTCATAAAAAAACACAATTATCTTTAAAAAAATATTTATTTATTTTTACAGCATTTTTTATTTTCACACTTAGACGTCTAAAATCAACGGGACTTTCTGTATATGTAAGGCATTCCAATTAATTTCCACAAATATCGTGATCTTCCGGTATAATTTCCTCCATCAACTTCTTGAACAATTCTAAAGGACAAAATTCCTCGCACCCCGGTATTATCATCGCCCTTAATCCTTTGCCATCCCAAGCTTGATAAAACACCTTCACACCGTACACTCCGTCGATTTCGTGCAGTTCCACGATAACATGCGACCCATAAGTGGGGATATGCTTTTCGAACACTCCCAAACCGATAAGCAACTGCGCCACGGTGTTCTCGTGTCCAGAATACAGATGGATTTTCGTCTTCAACTTTCTATCGTCGACGATATTATCCTCGATATCTTTCAGTAATTTGTGCAAGAAATATCCGATAGCCATGGATCGCATTTTGGGCGTACCCATCGCTATGAAGTACTCTTCCTGGGATACGCTCGTTATTGGTTCGGGAAAGACGCTCTCCGTCCATTCGGGTAACTCTAGACCGAATTCTCGTTCGGTGGCTAAACCAAACTGGAGAGTGTACACTTGTTTAAATGTGGTAACGTTCAAGCCTGTATGTTTTGATATATATTTAAAGAGTTTGTCGTGTTTTTGGAATTTTTGTTGAACCGATGGAAGTTGAGAGTACGATTCGTATTGATCGACGTAATTCGGGCATAGAACTCCTTGCATCACCTAAAAAGAAAGTTTAAGATTAAAACTCATCTAAGTTCCTTTCCCTCAAACCTACACCAGCTAAAAAGTAAACAATTACTGTTGTAATATTATGACAAGGATACTAATCATTGCCTCAAGAGAACTGCATATACAGGAGATGACATTCTACAAGACATTTTAGAAGCGTTTACGATGAGAACTAATACAAATAAGTACCTACTAGAAATTTAGCTTATTTAGTGAAATATTCTATTAACTTTTATTTTCGTCACCCGACCATGTAAAATATGGTTATATTGTCTTTCGTTTGTCCCTCTTGAAAATTATTCTACGTTAGCTTCAGATCCTTCAGGTTAGTTTGAGATGGTTCATGTTAATCATTAAAATTGACTCCTAATGATCTTCAGGTTTATTTCAGAAACTTTAGATGCTTCAAGGTGACTTCGGATGCTTCGAATCAGTTTGACTTCAGAAACTCCAGGTCGTCTTTAGATGAGTAGATCTTTCAAGTTGTCTTCATATGCTTCTGATTAACTTTGATACGTCAGTTTGGATGTATAAGCTTTGGGTTGGCTTCAGATGAACAAAGTTAATTTTAGATGATCCAATTTAAGTTTATATAATCTAGGCTGATTTCGGTTAACTTTTGATGTCCTAGATTAACTTTTGATTCATCAGTTATTAACTTCAGATACTAAAAATTTACTTCAAATGATCTTCAGGTTGGTTTCAGAGACTCTCGAGGCTTCAAGGTGACTTCGGGTCCTTCAGGTTGTCATTAAATGTCTGAGATTAACTTCAGATCCTTTAGGTTGTTCTCTATATATGCTTTTGATTAATTTTTTATGTTTTAGGGTAAGACAGGGTTAGGCGACCACCCAGGGGCGCTGGAAAGGGTATTTTTAACGAATCAACAGAGCTGATGGGTGAAGAAGTGAAGTCATAAATCATATCACGTGCAAAGAAATCAAAATATTATTCAATTATAGACTGGGACGGTTATCATACCAGTCTGGAGGGAAAAACAGGGCACATGCCCACGATAATCAAAACCAATGCTGATTTGGAAGAGGCAACTGATTGTATCAGTAAAACAATTATAGAAACATGCCAGGAAAACTGTCCCGTTAAAACCAATACAAGTAATAGACAAACGCCTTGGTTAAACAGAAAACTGGACAAATTAAGAAAAAATGTGCAATAAAGCAAAAGAATTAAGGAACTGGGAAAAATATAGAAGTGCTCTTACATAATATAACAAAGAGATAAGAAGAGCCAAGCGGGAATCTTGGAGAACGTTTTGCCAGAGTATATCTGACATACCTGCCAATGCAAGAATTCACAAGATTCTCTCCAAGGATCCGAACCAGGGGCCGTGTCTTCTCAAGAGACAGGATCAGACCTATACCGAATCCAAGAGGGAAACATTAGAGCTCTTGTTACAAAACCATTTCCCAGGTTCAGCAATTATTGAGACGCAGAGAACTTTAGACCTAAGACGGTTGCCTTGACCTAGGAAGGAATGGTCCATACAAATCTCCAGGGGAGGTTGGACTTTTTTCTGCCCTACTACAAAAAGGACTAACCATTCTGCTGTCCATTCTGACTAAGCATTTTAGAACAAGTTTAGCTTTGGGTTACATAACCGAGGCCTGGTGCACTGTTAGGGTAGCGCCCTACCTAAATCCTACCGACCAATTAGTCTCACTTCATTTCTGTTGAAAGCACTTGAGAAAATTCTTGATAGGCATTGAGGGAACATTCTCTCAGTACCCACCAGCATGCATATCAGGAAGGAAAATCAACAGAAACAGCGCTGGACGAAGTAGTCCACAAGATCAATCACTCTGTGATTAATGGTCACCTTCCTTGATATAGAAGGAGCATTTATTAATGCATTACCTAATTCTCTCTATAATGCTGCTGCATCTAGAGGAATATCCTTTACAATATGTAACTGGATCAGAGCTATGCTGGAAAACAGCCTGATCCTAACATCACTGGAAGGCGAGGAGATGAGAACGAATACTGCTAGGGGCTGCCCACAGGGAGGAGTCTGTGGTCGCTACTAATGGACGACCTTATCTCGGACCTCGACAACCAGGGGATAGAGGTACAAGCCTACGCAGACGATCTGGTGATATTGGTAAGGTGAAAGTATGAAGATGTCATCTATAAAGTGACTCAACAAGCACTTAACATTGTTACTAGGTGGTGCGACAAGGAACAACTTTCGGTCAACCCCAGTAAAGCAACAGATATTAGTTTCACCAGGAGGCAGAAACTGGATAAACTCCAAATTCCCGCCCTCTATGGACAAACTATTAAGGAAGCGAATAAAGTCAAATATCTAGGGGTTACGCTGGATGAAAGACTTTCATGGAACGCTCATGTAGAAAAAAATTGCAGTAAAGCAAAGCTATCTCTTTCGACATGCCGTAGAGTATGCGGTAAGTCATGGGGAATGAAACCCAAACAAATGTATTAGCTATATCTGACAGTAATATGGGCTATGATTACGTATGGTGCACCGGTCTGGTGAGCTAAATTTCAGCAAAAGACCACCAGGTAGAGGCTGAATAAGCTTCCACAGCAAGCATGCTTAATCATAACGGGAGCTATGTCTACCACTCCCACTGCTGCCATCGAAATTTTAATAGATCTTCCTCTACTCCACATCTGGATGGAAAGGGAGGCGATGGCTGGTGCATAGAGAAGACTAGTGAAATGTCAGGATGCAGGACAGAGCAGTGTCAGAGCCAGGGCCGGAGAGATAAAAAATCGTCCGATACTGGAGATGGTACCACATGGAATGCAACCTAAATACAACTACCACAAGCCATTTACCGTCCTATCCCCAAGAAGGGACGAATGGGAGACGAATAGATCGAATCTTATAATGGCTGACCACGGACGGCCTTAAGACCGAGAAGCGGGGGTACATGGAAGGGAACCAAAGGTGAGCCAGAACTTGGGTAACCTATCCACAATTTTCCAAGCGGAGGTTTTCGCAATGGAGATGTGCCTGCTAGCGATGCTTAAGCGTGACTGCAGGAACAAAACTATAAAAATCATTTCCGATAGCCAGGCGGCGCTAAAGTCACTGGAATCAAATCGGATCGACTCCAAGTTAGTTTGGAAATGCCTTCAAGATCTAATACGTCTAGGGGAAAATAACAAAGTAACCTTACTTTGGGCACTTGAACATACCGACATTGAAGGTAACGAAAAAGTGGACTTTCTAGCTAGGAAAGGTGCTGAAGGAATATTTATAGGCTCGGAGCCATTCCTAGGCATAGCGAAGAGCATAGCCAGAGGAACAATATCGAACTGGGTAGATCGGAGGAAACGTTCTTACTGGTTCGAGCTAGAGGGTTTAAGGCATTTGTAGGATATCTCTCTAAAAAGAGGTCTCAAGAGCTGCTGAATATGAGCAGACAGGACCTACGAATAATGATAGGACTACTGACTGGACACAGTCGCCTTAATAGGCATATCAAAACAACTGGACTGGCAGAGAGTGAGGACTGCAGATTCTATCAGGCGGATGATGACACGGTGAAGCATATCTTTTATAACTGCCGTGAGTTCGAGAGAATAAATCAATATATTTGGTCTGCATCATCTCGAGCCCAATGACTTCATGGAAGTGTCGCCAATGACCCTGATGAGCTTCATCAGAGGCATAGGGCTGATAGAACGACTATAACCTAGGGGTGAGCCACAATAGATCTTTCAGGTCGCAGTTAAACGACCTCTCATATAGAACCTAACCTAACCTCTATTATAGCTAATTTTACACCGGACATTAGTCTGGTAGAACAACTTTCACTAACGATACGATTTGTTAATTTGTCATAAAATGACGATAAAATATCAATAAAAGAGTATTTATTAAAATTTTTACCTGTTAATGAGTCGACTATTGAAAAACTAGCTGAAGTTCTGATTGATGTTTTAAATAAACACGGACTTAAACGACTAGAGGTCAGGATTATGACAATGGGGCGAATTTGAAATGGAAAAATGTTGGTGTTCCAAAAAATAATTCTAGACATAAAACCCTTAGTTGTTTATGTACCTTGTGGCTTTCATAGCTACAATTTCCTACTATGCGATGCTGCCAAGTCTTCCGTAAAATCACTTTCTTTGGGGTACTTCAGAGGTTGTTCACATTGTTTTCAGCTTCTGTTCCTCGATGGGAAATTGTAACTAATAGCCTGGAATTATACAAAGTGGCGCACCGAAAACGAAACAGATGCATTTACTGGCAGATGATTCCTTTTTAAAAAAAAACTCTCGGACCCGTCGATTTTGTTATCGAGGGGGATACAAAATTGGCATAAAATCACATTAATATTTGCAGCCCCCTAAGAGGGGGTGGCACCATCCCTAAAATCTTAAATGGAAAGGGGGGTCGAATTTAAAATTTAAAAGGTCTTTCAACTCCCTTTACAATCATGTAAAATTCATATACTTCAATTCAGTAGTTTTGAAGATTTATTGATTTAAAGTTTAAATACATCATCGTAAGAGGAGATCAATACATAGCAGCAAAGTTGTTAAAAAATAAAGAATGAACTGACCTGTCAGCCGAGTAAATGTTGATAATGACCACCATTACTTTCCAGGCAATAATCGACGGGTCCGAGCGTTTTTTCAAAAAAGGAATCATCTGCCAGTAAATGACTCTGTTTCGTTTTCGGTGCGCCACGCTGTATACTATAAAAAGCTCAGTTGCACAGGTTGGGAAGCCAGTATAAATAGTGTCAAAGCAGTTAATTATCAAATTAGTTCCATCCATGACGCTTTAATTACTTTGGCAAAACTCAGAAAAATAATATGTTCAAGTCTATCAAGCGGCTACTACTCTAGCTGAACTGTTCAAAGATTGCAGGTTCATAGTTTAATTGTTTGATTGGTATGACATACTTTTTCAAATTAATGTCGTTTATAAATCTCTACAATCCTCAGTAAATACACAGAAATGTAGAAAAAATGCTGCACTTTCTTGGAAGAATGTACAAATACAGGCTATAAAAGAGCCTTGGCTGAAGAACTGGAAGTTGAACCTGTGTTTAGAGTCAAAAAAAGAAATCGATTTGTGTATTGTGTGATGAAATCATAAGCCTGAAATCTTTTTTGCCTGATCAGAATGTGGCTACCCCTGCATATGTTTGAATTTTATTAAAGCTATAAAAAGCATTGAAAATATTACTGACCATACCTGTAACGGTTGCAAGGTGGAGCTGATTAAAACATGCCTGCCATCGACAATCTCTTAATCTAGGTTAACAAACTTAGCAACTTTGTCAATCGAAAAATAAAATTACAGTAAACATAGACTTTGAATGTCTAATAAAAATGTTCGCCGATAGAAAGGCTAGAAGAAAAGTGAAATTTTATTGGTTTTTTCATAGATGGTTAGTTCATTGTACCCATTGCCTTTTTTCGTACGTAATTGAACTGCAGTTAGGGGGTGCAGTTAGTAGTGCTAAAATCGACACTGCTCACAATAACTTAAAAAATATATAATATACAGTTCAATCTCCATCATACTATTGAGATCCATTATCATAAGAAAGTAGTAATTGACTTACCCTATCATGTTCGGATGGTAAGAAGTTGTAGGGAATAGGCTGCCAAAACAACCCCAACACAGCATCTTCTTTCCTAGGAGGAAACAATCCGGCCAGAACTAATAGAAGCGACATCTTTGTTCTATTGTAGTTAGTACTCACTGCTTCTACCACTTCTGGGTAATACACTTTACCCAAGAAATTGTCATATCTATTACGGAGTTCAGTACCGAGGTAGTACTCTTTGGCTTTGCCAGTCTGAAACAGGAAAAAACTGATAATACTAATGTCGATAGCAAAAGCTGGAGAGGTTTTAATTTTGCACAACTTTCAACGGGTATTATCTCAACAACAATATGTCGATGAACTCAGTTCTTTATGACGATAAAAAAGCATATCAGAAACTTTGGCATAGCGAATTCAGCGATCTTAGATCGGTAGCCGACGAATTCCGTTAAGTTCATCCAAAATTGGTTAATATGACTCAAAACAGCACGTGAAACGCAAGGTAGTCCTGTGACATATCTTGACAAGCATCCTTGCACATTACTTTTACATCAAAATCATTCGATTTTGCATAAATACTATGTATTCCCAACTAAACATTGAACCTTATTCAATAAATATTTTTTTGTGCCATCAGTGCAGTGTTGAGCATTAATCTCAAAGAGTTAAAATATTGAGAGGGCCAGTTGCATAAATGCTTTTAAACCTATGTGAACATCTTGATAGCTAATATTATATTAACTCGATGTTAAATTAATTTTTGGGTTGCATAAAACTATTTGACACATTGTTAAAATGTTAACTAACTTTTTCAACTTTAACAATGTGTTATTACATCCTTATATCTAAAAGAACTTGATATTAATGAAGGAAGGAAATGTTGGGGGATAGGGGTGCATCGACATCGGGGTCATTTAGCACCCAGGAGAATTTGAATTTTTTATTTTTATTATTTTTATATTTTGTGGTATAATCCAATTTCTTTGACGAATTTTAAGAGATTATTAGCGGATTCAGAGGTAAAAGACATTATATCATTAAATTAATTGGTTTTTAAGATTTTATTTCTTATTCGTTGAAGATCTCTGCAGTCTGCGATTATATTTTTGATAGAGATGTGGAATTTACAGAAGGGATTTACAGAAGGATTTGCAGAGGAGACGAAGCGGATAAATGATTATTCATCCTAACCTGGAAGGATCTATTTTTTAGGAAGTTAGAGATGAAGATTGGAAGATGTCCTTCTAGTCCTAATTTGTTGAGCTCAGAGGTGATGTTGTATCTCCAGGGAGTATCATAGGCATTTGAGAGATCAAGGGAAGCCGCAATTAAATAATGTTTCTTTTGAAAAGTTGATTGAATATCAATTTCGAGGCCTGATAAATGATCTATGGTGGAACGTTTACGACAAAAGCCATTTTGATTTTTATCCAAAAGGAATTTGGATTCTAGACACCAGAATAGACGAAGGTTCACCATTCTTTCAAATAGTTTACATAAATGATTTTTAAGGGATATTGGGCGAAAGCTTTCTGGGATATTTTTTGGTTTATGATGTGATTTATCCAAAGGTAATTGTAAAAATTATTTAATTTGGAGGTAATATTTATTGGCATATTTTGGATCATTGGGATTAATATTCCATCTGGGCCAGGGGCTGAGTTTTTTTAATTGGATAGTGCGTAATTGAATTCATGCAAGGAAAATAAGTTGTTGTAAGGATCAGCGGAAGGAAAAACGTGAATGGGGGATTGTTCACATTCTGTTTTGTGTATAAGAAAATCTGAATTCTACGAAGAGTTGGACAATTTGAGAGGAAAAAAATTTGCAAAGATGTTGGATATTTCTGAGAGATCTGTTGTCCAATTATTATCTGTGTGTATGGTACTTGACGAGAAGGAATTGATTTCATTCTTTTCATACCGTCCCAAATTACTTTGGGGGGAGAGTTGTGTTTTAAATTTGAGGTGAATTCATTTCAAGATTTGGTTTTGTCTAAATTTAGAACCTTTTTAAAGAAAGCCCTAATTTTTTTTTATATATAATCAAAATCCTTCTACCATTACTGGTGTAGGATAAGTTCATTTTTACATTGTTTGATATACAAATTTACTCCAGTCCTTCTTATTTTTCTTCAGTGTTGTCGCTTGCTTCCATGTGATTTTTCTTTTTCTAAAAATATGTTCTATTGTAGTATCCCATGTTAATCTTGGTCTTCCTCTTTTTCCATGAATTTTTGCCTGCCACACTTTCTTTACTGTTCTCGAATTATTCATTCTTTGTACGTGGCCCCACCAACTTAAATTCCTTCTGTCTATAAAGTCTGTAATAGATTCAATATCAAGTTCTTTCCTAATTACGTCATTCTTTATTTTATGCATTTTAGTTACTCCTATGACCTTTCTCAAATATTTCATTTCAAGGGCCTGTACTTTGCTTCTTTGTCTATCGGTCATAATCCAGGTTTCACAGCCGTAGGTTAGGATTGGTCTATACAGGGTGTTTCATTAAGAATTATCCATATAGTAACTGGAGAAACCTCATCACTAAATATGAAGATTTAAGCCAAAACACTTAAATAAAATATTCCTCCTAACCGAGATATAGGGTGTTTTATTTTAACTATTCTAAATGATTGTATCCCATATTTTTGACACCTTCCAATATTATTTGTTCATACTTGGCAAAAAGTTTACACATATTAGGTTACTTTAAAGAGTGGCAAAGGATATTTTTTCTCGATTACCAGAGGCGTGCGGTAGGGGTGGATACTTTCTTTTATCCCCCTAAAATTTACGCCACTGTCGTAATAATTGTTTCTGCATGTTTTTTTGATTCTCCGTCACTTTCTGCGTAAATATCATCCTCTTGTCTCAATACGATAGAGTGAGTAGTTTTCGAGTTATTTGCATTTAAAGGTAATGTTTAAAATATCCATTTTTGTTTTATTGCTTATTTAACATGAGTTTCCTTAATAATCTAACCACTTTGATAATAAAATTTGTTAATTCTAATCGTAAATTCACATAAGTCAATAACTATTTCACTAAATAAATAAAGTTTATTAGTTTCAGTAAATTTCATTTCAAAAGATTTTTTTCATATTAATGTTTTTCAATTTTAAATTTGTGAAAATCCAGAAATATGATTTTTATTATCAGATACTAATAAATAAGATAAAATTCGCAGCATTTTCATTTTGTTACCATAATTCTTGTTGGGTATTATCAACATTACAATGTAGGGCTTATTTATTGACAAAGGTTTACAACAAGTAGGCTGATGTCACTTATTTGCGTTACAACTGTCAGACAGATAATTTTAATTGAAAAACGTTTTTTTTGTGAAAATGCCTCGTCATAGTAATTTCTCAAATGCAGAAATGCGTTCGAAATTATCTAAACAAAACCTTTCCTCATAGATGGATAGGGCGTGGGAGTGAATTTCCATGGCCTGCTCGGAGTCCCGATTTTAATCCCCTAGACTTTTATTTTTGGGGACATATGAAGCCACTTGTGTACGCTCAAGAAATTAATACCCGACAGGAATTATGGCAACAAATAGAAAATGCTGCAAATTTTATTAGGAATCAACCCAACATATTTCTAAAGGTAAGGAGAAATTTTTCCAAAAGGATTAATAAATGTATTGAAGTCAATGGAGGCCACTTCGAAAATTTACTATAATGTTAACTAACTAAAATTTTTTGCTACAGTAGTCTAAATAAATAATTGTTTCAGTACGTTTATTTTATGTATTCATCATGTTATTTCATAATAAAAATCATAGTTCTATTTAAAACTGTAGTTTTGATAAATATTAATATGAAAAAATCATTTGAAACTAATTTTATTTATTTATTGAAATAATTATTTACTACTATACAGCAGGAAATAAAGATTAATAGTTTTCAGTAGTCTAATTGATATTTTGTAAAATGTTTTGGTTTCAATTTTTCTAAAAACAATATTTTGCCAAATCAGTCAATAAAACAGCTGAATTGAGGGTAAGTTAAACTTTGATCTTGAATAACTTTTGACTGAGTTGATTTATCAAAAATTGACTTCAAACCTTTTTTGTAGAGCGTTAAATTCTCTACAAAAATAATGAATGGGTATTGCAATACAATATATCGTTCATTAGTTATAAAAATCAAAAGAAAAAAAAAATTTTTTCCTGTGTTATTCTTATGGGAAATCGAAAAGTGCGATGCGGACTACCTTAATATTAATATTAAGGGCTCATATTTTCACAGGCCTATTTTGGCATCTAAACGAAACTTTTGAGCCTGGTTCCGAGAAAAAAAAAATTTTTTTTTTTTTTTGAAACGCCCTAATATGTAGCAACTCCGCCGAATGCTCGGTTTGCATTTGTTCTATTATTATAATGTATTATACTGTTTTATTTTGCGGGATGAGTCATTTTTGAAATTTCTTGAATGCAAATGATTGAGGGAGTGTATGTTTTTATTAAATAATTTAACTACTCTTTTCTAGAGTTAAATCCGTTAATATTCCATTGCATAATTGGATGAAAGAAATTGAAGAATGAAGAATTTTTAAATGGTGAAAATGTTGTTAGAGGAGGTAAATTTACTTAAGAGTAATTAGTTTGACGAATTACGAGAGGGGTGGGGTTGGGTGACATACATGTCTACGTCCGATAAAGAGGAGGTAGAGTTGTTCTTTGAGGAAGAAGAATGTTTTTGTTTTTAAGAAGAAGATTCTTTATAAGAATGGTATTTATTTGGTTTGTTAGATGGGGGCTTTTTGAGTACTACTGAGGGGTTAATTTTAGAGGGAGGGGGTCTGGAAATGGGATCTTTTGAAGTAGAGGATCCTGGTGAGGGGTAGGATTTGAAAGCGAGATAGGGAGAGTAAGGGAAGGTTGAGAAGTGGGATGGTTAGAAGTGGAAAGAAGGAAAGGAGGGGGGATTAACGAGGGAGGAGGGGGTTGAGGATTGTTTTTGGAAAGGTCACATTGAGTGGAAGATGATTTAAGAGGAGTTAAGGGTTTTGAGGATGCTATTGAGCTATATTTAGAAACAAACGACGGGTTTTGTGCCAAATCATTTTCTTAGCATCAAAGTATGAGATATTGTCTTTGACTTTAATTTTTTGTATTTCAAATTCACGTTTATATGCAGAACATCCCCTCTAACGGGGAGAACGATTTTCGTTACAATTTACACATTTAGCGGGAGTTGGGCATTGTTGATCATCGTGAGAGGGATGCCCACACGAGGGACAGGTAGGGTTATTTTTGCATTTTGAGGAAGTGTGACCAAAAACATTACATGAAAAAATCTTAGTGGGTTAGGGATGTGTTGTCTAACACGTATGGAGTGAAAGCCTGCGTATAGTTTGGAAGGTAGAGAGTGGATGTTAAATGAAACAATAAAGGTCCCTGTAGGTTCTTTATCTGGTCTAGAAAGAATTCTATATATACCTGTTACACCTTGATCACTAAGATTACTTATAATTTCCTCGTCAGCACAGACAGTCAAATCCTTGTAAGGTATAACACCTTTAATAGTATTCAGATAGGAATTTGGGGATGTGGTAACTGTATATTCGTGTAATTTATTAAATTTGGTTGCTTTTTCTGACTGTTTAATATTATTAACTTCAATTAATAAGGAACCATCTGATAGTTTTTTTGTATCTTTTAAGGAACCAAAAAAGTTGCTAAGAGCTTTATGGATAACAAAAGAAGAAGTTGCAACTCGGAATTTAACACAAAAAACCAAAATAAAAATTTGGACCATCTACGCTTTCTTAAAAAAGAGAATATTTAGAAAAGAATAGAAACAGAATTCAATGCTAATTTGTTTTAAAATTATAAAAAATTGTCCTTGTCCATGGTTTGAAAATAATTATGCCTTTCAAATACCCGTTTCGTAGTGATGAGCGAGACTAGTCTTGGTCTTGGTCTTGCAGAAAATGCAAAACCAAGACCAAGACCAACTTCAGGCTGCAAGATCAAGACCAAGACCGAGCAGTGCAAGACTTATGCAAGACCAAGACTTAGCATTGCAAGATTTACACAAGACCAAGACCAAGCCTGCAAGAGTCTTGCGACTTGCGTCTTTTAAACATATAAACCGAAAAATAAAGCAGCCATGGATTATTTTAAACTCTAAAGCTTTGGTTTCCTAGGATAGCGGTGCCACAATAAAGCGGTCGTAATCTAACGGCCGTAATTTGACGACCGTTCAAGACGGCTGCTGTAGGTGAGCACAGATGTAAAGTAAGAGTTTAACGTAACGCAATATATGAAGTGTACCGTAGTGGTAGCGATGAGCAAGCGTCGGCTACAGAAGAGGCAATAGAAGCCCGTCTATCCGAAAATGAAGATATTGATTTTGATAAGCTTTATTCAGCACCATCTAACTCATCAAGCTCTATTATATCTGACTCTCAAAGCTGAAGAAAGGAAATAGAAGAATATCTTCGTCAATCTAGAGCCGTGAGCAACGAAGATATCTCTTCTCTCAGCTCTTCTCTCTCTTCTTCTTCTTCACTCTTCTCAAAAGCATCTTTGGTAATAAGAAAACACCGTAATAGACTCAACAATGAGTCCGCCCGCTGGTTACTGTGTATCAATTGTTGGGCAACGAAACTAAAATTGTTTTTACTATATATCTATTCGAAGTATTTGTCCTATTTTTGATTTTCATTATTTGAATCAAAAAAAAAAATATTTTATAATATTTATACATATAGTAGGTACTTTTAGCGGGATATTTTTATATTTTGTTGTTCTGTTCTTTGGCTCTATGCATTTTTTTAAAGTTTTTTCTAACTGTTGTGAAAACTTAGAATTTAGTTGTTGTTAAATATGTCTTTCTAAAATATTGACATAAGCTCTATTATTGGTAATGTATCCTACCTATTGTTTTTATTCATCAACACCAAACATAGTTTTAGTTTATTTCAAATTCCAGCTAATAGGCCTGCAAAGAATAATTTTTTATAGAGAGACGCAAAATTCAGTGACTTTAATATTCATATATATTTCCAAACTCATAAATAAAATTATTAAATGTTAGATTTTTACGTCTGATTCTATATATTATTATCATTGACACATTATAAAACTATATTCTAAAAAAATTGTCAAAATGAATAAAAAAAAAAAAATTTTCTACAAGCATGCGTAAAACAACACTTTTTCGTACGCATTTTAATTTAGACAATATCTCTTTCCCGCACAGAGTGTGGGTAAGAATTTTTCCCGCACGCATTTTTTTTATTAATAAGAGATGTTTTCCGACAACCTTTTTGACAAATTATTGTATTATTATCTTTATCTTGTTGGACTACATCCAAATAGTAAAAAAATTAAGATTATTTTACATGAAAATAGGAATTTTTAAAATGTTTGTTTTTAAAAAAATCATAATTTATTAAATAACCCCTGTAAACCTTACTCAAAGCAACAACAAACTCACCTGTTTAAGTAGGGTTGCTATAGCTACAGTCGTGTATTTATTGACACTATGAAAGATGTCACAATCGCATCTTTTCAAGTATCTAAATAATTTTCGAGGTGATTTTGCTTGTAAAAAAAATATTGATCCTAACTCTTGCGGAAATTAACTTTTCCGCACTTGTTAGGATAATAACTATTTCATACTTTATTTATCGCTACAATGTAATATAAAAAAAAATTACAATGAAAAATACTATCCCTTTCATTTAATCTTTCTTTACTCGTAATGATTTTTTTTTGTAAAAATAGACCCCAGTAAATCTAAAAAAAAGTGCAAGACTTGCAAGGGTCTTGGTGCAAGACCAAGACCAAGACTGGACCCTGCAAGAACAAGACCAAGACCAAGATTGTTTATTTGACTGCATGATCAAGACCAAGACCCTGTATACAAGACCAAGACCAAGACCAAGACTAACCCGGTATTGGTCTTGGTCTTGCATTTGCTCATCACGTTTCGGGATATTATGCTCAATTATTTCTAATACATCTAAATCGTTGATGAAAATATCTATCCTGGTCTTAAAAACCACAAAAGCATAAAAAACACTCTCTATTAAAAGTAAAAACCAAACTACAAACTAATAAACATTTCCTTTGAAGTTATTGTATCATAGCAATAGCCAACAGAGAGAACTTTTAATTAAGTTTTCTTTAAAGGAGTCGAAAATGACGGCCCAAGTTAAGTAAATCTTAAATTGTGTTTGACGTCTGGTTCAACAAAAATATTTACTTTAAGCGACCCTTAATCCGAAGCTCGGCTTAAAATAGTCGATGCAAATGACTATTCGTGAAAATAAAATTGAGATTATCCGTAAAAACGAATAAAAATATCATTGATTCTTTTTTTTTTCTTGTTAAACATCGCCAACATACATTTAGTAAATTAAAATTTTACCAAATCTCTTTGTTACCATAAAGTTAACATCGTGTTAGTTAACAAAAGTTTGACAATTGTTTATGCAACGATAGAACATTTAACATAGAGCTAACTTCATTTGATTGATCCGGTCCTGGTGAAAACAGTGAACTAAAGGTTTATTTAAGTGCTCCGAAAATTATTAAAATTTTGGTATTATTACATAGTGTTACTTCTCAAAAAGAACAATACGTATAGTTAAAGGTGACCTAGTATAAGTGCGCTTAAAAAACTAAAGAAAAGTTAATTGAAAGTAAGTTAAATAGATTATTTAAACAAACTGTAAATATAAACAAAAAACTAAACGAGTTGATAAGAGTGATAGCTTCCGAACTGTTGGGTTATCCTCTTTTCGCGACTCGTGAATATAGGCAACATATCATACGCAGACAGAGTTGTACTCAAAATATTAATATGGAACAAAAATTGGAATCAATTCTGGCAAAGTTGGGGAACATAGATGACAGAAATATTAGAATTGAGAATAAATTGGATGCTTTGCAGCTTGAAATGGAAACAATAAGACAAGAAAATCGTAGAGTTAAAGATGAAAACCTGAAACTTAAAACTGCTGAAAATATTCAAGGGGAAAGAATTGAAAGACTAAAAAGGAAATAAGAAAAAAAAATCTCGTGATCAAAGGAGTAGAAGAGACATCAAATGAAGACAAAGAGCAGACCATGGATAAAGTCAAAGAAGTCATGAACAAAATAAAAATTCAGCTAAATAATGAGCAAGATGTGGTGGAGCTAAGAAGAATAGGAGATAAAAATAAAAATAAAAGTAAAAATAGGCCAACACTTATTGAACTGAAAACTTGGAACAAAAAAACAGAAATACTAAAAGAAGCGAAAAATCTGAAGGGAACTAAAGTATATATTAATGAAGATTATCCTAAAGAAATACAAGAACAACGAAGAAAACTAATTAGAATGAGTAAAGTGGCGAGAGAAAATGGACATGAAGTAAAATTGGCTTACAATAAAGTATATGTAAATGGAATCGATTATAAATCGAATCAATGGGAAAAAATGTTCAGAGACAATAACCTAACCATAGAAAATGAAGAAACAACCAAATATAAGAATAAGGGAAGAACATATAGTGAAAGGTCTCCAACTATTTGTGAAAATAAGGAAACGAAAACATCCAAAGTATTTAAAAACTCAACACGTACTGATACTGGGTCAAAAAACTAAGTCAAAATAAAATTTACAGTACTGAAAACAATATAACGAACATGGCAACGATAAAGAACTACGATAGAAAAATAGATAGTAATACTAAAAGAAACAACCCAAATAAAATACAAAAAAACGTTATAAAAAATGTAAGAAAAGAAACGAGCTAAAAATTAGTACATGGAATGTTCGAACAATGCTGGCACCGGGTAAGATGCAAGAGATTGCTTCAGAACTTGAAAGATACAATATAGATATCGAGCGGTCAAGGAGTGTGTTATTCAGGTGACTATAAACAAGGACAATATGGAGTAGCGTTTATCGTGAGGGAGAAACTATTACAAAATGTTCTTGAATTCAGACCAATAAATGAAAGGATAGCGGGTATAAGACTAAAAATGAAACCGTTTAACATCTCAATATTAAACGTTTACGCCTCAACTGAAAAAGCTGAGATGGAAGAAAAAGATAAACTGTATGAAATCCTTGAAGAAGAGATAGGAAGAAGAAGAAGATACAATAATAATGCTTGGAGATTTTAATGCACAAATAGGAAAGGAAGATCACATTAAAGAGGTAGCTGGAAAGCATACAATACATAAAAAAACAAATGAAAATGGGCAGAGATTATGTAACTTGGCAGCAAGTACGAATATGACCATAAGCAGTACAAAGTTTGAACACCCGACCTGGCACAAAGTAACATGGGTATCGCCAGATCAAAAAACCCATACACAAATAGATCATGTACTGATAACAAAGAGAAAACAATCATCTATAAGAGACGTAAGAACATTTAGAGGTGCCTGCGCAGACTCTGATCACTTTATGGTGACAGCAACAGTACAACAAAAAGTTAAAAAAGTAATCAAAAGTATGGGCAGACAGAACAAATGGAACATAGAAAAATTAGATAGGTTAGATTTAAGATGTACATATGCAAGAAACGTGGAAAAAAACTGAAAACACAAAGCGAAGATGCCCCCAATGTAGAAATACAGTGGCAAAATATAAAAAGATGTATAAATGAGGCAGCAAGAGAAAACTTAGGAGTTAAAAATATACAAAAGAAAAAGGAATGGTATAGCCAACAATGCAGAGATATTCACAAACTGAAAGTAGAAGCAAGACTAAACTGGATAAAAACGAAAAAAGAAGAAGACAAACGATATTACGACCGCTTAAGAAATGAGTGCAAGAAAGTTACGAGAAAAGCAAAAAGGAATTGGATAAAAGATAAAGTAGAGGCAATTGAGATGGAAAACAGAAACAAAAACTCTAAATTATTCTACAAAAAAATTAATGAAGAGAATAAAACATATAAAGGTAAAATAAGAAGCATAAAAGATGCGGATGGAAAAATCACTGAAAGCGACGACCAATACAAACAGGTATGGACAGACTACTTTAAAACCTTCTAGTAGATCACGAAACAGTTCAAGAACTAGCTGAAGATGTAGATGAAGAAGGAGATGTATTAGAAGAACCGTCAAAAGAAGAGATTCAAGAAATAATAAACAAAAGTCGCAGTGGGAAATCACCAGGTAATGACTCTATAAATATGGAATAAATAAAATACGGAGGAGATGAACTCCAAGAATAACTATACAAACTCATTAAAAGAATATGGATCGAAGAAAACAAGAAGATCTAAGAATAGCAGAAAGGAAAATATTGCGATCGATACTGGGACCCGTTAAACTAACAGATAATGAGTATCGAAGAAGAACAAATTATGAAATATTACAATTGATAGGGGAAGATATAGTAACAAAAATAAAACAACAAAGAGTAAAATGGCTGGGACATGTATACAGAGCAGGACCTAAAACGACGGAATTAAAAATTGGAAACGCAAAACAGAAAACAGAAAATTGTGGAGAGAAATCAGCGATAAGATCTAAATCAAAGAAACGGGGACTGGTCTACCCCGTGAAATAGACCTAGTAAGCTTATAAAGCGGCGAAACCCCTTCAAGGGGTGTTAAGCCACGATGTATGATGTAACTTCATTTTAAACTTAACACGTTCTACCTCATACACAAAAACAGGTCCTTCGTCGATAAAATTTGAATTTATATACTCATTGGTTTAATACAAAATTTAGAACCACGAGTCTTTAAAAAACGTTGTTTACAATGATCAATATATGAATAAATAAAAATAAACGTTGAAATCAAAATGAACGGAAATAATATATCAATTTGGATCGAGAAGGTCATACATGACCTTAAATAGTTATAATGACAGTGAAAAACATATAATCAACCATTTGCTACCATTCCAGTCAACATCCTGCCACAAACACGTGTTTTCATTAAATAAATGTATGTATACACTATAACTATGTACTGATTGTTACGAAAATTATTATATGTATTTGTAAGGAAAAAGCCGTAGTAGAGGTTCAAAATACAAGAAGTGTACTTAATCAAGCAAAAGCTATACTAGTCCTGCAATACAATTGTAGTTCAGACCGAGCAGACTGGTATAACTATAGCAACAAATTAAATTACCATCAGAAATTTTAATGGTAAATTCATTGTCATTCATCTCTGGCCAGATCCCTTTGGATCAGAACCCTCCATACAGGCTGTCCCCCACTCATCGACCTTCACCTAGAAGTTTATGGGAAACGGATAATACTAAATAAATGAAAGTTGTTATACAGGGGTTTTCGATACTTCTGAATTCAACTAAAATATTTTCAAATTTATAGCACTTCCGGTTATACCGAAAATTGATACCAAAATAACTATTATATAAGGCACCAGGTACCTACCTAAAACGTACAGGGTGATCAGTTAAGGATGGGTAGCGAGCGGCAATATCTCATAACATGATAACATGATAAAAGTCGCCAAGAGAAATTGCTGTAAATTATTTTCGAGTTTGTCAAACGTCCGCTAGAGGGCGTAACAACCAACACCAAGTAGAAAAATGGGATTTGTATAGAATTTTGCACAATAAAAGTATATCGATGATATCATTTTCATATTTACTGACCATTTCCCCATATTTTTTATCTAAAACGTTTTGTTCTATCTATCAAAATAAAGCGGTGGGGGAGGTTCAATTGTTTTTTTAAACAAACCAAGATTTCTCACCTTTGGCTTGTTTAAATAAGAAATTAACTATACAGGGAGGTCACGACATTGAGTTAAGTATTAAGTTGAGCAAACGACGATTTCTCATTTTTTTTTTTAATTGCAACCCTTCATTTTTTATATTTCTATTTGATTCCTCATATAAAAATAACGTAAGGTAACTTTTATGCGTTTGTAATATATGGCGGAAATGATATTGAATAATAATGAGCGAGAAAGGTTCAAAGCACTCAATTCGATATAGAAAAATAACAAAAGTTACTTGTATTTAATTTTTATTGTATGTAACCAATTGATTAAAAATTACATAGAAAGTATTTCATTTTATGTTCAGTAATAAAACATAATTGATTTAAAACTAAAATCAACAATAATAAAGGAAGGAAATCTAAATTACAATTTTTGTACCCAAAAAAACCTAATATACAGGGTGTCCCGAAAAGAATGGTCATAAATTATACCACAGATTCTGGGGTCAAAAATATGTTGATTGAACCCCACTTACCTATATACAATAGTGCACACAAAAAAAGTTACAGGGTGCTAAAGTTAAAAATTTAAATAATTTTTTTTAACATTACTCTAAAACGGTTTAACGTTAATGTATGAAAATTTATAGAGAATACCCAATAAATTGGAAACAGTTGCATTCAATTATTTTGATTTATTATGGATTTTCAGAGGGGATGAACATCCCTTTCACCCCCCAACTTTTTTTAGGGCTATAATTTAACAAAATATGGAACCCCACTGGAATCAAACATCTATTCTTAAACTTCTGTGTCTCTCTGTATTTCTTTGTAAATATTTTATTATGGAATATTATTTTTTCTACAGCTGCTATGGAATGTGGTGCTTTTGACACATTTGACAGAACTACAAAGTGACGTATTGCTATCAACTGGGTGGCTGTATCTTCCATAATAAAATATTTACAGAGAAATACAGAGAGACACAAAAGTTTAAGAATAGACGTTTTGTTCCAGTGGCGGTCCATATTTTGTTAAATTATAGCCCTAAAAAAAGTTGGGGGGGAAAGGGGTGTTGATCCTCTCTGAAAATCCATAATAAATCAAAATAATTGAATGCAATTGTTTCCAATTTATTGGGTATTCTCTACGAGTATTTCATATAAATTTTCATACATTAACTTTAAACCGTTTTAGAGTAATTCTAGATGTACGATTGTACAACTGCCTCATACGAGTTTTAGTCCGGTCAATTTAGACATTCGAAGTTACATAAAGTCCCAACAAACTGAATTTCTGTGAAATTCAAGGAAAAAATTTTATTTATGGTCAAAGGTCAAAAAAATGAGTTTTTCGCGATTTTCATCAATACGGTAAGTTTTATCATAAAAGTACCTCAGACAAAAATTGTAGATCATAAAATTACCTATAAAAAATGTATCAATACTGTTTTCCTTACGTGCCACTGTTTCTGAGATATAACGATTCAAAAAGTTATAAAGGTTGTTATCGTCATAATATGCACAAGTTTCCACGCCATCTATGAGATAGTGTACTTAGCGCGTTTTTTAACGTGGTTTTTCCAGTAGGCCTACTCCACGGGTCAGTTGTAATCCTGTTTAATAAAAAACTATTACAAAATGATGGAATTTTTCAATGATTGGAAAAGATAAAAGCGATGTAAATTAAAAAAAAAGTATTGAAGTTTATTCGTTTTATTTGTAATTCTTGTTCTTCTTCTTGATTTTCTTCTTCATCTTCATTTTGGATGCAAGTAAATTGCGTCAATAGCGATGTATCTCATGAAACTTTGTGGGAGTAAAACGAATCTTTGTGATTCAGTATTAGAGCACGACCGGCCTTGACAATTTGTGCATGCCAAAGAACAAAACAGCCCGACTTTTTTGCAACCAAATTTAGCACTGCATCCCTTTTTGCAGTTGCAAAAAAATAGTTTTCAGCAGTTTGTCCGGCGCAGGTGGAAGTAAAGTTTGAACTGGCTCTAATATATTGTTGACCAACTTCGAACCCCAGTCTGTAGGGTCTAGCTGATAACCAAACCACACTTGGACTTGGTAATATACTCGAAAAAGATGTTGGTGATCAGCAACTGAGGTTGGAGGAAGACAAGCCAATTGAACTTGTTTTTTATTTTTAGTATTTTTAACAAAACATGCATATCGATGCTTATCTAAACAGGTAGTTTTTTTAGGAACTCCGTACATAGAAAGTCTTTTTAAAAACTTCAGCACATTGGATTAAATCTTGTTTTTCAAACTCTAGATGTATATAAGTGGCGTACTCATGCATATTATGACGATAACAACTTTTATAACTTTTTGAATCGTTATATCTCAGAAACGGTGGCTCGTAAGAAAAAAAGTATTGATACATTTTTTATAGATAATTTTATGATCTACAATTTTTGTCTGAGGCGCTTTTATGATAAAACTTACTGTTCTGATGAAAATCGCAAAAAACTCATTTTTTTGACCTTTGACCTTGAATATAATTTTTTCCTTAAACGGGAATGATGGGGAACTTCTAGACATTGTTTATAATTGTGTTTTGAACAATTTCACAGAAATTCAGCTTGTTGGGACTTTAGGTAACTTCACCCTCATTTTTTGGTCTAAATTGACCGGACTATTTTAAAAACATACTTTCCCTTCATGGGAATTAATTGGTTTTATATATACGGGCTTACGGGAATATAAATGAGCATTATGATTAAAAACTAAAAATTTGAACATTTCAGACATGGTCTACCATTTAAATGAACACCTCAAATGAAGCAAATCATCCATTTCTCCAATATGGCTCTAGGTAAATGAAGAAAGAAAAAACAAACACACAAACACAAAATTTGATTAGATATATATGGTATTACAACGCTACTAATTTCGGTCTATTTAAGGGTGAAACAACAAGAATCCTTACTATGCATATTGAATTAATTCCGTTATGATTGCACACGTTGTGGTCAAACAAGGTCTAGTGATATTAAAAAATAATAAACGTTATATTTATAAATTAAAGGTTATGACCAAAAAATAAAGAAGAAAAAAAATAAGCACTTAATTAATTATATACTAAAGCTTAAAGTTTAGTTCATAAATGAAATATTAAGGAAAATATTTTTCTACCCTCGAAATTTAAAAAAAAAATAAGGGAAAAGTAAAAGAATGAGTGAAAGAAGAAAAATTTCCGGTAGATACAGGTTTAAGACAAGGTGACCATTTGACCCCGATACTATTCAATTTTGTGCTAGAAAAAAATAATCCGAGAAGCTAAAATCAGTAGAAATTTTATATAACAATAAACACCGGTGCATGGTTTTCTAGCATGGCTTAGCAGAAGCAAAACAACAGACTGTGTACAGATTGGAAGAAATAGCAAAAGTAATGGTGCTAGAAATAATCGAAGGAAAAACTAAATATATGACATGGATAGGTAGACATTTCACGAAAGGCAATACTTCTATTTCTTTATTGAATACTCATGCGCAAAGATTTTTGAATTTTCCCCTTCCACTGCTGAAATATGGCTACTTCTTGCCTTAGAACACAACGTATTGTTGCCCAGGAATACCACAATTTAAATGAGGAAACCCCTTTTAGCTGTCAAAAGCTAGCTTATATTTGCCGTTTAGCCCCAGGAGCTCACACAAAGGAGAAGTTCTAATTTTTATTTCGTTCGTGTACTCCGCTTGCTAGATATTGTGCTTTTCTTGTCTTTGTGTATTTAATATTAACGACTGAGTGTGTACCTAGACTTCTCTTTGGATTTACTTTGGACTACTGATTACTTTTGCATGTCATGCCAACACAAATTTATAAGGGGCATGAACATTTAGGGAACTACGATAGTGGGAGTTAGTTCACGGATTCAATTTGCGCCATTAACGAGATGGGTCTATACTCTGAATATAACTACACAAACTGAAAAGGTGTACAAATTTCAAGAAGTTAATAAATTTATATTTATTTATATTTAGAAACATGTTTTACAAGAGTACCAAGCCTTTTAGAACAAATCACCATGAGAATAAATAAAGGAAATAAATGCTTGTATATAATAAACCATCTGTTGAAGTCTCCTGTAAAGGAAGTTAAAAATAAATCTATATAAAACTATAGTAAGACCAATATACTTTGTCCAGTATAAATATAGGTGCACGTCACAGCTGTCAGAACAGGACTATGTTGCCAAGCATTTAAATTAGTATTAGAATCTAGTAAATATCAAACGAAGTGTCTCTAATATTCTTTTTTTTATTTGGCTACAATATTACGCTAGGTTTGAACGCGGCAACAAAGCGCAATCTTGCCAACATATAAAATATTTTAGCATGAGTTATGTTCGTTTGAAGTTTATATTTTATTTGCCCACGAGTTATATTTGATATAAAATTAATTATGAAACCTTTCTTAAAGCATTTATTTATTTTTTGTATTAACTTGCGACCTATAAATTTTCATATTTACCAAGTTTACAGTAAAAAAACATACTGATTGACAGTAGCAAACGAACGAATGAAGTCAAACGAACAGAGCGATCTATTCACTTTGATGATGTGCACCTATATTTATACTGGACAAGGTATAGTTATATTTGCCTGCGAAATGTGGATTTTAAGAAATGGTAGAGGAAAGTATTGAGAAAGATATATGGCGGAGAGCAATTAAACGGAGAATGAGAAAGAAGAACAAATCAAGAGCTAAAAACTTTATATACAGAACCTGGTATAACTGCCATACTAAAAAGACAAAGGTTAAGATGGATGGAATATATATACAATGAATACCCCAGAATATAATAGAAAGTATTAGGAAAGGTGGCAGAAAGAAATAGAGAACGATTTAAAAATAAAAAAATGGGAAAAAAGTGTCTAGACAGAAAGAAATTGATAGACTCACTCAAAAACCCTTGTTCCAACTGGGCCTGTAGAGCTGTAAATATATATATAAAAGAATGAAACAAAAATAGTCTACGGCACGTCGAGATCTATTAAAAACCGTGTTTACTTTTATCAAAATCTACAAGGCATCATCGTGAATGTGGAAAAAAAATTTACTTTTTTGAAGGTACATTTTTTACTTAATCTGGTCCTAAACAAAAACGAAGAACTATTACAATAAAAAGTTATCTAAAGGGAAATTTTCGTAAGCAAATAAGCTTACGCCCCCTTCAAAATCGAAAAAAATTGAAAATGGAAAAATTTTGACTTTAAATGTTTACATCTTTTTGCAACTTTGAGGAATGATAGTGGCTAAACTATCAACCCCATCGAAACCAGACCAATCGATTCCCCATTAAATTCTGTATAAAATATAAATATAACAGAAACATTATATTATATATAAGATAATTTCCTACTCTTAGCTGGATTTTCCGCTATTCCCTCGAAATAAACTTTTTAATCATGATTTAAAAATTGCCTTTTTTCTGGTGTTCTGAAAAACCTGCTGTGTACAAGAATCTGATAATAGAAAAATGTTGACAACTTTATTCTAGTCTCTAGCAACACAAATGTCCAAATATAGGATAAAAATATAGAAACGAAATTTGAAACACCCCATACAATTCGGTGTTTTCCATTTTTTTCAAAATCATGCAGGAAGACAGAGCAGCAATCAATTACCCCAAAAACCAAAAAAACTTAAATTAAAAAAATTTTGTAGCATAGTTATTCCATCTTCAAATTCAAATTCAGAAATTTGCCGCGTAAACGACTGTTGGCGTGTGGCCTACGTCACTACTCATATGTATCATTGAAGCGCCATCATTTTATTGTAAACAGTGTATAATAATTCACAATAAAATCAAAAATAAAAGTCCAACTCTCTCAATTACCACACATTAAATATAAACAAACTGTCATCGATATGAGTTTTGACGTCACGACTAATGAAGGTGCGTTTCGACTTCTATTTGAATTTATCGAATTTAACTTACTTTTAATTTGATATTATATAAAAAATAACCAGAATTGTTGCGTTGTAATGAGTTTAGGATTAAATATTTATAATTTACTATATGATTACAAAGGAATTTCATTGATTTATTTCTAATGAAAACACCGAATTATGTATGAAAATTTCATCTCCAACATCACTACCGATAATTTTACTTACAATCATCAAAATCGAAAGAGACATTACAAATGTTTGAAAAATGGCCATTTAAATAAAATATTTTACCCCTATCACAAATACAATTAAAATATACTTACATTAGTCAGCTGACCAAGTCCGTAGGGGAAGTAAGTCATGTTCAAATAGGGGTCGTTTGGATACAGTTCATTATCATCAATAGTTCTGTTACCATGTCTAAAAAGCTAAAAAAATTTAAAGCATTTTAAAACTTTACGTTTATTGTTGATTATTTGTTTTTAATACCTCTTATCATAAAAACCACAGTTTCATAATAATTTAATAAAGAAATAGAGACAAATCTTAATTCTCATTCTCAAGTCTAAAAAGAAAATTTTACCAATGTCTTCTGAAATTAAGACTATGTATTCAAGTAGTGGAAAATCTTGAGACCAACCTTGGTGAAGAAAAAAGCAGCTTTTAATTAATTCTGATGCGTCCGAAAATAAGGTGCAACCTAGCACACTCGGAGTTTCTTCAACACCATTTGTCACGAGTGGTTTTTTTATCTTCAAAACACTTCGTTTATGTTTTCTCTCAGATTTCTTCTTAGTAATCCGCAGGTTGTATCATCCGGATATATTTCATAAGCGATTATTCAAGATGTTTCCAGTGTGAGATATAAAAATTTGCAATTCTTATGGTAGATTAATTAATTTCTTTTGATACTTTTGTATTTAAGAAAAATTGCGGTTCTTACGACAAAGGGAAATTCCAAGAAAATTTAATTAAATAAATTGTATTGTTTCATAATATACCAGTTTTATTGTAAGCAAATTTTAAATAATAACAATCAGTGGTGGCCCGTTTCAACGGGGCCACAGAATTAATTATTTTCATTGAAACTTACGAAGAATGTTAATATTGTGGATACTTTGTCTAGGCGGGTGTAGGAAAAGTCGTAATCAATTCATCAAATTATGTCAAAATAATTATTGCTTTGTTCCCCTTGGAAAATCAACATATTTTTTTTAATTTTTCCTCTAGTCCAAGATACGGCTGCAAAATTACTACATTCATTATGTAGTTAATCAAGCTTTACTTTTAAAAAATGTTCATGAATAGAGGAATACACTTATAAAGAGGTGTCGAACAAAAAGTGTCCACAAATAATGTAAACATATGAGAGAGAAGCTACCCTCTGGCAACCCTCCTAGATTGTACATTTTACGAGTAGATTTAGTATTTAACAGATTAGATATGTTAATCACAGATCCCTCAGTCTACTTGGAAACGTGGGAGGAGCGTTTAACAATCCATCAAGTTAGTTGCATTTGAATCTTCTTATTTCTTCCTCTACCAGAGGTGTAGCTTAAAAATTTGAACTGGACTCGATATTATCTTAATGTTTAATGGCTTTGAACAACTCCAAAGTTGTACACCATAGGTCCAGATAAGGTAGAAGGGTGCAACAAGAGGGAAAGTTCAGGATTGGATGAAGGAGGAAATGGTGGTAGGGGTATGAAAATGGCAATTAGGAGTAAGAGTGAGTGGATGGACCGGAAGTTTGGAGAGGTGAACTACTTCTTGACCCAGGTGCTCACTGGAAATGGGTCAAGGGTGTGGCATCTGGATGGAGGTAAGCTTGGCAGTGGAGATTATGATTAGGGAAAGCGAACATTCTAGATGGCGTGAGTGGCATGAATGTATGGCGGGAGTGTGTGAGGGACCGCCGCCCATCTTGAATTATGCTAGGGTAGTGATTCCGAGGCGGAGGTAACGGCGAGCTTTGAGGTGGGTTTGGTTGGTAACCGTCCTCTTGGGGATGAATCCAACACTGTTGGGTTCTGATTAAGAACCAATCGAACATCTCAGTCCGAAAAAAAAGATAAGTTTTATTATGCCGTTGTATAAAAGAACCTTGTTTTCTACAGTCATTTTTGATTTTCTGCCTTAAATGTGCGTTTTTGATTAATAATTTATTACGCTCAAATATTTAATAATAATGATAATTAGAAAAGAAAAATTAAAAAATCTTGAAAGCCCTGTACTAGTAAAACCAATGAATTTTAATTAAAACAACAAAACCTCTTATAAATTAGACAATTCCACACTTCAATTAATTCAAAATTGTTCTAATCTCAAAACGACGCAATCAAATCAGTATTAAGAGAGTATTTAACGCCATTATCCGTCTTTATTAGCTTCTCGAGTTCCATCTTCAACAGATATTTAATAGCATCAAAAAGACAAACGCTATTTTTATAATATCATTAAAAATAAAAAGAAATTAAAAAGATTAAAATAATCAAGGAGGAAGGTAATTAGTAATAATTTAAAGAAACCTTTAAGAATAGATAAAATTATTAGACACTTAAGGCAGTTGCATCAAAATAAACGTAAACGTATCTAATGACAGCTAAGCATGCGTAGTAACAATTTTCGTTGCGTTATGAGATACGTTGCAAGTAAAGATCCATCCGATTTTGATCGGAAATATACGAATACTAGTTGACAAACACATTTAAATCAAAACAAGCACAGATTTCAAAAAAATTCAAGCTAAAAATGGAAGGGTGCATTTTACAGAAGATGACGATTTACATCTTCTAAGAAAGGTAGTAGGCCAAAGTCCCTACGAAGACAACAAAAGGTGGAATTTCATTCAAATAAATATTCTTCAAATAATTGAAAACTTTATTTCCGAAAGAGTTATTAAAAGAAAGAATTAAAAATCTAACTCAAAATATTTAGAAAAAAGCAGGACACTTTCAGTAAGTAAATAAGTATCCACTTAACAATGTTTTTAAAAGTATTTTTTCTCCAAATGACATTAAAAGCGGCTTTTTAATGACACTTGGCAGGCTTAGAAGTTGTACTTTTAATGCCTAGGCAGAAAAAGTCCACTTTTTAAGGTTAAATTACACATCTCGCGCCTGGTCTCTTATCTCAGGTGATGTTAATTACATCAATTCACCCTCACTTTGCAGTAAATCCATGTCTAACAAGACAACTTTTCAAAATTGGCAATGACAAAGTAAACAGTAAACAAACATATTCAACAAACATCATCAGCGGTAAACATAGTAACGCAGGGCCCAGTTACCTTTGATAAACTAATTTAGCTATTTGGATATTGTTAATGGAACTCAATTTAAATATGAAAATGTCGATTTTGCGTGGAATTGGAACAAATTTGAAGAAAAAAATTATGTTTCACACGACAGAAAAGCAGATTTAATGCCTTGGCTAGCCGAGCGTAGCGAGTCTATGAAACACCAGCTGCGGCATTAAATCTTGTGCATTTATGCCTAGTAAAACAAATAACTATTTTATCTTTTTTATTTTTTTCTTCAGATCGGGTGTTTGGATTTTGCCTATACATACGGATACGTATTTGACATGCTTTTACTCTTCTTTCAGTTCTTACAAATAGACTTACGTACAAAAGATACGTTTACGTATGTGTCTATTATTAATGGAGACATAAAGCAATTCTAAAAATGTATCACGTATCCTTATCCGTATACGTATACGTAACGTAACGGAGATACGTAACGTAACCATTCATGTGTTTTAATTATAGCCCCGATATTCCCCTTAGCAAAATAATGTCGTCATTGCCATTGTAAAATAATCTTTTTCTTTTTAAATCTATTATCGCATATCACAGAAATTTTTGAAAATAAGATTATGATTTTTGAGCATACATCATATTTGTCGCCTAATCGTTGAAAAACGCGATCACGGAACACAGTAATGTGATAAGGTACGTTAGGTACGTGTGACGGAATGATACGTTTCACGTAACGTAATGAATCCCACGTATCGCTTATGCACATGCGCATTGCGGTACGGATACGGATAAGTAGTGATTTTTAGATCTGCTTTATGTCCCTAATATTGTATTAATACTGTAACCTCACAAACTGTATTTCTTCTTCCTTTGACATTTTCCATTGGTTTTCTCATCATTCATATTTGAGAAATGTATTATTTACTTCCGTTTATTCAGTTATTATTAAATTTGTAAATTCTAGAAAATCTATTATTATTAATTACATTTATTGTACTAACCCTTAGGTACTCTGTGGAAGTTAATCTTACTAAGAATAAAACAACTTCGTTTGAACTTAACTTCCACGTTTTATTAAAAAATTAGCTTTTAAATTGCAATGACAGCTGTTTTGCTACAACAAGTAACCTCCACTAGGAGACAGAACTCGAAGAATATTCTTCTTCTTGTTCCTACTTTATTAATAGGCTCTTGCCGGCCTCTTGTCCCAATTAATGTTGTCTGCCCATCTTTTCCCACTGATCTTCTTCCCTTTGGCGATTTGTCTCTTGCTATTCGTACTGTTTTATTTTCTGTCATTCTTTCTATGTGTTGATCCCATTCTATTTTTCTTCTTTTGGTCCACAAGTTTGTTTCCTCTATACCACATCTCGGTCGTATTTCCTCACTTCTTACTATTCTATAGAGTTTGGTTTGTTATTTTTATCAAGGCTTTCATTTTTGCTGTTTCCAGTAATCTTTGTGTTTTTGTCGAATTTGCCCTAGTTTCCACTGTGTACGTCATTATCGCTCTTATTGTTGATTTATTTATCCTAGTTTTCGTTTCCGTTGTGAGGTATTTGTTTTTCCAGATTGTATTGTCGAAATATCCTGCTGCTCTGTTCGCCACGTTCTCTTGTTTTTGTACTCTTTCCACTTTTCCGTAGCTTGACAATTTGATTCTCAAGTATTCCGATTACATCACGTCCATCGTTTATATGTATTGTGATGATGGCTCAAAAAGAGCCGAAACTAGTCGCTGGTAACAACTTTATAAATGTTAACTACTTAATAAAACTGTGTGACACTGATGTGGATTTTTACTTTTCTATTGCTCAGTCACATTTAAGACATGGACCATTCAATTCATTTACATTTTTTGATAAAGTACGTTTCACAATAATTCGTTGACTTGGTACCTGCTCTTAACTGCTCTTAAGGGATTACTAATAAAAGGTGGTTAATATTTCTTCGAACATTTACAGAAAGGTATTATTTATTTTTGTCCAGGAAGATATATTTTGGATTTTTTATTTTTCAGGTACAATTTTAAATTATTATTACTGACCATCAATAGTAAATCATTAGTAAATGATTTTTGATTTTCTTAATCATCTTGGAAGAGAAAGTGGGAGTTTCGGGGTAATTTGTTTTTAAAATTCTCTCCTAGAATTTTAGTTTGTACTAAACATTATACTCTGAAAGTAATCTTGTGTTTATAACTAAGTATGTGGCGTCCTTGGGCAAAAAAAGTGCATTTATCGCCGGATGCGAAACAAATTGTGAAAAATGTGTTTGAAACATTGAATAATCGAGGTTATAGTGTAACTGATGCAGCAGAAGAAACATGCAAGTTAACCAAAACCCCAATATCCACAGTAAAAGATATTATCAATAAGCCAATAAGTAAACGAAAAAAACGAAGTGACGTTAATAATACCAAATGTGTTGATGAAATACAAAAAGATATAATCCGACGAACGAAAGATGTCCTATACCAAGAACAAATGATACCAACCCTAGATTGTATAAAAAACGGTTACTTAAAGACAACACGGGAATTATTTGTAGCCGTACAAGTTTGTGGAGAATTATTTCTCAAATGGGATTTAAATATTGTACCATTAATAAAAGACAAGTGATAATGGAGTCATATCGTTTACGAATGTGGCTTTGTCATTACTTACAAGCTATTCAAAAATATAGAAGTGAAAACCTTTCAATTATCTACCTCGACGAGACATGGTATGACACCCATGATACTCCAACGAAGGGTTTTGTTGATTCATCGGGAAATTGCAAAACAAAGGCTCCATCAAATAGAGGACAAAGAATTACAATAATACATGCCGGATCAGAAACAGGTTGGGTTCCAAACGCTTTATTGTTATCAGCAAAGAATATTAAAGATTCAAGTTTAGATTATCACGAAGATACGACAGCAGAACTTTTTGAATATTGGTTTGAGAATTATTTATTGCCGAATATACCGGAAAAAAGTATAATTGTAATGGACAATGCAACTTATCATAGCCGTCAATTAACTACAGTACCAAATAGCAACAACAATAAATGGGAAATTCAAGAGTATTTGTTAAAAAATGACCTTTATTTTGAAGAATCGTACACAAAACGTGATCTCTTACAAGTTGTAGCAGCGTTCGATATTGAAAAAGAATACGTTTGTGATACTATTGCTAAAAATATGGGCCACACAGTGTTACGGCTTCCCCCATATTATTGCATGTTCAATCTTATAGAACACATGTGGCATCAGCTAAAATCCAAAGTTAGATCGGAAAACGTTTCACCCACATTAAACTCAAGTGTTATAGAGTTAATCAGAAATGTGACAAGTAATATTCCCATTGATAGCTGAAAAAATTCGATTCAGCATGTTATTAAGGTTGAAGGTACATATCGAAATGTTAATGTAACTGTAGCACCCTTAGTTATTAATTTAAATGAAGACGATAGTGATACTGAACTACATTTAGATTAAATAGTTGTAAATAATGTAGAATTAGTTCATTTGTTTAATCGCAATTAATAAATAAGTTAAAATTTGTTTTAAAAAAATTTCGTGATTTTTTTTTACAAAATAAATTTAAGTTTTAGTAAATGTTAACTTAGTTTTATTTAAATCAATTTTTTGGGATACCCTTTAGTACAAAATATTTTTAAAATGTGGCCATGATTAAACTACATCTTTTTGATTTGAAACATTTTTTGACAACATCTGCCAATTAGATAGACCAAAGCGTATACGTATACGTAAGTTTCAACAGTTTTGTTTAATTTCAATTAATAAATAAACTTAAAATTTGTTTGTTTGTTTTTAAAAAATTTCGTGATTTTCTTTTACAAAATAAATTTAAGTTTTAGTAAATGTTACTGAGTTTTATTTAAATCTATTTTGAAAACCGGATTACGGATCTGTTAATGTTTACTGTACAGTGAGAAATTTATAACCTTTCATTACTAATCCCCTAAGGTCAGGTACCGAGTCAACGAATTATTGTGAAATTACTGAAATAAGGGCACTTTTCTCTGGACCCAAAATCAAATTCTCGAATGCACCTCGTATAAGATTTTTAAATTATGCGATTATTCTGCTGGCGAGTGTTTAAGGAAATTTTCTAAAAAACTGTAAAGAACAAAAATATTTATAAATTTTTGTTTTTATTCAATATTTAAAGGACCCCACTCGTACATTTTGTACGAATGTGTTTAATATTAACCTTGGTCTGTTGGATTTTTTTTTAAATAACTGGGAATAAATTTAAATTACCATTCACGACAAAAGCAATTAACGATTCTTATTAAAATTGCAACTAATGTGTAATTTATGTGTCGAGATTTTCTATTAATATCCTATACGAATCCATATGTTGGTTTTTTTCTAGATTATATAAAAAAACTGAATTTTAATGATTTTTTTACTACCGATTTAAAATCCAGTGTGTGATTTTTTATTATATACAGACAAGGTTATTGTTCGATCTTGGCCTTTAAATAAGTAGTTCCATTGTAATTTATTTTGGTTAAAAAATAAATACATATTTTTTATGGGCGTTAAAAAATATATGTTCCGTATTAGGTAAAGCAGTGACTATGTTAAAAATAAACCAGCTAAAGTTATTACAGTATTATAGATAACAAGCTTTTTAGTCAATTTAATTAATACTTAATTAATACTTAATACAGCTATTTCAAATGGACTTTTCAACAGAATGACAGTTCAATGTTAAATAAATCACAATATGCAAAACACCAAGACCCCCTTTCTTGACGATAATAGAATAGAACTCTCCCCAAAATATTTTACCTCTATTTTGCTTGGTGACTCTGACATTGCAGTGACAAAGACAAAATGTATCTTATCTTAGGAAGCTTCACTCGATTAGTCAAGAATACGGCCCCAAATTGAAAACGGATACTAACACATGGCAAAGAAGTAGAATTGCTGCACATTTGCAACAGAAAACAAGAACTAGATTTTCTTGGAGAACTGGAAGTTGTCAATGGCCAGATAAATCTATTAAACTGTTTGCTTTGATTGAGCCTTTATTTTTATAAACGCGGTAGCGGGTCTGGCCAAGTTCTAGGAAAAAGAACTGGAGAGCAGCATTATGTGTATATTTACACGAACAATTTGAAGCTACTTTATACCCGTTCATAACTTAAAATACCCTTTTAACGAACCTGTATCCCAAATTTCATTAACACAGCTTACAGGATTATTCACTTATTAACAGCCAAAAGTCGTAATGTTTAAGGATAAATAGATCATCAAAACCTCCAGGTGAGCTAGAAAGTTTGCTAGATATTAAAGCACCTCATCTAGCACTGTCCTTTTGACGTAGTTCAGGAGCCTAAATAGTGGCTATTTCATACAGCAGCTGCTTCCAGTTTCCTCCTCTACCTGAACCAGATCCTGCATGGGTTTATTTCTGTCCAGCCTATAATACTAACGTGCCTATTGATCCTCCTGATAACAGCCCTGTCAGTCTTACTGACTTTCGTCCATGTGAGAGTAGGTCTGACGTGAAGTTTACCGAACTTTATGAACTGTATGGCCTAGGTGTACCTTCCTACCATTTAAGAGACTTTTTTGCACCTATGCATACAGTGATGGCTGCAAGTGTACCTGCGATTCCGAGGAATGGGTTCAGGTTCTGCTGATAGAGTATTCGCACCTCCCATATCATGGACCACATTTTAACACCAAGTGAACAAGGGCGCTCGTACAAAAGATTTACAACAGAAAACAAGAACTAAATTTTGTTTAAGGACTAGAAGTTAAAAGAAATCCAGCAGATCAGCAATGGGAAGTTGTTTTATTAGCCTTCTCATTGCTCCTGACTGCCTTGGTACCCCCACAAGTGTTAGCCGACATGGGAAAAAAACAACATGCAAAACATATTGAGAAATATAGTACATACAGTATAAATAGTATAAGCAATGGACTGTCTAATCTCTGATATCACAACCCTTCCAAACAAATCTATTAAAACGTCAGAGATTTTTAATTTGTGGTTTGCTACTAATTTAATTATAAACAAGAGACATCGTTATTATGCCCGGTTCTGACGATGCAATTTCAACAAAATTGCATCTAGTTTAGGTGTTCCCACCATGCAACAACTGATCAATGCAATCGAGTTGCACCAAAATATAATTGGTTCTAATTTTGTGCCACTAGTTGCAGCAACTTGGTAACCTAACTTTTTCTATGCAAACCTAAAACACAGTATACTAAAACAACCAGTAGTGTATCTCAACTTCGCGCATGGGTTGTGCGCATTTCGCCATTCCGGTTTAGAAACCTGCCAAATTCAGAAAGGATCACGTATATTCTACTTCGGTTTAGTTTGGTTTAGTCGCTTGAGCAGTGGCGTGTATGAGGTTTTTTTACTTTTTTGAGCAACAAGATGAATAATAAAGTTAAAGCAGGTGTAGTTTGTGCTGCAATGAACTGTGAAAGTAAATCATATTTATAAATGAAAAAAAATTTTTTTAGATTTCCCAAAGATCCTTTGAGGTAAGTAGGTATGTCTAAAGATTATGCTCACGATAGGTCTACTATTAAATAAAGGCCGGAAGGCGTGTAACTTTTTATATTCACATAAATATGAAATTTTTAAATTATGTAGTTAGTTCGATATTAACGACCAAATAATTTTGTACCCTACCCGTTTCGCCGATATAATGCTGGTAAACATTTCTTCACAACTATATACAGATTTAGATAAAAAGTATTGTAAACAGCTACTTCAATTTATTGTTTTGACCGTTACTTTGTGGAATCTATTCATATTACTGATTTAAATAAAACTAAAGTTTCTAAATCATCCTACTTTAAATAATGAAAAATTTATGAAACCTCTAAATTCGATCCATTCAAAATATTGATTTATTTAAAAATGCTCTAACTTCTGAACGCGGAGACTGATTTCTTTGAATTTCTTGCAACTTCTAGATAAAAAAATGTACTTTTAAGTTTATTATTCTGACGTCTCAAAATAATTTTATACTCTCCTCATATACAGGGGAGAAAAGAAATAGTATATTACATAACAAGTGTGGATAGTGTAACATTTTGCACGAGTTAAAGTTTAGCACGAGCCGCGTAGCGGCGAGTGCAAGAAATACACTTTCCAACGAGTTATGTACACTATTTTTCCTACGACCACTTAAAAAATCCTTCAACTTTTTAAATACCCGGTATAACATAATAAAACTTTACATTGTTGTGATATGGAAGTGAAGCAGATTTTAAATTTAAAATAAAATACAGAGTGTTCCATTTAAAAAAACATAAATTTGGTGTGACACCATATTATGAAACACCCTGTAAGATTGTAACTAATTTTAAAATGTGAAGTTTAAAGCTGCCTAAAATTTTTGTTAAAAACTTTTTTTTGTAATTTTTACTATAACAGATCTACTGAGTTTCCTCACACTAATCAATCACCCTGTATAAGATCGATTAAATTCTACACTTTGAAGATATTAATAGAAATTTCAAAAAAATAATAAAAACACGATAGTTATTTGACGTTACAATTAATCAAATGTAATCTTAATTTACCAATATATTATTTTGATTATAGACTTGAACTAAGTATTTAATAAAAATCAATAAGTATATCCTTTGTTTTATTACAATTTTTTTTAATTATAGTTTTTGTTGCCGATTATAATTTTCAACTAGTTTTTTCCTTGAATCTACTCAATAACATTTTTTCCAGATATAAATTTGACACCTATAAATTATAATAATCTTTCCCTGTCCAAAAAGCTGAACAGGATGATTATCCTGGATGTATTTCCCTCTAAGATCAGTAAAACTGTGCAATGATATAAAAAAAAAACAGGAAAAAACTGTATCATGCTGATCTTTACAATAACATAATATATTTGTGTTACATTTACGTCTTATGTATGTATATAATGAAGACTGAATCAAAGTAAGCAGTTTAATGTGGAGAACTTCCAAGACTTATTTGAAATATTTGAAATACATCTAGGATAATCCCTTAGGGATAATATCTAGGCTTTCATATTGTTATTTCTTATTACTTCCATACTTGTTCTAGTCTTAATACAACCTAATCAAATCAGGTACCTAGCTACAAATAAACAAAATGATTCTTCAATATACGTCAATCTGACGATGCTAGTTTTTAGCGAAACAGCTGTAATTGAATTTAAAAACCCTATTTTTCGAATAAAAAGAGGAAGTTTCGTTCCAACGTTTAGTTGTTTACTGTTGTTAATTTGGTAAAAAGCAAAAATAATAATGAACCTCCCTTATAAACTTATCAGCTGTGAGTGATCTACTGTTAACTGTGAGTAGGCTAGAAAACATATGCCTCCCCTAGAACTCCCTGCGCGTCTATAAACAACTGCAATACATTTATTTAATTATAATTACAAAAATATATCACCAGACAGCTTAAGCTGGTATAAGGTGAAATTACAAACATTCAAATATAAATATTAATACATAAATGAAAACAAATCAAACAAATCTTAGAACAAAAAAAATAATAATTAGGTATTAATAAAAAAAATGTAAATATGGATTCAACCGTAAAAAAGCATAAGCCTGTTGATATTTTTATAATTATTTTATAATCGCCGCCACTGTCCCAGTCGTTTATCCCAATCTATTGCGAAACTATAACGTCCCACGATAATGTGCTCTAATTAAGAGTGTAGGCGCAAAATTTTAAGCCAATGCTTTTGCAAAAAAAATTAAACGCCCGAGGACGGAAAGCCAGTAAAAATTCATAAAATGTTTATTTAAATTAGTTATAGGGGTGTAAAGTTCGAGAAAACTGAATGTAATTTTTAATGCATAGTAATATCTTATTAGATTCAAATTTGTTTTTAATCTGAAGGACCTTCTGTCCTTAACAGTATATTTATAAAGAGGTTCTAAAAGAAAAAAATTTTAAAATTCAAACAGGAAAATTAAAAAAATAAACAATATGTCTATTTTACAACTAGAAAATCTTTTATCTTTGTTGTACAACTCATTCCATTGCATACGTTAGTACCCGATGTGTAAAACGGTTTTATAATTTGGGCCTTGAATTAGTGTAATGGTTAGTGTTACTAGTAATCGAAATGCAGAAATATCCGGTACAATTACATCTTGTTAGGGTTGTATATTATAGCATTAAAGTTTTGGAATTATTTCCATTTATCAATTATACAGAGAGGACATTTTAAAAATATTAAACGAAATAAATTTATAAGTTTACTTTGCTTTTTTATAGTCATTTACTTAAAAATGTACAAAACGGATTATACAAAAATATAGGTACAGTACAATGATAATTTGGGTTTAAAGTTTTTAATGTCTTATACAGAGAAATTTTTCGTTATTTGATAGGGCCTACCTCGAAGATTATGCAATATGTAGATTATTATGTTTTAGAAGTACCTACATTAAAATTATTACAATATTTAATTGTAAAAAACCAAGACATGTAACAAAAAGTATTGCCCAGTGAAAAATTATAAGATGTCCGGTATTTGCAAAAATATAGTAATAATACAGTAGTTTTTTGTATATAATACAAAAAATTTAATTTGTTAACATATTCTTTCTTTTATTTTTTAACGGTAATATATCAGAACAATGTATCATAAAAAAAATATAAGCAGACAGAAAACAATGTTATTTATGAATTCTAAATTATTCAGATGCTGCACAATGTATCAATAAACGAATTAATATTATATCGATAATAAAAAGATTATTTTTGTATGATGTATTTACAGTCCGAGAAAACAATTAAGAGTAAATGCCAGAAATAATAATATAATAGTAATAACCCAATCGGAATGAACCAAAACTTTAAATATTTTAAATCCTTGCAGAAACAACAATAAAAAATTCAATAACAACGGAACACTTTAGTTATATTTTAGAACAGATATCTCAACTCTGGATGTTAAAATTTTGCGCCTCTACTCTTAAAAGATCAGTATCAGGCAAATTATAGATTTCATTCCCAAATCCCTTAATCTGCTTTTCTGTATCGACACATATTCCAACATTACGGATTCTGGAAAGAACATTTTGTAGTTGCCTGGCCCGATTTTTGCTTATATTCTACAATTTCTAATTTTAATAAAACAAACGCCTGTAAAATATAATTCCAAATTTTCTTATATTTAATCAATAAATTAAATTGAGATCGAATATTGAAAACTTTATTCATAATTCACTATGGGATACTTTTGAGACAAGTGTATCCAAGATTTAAAAAATATCTATTAAGGGGAGGAAATTTCCATAATAAACATATAAATTTCGAATATCTTTCATCAATATTTATAACTTTAATTTTAAAGTAGCAATATTCATTGCTAGCTGCTTATTTTAATTATATATAAACGAAATAATAAAAAATGTACACTACTAAATACAAATAATTTTATCATCGAGCATTTTAAATGTTTACAAAATTAAAAAAATTAAATTTACTTTAAAATTAATATTTTTACAATTTTTCTTTCAACCCACCACTGCCGCTGTTATTATTTCGTTAATTTTTTCCACAATAAAACTGGTATATTTTGAAAAGTTTCCGTAAAGTAAAAAAATCGTACTTACCACGTTTACCAATTTGAGAGTCCCTTCATCTTCGTTGTTTGGAAAACATCTCTTGTAATCCTCTTCAGTGAAATTGTTACCACATTCTACCATTAACCAATTAACAAGAAAAATACAAAACAGAACCCAACATACCATCTTGATGCCCACCTTATCTATACCCGAATGCCAGACCGGTACGCTAAGCGCCACCTTTTATACCAACACTTTGTATGTTAAATTAAAAACGGCAAAAAGAGAACAAGAAAACGATGGACTGTAATTAAAAATTGATTTTTAATGTCGCCTAGTATTCGTTTTACGGTGAGTACAGTATTACCATAGGTATTACCTACTTACTTTAAACAAGCTACGTACTTTAATACCTATATTGAAAAAATATATAACAATTTGCGTCATTATAATAAAACTTTAGTTAATCAAAATTATCTAAATTTAACTCATACCAAACCTCGCTAGGAATATATTTTAATATATTATTTTTAGACATAAACGATAATTTAACTGTATAAAATTAAAATTATGCAAAACTTACCGTCCTGTATTCTATATTGTGTAGCAAACTCGAACAAAACCCCTCCTTATCTGATTCAAAACGTACTGCTATATTTTCTTTTTCAAGTTGCAGAATTGGCTCTGCAATGCCCGATCCACTTATCCTCTGCTCCTAAAACCCAGAAAAAATTATACTTCTACACCCATGTCTACTTTAAAAATGAATAGTTTACGTTAATCTAAATTACGCAAGTGTTTTTAATAACCCCGTAGAAAATGAATTGGAGCACTAACCTCTTTTTCCTCGCTATACTTTTCATCGAATATTTCTTGAGATTTCTGTGAGAAAACTCCTTGAAAATTATTGAGTAAGAAGTTTTTCTTTTGATTTTGTAAACTTTCGTTGAGTTTATATTTTTTTACTGCCGCTTTTTCTTGATTTTCTTGTTGATTGTAATCACCCAATATCGTTTTTTTGAATGCAAACGTTCCGACATTTTCGATATCTTCGTGAATTTGAAAATGCATCATTATAAGAATTACCGTAAATTTAATAAATAAAAATCTATTAATAAAATAAAATATTCGATACAATTATAGTTTAAACTGTAAGGCAGCTCAAATTTAAACAACTATTTATATTTATATCATTAAGTAAAAAGTTTTTTGACACAGCTAATGTCGAAGCTAATGACTTTTTTTAAAGCTCCTTTTTTTGGCAAAATAAATCAATGACCCACAGAAATATTTATTTAAAAATATTACTAGTTTTTTATTAATTAATTTTATTGTGCCTAATTGTTATATCTGAGGAGTACTGTTTATAATATAATAAAACGATGTATTACTATCTAAAATACATATATTGAATTATATGTCAAAATTCTCTGACATTACTTAACATAGCATTCTTTATATATCTTTATATAACGTTAAATATATAGAGGCCTCATTAAAACTAGGATAGATACTACACTAATCAATATATATATTTCATGGAAAATTCATGTTTAATATATCAATTTATATTTAAAAAATTATTTTTTAGGAACTTTTAATTTTTAAAACACTGACTTCATAAAATTGAAAATTGACTTATCTTATTATCTTAAAAAAATATAAACATATATATACAGATATTTTATTTTATTGTTGTAGACAATAAAGAAACTTGTGGAATCTTTTAACATTTCTTTAGTTTTCAAACTTTGATATGTCGTAATTTCGTTACCTTTAGTATTTTTATCGTGTGAATGTATTTTCCGGTTTAACGGCAAACCACAAATCTAAGTATTTTTGACAGCACTGTAAGGTTGGCGTCTTGCATGAACGCCATTTTTATTATTTTTGCTCGTGCAGTGATGTGTCAATGTATTGAATAAGTTACGATAAAATGATGCAAAATGTGTTTTAAATATGATGTATATTGGACAATTGAAGATGAACTACTGATATTTTGAACCGTTAGTTTTCGAAAGTTAACTTACATAGATTTCTATTAGTTTCATTAGAATGAACATGTACCATTGTTATTGCATGTTAACATAATTGATTTCCTACCGATATTTTTTTTATTTTTAAGTGATTTTATTTATTCAACAGCATGTCTGTACATTACAAATTTAAATCGGCTCTTGAATATGATACGGTTACATTCGATGGCCTACATATTTCGGTCAAAGATCTGAAGAATGCTATTATACAGCAAAAACGTATAGGAAAAAGTACAGATTTCGATTTGCAAGTTACTAATGCGCAAACTAAAGAAGGTACGTTTGTTTAAAATAGTTGTAACATTCAAATCTTTATGGTGTTAATTTTTGTTTAGTTTATGAAGATGAGAATGCTCTAATACCTAAAAATGCATCACTTCTAATTGCTAGAATACCAATAATTCCTCAAAAAAATAAAGCTTGGGAGGGTTATGGAGGTGATAATACACCACCAACTAAATTAGATGAAGGAGGGCCCATTGCTAAAGAAGTAGATTTGTCTAGTTTAGATGCTCCTGAAGATGATAAAATTAGGGCTATGATGTCTCAATCCACACAAGATTATGATCCTAGCAAGTGAGTTTTAGAAAAACTTGATTAAAGAGGTGTTATATTTGGTAATTTTGTTGTATTTTAATTTTAGTTATATGAAAATTAGAGGAGCTAATCAGGTGGGTGCAGTTCCTCCTAATTACAAATGTTACAAGTGTCACCAAGGAGGACATTGGATTAAAGACTGTACTTTTGGATTGGGAGCAGTAAGTATTCAATAAAGTTTCTTTAACTTGATTATATTATTTCAAAGAAATTTTGTGTTTTTGCTAATGTTGATAAATATTTATGGGAAAGGTAAATAATCTTTAATTTACAGGATTCTCCATACTATATGATTACTTTGATGATTAAGTAATGGTTTTATTTTTTTGCAGGATCCAGGTGAGATCAAAAAAAGCACAGGGATACCTCGTAGTTTCATGGTAGCTGTTGATGGTCCAAAAGTACCAGGCGCCATGATGACGCCAAATGGACAATTTGCTGTTCCTCTGGTTGATCATCAAGCTTACAATCAAAAACCAGTACCAGCGCCAGTTCAACCCCCGAAAACCGAAATACCAGAAGAATTAGTCTGCAGTATTTGTTCGGATTTGTTGACAGATGCAGTGATGATACCATGTTGTGGAAATTCTTTTTGTGATGAATGCATCAGGGGTGTGTTACTGGAAAGCGAAGATCATGAATGCCCTGATTGCCATGAAAAGGAAATATCTCCAGATACACTAATTCCTAACAGGTAAGAAATTTTCTATAATAATTTTATTTAACCATCCTGTAAGTCTAGTAGGCAAATTTTCTTAAATTTCATTGTAACTTGGAGGTCAATGGTTCTTTCCACTAGAAGCTGAAGTTTGAATTTTTGTAGCTTGTGTATCATCTATTAAAGGCTTGACTAATATCAAGGAAAGCAGAACACGTACTCTGTAACTCCATAGAGATAGAAATAGAAAAAAAATAACAAAGAAAGAAAATTTCTTTCTGTCAACAAACTCTACTCTGTATGACTTTTCCCTAAAACCTTTGGGCAAGTTCAGATATAGAAAAATGTGTACTAATGAACCTGAAAACATTTTCAATTTTTAACCAATCTACCAGTAATTTTGCCATCATAAATGTCAATATTGTCATTTTAAGCTGTTATTACTTATTTTGTTCTTGCGTTGTTTGTTATTTTTTGTGCTTTTCTATTAAATGAGTGAAATGGATTTGGTAATTGCAAATTTTATAGAAGAGGCAGAAGAAGAAGATTGAAGAAAAATGCATAGTATTGAAAGGAGACATATATGACAAATATCTTAGAACTTCTTGAGAGTTCAGACAATATTAGCTAGGTAGTTGTGGTAAAATTAAAATAAACATTAATAAACCCAAACATGGGCTTTTATTGACAACAACATGATAAACTAAAAAACAATGCCAATTGCTAAGAGTTAATGACTGAACACAGATACTGTGTTAATATATAGCATCAATTAAGTATTGTTAATATAGAAAAACATTCTTGTTTACAAGAAAAAATAATAAAATACTTCTCATTTTTAATTAAAAATAAAAGTTCTAATAAAAAACAATAACCTAATAATGCTTTATGATGTACCCTAGGGCATAAACCTTAAGGTTACAATATTTGTTTTAATGTTTTGCGCCATAGAAACCACAAATCAGACATAGAAAGACCCTTTTAGCTGTTTCTATTTCTATCTTCCGAATATGTATACGAAACTACTCGAAAATCTCCGAATAGACATACAGAGTAACGTTACAAGAAATTTCCTGAAATAGAAAGAAATTTCTTTTCTATTCTGTTACAGAGTTCACACTCAGAAGCACAGTATTTCTTATCTTCTAGAATCTGATTATCCAAAGTTTCTTTATTTTTAAGTGATTCTTCTTCCAAAGTTTTTAACTAATTTCTTATTTTTTTCTCTAATCTGCTTGCTACTTCCTTTTTAGAATTTTTATCCAGAATGTTAAACTTTTGTAAGTTTTTGTTGTGGAAGTTGTCTCTCATTATGTTATGATCTTTAGTGTACAGCATTTGCAATAAATATCCTTTTGTGTTTTTATTTTCTGTTATTGCATGATATTTATTATTTACTTGTTATATTTATTCATTACTTCCACAATATTTCTTAGAAAGCACCCTATTTGTATGTGTTTCTTAGGTTCCTATTTTTAACATTTTGTTATGTGTTTCATATTTTGGGTTTTGATATTTTCTAAAACTATTGTCAATTCTTTGACTTGCTCTATTCGTTCTCTTCATTTTTTAGGTATTTTAATAACTTATTGCAGTTTTTTAACCTATCTCTTTATTCCATTTACTTACATCATACTTTACTTTTTGTATGTTTGCCTTAATTTCTTTCTTGTTTTGCTATATTAACTATTTTGCTATTTATTTCATTTTATTTTGTAACATGTTCATTGATTATCCTCTTTTTCTGCACTATCTATTTCTTCTATTTTTATTGTTGTTCCAAGTTTTATTGGATCTTCCTATTATTTGGTTATAAACTTTTCAATTATATCTTTCAGTTTATTTTCATTGTTATGCCATTTTCCTTCCCTTGTCTGATTTCCTCATTTTTGGTCATTACTTCATTTTGATCACAACGTTTTCCCACATTTTCTTGTTTCTTTCCACTGTCCTTTTTTGTAAATTTGTTTCTGCCAAAGTATTCCAAAGTTTTAACACTTTCTGGTGTTATTGTCCATTTTTTTTAACTTCTCTAACTTGCACACAATTCTAGATACTATATCTTAATTTTTTTGTAAAGGTTTTTGAGGACATCTGTTGCAAATTTCAAAAATACCACCGGCTACGTAAAGAAAACCACTTATAGAGAACCCAAATTACCGACGATCATCAAAACAGTACCATCCAACAATGAAGTAAGTTACAACAAATCGGTTTGTTTATTTTTATTTATTAATTTATCTTATTTAGAGTACACCACCTCGTTACACGGATCCAGAAGTCGAAAAAGGCACGGTAATATCCGAAGCAGATTCTACGGAACCCTACAAGTTAAATCAACAAAACTCTGAACCAAATGTAAGTCATTTACATTATAGATCCACAATTGTAGAGTGACTCATATTTTAAATGTAGACCTTTGCGGTTAGGTTAGGTTAGTTGCGGGTCTCGATGGAAAGGAAATCGACGAGTCATAGGCGTGAGGTTATTATTAAAAAATAATGAGGACTTTAGGACGATTTGCGGTAAAAATTATTTTATTGGTAAATAATACTAATCCTTACTAAGAATAATAAACAGCTATTCGCTTAAACTTAACTTCCACGTTTTATTAAAAAATTCGCTTTTAAATTACAATGAGAGCTGTTTCGCTAGAATTAGCATCGTCGGCAGCTCTCATTGTAATTTAAAAGCGAATTTTTTAATAAAACGAGGAAGTTAAGTTTAAACGAATAGCTGTTTGTTATTCTTAGTAAGATGAACTTCCACAGAGTAAGGGTTAGTACAATAAATTTAATACTAATCCTTGTTAAATATTTTTATTTGAACCTAACATCCGTTTAAATAAACAAACTTTGATAGATTGGCAAATGAGATTTAATGGTATGGGATTAGATAAAGTAGTCGCTTTTAGGGTCTAGTAGTTTTTAGCACAGGTAAACTGAATTACTTAAACAATTCTTGGTAGGAAAGAATATTAGTAATAAGTCGTTCAACTTAACTTAATATGTATTTACATAGAAGATAAAACATATATGTACAAATAAAAACTAACATTATATATAATCTAATCTTCAGATTCATCAGTAGTATTTTCGCCTAGATCCACAACTACGGTTTTGATAGTTATTTCAATAAAGTTATTAAGGTTCCACATATTCTGCTCTTTCTTCACTACATGCTGGATATATTTTATCCACGACTGTGAGGTCACATTGTTGATGGAATTATAAAGTATGGTTTGTCCAGTATAAATATAATTGCACGTCACAGCTGTCAGAACGGGACTATATTGCCAAGCATTTAAAATAGTATTAGAATCTAATAAATGTCAAACGAAGTTTCTCTAATATTCTTCTTTTTATTTGACTACAATACTACACCATTTTTGAACGCGGCAACAGAGCGCAATTTTGCCAACATCTAAAACATTTTAGCACGAGGTATGTTCGTTTGAAGTTTATATTTTGTTAGTCCAGGAGTTGTATTGAGCGCAATTTTGCCAACATCCAAAACATTTTAGCACGAGGTATGTTCGTTTGAAGTTTATATTTTGTTAGTCCAGGAGTTGTATTTGATATAAAATTAATTATGTAACCTTTCTTAAAGCATTTATTTACTATTTGTAATAACTTGCGGCCTACGAATTTAAATATTTAACAAATTTACAGTGAAAAAAGATACTGATTGACAGTAGCAAACGAACGAAGGAAGTCAAACGAACAGAGCGATTTGTTCACTTTGATGATGTGCACTTATATTTATACTGGACAAGCCATAGATGTTTTACTACATTTAATTTGAAAAAAAAAAAACATTATTCCTTGCTGCTTCATTTTTGATTTGAGGCCATATAAGTCCTATTGGATTTAACTCAGAATAGTATGGCGGCAATCGAACTACACTTATGCCTCGTTCTCGCGCCATTTCATCTACTACATACATATTTAATATATTTTTCTTTAAGATACTGAGCTATGTTTAATAACTCAATTTTTAAAATTTGTTCATCAAATTTAATATTTTTTAGTAAGCCAATGGTTGGTAAGTGTTCTACATGCTGGTAGTGATATGAGCCATTATCCATAACAGTAACAGATCCTTGGTTCAATTTAAAAAAAAATTTAAAAACCATTTTTCATAATGATTTGCATCCATTTCCTCATGGTAATCTCCATTCTTGTTAGAAACAAATGGATTTAAACCTCCTTCAACAAATCCTCAGTGGCTACCAATACCGCTTATAAGGCTTTCCCTTTCCAGATGGGGATTTTAAACCTGTTGACAAACCATCTAGAAAAGCTTGTCTCTTGTTATTTTATAATTAAATCTTGCCAAATGATTGTCACAGTGTGTTTAACCCAGTTTCATTATATAATATTTTTTCCATATCTCCAAAACTCTGCTATTTAGTTTCAGAAACTTTCCAAGTCATAAAATAATTTCATCTTTTTCGATGAGGTTAATATTTCTCTTTCTCTTTAAATACCTAAAATGCATTTCACATAGAGTACTTAACAAAACACGTCGTGATATTTTTTTAATATTTTCATAATATTGAAGAGAAGAAATTTTTGTAACAGTTGGTAATTCCTTTCTCAAATAAAATTCATGTACTGCACGGCGAATGGCATGTTTGATTGTTTCATCCACTTTTTTTTGTTTCCTTCATCTTGTCTCAACTTTCAAAGTATTATTATTCTTTAACGAAACCGTTTACACTACCACTACACCAACACACACTTTTAACAGCCTCACGCGTGTTTCGATAACCAAGTAATCTTCTTCAGAGACCGAATGTAAACTAAAGCTATGTTTACAAACTAACCTTATATATATATATATATATATATATAACATTTTTAGCGCCAAAATGTTTTAGCGGTAGATCTTTTGGCGGCAAAGCCAATTTTTAAGCGCGAAAACATTTTTACAATAAGTTTTCTTTTAATAAACTATAAAATGGACTATCTGGGATAGGTCCTTTCTCCTTATTTAATCTATTTTTACACTTAATAATTTCTATACTTTCAAATGCATCCAACAATCTATTGTTCGATACATTTTTTAACAATTTTAAACTATCTACATTTACTGAATAGTTTTTGGTAAAAGAATGTTCGGCAATACTAGATTTTTCTATGCGTCCATATTTTAGATGAGCTAAATATTCTTTAAATCCAGTTTTAACCGATCTTTTTGTTTGCCCAACATACTTTTTATCACAATCATCACAACTTATTTCATATATACCGTTTTTTCCAGATCTTCTCTTTTATCCTTCTGATTTTCTAACAATTGTGTCAGGATGGTACTGGTTTTATGAACTAAACCATTTTGAAAATTGTATTCAATCCTTTGGTATACTTAGGGATAAATGGCAATGAAATGAATTTAATATTGTTGTGTGCTCGCTGGAAAAAAGTGGTTTCACAAAGAGATTTTTTAATACTATGGCGATTGATTAGCTTATGAATTAGTTTTTTATTATATCCATTAAGTACAGCTATATCCTCAATTAAATTCGTTTCTCTGTTATATCTTGCTTTGTTTAAGGGAAAATTAATTAATCTATGAACCAAAAAATGATAACTTGCCATTTTGTGTTTACAGTGAAAAGAATCTTCTGGAATATATCTATATGTAGCAGTGTCTTTCCTAAAAATATCAAATTCTAGCTTGTTTTATTTCTAATTACTAATGTGTCCAAAAATGTTCATTATTTTCTTGTTTAGCTCATCTAAAATATGGACGCATAGAAAAATCAAGTATTGCCAAACATGCTTTTACCAAAAAGCATTTGGTAAATTTAGATAGTTAAAAATTTTTAAAAGATGGATTGTTGATGCATTTGAAAGTATAGAAATTATTAAGTGTAAAAATTGATTAAATAAGGACAAAGGACCTATCCCAGATTGTTCACTTTATAGTTTATTAAAAGAAAACGTTTTGTAAAAATGTTTTCGCGCTTAAAAATTGGCTTTGCCGCCAAAAGATATACCGCGAAAACATTTTGGCGCTAAAAATGTTATATACAGGGTGTACCAATCTTACGACAAAATTCGGTATATGGGTTGTTTTAGGGAATATAAAATGTTATTAACAAAAATAGTAGATGTCTTTAGGATCCATATTTTGAAATTACCTTAAACTATACAGAGTGTTGTATAACTCCGGTACAAACCAAACATAGGATTTTTTAAATAGGATCCCCTGTATATTATAACGAATTCGGACTGCTCACATTTTTTTGAAGCTTTTGATATACGGTTTTGATACGTTATACCAAGTCCTTCAGAAGGTATGGACACGTTTATGTAAAAATCGTAGGAAAATCAACGGTATCAGTTTCGCCAACGGTTCCATATTCAACATTTTAGTTACTACTATCAGCCATATTAATTCATAAAATTTCTCAAAAAATAAACGTAAAAGCAACCTCCACTAATAATAAATTCCGTTCTCTGCTTTATGAAACCCCAGTGCGCTTATGAAACTGACTTACAAGAAAAGTATAGTTTGTTTAAAGATCCTTTGCCATTACATCATACATTGCCCAACTTGTCTTAAGACGGAATTATGACGTCATTAAAGTATATCCTATTTGATTACAGATAACTTCAAGGGTGCGTTCCACTAACCGCTCACAACGACCACGCTCACGACCGCGATTTATCCTGTTCCACTAGCTCCGGAGAGTTCTGTTCATGTTCCCAAGTGGAACGGGTTGTATTCGAATGTTGACACATTTGACTTTGACATTTAAATATTTGTAATAATACAAATGGTGGATTTCTATTTACAGTTTACAGTATTTTCGTATTTTACTCTTACTCTAAAATGTCTAATTTTATTGCACCAGTTGCATATTTGTTGGCAGATTTAAATTGGAATTATTCGCCATTGCAACTTATACGACTTTCACTCACAACAAAAACAAATACAGGAGAAGAAGAAGCTTTGGTTAGTGTTAGTTTAACCTCAAATTTTTAAAACTAGCGCCAAATTTTCTGTTCGTCCACTTCGACCCACCTCTTGAGATGGGTCATTGTGGGCTCGGCGTGAGCGAAATGAATGACGTCATCAATGACGTTTTCGCTACGACCGCAGCGACCGTGAACGACATGTGGAACGGCTAAAAGATCATTTTGAGCGTTCTGAACGCTTAGTGGAACGCACCCCAAGTTGAATCATACTCTGACAGCCTTGCAAAACCCAAAAAATTTGAATAGTTTTAAAATAAACCAGTCAATGATCTTCTCTTGAAATTTCCTGAACGTATATTCTTTGGACGCTCAGTAGAAAAAGGTTTTTGTAAATTTTTAAGAGATTTTGCAACAATCCAGTAATTTGTTTATTAAGTAATAATAATTAAATTTTTACCTGTTGTTGATATTCCAACAACAAAAAATATTTTTTCTAAATGGTAAACATCTATTTTTACTGGAACTATCACTTAAATGTCTAAAAAAATACAATACATTATTATTTACAGAAAGATCAACCGGTAGCAGAAAAAGAAGGTCCACCGGGGGTTTCCCCTAAGGAATCACCGAGAGAAAGAAAGTATAGAGAAGAATCTCCGAGTAGGAGTCCCAGGGATCATCGTAAGTCTATTAATGTATTAAAATTTTACAATATTTAAATATTTTTCATTGTTTTTAGGAATTCGTTCAAGGCGCAGAAGTAGGAGTAGAAGTAGGAGTATTTCACCTAGAAGAAGTCCTCGTCGTATGCGGTCGCGTTCTCGCAGTCCCTCAAGGTAAGAAAGATTGAATGTCTGCAGAATGTCTTGGAGGGTGTTTGATGTGTTTCTGAAACCTCTTGAATTGTTTTAAGACAAATGTTTGGAGATGTTTAAAAAGTCTAAACGTTTGTGGTTGACTGGAAGTCTTCAGAACGTCTTACAAGGTGTTTTTTGAGGATCTTGAGCATCTGGAATTGTTTTAGTACTCTTGAGTAGAAAGTTTTCCAAGAAGTATCCAAATCAGTTAGTAAAACAGTTTTTAGTATTTGTGGTTGACTAGAAAAATTTTGGTGGGTATTATTGTTTATTCAAAACGCCAGGAGTTGTATTAATAACTTGACGATACCCAAAAATTATCGAAATTACTCTGTGAAATCGATTTTGGTGTTTTGCGGTTGATTAAAAATCTTTAGAACGTCTTAAAATTTGTTTTTTTTTTGTGGATCTGAAACGTCTAGGGTTGCTTTAATACCCTTGAGTAGATAGTTTTTGTTTGGATAGCCTAAAAAGTATCAAAATCATTCTTTGAAACATTTTAAGTGTTTATGATTGATTTGAAGATTACAGAATGTCTTAGAGAGTGCAACTTCCGGGGTTGTTTAAAGAGAATGCTTTGCTTTGCTGATGTTTGAATAGCATAAAATTTACTCAATAAAACAGTTTTTAGTGTTTGTGGTTGGTTGGAAGACATTAGAATGCTTAAGATGATGTATTTTACACTACCACTACATCAATACACACGAAATTACTTGTTGAGATCGTTTATATGGTCTAACACTGCCGCTAACTGGTAAAGCGAAGATTTTTTATGTTGCAGGTCACCTGGGAAGAGATCGGGCACGCCGACGGTAGACGAGCCTGCTAATATACCAGGTGCAAACAGTTATCCACCAACTACGTTCGGAAACGCTGGTCTTGGACAAGTTGATCCGATGCAGGTAAAAGATTATTTTAAAGGAAAATTGCCGTAGTAGAGTTAGAAACTTGTCGCCTACTAAATAACAAAATTTGCTTTTTTTAAACATTCTTATTGTATCTTTTAGGTTCCGCCAACGATTCCCAGTAATTTCCCACCGATTGGAACGTTTCCAACTCAAGGACCACCGCCTAATTATCGCTTTCCACCACCAGCCGGCGGGCCTCCCTACATGGGACCAGGGTAAGTCTTATTGAACGTTTTATAAAAATGTTTTTATAGATTGTTTCGAAAAATGTTGACAAACTATATTGACGTTTCTTAGCAAGACGTTAACCCTAGATTAAATTTTGTACTGCACAAATCTATGTGGTTTCAATGTTCCTTAAAAAAATCCAGAGCGGTCAGGCATAACTTATTTTCACATAGACGAATCCTTACAGGTCCTCAGTAGTTTGTTATTTGAATACCTGCGTAAAACTAAATTTGTAATAGAAATATATGGTCAACCATACTTCCAGAACGCATTGTAGGGGTTAACTTTTGAAAAAATTTCCAGGAGAATTGCCTACCATTAGAATAAATCCTAAGAATAATTAAAACTCTTCGTTTTAACAAAACTTCCACTATTTATTTAAAAAACTGCTTTTTTAAAACTCAGTGACAGCCGTTTCGCTAGAATTAGCATTAAACAAACAAAATGTAACTTCAATATATATTTAAATATACAGAGTGAGTTTTATGTATGGAACGCCTCAATTATCTCGGAAACGGCTTGCACGATTTTTATAAATTTTGATATTTGACGATTTTTTAATACGGCCGAGCTTATGGTAGTGTTTACATTGTTCTCGGATTTTCCGTTTTTCTGGAAATCTAATGAACTTTGTTATTTCAAATGAATCACCCTGTTTATTTTTTTGTTATTGAAATCCCTGAAAAATACTGAATATTTTTCATGTAATATTTTCTATACCTAAATGTCCTAATTTCGGAGTTATAGCTAACTTTTTATTATATCCGCTCAAGTTAAAATAATACGTTAAGATGGCTTGTTGCGTTGAAGTAAACGGACAACATTTTCAGCATCTAGTGTAACAGCCTTTATTTTATGTTTTTTATAATTCCCTAGTTGTTTACCATTAAAACGTGGACCTTCTTTTAACATGATTCAAATATCTAAAAATTAAAGATTTGTTTGCGCCATGATTTGGATAAACCTTTTACTGCACCTGTTTTGTTAAATTTTTTTACTAATGTACTGACGTTAGATTTTGTTATGGGGATTTTGATTAGGATATGAATTATTGAACATTATTAATATTAAACGAGTTTATTAAATCCTAGCCACCTTAGTGTATTATTTTAACTTGAGCGGATATAATAAAAAGTTAGCTATAACTCCGAAATTTTGACATTTAGGTATAGAAAATATTACATGAAAAATATTCAGTATTTTTCAGGGATTTCAATAACAAAAAAATAAACAGGGTGATCCATTTGAAATAACAAAGTTCAGTAGATTTCCAGAAACACGGAAAATCTGACAACAATGTAAACACTACCATAAGCTCGGCCGTTTTACAAAATCGTCTAATATCAAAATTTATAAAAATCGTGCAAGCCGTTTCAGAGATAATTGAGGCGTTCCATACATAAAACTCACTCTGTATATGTATATATATATTAAAAATTACAGTATATAACGATGGGATATCCCTTAAAGAATTAAAGAGAAAGCAATAAAAGTTAAGTTATGGCTTTTATTCCAAGCTCAAGCTTTTGTTTGCAATTACAAACTTCATCAGGATAACTATAAAACTTTGAGAAAAACTCTATTACATAAATCTCACTAGAATCAGCAATTAAGCTCATCAAATATCTTTATTGAAATAGGTAACCCTAATATACAAACAATTCTTTTAACAAATTATAAAGAACATCAATAAAATAAATTAATTACATCTAAAAGTATCACAATTATTAGAACTATTAAATTTACACTGAAAAACACAGAAATTTTAGTTGTGAATATATTTCCTTTTTAAAAATCCTTAGTGACCATTTAGATTTAATATTTGGTAATTTGTTATAATGATCGAAGCATTTAAAAAATAAGGAATTTATGGACGTTCGTTTATTTGTTCTAACTATATGTAAGTTATTGTTATTTCTGGTACGTTGTGAATGTCATTATTAAAATGTATGTATTCCTAAAAGTAAGGTGGTGCTAAATTATTTAATCTTTTATGTACAAATACCATTGTCAAATAGTATATCCATTTTAGAGATGTAAGCATATTTATTATAGAAGTATATTTACTACATTTTAAGATTATCCTCATACCCCGATTTTGTAGCTTCTGTAACTGAGCAGTCTCTTTAGGTTAAGCAGGAACATAACAAGAACAATAATCGAAATGATGTTGAATAATTGAATGATAAACAGTGATTTTAGTTTCAGTGGATAGATTTTTTGAGATTCTTGCAAAATAGTATAGCTTTTTTGATATTTTTTTCAAAACCTAATTAAAATGATCACCAAATAATAACAAATTATCAAGTTGGAAGCCAAGATATGTAATTGATGTTACAATTTCAATTTTTTCATTATTAATTGTAATATTAATCTCATTTAAATCTATATTATTATATTTATACGTTCATAGCTTTTGTTTTTAAAACATTTAGTTTGAGTTTTTTATATATTAAAGCTCTAACAATCTAGTGACCACATTGAAATAATATTTAGGTTTTAACATACATCCAATTTCAAAATGTATATATTTAATTAATATTGTAATGTTTTTCTTATTTATTCATACTGTTTTCGTGGGTAGGATAAATTATACAGACTTAAATTAATTAATTTATATACACCCGGTATATCAGTTCTAATTTATGTATACCACTCTATTATAACACTAATTTATATACACTTTACTATTCAATTATTTTCCGTGTTCTGTTCCTAAGACTGCTAGATGAAAACTGACTCCTGATATATATACCTCCTGATATATACCCGTCCAATCGGTTCGGATGACGCCGCCAACTTTCTTTTCTAGATTATTTCAGTGACGTCGTGTTCCAGAATAAATTCCAGAATTAAAGTGCTTTTAACAACTAAACTTTGTTAGAAATGTTAAAAAGAGAAATTTCCAATAATAATTATCATATTTGCCTGTAATTATTGCTTCATTTTACAAAAAAATGTACCCCCTTTCCTGTATTATAGAGAGATTTTTTTGTTTTATATTTATATGTTTTGATCACAGTATTGAATGTAATGCCCCCATTACCTTCTTACCAACAGAGTTGTTTTTCCTGGGTCTAAAAGTCCTTTGCTGTCTACAACGGCCTGCGTTTTTGTTTTTCAATTAACTGCCAATCTCTGAAACATACAACATTACACTACAGTATTGAGTTTATGCTGCCCTGTTACGTTCTTACCATGACTTGTTTTTAAACAAAATTATTTATTAAAATTTTTCGTTTCCAGGCCTTACAACGTTCCACGCGGCATGTTTGACGGTCCTAGACCACCATTAGGAGGTCCTCCGAATTTCCAAAATTTCCCACCCGGTTCCAGGAGCCATAGAGACTACAACAGAAGGATGTTGGATAGAGCACCTGCCGGGTAAATAAAATAGTTCATCCAAATTTAGTCTCACTTTCTAATCGATTCTATTTTTCTTTACAGCGTCATCGACGATCCCTTGGCAGCTTTCAACAGACTATTGAGAGAAAAAGACGAACAAAAGCGACGAGCCAAACAACGCGGTTTTCGACGCAGCTACAGTCGAAGTCGCAGTCGCAGCAGAAGTTTCAGCCGGTCGCCGATACGACGTCGAAGTAGATCGCCGAGAGCCGTTCGGAGATCGAGGAGCAGATCCAGATCGTTTTCTCTTAGTCGGTAAGTAAAAGAAAGTAATAGAAATTATTTACGTATCGGGGTGTTATATATTATATAAATGATCATCAAATCGTTTCACTTTACTTCGTCCTAACTACACTAACCCTGGGGGAGGGAACAGAAAAGAAACAAAAAATTGTGTGTATGTTTAAAATTTGTATTGTAGGTCTCGATCGAGGTCGTTTTCGGGTTCGCCGCACAGACAGTTGTCGCCTGCGAGGCGATCACCCTTATCTTCCGGACCACCTCGAAGGGGATCTAGGTTCAGATCGCCCCTCAGATCACCTCCAAGGTTAGTTTTTGCATGCGTTGTAGATGTTTGGATAATTCATACCTATAAACTCTCCTATTGTGTTCAACGTTTACCAGGAACCCAAGTAGTGTGTTGTAGACTTTATTTTTCAGTTTTCGCCAATAGAACCATTTAAAGATGTTCCCATTTCTCTACCATCTAAAATTACTTATCTAAAATAAGAACTACTTCTCCATCCTCCTAATTTACTTCTTGTCGAAAGAGTAATTCCGCATTCCCATCTTCCTTCATAAAATATCCTCACACTACCCAAACAAATCTGTTTAGTTTCTTTATTCTGTTGCTGCCCTCCTGCATGTCCTAGACTCATTTTTCCTTACTTTTCAATCCCATCTGACCTGCTACCGAGATCAGATTGAGTTGATTACCTCTTTCAAGCTCAGTTGTGATACTCTCTACTATTTTAGAGTGTACTAAGGGTTGCCCAGAGCTTATTGGCAGGAGTCTAACAGCTGAATATGATATTTGTTCTGTAGATGCGTATATAATCCTCTATTCATCAGATAAGATTAGATTGTCTTGGGTCGTATAAGCCAGTTCGAGTTTTCTGCACTTCGACCTACGAAGATCTTTTGTGTTCACCTTAATCTACTTGATCTCTATACTTCCAGCGCGACGTTAAGCAGCTTTCTGGAGGGCAAATTAAGCCGGCCCAAGGAAAGGTGCCCCTTCTTTTGCGAATCTATTAGCTTCCTCATTTCCTATTATTCCTCTGTGACCTGGCACCCACTTCAAGGTGACCTTGTTGTTTCTTGTCAGCTTCTTAAGGGATTGTTTAAATTCCCAGACTAGCTTTGACTCATAAGTAAAAGAACTCAGAGCCTTTAAAGCTGCCTGACTGTCTTTAATAATATAGACTAACATGTATAGCGTATATCTCAGCGTGAAAGATAGCTGGGGCGTTACCAAGGGATTTCGACAACCGATAATTGGGTCCCATTACTTCCACTACAACCCTTTCATCTATCTTGGACCCATCTGTGTACCACACCAGTGAGCCCTCTTTCAGCTCTGATTCGACTTCTTTAACCATATGGCGGTTCCTTTAACCACTTCTTGGGTATAAAAGCCACCTGTGCTTCTCTCCAGGCTTTGGGTGTGTATCCGAGGATAAGGCTGGCTTTGAAAAGTCGTTGTAAATACGTCTGTAACTGATCCAAGACATTTTGGAATAAGACTGTAACAATTCCGTCCTTACCTGGTGATTTAAAAGGTTTGAAACTTATATTCGCCCATCTAAATTTATTAATTGTAAAGATTTTGAGAGCTTGGTGGATTATCTTCTGATTTTGACTGAGATCCAGGAAAGTGAGTCTGTAATAGCACTATAAGACTTTCTGCTGGAGCTAATTCCGTGATCCCTTCGCACAATTTCCTCCAAGACATCCTCTTAGACCTTCGGAGTTCTTTGCTCCTATAATGTTTGCTCTGTTGAGAAGCTGTCTAGCTCTTCTTCTGAGTTTGGCTAGCTCTTTTTTCCACCAAGGCACAACCCTTCTGCTTACCTTTTGTTTTTTAAGGGGCAGCTCATTTCATATGCCTTAATTACAATATTTTTAAATTGCTGCGAGGCTCTCTCAAAACCCTCTTCGTTGTCGAGTGGTAATTCTATTCCTTCAATCTCCTTTTCGAGATATTTCTTGTAAACATCCCAAGTATTCTAAAAGGTACTTACCTCAATTGTGGAAATCTTGTTTCCCTATACTGTGTGCTGTACATTTGCATAGTAGCCCAGAATGAAGTGCATGTTCCTTCTCCAACTCGAGTATTTGTACATCCTTTGGAGGTGGTTATTCAGTAGAATCACCAAGGAAGTAGGTCAAGGCAATAACGATCTGCCTTTTGCCTGCTTCTGTTGGCACTTCCACTATAGCGGTTGCCAAATCTGCCGTGATTAGTTCTAGAAGAAGTGTAAATTTAATATTTATATCGAGCAGCAGAGGTGCCCTTGGATTGTCAGTATTGTCACAATAGTTAAGTTTTCCTCAATAAACCTTCTAAGCACGCTAGTTTCTGCTTTTGAATGCTGAAGGTTTATTTGAAGACACTTTAGTCGTTGGGTCATTGCGAACCAGGTTGTGGGGGCTTCTTTTCCTTTCCCTTCGCCTTCTTTTGTCCTGCTCTAGCAGGATTTATGTCTACCTTCTTGGGAGTCAAGGCAACAGTTTTTGACAATCCTGTCTGTCGTATCTCCTTTTGGGCTTATTGCAGCCTTTTTGAGGTAGAGGCAGTCTCAACTTTTGACGAGCTGCTGGTTGTGGCCATTCGTGATTTACTACTTTTAGGACTTAAACCGTACTACCAAACTTATAGTTGATCGTATGCCCTGTTTCCTTTAGTTTTTCAACAGATTGCCAATCCACTGAAAGATTTAAATGTTCAACGGGTCCCTCCAACTCTCCAATTGTAGGCGTTGATGTATCCGTTTTGCGCCTCTATCAGACCAAGAATTTTTCCCGTCGAATAATCTTTACTACCGGGGAGATATGCAGTAAAGATTTCAAAGATTTATAACCTCTCTGTGACTCCTTAACCGCTCCAGGGTGGCCTTATCGGAACACGTCAAAGCTAACCAACCAGGCCTGTTTTGAGCCTAAAGGAAAGTAGGCTTTAAAGCGCTTTTTTCCTTTTCCTCAACTATCTTGTCCAAGATGTCTTCCTTTACGGCTTTACGTTGTAAGGATTTTACTTGAAAAGTCGGTGGAAATTATACCGGCTGACCCTCAGCCATCTGACTGTAGGATAAAGTAGCTTTTTAGACACTCTTTTCATTTAATTATCGTTTTTTTCGGTTTTTTAGACCGTCGGGGCTCAGAAATGTTCTCCACCTTCTTAATTGGCTCCTCCATCCTGAGAAGATATGCCCTTCTTTGGGAGCTACTTGTACCTTTTTCTACCAGCGCCGCGAAGCTTCAGCTTTTTATGCCTTTGCAGAGCTAAAAACTTTAAGCTGCTTTTAAATTCCTCGTCACTGGATTTTAGGAGTTCGTCTTCCCCTTTTTGAGACGACTCTTTACAGGAGTTGACTGACTCCATTGCCAAATTCTGGGATTCGGCGGTCCCTAGATTTTTTAAAAGTTCTTGATTCATAAAGATCCCCACAAGAAATCTAGGTCACCTACGACAGAGCACCGCATGCCAAAGGAAGTGGTTCTAACCATAAAGACTTGTTGGATACTTTCTTACCAGGCAGGTTTTCACGATCGAAACATATTTCGCGCCGGGCACCGAGGATCTGTAATCTGTTTTAATGTACAGTCTCACCGCTGTTCATTATGACATCCTCGGACGTAGTAAAGATGACCGCTGTCCCTATATTTAGTGCACCTGTGTGATTCTCGGCTAACTACAACTTTTTTCCAAATATTTCAGTCTAGTCTTCGATATCTCTACTCTACTCTACAACTATCCTTATACAACCTCCTCCTTGGTTTTTGCATTTTAAGTATATCTCCCGATTTTCTGATGTTTAATAATTATAATTGATAAGCGCCTTTCAAAAAGCTAGGGCTCGGAGTTTTATTGCAATAAATCGTTTATTCAAATGTCTGTTAGTCCAAAAATTCGAATATTCAAATAATTTCACTATTCGAATAATTCTCTACTGGAATATTCGAATAAGTGAATTATTCAAACAATTATAATTTGAATTATTCGAATAATTTATTTGAATATTCGAATAATTCGAAAAGCGACTAATCAAATACAAAAACTCCTAACTCTAAGAGAAACCTCTCAGCAGTTTCTTGGTTCTTGGTTCGTCTTCCTAACCACAATATTGATCCATGTAGATACACTTTATTTAAAGAGGATCAATATCCCTTTTAGGAGCTAACTCAATCAAGAATAACGTGGTCATAAATTCAGGTGGAGTTACTCAAAAGAAAAATACAAGAAATACAGCTGTAAAACGAACATTTTCATGAATGTTTCATCCAAAGATGAATCTTTAATCCATACACATTTAACAGTGTTTGGGTTCAAGACCTGTATACCAATCATTATATGTCTCTACATAGATTTCTAGAGGCAAGATTCTGTATTGAGAGAAATAGAAGTTGATGTTGTTATTGAGAGGAAATTTTCCAGCTGGTTCTTTGAAATTTTTGTATTTGAGACAATTCCTGTACAGTTATGGTTCATTTAATATGCATACCAGAAGAAGACGGCAAAAGATAATCACGTGGAGTAGGGGATGCATGTTAACCCTGAGTTAATGGATTGATTATCGAAAAGAAGGATATAGAAGGACAGAGAAAGACAAATTGTGAGATGATTAGACGACCTCTACGTCCCATAAATGGCTACCTCCTGGCAATTGTTCTCAAGATACTTATGCCGCAATAGCGATAACGTCTAGACGGGCCCCTTTCTTCGAGATTCTTCTGTATGGACTTCTACCACTTGCCATAGACGTACTTCTTCCCGTAGCTGTGATGTCTTTGAGAAACTTTGGCTGTACCATATCAGAGTTAGTTTTTCGTTTAATCCTGCCTTGTTAAACCATAGAGGTATAAGGAATCCAAGTAGAAAATGTAATTCTACTTCATTTGAAGAGAACTCGGGCTTCATTTGAGGTTATTGACCTTCTGCCTTCCTGAATCCTTCCTGTTTCATCAGAGTTTCATCATCTCAAAGATGACCTGTTTTACTGTGTGATGTTCTTTGGTGGCTTTCATAAGCTTACACCTGCCTTGGTTATGTGGTTATGTTGGTCTTTGTTTTGGTTGGTTTCATTTTTTTCTTTAATATGTTTGATCATTCTCTGTAGTTTGAATCTTGTCCGGAGCATTTACTTTGTAAAGATGACAGTTGTCCTTATATTATTCAATGCTTTTTCACGCACCTTCCATCCTTATTCCAAGGCTTCCCTCAAGATTCGAACATTATATCTTCTATGACACTATTGAGCTGAATAGATCCTTTTCATTAAAAAAGGATTCATGCACATATGATCTGTATAAAAAAACATTGTCTAAAATACTCAAAAGACAGATTCGTTGAATACGTCTCTTACATAGGTCTAAAGATGGTTACAGACTTTGTAAAACCGTAGTATGATCATGCATGTTTCATAAAAAGATGAAACCAAACCGCAGACAGCAAAGTTAAATAATCATTCGAAAGGGTTGCTAATAATTTTACAAAGATGAACAGATAAGTTCACCTTTTTGCTACATTGTCAAATGTGGCCTAGCTACCGCGAGTGCACGTCTACGCCAATAGGACTGGCTTCGCGATCAGCTCTAGCCACTAGCCCCCATCGCAGCTGCTTATTACATCGCATGCTTCGTTAAGGTAGGGATGCATGAAAGGGATAGTCTTAGAGAAAGTTAATGCTCAATTAAAATGTTTTTTTGGAACACAATAGGAGGCTTAACTCCTTCATTTTAGCATTATTTTAACATTAAACTGGCTTTGTAGTTTTGTATTCAACTAACACCTAATTTTAATGAAATTTGTTCCCCCAATTTAAATGTATTATATTTTACCAAGATCTTGTGAAGTTGTAATACGATTTGGCAACGTTTCGCGCATACTTGATAGCGTTGTCTCGCTTTGTTGTAGGTCTAGAAACAGAGATAGAGATTACGATGATGACCGCGACTACGACAGGAACAGAGATTCTCGTCGAGTACGTGATAGACGATCGTCGCGAGAGAGAGACAGATTCTTCGATAGTTATGACGATAAGAGATCGGGTAGTAGAGGTGGAGGTGGACAGCAATGGGTCCCACCACAGCGTAACGCCGTCGTGCAGGACAATTATTTCCCGACGCCAGGACCGCAGTCTTTGCAGACCGGATACCAGACTAACAGGTACTTTTATTATTTGATGTTCGTAATAGCGTTTGAATTTTTTTGTTTTCAATGGGGTTTACGAAAATTTCGGAAGGGTTTGTTGTCGATTGATTTTAAATTTTGTGCTCCAAGGAGAGAAGAATGTTATCGAATTTGGTTAATTTGAAACTTTGTGTTATGCGTAGAAGAAAATTTAAAAATATTTGGTCGGATTGCGACTGATTTGTAGTTAAGTATCTAAACAGAATGAAAATTGTACACTGTGATCTAAAAAAATTACAGGATCATCAAAAAATTGAATCATTGTTTAGAAACAACCAAAAATAACTTTATTAATTAGAAAAATTACTAAATTATAGTTTAAACTTTATTTATAATCGGCCTGATAAAATTTATAGAAATTATTTTACAACTTCTTGGTTACTATTAACAGGAAAACTAAAATTAGTCTATTTGACTGTTCTAGCTCAATAATTGGTTAACATGTTTCTTAATATCTAGGAACACTTTTAAAAAGAGGTTAAAAAGGGTACTTTTGTTTAATTTTGGGATAAATCATTAAAATTGTGTTCATAAACAACCAAATATACCTTTTCATAAAAAAACTTACAAATTACAGTTTAAACTTTATTTTTGATGGTTCTGATGAAATTTAGATATTGTTTTACAACTTGTTATTTAATATTAACAAGAAAACTTTAAAATTATTCTGTTTCACTTATCTAGGTCAATAATTGATTACCATGTTTCTGTTTCTTAATGCTAAGAAGACTTTTAAAAATGAGTTTTCCTTACATAAATGAAAAAAAGAAAAACGTAAAAAGGGCAACTATTTTTTTTTATTTTTTTATAAACAACCAAATATATAGCCTTTATTCATAAAAAAAACTAACAAATTACACTAAAAACTTTATTTTTGATGGTCCTGCTGAAATTTAGACATTGTTTTACAACTAGTTATTTAATATTAACCAGAATACTTTAAAATGATTCTATTTTGCTGCTCTAGGTCAATAATTGATTAACATATTTCTGTTTCTTAATGCTATTTATCTATGAAGACTTTTAAAGATACTTTTTCCCTACATAAGTCAAAAAAAGAAAATCGTGGAAAAAGGGCAGCTATTTGTTTAATTTGGGAATAAATCATCAAAGTTTTGTTTATAATCATATAAAACTGGCTTAACTTATTGAAAAATAACTAAACCGCAACTTAAACATGATTTTTAATGGTTCTGATGAAATTTAGTCATTGTTTTACAACTTCTTAGTTAATATTGACAAGGAAACTTTTAAACGGGTCTATACTGCTCTAGTTCAACAATTGGTTAACATGTTTATCTTTCTTACTATTATTTACCTAAGAAGACTTAAAAATATTTTTTTATACAAATAGAAAAGGGCAACTATTAGGGTATACAGGTACATGTATTATAAAATGGAACATAGGGATTTTAAGCATTGTATAGGAACTTATTCTGAACTAGTCGACCAGTATCAAGCTTCAACATGTGAGAAACACCATTATTACAATCATTTATCTTGACACATATCGTACAATTCCCAACACTTCGTTGTTGCTTTTGAAAACCTACCAACGCTTTCACAGTCCACAGACCACATATAATCAAAAGACTGCCCTCTCTCATTAATATTTTGGCTTTATTATAATATGCGCTGCCATCTGTAGTTGTCATGACATATTAGGAAAGATGGTTAAGCAGAACTCTATCAATTTTAATGACGGTAAATTCAAAACATACCTTTTAATTTCAAAAATCCTTATATTTGAAACATCCTAAGCCCAAAATAACAATTTTAGGTGGCTAATAACCTAAAATTGTTACCTCTGGCTTGAAATAATTTTTAGAAGTTTTTGGTTAATAAATAAAACAAGATATTAAAAAGAACACATTTTATTTAATCTTGTAATTATAGGTACAAGTAATAAAGATTTGTGTCACAAAGATGTAAAGGATCCTGATCTTTGTGGCGCAAATCTTTACCATTTATCTAATTGGTAACATTTCTTAAATACATATAAACTATAATATTTATAAATATACTTATCAAAGTTTTATGATTTTCCAAATGATCACTACAAAACAGTGTGTCAATATTTTTTAGCAATTCTTTTTTAAATTGTGTTTTAATATAAACTGAGGCAGCATTTCTATTATGGAATTAGTTATTTTTTTAAACAACTGCAAAAATTAACTAGATGGGTGCATTAAATTGCCATGCCTATTCTCTCTGTCCCTAATTAATGTATTTTCAACAAGAGAACTTAATGCAATCATCCTATTCTTGCAATTTAAGGAGTAGCTAAGTCCCATTTGCTGTCACTAATTTGAGTGTCATTTGGTTTGTAAATTGGTTCATTTACAATTGGATAAATTTCATTTTCTCCCTGTTCATTAATAAATGATTTTAGATTGTCTTGCCTTCTGATTCATCCTCCTCACAACTCACAGAGTATGGTGATGTAAAATTGTTGACAATCAGGGATTTTGTTGTGGAAATAAATGGGGAACAAGTTGGATTTCTCGATCCATAGCTTCTTACATAAGAAAAAAAATTTTCAATGGGATCCTGATTGAAAGCTATTGGTGACATGTATTTGAAACCTTTTTGTTGTAAGAGCTTCCAAATGTATAATAAGCTATGAATTAAAAAAATCCAATTTTTTATGGAAGGGATTGTTGTTGGTTTAGGATTATCAGGTGTAGTGTAATAAAGGGATTGTGGGAAGGGAATACAAGAATTCCAAAAGGTGACGTGAGGAGACTTTGTACTTACCACACTCCGTAGTTGCTTACCATGTGGAGGTGATAATGAACTACCGTTGACACTGTCAAATAGCTGATCGAATTTCAGAAGAAGGTCAGTGGTCTCAGAGGATTTGGTTAGTTGTGGCTGAACAACAATGCTTCACCTTCATTTTTTTAATCTTATTGGGCAAGATGTGTTCATCAGTCAGTTTAATGAACTGGCTGTATGGTCCCTGTTCACGATTCATTCTATAAAGATCCATTATATGTGACCAGGAGGCTTTTTTGTTAATCCCATCTAGGGTAAAATGTAGATTTTTAGTCAATAAGTTATTTCTTATATTTTTCAATAAATGTGGACAGTCATAAATATGAATCACTTCCAAATTATCTACAAGATACCCTTGATAGCGATTATCAATATTGTTTCTTAAACAATGCTCATGTGTTTCATTTAATAATGCATTTATACTAGCCTGATTTGTACTACCTTGGTCACATATAGTAGCAACTACAAAAAGACCTATATTTCGAATACTTCGAATTATCTCCTTAATAAGTCTTTTTAACGTAGGTGTTGGTTGTTGGTGTCGAACTTTCACTAAGTGACACATACAACCTGCTTTCATTTTCTTTTTATACCCTTGATCATAAACACAAGAGCGTGATCTGCAAATGCAGCACGTCTGTCTGAGCCACCAAAATCTACAAAGCCATCAACACAGTCCTTGCTTGAATTGTATTGCAATCCAGGCTGAATTGACATTTCGTCAAACATTAAAACACAGTATTTTTCTAGTTCACCCAGTTTACTTACTGCTTTTTGTAAATTATTTAGAATTTTATTGTTAATTCCACAAGAAAGAGGAATTTTTTGTAACAATTTAGAAAGCGTTTTTCGTGAAGGTAAACTGAATAAACCAGATAAGTACCTATAGCCTTTACTTTTCTTAGCTAACGAAAGAGCTAAAATTTTATTATTTGTGGTGTATCTTCTGCCTCTTGATTTTTTATTTGGTTGTTAATAAAATTTATTGTTACTGAATTTAAATTTTTAAATATATTATTTATATTGCTCTGACTGGCAGTTAATAATCTTAATTTCTTTTTAGTTTGACTAAATACAATTCTTCTACGATGTGCTAGCCGTCGGAGAATTTGTATTTTACTACTGAAATAAAAATTTTAGGTCCTAGTCCTACGACATGCTTGTGCTTCTGAAAAATATTAGAAGTATATTAATATATAAAAAAAATAAACAAATTAACACAATAACTTCATTTTTATGTGAGACCAGCTTGTCGAAGGATTAACATTTTAAATAAAACACCTTTACAATTTAGCCTTGAGAGAAATTACTGTTACATAATAATTTTGTTACATTTTTACCTTCTTTTTGTTTGGGTAGTATAAATGAACTTGTTGGTTCTGGAGAGGGATCTACAAAATGTGAAGTACCTGGTTCCTCTTCAAAATATAATTTTTTTTGGTGGGGCATCTTTTTCATCGCTGTGAAATTTCCTCATGATTTCTACAAAATTTGAATAATATAAATGAATGTAATTTAAAAAAAATAATATTAATTACCTCTTATTAGTATTATCTTCTTCAAATTCTGCAGAAATAAAATAGTTATTTATGTACCAAGGACGAAAAACTGTCTATTATAGTCGAGCATGCAAATGCTCGACTATAATAGACAATACACTACAATACACTACAATACAATAGACAGTTTTCGCCGAGGTGCATATTACATTTTTTCGTCGTCCCCTACGCTTTTATGAAAGTAAGAACTCACCTATTTGCTACCCCCGGCTACGTCCCACTCTCCCAACTGCAGACTCGATCATAATTCAAATAAAATTATAAAAAATGTATTCTGATTTGAAGTGTAACAACTCTCTATTTAAATCATATTACTACAAAATTATTCAATCGCCGCTCTCGAACAGTGCCGTACCATAGCAACCGCAGCGGACGAAAAGTGTTTGCGGACGAAAAGTACTTGCCTCCAATAATAGTCGATTTTTCGTCCGGAAATCAGTACGTAAAATGTAACTTTTCGTAGAGGTCGACGAAAAAATACGTTATTATAATTCTACTAAAATAAGACGAAGGTAAATGTAAAGTAGGCAGTGCAAATTTTTTAAGTTTATTTCCTTCTTTGCAAATATTTTCAAAATGAGTACTGCAAACTGCTTTTCCTCTTAAAATATTTCTAGACTGGTTGAATAATGTTGGATTATTAATCCTTTTCAGCCACAGGTCCTTTATTCTTTCATCCGCAGGAATATAATGCCTGTAAATATTTTAAACAAAATTTAAGATATTTATTTTGATTTGATTTGTTATAAAAAGAAATATAAGGAAACTTTTAATATAACTAACCTTTTGGCTTCTCTGTTAGTACACTGGGGGGACACAACAACGAACAAATCCCATCTTATAATTATTATTTGTCCAAACACAAAAACAAACTAACACAACTCTACAACTCAATACAAACAAAGACGTGTCTACAGCACTACAGACCATTTACAGACATAAACTAAACAACGTAAACAATGGCCGACAAATTGACAATTGATCACAGAGCACAGAAGTTTGGCACAGAAATTGACAAACAACTTAAGCAATCTTACCATTTCATTTGTGCTGCCTGTTGATATTGTACGGTGATTCTAATCATATATAACTAATTTTATGATATTAAAATTATTGACAGACTTTTATATTTATTAATTGTCATTCATATCACATACTACCTAATCATCAATATAACCTTGATAAACTATAAAATGAACATTAAGGAGACTAGAAAAAACACTAGCTCCAACACCTTCCCTCATTTGATAGTTTGACTAATCCCATACTATCTCGAAGCTTTTCTAAACGTGGTCTAAATATAGGTTTCGTCAAAGCATCAGCAACTTGCAATTTAGTGGCTATCTTCTTGATATCTAGCATCTCATTACACACCATTTCTCGCACGAAGAAGTGTCCCGTTCTAATGTGCTTTGTTCTTCGATGGAATTCTGGATTCTGAGCTAGCTTGATGGCGGCTTCATTATCTACCATCACTGAAGGAATCTCATTTAGCTCGAGAACTTCTTCAAAGAGTCTCCTTAACCACACAACTTCTTTTGCGGCTTCGCTCGCAGCGACTTTCTCAGCTTCAGTTGTTGATATGGCTACAGAAGGTTGACGTTGACTTATCCAAGATACAGCAGAAGAAGCATACATGCAGATAACTCCAGTAGTAGAACGACCGGTTGTTAAATCACCAGCATGATCTGCATCACTATAGGCTTCCAAAACTCTTCCAGTCCCTGCCACATACTTCAGTCCAAAATGTAGGGTTCCTTTAATGTATCGGAAAATCCTTTTAACTCTGATAATATCTTCTTTCGTGGGGTTTTCAAGATTTCTTGAAGCTTTGCCTACTGCATAAGCCAAGTCGGGTCTGGTTCCTGTCATTAGGTATAGAAGAGCACCAACTGCTTCCCTATATGGAAAATTTTCAGTTGATATTTGTTCGGAGATGATGTAGCTACACATATGTCAAAACTCAAGAACATTTGGAATCACCTGCAGATGGAAATATCCAAGGACAAGCTAGCTGGAGGAAATTCCTGTAAGAATGTTCTTCCGAACCTACTACTGGTATGTAAGATTTTAAATACTTTACCAGAAGCATATTTTTCGTTTAAATCGAGCTGGATGCTTATGCCAAAAGCTGAAAGAACTGTTGAAAACTTGACGAATCAGTTATGTGCGTATGAAAAAGCTCTACAAAACAATAATGAAGAGAGTCATGAAGTTCTTGTAGCAGGAAAACCACATCATAGATTCAAGAAAGCCTATCAGAATCAGAAAAAGGCACCGTTTTGTAATTATTGTAAATCATATGGACATCGGGTAAAGCAGTGTGATAAATGGAAGTCAGATGGTAGACCACCAAAACCACAACCAAAATTTTCAAAGGATGAGCAGAGACAGATGCTATCAGTCGATAACAGCTTAGTTCTTTTAGCTGAATGCGATAGAGAAAGCTGGTTTGTTGATAATGGCGCAACAAACCACATTACCAACAGAAGCGACCTGTTCGAGACTTTTGAAAATTTTTCGGTGAAACACACTGTAACCACTGCCAATGGTGATTCGATCAAAGCCGTAGGAAAAGGCACAATATCTCTGACTGCAATTGTTGGAAGAAAAACGGAAGAAGTAACTCTCACCGATGTTTGGTACGTGCCAGATATCAAGAAAAACTTGTTTTCAGTACTGTCAGCGCAAGATAAGAATCCAGAGAGTGAATTCACATCTACTACTGGACAATGTCAGTTAAAAATCAATGGACGAGTTTTCATCACAGGATATAGACAACGCTTTGGGGGGTTGTTCAAGCTTTGTGTGAAGAATGTAAACCCAATCAACGGCAAAGAAGTAAATATAAACACGTCGAATGAAAATACTTTACAGCTTTACCACGAAAGATTCGGACATCAAAATAAAAGGCATGTAAAAGACCTTTTATCTAGAGAATTTGATATTAACGTTCCTTTGAACAACGAGATATGTGAAGGATGCATCTTTGGTAAAGCACACAGGTTAAAATTCGGTACAAGAGAGAGAGCTAGTCAACCAGGCGAACTATGGCATGCTGACGTTTGTGGACCATTCGAGAAATCAGAATCAGGATTCAAGTATTTTGTCCTGTTTAAAGACGATTACAGCAAATATCGTTTTGTCTATTTCTTGAAAGAAAAATCGGAGGTACCTGAAAAGTTGAAGATTGCATTAAGAGAAGCAAGAACTATTGGTCATGTTGTAAAGGCATTCCTAAGCGACAACGGTGGTGAATTTCACAATCAGCAGGTCAAAAATATACTGGCAGAATTTGGAGTACTTCAAAGACTTACCATGCCATACACTCCGGAACAAAATGGCTGTGCGGAACGTGATAATCGGACAATCGTTGAAACAGCAAGGACCATGTTTCATTCATCAGTTGAAACTCTTCCTCAAAGTTTATGGGCTGAAATGGTTAATACCGCAGTATACAGTGGGTTGCCAAATTAATAGGGACACTATGAAAAACATCGAATTTTAGTTTTGAGGTATAGAATTTTCGGATTTATTTGATTCAGTATTTGTAAATTATGTCTTACTGACATAAATATGTAATTAGTAACATAAAAACACAATAAAAATAATGAAAATAAAATTTATTTTAGCTTTTAAGGACACAGGACCGCACAAGGTGGAAAAAATCAATATTTTGTGATTCCGCCTTTTGCTGCAATCACTGCTTGCACTCGTCGTGGCATACTTTCAATGCATTTTTTTGCGTTTTCCTTTAGTTGTGGAGAGTGATGCCACACTCGGATGAGGGTTTCGATGAGCTGTCTTTTTGTCGTGATGACTTCTTTGGCGATCTCTTTCTTGGTGAATTCCCACAGGTCCTCTATGGGGTTCATATCCGGGGAATTACCCGGCCATGGCAAAACCTCCACATTTTTTTCAGCCAGAAATGCAGTGACACTCCTGGCTTTGTGACATGGTGCAGAGTCGTGCATGAACACGTACTCCTGACCACCAGGGAACCATTCCTCGACTTGAGGCAGGAGCCGATTTTCCAGTACTTGCTTGTATTGGTCCTGCCTCATGGTCCCTTCCACGATGTGGAGGCGCCCCATTCCTTCGGAAGAGATCACCGACCACACCATAACACTCACAGGATGTTTCACTCTCTCCACGAGACATTCCGGCTTGAAATTTTCTCCTGGACGCCGTCGAACAAATGACGATTTATCGACCAAAATTTGGAACGTCGATTCGTCTGAGAAACACACCTGAAAAAAATAGTAAATTTAAAAAATAAATAAATTTAAGAGCTTTGTGACTTCAGATCAAATAGATTACCTTCTTCCAGTCCTCAACAGTCCAATTTTTGTGTGATTTAGCCCAATTTAGCCGCTTTTTTGAGGATGAAGAGCAAGGCGAAGAAGTTGTTATTGAGAAAGTTAGAGAAGTTGAAGAAGAAGACCAGGATTCTGAAGATGAAGAGCAAGGTAAAGAAGTTGTTATTGAAAATGTTAGAGAAGTTGAAGAAGAAGACCAGGATTCTGAAGGTGAAGAGCAAGGCGAAGAAGAAGTTATTGAGAATATTAGAGAAGGTATCGATACAGAAGAAAATGATGATGTAAGCAATGAAGAAGTAGAATCAAGAATTTTAAGGAACCGTACAATATCAACAGGTTATGGGCCCATAACCTGTTGATATTGTACGGTGATTCTAATCATATATAACTAATTTTATGATATTAAAATTATTGACAGACTTTTATATTTATTAATTGTCATTCATATCACATACTACCTAATCATCAATATAACCTTGATAAACTATAAAATGAACATTAAGGAGACTAGAAAAAACACTAGCTCCAACACTGCCAACATAAAATTTCAGTTATTTACGGAAACAATGCCATCTTTGACAAAAATCTTTACTATGCCTTTAATCATAACCCACGACAATTACAGATGTCGCTGTATAACGTGTACAGCTTTTTTCACCAGTAAGTTTCCACAACCTGTCACAGTCTACAGTTGATCGAATAATTCAATAATTTCGTAGTTGTGGATGTGTACAAAATTGTGAAAAATGCAATAATCTCGATCAACCACCAGAAGGCAAGTGAGTGAACAACGAATAAATAGAGAAATTGATAGTGAGCCTTATCCTAGTAGGGAAGTTGCTGAAGAAGTAAACACGAAGGTGTAAGGTTCAACCTACACAAGAGCTATTTCCCGACGACAATATTAAATGGATGGAGTTCTGTGAAGAAATGATGGAAAAACATTTTATTTACTGATGAATGGACGTTTTCTCTTCACAGAAAGCATAATCCATCTGTCGTTCGGTATTGTTCTCGGGAAAAAAAGCACTTGAGTATTTCCTTTGGTACGTAGTATCCACAAAAACTTAATGTGTGGACGGGAATATTAGGTGATTACATTATAGGCCTTGTTTTTAGGTTTTACAAACCTAAATAGTTCCGGCAAATCTGCAACTTCCCATTGTTTTTGGAGATATTTGGTATCAGCCAAATGGATGTTCTAGTCACAATTCTCTAAACCACATTTCCTAACCGCGTTATATCGACAATTTGTACCAGCAAAAGCAAGTGGCCTCCCAGATCAGCCGATCTGTCCTCGAATGAATTCCTTTTATGGGGTGTATGTGACTGAAAGGTAACTGTAATAACTCCAATTAACATTTCATACTTACTATCTTCATATTGTTTCGTATACACTCATTTGAAATATGTCCTCTGAAAAGATCATTGAGAAATATTCATGTGGTGTTCTAGACTTTGATTCGGAAAATTCTCATTGATCAGGACACAGTATTCAAATCGTCCCCGTTTCCATTTGAACGTAATAGGCTTGGCTTTTAACACACTTTTTTTTGAGAAGACTCTCAGCTGTGTCGATCGTGTAACATTACCAGGAGAGGCTGTTCTTGTTACGGATGAAGTAGAGAACGTTTCATTACTAGAAGATGCTAGAAAATTGGTATCTATCTGCTTGACAGTGTGATCAACTGTAATAATATTAGCATTAATATTTTGTGCAGCACTCCGATGATCAGCAGTAATAATTGTGTTAGTATTTTGTGAGGTATACATTACATTACATTACTTTCGTCATCATCTGACCAGGTATTTAGTTTTTCTATGGAAGAGGGCAATGATGGGACAGAAGATGAATCATCCTCGTCTGCTCTTCGAGAATGGAACGCAAAAATGTCATCGTTATCAGAAGATGAACTAGCCCCATCGTCTGACTTTTTGTTTAATTTTGGCACTAGCGCCATTATTCTCGCTCTAGAGCTATGCCAGGTTCCGTCCTGTAAAAATAAACAAAACGGATACATAGACACATATTAGTGAGAATACTGCTGCATTCTTCACAATATAATACGACATAAATTCATTTATATAAATTTGGCATTGTGTCTCGAGAGATACACTAAGACAAATATTTCAATCTATGATATACTTGTCAATGGATACTGTGAGATACACCGTGTCAGATTTCCCAACACTGTTCACAAAACATACCCCCTTAGAAGTGTAAGCTCAATAGAACTTAATGGTTCCAAGTTTTTGGTTTTGCGAACTACGGTGAGAGGCGCTGTAGATATTGACAAATGACCCTTGATGGTTGGTGAATGTTTCAGAAGGAAAGCAGCGCCATCTATTAAATGGTTCATATACTAATAACACGAGGGAATTTTAAATGTTTACAAATATTTTTATATATTAATAGATTTGGCTTGTGAAATCTCAAGTAGAGGAAGTTTTTAGATTCATCAGATTACTGATGCAAGGCATAAAATCTGATAAATTTAAAAACTTTCTCTACTTGAGCTTTCACAAGCCTAATTATAATTATAAAATAGCATTTACATTACATGATCGATTAGGTAAATGTACGTTGTAATTAATGTAATTAACGTACACGGACTGTGACAATCTGATGTTTGCACTAAAAAAATCTAAACTGCTTCATTATTTAATTTATTTCTCAAAAATATATTTATAAAAAATACTTCTTATTATTATATAATTCATACAATCTTTTGTAGGCTTCTTTTCTCCTTTTTGAGCCTTGGACTCTTGCCTGAAATATTTTATAGGCAGACAATTTAATTGGGTCAATTCTCTCATGATTTGTATTGTTTTTTAAAAATCTCGTGAATTTCTCATCTTTTCCTTTAGTTACCAGGTTTATTCTTTTACACCAAAAATAGATACAACACCTGACAATTATTTTAATGAGTTTATCACCAGAATCTTTATGTTCTGGACAATTTATACATTGAAACTCAATTGTTGTTTCAAAATCTTTTCTAGAAAGTAGAGATATTCAAACAGTGACACAGACGAGGAATCAGGTAAAATAATCTTGATATTGACTGAGCAACCAAGAAATAGAAATAGTTTCCAGGTCTTACCAGTTTTGATTTTTCATATTGTCTGGCATCTATGAAGTCTGTATCACTATCTGAATGTCTCTTCAGGCAATTGTCCCTACAATTCAAACACTGAACTGTGCGAATCATTTTTTTTCCCAATAAAGCCAGCAATATAAGTAGCCGTACATTTTGAAATTTTATTTCGTCTGTATAATATATATTTGAGGGTATTTCAGGTATTTCCACCTCTAAAGGACTTCCAGCTTCAATATCCCCTAAAAGGAAACCTTGAAGGTTTACTAAAGCACCAGTGCTCTCATCTTCTTCACAGTTAGCTCCAGGTGAGTGAGCCGATATAAAATTGTTTATCACCAATGACTTAAAGGAAGCAATAAAATGAGAAGCACTGGGCATGGTTTCACTTCCTGAATAATTTCGGATACACCCAAAAAAATTTCAAGTGCATCTTCCCTCAAAGAAATATATTTATTTTTATTTGCATTTAAAATATTTTGGTATAAATAAATAAAACCTCGAAGGGTAACTAAGAGATTTTTTAGTGTTGGTACAACTTTGAACTTTTCTGATTGAGGACAATAATATTGCATTGTCTTTATTATACAAATTGAGTTGTGCCAATACGTCAGGTGGACCGGTTTTGGTTACTGAAGATTTGGGTGCAACAACTGACCTTCAGTTTGTTAATTTTTTCCTTCATAACATGCTGATCTGTCAGTTTGTTGCATATTCTATTTTCATCATCACAATCTAGGAGGTAGAATTGTTCAATGTGTCCCCACTTGGCAACCAGTTTTTTATTATCAGCAAGCTCAGACCTTCTTCTGCCATCTCCTTCATCATAAACACCAGTAATTACATCATCTTTTGGGTTGTAGTGTACCAAACTAGCAATGGCCATTTCATCGAATACTTAAATTGCTGTTCAGTCAAGCAGCTTCATCTTTGACACTGGCCTTCTGAGACTCTCAAACATATTGCAGATGCCTGCGTTGAAAGGAACCCTGTTTAGCAAATTTGTTAACGTACGTTTTGATGGAAGTGCAAAGAGTTTGGACAACAGACGATATCCTTTGCCACTTGCTTTCAACAGGGTTAGAACCATAATTTTTTCATCCAGTGTGAATCGTCTAGCCTTCGGTTTTTGTGATTGGGTTCGCACTTGAGACAATATAAAATTATATGTCAAACTATTTACATGGTTCAACAAATTTTCAAATTTTTTGGAGCAAGACAAGTTTTCAGCAGCTTTCATTCTTGTTTTAAAACTATTGACTTTTTCTCTAAGCCTATTTATCCTTTAACAGCGGGCTGAAGTTAGCCACTAAATCATATACTATGTAGTGGTCTACACTCGAGTGAACCTTTAGCCAAAATATACGCTCACTATTTTCATTCATAGCTGTATTTTCATTGTTTAAAAAAAAAGTGTCCATTACTAGTGCGGTGTCCATTACTAACTCATTTACCGCACACTTTATTTTATTACATATTTGAGAGATATTTACAATACACAATAAATACGTTTATAAATAATGACTTCCACTATATGAAGATACAGCTGTTTCATTACAACTACCTAATAAAATTTAACAAAATAAACGGAGTCGATGAATTTTTCGCAGAAAGCGATACTGACAGTGGTGATAGCGATGATGCTGATGATGATGAGACAGACACGGATGACGATTAATTGTGTAATTTTGCGCGTATGACCTGTTTTCACATTTTCTTAAAATCCAATAAATACTGCCAAATATCGGGGTGGACTGTTTTCTGTGGCCCACACTGTATATCATCTTCTAGTGGAGCATTCTAATTCTATATGGTATTCTTGTTCATTGGGTTCCTGTATATTATTTTTAATGAATACATTGTGTAAAACAACACATGCTATAATTATTTTTGCTGCTTTTTCTGGTTTGTAATGAAGCACTCTATCTTTTAATAAGCAACGAAATCTATTTTGAATTACTCCATGACATCTTTCAATACCACTTCTTACTGACTTAAAAGTTACATTAAACCTTTCTTCTGGAAAATGTGGTTCAGCATTTCTAACAGGTGTTAATAACCAAGGCCGAATTGGATATCCTACAAATATACAAATATTTTTAGTTTTTAGAATACAAATATGTTTAAGTATCTAGACTTTATACCTAAATCTCCCAAAAGAAAAAAATTATTTTCAGGTTCACGTCTATAAACTTGTTCCATTATTTGACATATCTTGATTGTGACCATATATAAGCATCATAATGTACTATCTATAACTTGCATCCACATTAATAATTTTTAAGTTATGGTCACATATCTGAAATTAAATGTTTTTCTTTAGACATATTTGCCAAACATTTCATATTTAAAAGTCTACTTACTAACTGAACATTTAGAGAATGGTAATTCTTTCTATTTACAAATATATTTTCATTGTTTACTGGCATTGTTATTGCAACATGAGTACAATCAATAATACCTATACCCCCAGGAATATGTGTAGCATTGTAAAATCTATAAAAAAATTAATTTAAATAAAATCCTATATTTATATACATAAATCTACATTTTTATCAGGCCTATTCTGTATCTAAGTGAAAGTGAAGCAACTGACTGACAAGCAACTGTAGATAGTAACTTTTTAACCACTTTCAATAAAATTGCTATTCCGGAGACTACTAGTGGTAAAGATGTGAAATGGATTGCTCTGATCTCTTAAATTTTTATGGATAATTTTGACTCACTAGAAAAATATTAGATTTTATACTATGTTCACAATTTTTAGTATATTTTTATACATACTCATTGTGTATTTCATTAATTTCATGATCTAACAAAATATTCATAATCCCCGGATCCATATTCCTACCACACTTCTACCTTTTCTGATAGTTGCTAACTTTAACAACCACAAATATTGTAGTTGCTCAGGAACAACTATAAAGTTACTTTCGTAACCACTGGCTGCTTCTACAGAATACCATTTGAAGACAAGTGGCAACCTAACCACTGACCTTGCTCTAAACCACTTGCTCAGTAGCAACTTTGCAATACAGAATAGGCCTGTATACATATTTACATTACCTTGTTCTTTGTGCAGTAAGTACTTTCAAATTTTGAGGGAATTGTATCCACCTATTATTAATATTTGGATGGTTTAGAGCATTTTTTAATTCTTCTATACATCTATTAACTGTTGACTGATGCATGCCAGCAAAGAAATTTGATCCAATTGCATATTGATAACTACCTTGAGCATAGAAGAGCAAAGTAACCAAAAGCTGAAATAAAAAGCAATTTAAATCAAATACTTTTATTTACAATAAAATTTTGTTTATTACTATCATCTAAATAAAACACATTGAAGCCGCTTTTATTTTGTTACAGTTTATTAGTTAACAAAACAGCTATATCTATATGAATTATAATTTTAAGATATAATTAGTGAAATTCATTTATAAACTGTTATTTATTGTGTATTCTAAATATCTCTTAAATGTATAATAAAATAGGTGGTTGAATTAGTACATTTCATTCTTCTAATACATTTTCGAAGGTGTTTTTGTGGAGCCTAATGGTGGATTTATGCAGAAGTTTTAAGTCAGTCAGTTTTATGTAATAAGTCATAAGTCTTAAGATAAATCCATTACATTTATGCAGAAATGTCACATCATAAGAAGACTCCCATTCATTGTCCAGTTTCGCGAAATCGCATTAATTCAAAATTCAACTCGACTTTCAGGTGACCTTTTCTAGGTTATGTTTATATTTTGATTTTTTTAACAGCAGATAACAGGTATCGAAATAATTATACAAATATAATTATGAAATAAAGGATGATTAATTAAAAAAAAGAAAACCAAGAAAATATGCTGTACGTCCAATCAATCGTCAGAGGAAAGAGAAGGGCATGTTCAACAATGTTCTGCAGAAAATGCTTTTGCATGATCATGATAGCTTCTTCAAATACTACAGAATGACGCCAAAATTATTTTTTCACCTACTGAGAATAGTTCAGCCTTATCTTCAGAAAGATGAGACCAAAAGTCCAATACCAGCAGCCCAGCGTTTGATCATTACATTACAATGAGTATAATGAATTTTCAAGATATGTATTTTATTATGTTTTGAATTATACTTTAGCTAAGTACTTAGCCGAAGGATGTTCAATGCAGGAACTGGCATGGGGTCATAAGCTAGGACATTGTACTGTTTGGAAAATAATCCATGAGACAACTGAAGTATTATGGACTGTATTATCCCCAATATATCTAAAACCACCAACAATAAACGAATGAACAAATATATCAAATGGATTTTACAACAGATGGAACATGCCCAACTGTATAGGAGCTGTTGATAGCAAACATATTAATATACAGGCACCGTATCATGCTGGTTCACTGTATTTTAATTATAAAAAACATCACAGCATTGTTTTAATGGCAAGTTGTGATGCTTTTTATAGATTCACTGCCGTGGACATAGGTGCAGCTGGAAGTAACCATGATTCTACAGTTTTTAAAGAATTTGGTTTTGGACATGCTCTACTGAAAAACAATTGTGGTGTGCCTCCAAATAAGAGTTTGTCTAAAACAAATACTGTGTTTCCATTCTTCTATGTTGCTGTTGCTGCTTTTCCTTTAAGCAATCATATTATGAGGCCATATCCTGGAGAAAATCTTTCTGAAGAGAAACGTATTTTCAATTACAGGCTATCAAGAGCCAGGCGAACAATTGAGAATACTTTTGGTGTATTAATACAAAGGTGGAGGATTTTACGCAGACCCATTGTTGCTGATGTGAGTACAGCAGAAAAAATCATCCTAGCCACTGTTGCACTTCACAATTTTCTCCAAAGGACTGAGGAAGATATACCAGAAGCAGAACGGTGTTATGCTCCAACAGGGTATGTAGATTCCCAAACTTCAAATGGTATCATTGAACCTGGAGCTTGGAGAAATGAAAGGAAGCTTTTGAGAAGTGTTGGCAGATTAGCAGCTAACAGTTCACAAGCTGCTGTGAGAGCAAACAGAGACATCTTGTGTGATTATTTTTCCAGTAATGAAGGTTGTGTACCCTGGCAAACAGAAAGTATCATGATCATTACCTGATACATTATAAACATGTTGACTGTATAGATGTGTATTTTTTAAATATCAAAGTAAAATTCTTAATTGGTACCTTTTTATTCAACTGAATTATTTTCTTGATATCTAGAATCAATACTTATTAATATTAACAAAACAAGTACCTGCATAAAAAATGAAACTCTGTTTGAAATTTAAAAATTTATTCCAATATCACATAAGAAAGCAATTTTTTAAATAAATATTGGAAGTTTTGGTAAAACGAAGAGTTTTTCATTATTCTTAATAAGATGGACTTCCAAAAAGTAAGGGTTGGTACAATCAATTTAATAAAATCACACGATAGTTCTGCAAAAACAACATAAAAAAACAAAAAATAAAAATGTATGCTAAAAATCAGTCACAAAAAATTACAGCCAATATTCAAAAGTGTATATAATCAAGGCAGGTACTGAGGTAATGAGCATTAATGAAATCCTTAACTTTATTTGCTTCATAAAGGATTTTTAAAATCTCTTGCTTTGCAAAGAATTTTTTATCTGCATCTGAAATAGTGGACAGTTCACTACCCACCATTTTACCAAACAATATATCTGGGTCTTCTATAACATTCTCATCTGATCTCTGCTTCAGGACATTATCAAATTTTCCCTAAGTTTCAGTAATTTTATCCATCAAATTTGATTCTTGAATATTTTTCCACTTTTTATTGTTTTTCATTTCTTAAAATCTTCATGTTTGGCCGACTGGGTGTTGGCAGTGTAGTGCTGGCAGTTTGAACTTTCTTTTTGACAGGTGTGGCTTGAGTCTCTTCTTCAATCTCAACACTTTCATAATGATCTACTACCGGTTCAACATCTAGTGTATTCTCGGGTGTATCATCTACTGATTCCTGGCTATCTAGTTCAGAATTTTCTTCCTCAATGATGATTGAAGACATAAGTTTCCCATAAGGACTTTCATTTCTTGATGAACAGCTATCACTGCTAGATGGTAATATACATTTTATTACATTACCTTTGATCCTGAAATGTTTTCAATTATACTTAAACAAAAATGAGATAAAATTTAAATCAACTATTCTTACTTTCGTCTTCGTACATGGCCTGATAAGAAGTCCATCTCTTTCAACCACAACCAGGGTTTGGTTGAAGCACCTGAACCTGAAGGTACAACCTTAGTTTTTTTTATTCCCTGCCATAAATTTGCCTCAATGTCAACCATCGGTCTCTACATTCTGCGGCTATAAAATATTCAAGATATTGTATATAAAATATTAATTTTATACACACATTACTTCACCTGATGCATTCATAACTTCACTAATTGTTTTCCAAGCATTGTTTTTTTGTACATTTCGGAAGTCGGCATGCTTTATGTCGTAAAGTATTGAGAACTGCCTCCCAGTTCTATTAACTGGCCGTCATCTATTTCTATTTTGGTACCTATTTTATATTGAAATTCAAATAAATGAAAAAACTTCCCAAAATGGCACAAAACAAGATACGACTAAGGTACGAGGTTATGTTGTTTTGAATTTCTTTTGAAATGCTTCTCGTATTTTTCCTTTGTGCCGGGTACTTCTGGTGCGTTTTTATAAGATTCGCACAAATTTTTTTTTTTGGGGGAGAAAAATGAAATATTAAACTCAGTATTGAAAATGCGTGAGTACATCATAAGATTTGCAGCTGGTTGTTTTTTTTTCTGTCTGTTCTTTCACATAGTCTCTATGTAAGTCAGCTAAACTTTTACCATCATCTATGTACTCTCTTGAAGTGTTGGCTCGAAGGTAATGGCTTTCCATACGTGGTATCTAGTTGATATGGTTCCTCACTGATTCTTTTATACCAGGTTCTACTGTGAAATGATTTGAGTGTTTTCCCCTCTTCTCTGGCTCAATAAATCCATTCACCTTTTTTTGCAAAACTGTTCTTGTTTCACTTGTTCAGAGTCGCGCATCGGAATGCTTTACATACAAATCCCTATAAAGCGGTGCGCAACTGCCAGGGTTGCGACTGCCGGGTCGCGACCGCAGGGACGCGGCTGCTGCAATCCGAATGCTACCTTAAAGCAGCGGAGCAACCTCACTAGTCAGCGGTCGAGACGCAACTGCAACATAGATAATAAATATATATAATACTGATAGATCGGAATCTTACGTTAAAGCTCGTGAACACACAATACCGGTGGCGTGCCTTACGGCTGGAGGATCAATTAAAATTGGCGTGGCGGTTGTTTTAAACCTTTTATCACAGTTTATTTGTTTGAAGCATATGAATCAGATTTTATAGTGGGCCACTCATAACAATTCACCCTGTTAGTTGGCAGTAGTCAATTAATTTGAGCAGTGTGCTCTGAAACAGGTCGATTTTTATTAACTGTTGATTTAAAAAACAATAAATTACAATCAAAAATCAATTATTTTCAGAATTCCAATAAAATTTAATTAGTGCCAAATAACAGGGAGCAGGTTGTCTAGAGTGGTGCACTTGGTATCTGAAACACTTCATGAGAACGTCATTAGCACATTTGTGGGTTTTGCATAGTTCCAATGATGTTTAAGTTTATTTTTAATGTTTCAAATAAATAAATGAAAGTCATTAACCAAAATGTTAAACAAAACACTGTTTTAACACAATACCTAGTTTATTACTTATAAAATATAATACAAATTTATACAATTTATAACAAAATAAATAAAATATCTAAAGTATTTCCTCATAAATATACATTAGTCAAATTTTTTATTTTTTTTATTTTGCAGGACATTTTTTTATTAGTTTCGTATCTTTTAAAAGCATTTTTTTTTATTGGGTCTGTAGTTGCCCCAAGATTCTGCTTTCCCTTTAATATACAATTTACATTTTTGACCCACACCAATAAATGAAATTTGGAGACATATTCAAAAATCATATCTTGCAAATTATGCATGTCGCAGGAAAAAAGTTGGGTCATTACATGTATTTCTTAAAACTAATTTGAAAACAGCAGTTATATTATAAAGATGACAAATTTGTGGCAACACACTACTTAAAACATTTATACATTTCTGGAAAAAAAAAACAATTAAAATTTGTTGATGGAGCCAACAGAGCATTTGGGGAGTAGGCCCTTGCATTAACCACAAAATATTCCGGTCTAGACCTATCCTTACTAACCAATTCGGATCTACATATGGAACAAACTCCAATTTTTTTTAAAACTTTTTTGCCACAAATCCTGCCACATAAGTTAACTTGCCTTGCTTCAAGAGGCTACTATATTCTGGTTTAAATTCTGGAATGGAAACCTCTGGAAATTGAATTATTTCTTTACATGGTTGCCATTCAGAAGTTAAAATCTGTTTCAAGTCATCTAAACCTTCAAGTTCATCAGATTCACAATTGAAGGATTTTGTTTGGTTTGACATGAAGTTATTAATAATTAGTGATTTAAATGAATTTATGAAAGAGGATGCATTGGGATTTATGTTTCTCACTCCATGAGTTCTGACTTTTTCAAAAAAGTTTTCCAAAGGGTCCTGGTTCAGATGTCTGGTACATAAAAATTTTATATTATTGCTGGATAATTTTTCCCATAAATATGAAAAACCCTTCAATGTGTGAATCCAATTAGAAATGGTACAAGGAGTTCTAACTTTTTTATTTTCGCTATATAAAAAAGTTATTCCTCTAAACACGTTAACAGCCTCAGACCAGAACTGTTTATGTTCAGAGTTGTCTGTGACCGCACACCTTAATAACTTACCCTTTTTGACAGACAAAGATGCTCCATTGACACTGTCAAACACTAATATCCATAAAAAGGAGAAATTCTGCAGTACTTTCAGCTTCATTTAAAATGTCAGGCTGATTTGAATTTAATGCCATTCTTTTAAGAACAGCAGCAACATTGTTACTAAAAATTTGGGCAGCCACAGAAACTTTCATTTTTTTTGTGTTTTGTATATGATTTTTGGTTAAGTTTTTGCTTAACTTATAGTCATCTGCTTCAGCTTCTTCAATTTCAAAAAGTTCAACAATATGACTCCACTTTGCTATTTCATTGTTTGTCTTCCTCCAACAGAATTGTACATTGTACTTGAAAAAACTGTTCCTTACACATTTCAATAGGTGTGGGGGATCATAAAGAGGAACTATTTCTTCTCCAGCAATAAGCACTCCAAACAATTTGTTTTCCTCACTTCTGCGTACAAAAAATTCTCTTGTTTCATCATAAAGTCTGTTTATGGCTGAAACATTAGGTGATCCTTGGTCACAGATTATACTTTTAACTGCAAGTCCAACATCTAGACATTATGTAACCACTTCTTTTATTGTTTTTACTAAAACATCTGTTTTCATGTCCCCTTGATTAAAATAGTAGCAAATGGGCTGCTTCCATATGCCATAAAAACCACTACTTTATCGGCAAAAAGAGGTTGTCTGGTAAACTCTCCATTGTCTTGGAAGCCTTCAATCAAATCTTTGCCTACATGGAATTGTATTGTAGGATCTAAGGCCATTTCATCTAACACAATGCTGCAAAGCTTGCCATTGTTGTTCATCTTGGCTACCTTAGCTCTTAATGAATTCATTCATAATCTGGCTATTAATACCAGGGTGAAAAGGCACCTTACGAAGAAGGTTTGTTAATGTTTTTCTGGATGGCACAGCAAATATTTTACGGAATAGTCTATATCCCTTAGGGCTTTGCTTTAGAAAAGATAAAAACAATATTTTTACATCCAAACTGAAGCGTCTACCTTTGGGATGTTGGCGTTGGCATCTTAATTGGGAAATAACAAAATTAAATGTAGCCTTGTTAAGCTGCGCTTTTAAAAAACTAGATGAGTTCAGAAATTCTTCCATCTGACTTATTTTTGTCCTTAAATTTGACTGGCTTAAATTCAATTTCCTTGCAGTCCTTCTTAAGTTGGTAGCTATCTTATAATACTTCCTGGCCCTAGGTGTAAGACTTGAAGATGTTTTTGTCTGAGTGTAAGCCAACAAATTAACACGCCTGCTCAAACCTGAAAAAGAAAACAGGTTATAATAATGATACATCAATTGCACATCTAAATAAATAATACTATATATTTGAAATTCTAGGTTATTTATTTGTTTTATTGAAACATGACAGATAAGCTGGACACCAGCATATATAAATGCCATAAACATAATGGAATTATAAATATTGATGAGATAGATGTTTTGTTTGTCAAATTAAATGGTCATTATTATCTGCTTTTAATTAGTTATTAAATATCATAAATACCTGTCTAATTATAACTGATCAATAATTGTAAACCAAAATTTAGATGAATTATGGATTAAAAAAATAATAAAACTTATTTCTACTGATTGGAATTCACTTACTTGATATTTTTGCAGGGGTTAACATATGCTGATGAATATTGGGATTATTAGTTTTTAAGGGTGTTCTGGGCCTTTCCTCCTCTTTTGATGTGGATTGAACTTCCGAAAAGTCAAGATTTTTACCAGAAACGTTTTCATTTGGTTGCTCATCAACTTTATTTAAATTGTGTTCATGCCCTAAAAAAATATGTAATTACTTTTTGACAATTTCTACAAAATGATACCAGTATCATTCGTTTCAAAAACCAAATGAAGAACTTACATATTTCAATAAAATTATCCATTACCAGAGTTGGTACAGCATTGCTTTTTATTCTTGATCCATATCTGCTACCAACATAGTCAGCTTCTGGTCCAAAATGTATGCTACAGACTCTATATGAAGCACGAATTCTATCAAGAGGTAATATAATATCTATTTAGCTTATTCATTTCTATTAATATAGCATAAAATATTGTAACAAAATAGATTCTAATAATACTAAATATTCAGTTATTCCTAGAATACTAACACTTTTTAAGAATAACTTACTTGCTGGTTATTCGGGAAGCGATGCATCTGGAATCCTTTTTTAGCAGAGTTATTACAATTATTGACACAGCATACAAACACCATTTTATAATAAATGAGATAACTAATATAAAAACAATAGTTCAAAAACGTCGAAGTAAACAAATGCACACAATAAAGCGTCAAAAGCAAATGGTGACTGGTGACAATCTTGACTTGATGCTCTCTTATCATTTTATGACAGAACTAAAAACTATTTTTTAGTTCTGTGCATTTTACAGCTCTTTGCAGCTGGAGGATCAACTATTTTCGAAATAACTGTCATTCTCATTTAAGTTTCCGGGGTATGAACTGCAATGTGTTCTTGATTCAAAAGATGGAATTAACGGAAAAGCACAAAACGACATGAGTGACCTCTCGGGAGAATTATAAAAATTCAACTTGTGACGGTTTTCGTGATTGAAGTTTATACTATTTGGAATATAATGCACACATAAAACAAAATTTGAAGAATTTGGAGTTGTGTCACTTTTCTTGCGGGGGTGCGAAATGTAATTACAAAATTCGTAAGTAGGTTGTATTAAGAATACTTAAATTCACTCACCTTTATTAGAAAAGAATACTAAGAACAATAAATAACTGCACAGTTAAACTAAACTTCCACTATTTAATTGAATTTTAAAGCGAATTTTTCGATTAAATAGTGGAAGTTTAGTTCAATCGTTCAGTTATTTATTTTTCTTAGTAAGATGAACTTCCAAAAAGTAGAGGTTAACACAATCAATTTTTTTTAGAAAAGAATACTTTCTAGTAAAATTTCACTAAAAACGATGCATTACTTACTGGAGTAAACACCTTGTGGCGATTTTGTTCGATGGAAACTGGCACTTGCGCACTTGTGCAAGCGTATATAATTCCGGTGTGATGTCCTTTTTCTTCTCCCAAAAATCAAATATAGTTAAATTCTTTGGAAAGCGCAAGCGGCTTTGCTCAAACTGATAAGAATTCAAAATATTATCAATTTTTTTAGACATTATTACTGAAGTACTGGATGATGCTCCAGTGTCAGTGTCATACATCCTCTGATTGATTTAAGGTCCTCCAAAACTTCGAACACGACCAAAAAAATTTTGGCCTTTTAATGTATAGACAACTAGTCATCTAGGATGGCGGAAAAATTCAAAAATGGATCGATTTATTATACAATTTTTTTTTTTAATTTACAAAAGCAGCAAAATTAGTCTAATAGTCTACTAATTATCTTACTATTAGACTTAAAAATTGCTGTTGTAAATCTTTTAATAATATAAAAACCTAGGTCTTAACAATTTAATAAAAAACAGTCATGTACAGGAGTAAATACAAAGATTTTTTAACATAAAAGAATATTATCTCTTAGGTGCTTGCATAAAATAAAATTATTATACAACATGGAAAATTATTTTAAAACAATAGAAAAGTTTTAATTAAAAAAAAATTGAAATAGAAATTAAATACTTTACAATGGTTCACTTTTAATTTATTAATCTATATTCCAAAATTTTTACAGATTATTATACAATAAATCATAATGTAATAGTATATTACGTAACGTGTGTGGTAAATAGGAATTACGGAATTACGCACTCGCCGCTACGCGGCAACGTGCGCAACTATTTCATTCGTGCGTAAAATGCTTTACAGCACTAGTTACGTACTATACTTTACCTACGACCTAGTTGTACCTGCATTAATAATCTTTTTGTTAATAATAATTGAACCAGAGCAACAATAGATGTTTTTATTCATTTTATTGTATAATAATTAAATACTTAATATTAGTTATAATAATTATTAATGGTGGTAACATTACAGTTTTTAAAAACGAAAGGTACTTCGCTTCTTTTGCTTGTTGAAGCATAAGAAAGATTGATATTGTTTGAAGTGTTTGAGATACTTTCATTATTTTCATTATTACTCGCACCCGCTATAGCGCATGCTATTTTTGATGAATTATTACTTTGATTATTTATGGAATTATCCACATAGCCTTCAGCTACAGCAGATGACTGCCATCCGCCGTGTCTTTTTAAGTCTAATATATCCCCGCCCGCGTCAACAAGAATAGTTGCAGACGAACGCCGAAAACAGTGTCCTGTATATGATTCTGGGTCTGATAATCCCAAGTATAAAGCTATTTGTTTTGGAACGTTCCCTATTTTATTAATACCAGTCTGTTACCATTTTTTCAGCCTTTCTCCAATACTCAGCATGAGCTGATTTAGCCGTAATTATGCATTTTACCTCTTTTCCAGGGGGAGGGAACTTAGAACTTCCATTGAAGCTATCAAAAAGCTCATCTACCTTTTCGACAACCTGTTCGACAACTGACAGTTAAAACACTACCAATTTTGACCTCATTGGCTATATCAGTTGCCACATTCACAGGATTAATAATATTCGTACCCATAATTTCAGTAGAACCATACTTCAGAGGATTTTCTTGATTCGGTGTTCTTCAAAAAACTGATCAAAGTTGAAAGTAGATTTCCATTATCCTCTTCACAATTCCTTCCTGAACCCAAATTAATTAACCCATTTAAAATTTGTGTTTTTATACTGCCAACAAATTGAATCGTGGTGGGATTATCATTATTACCCAATCCAGATCTAATTGCCCCAAATAAATTTTCTAACGCATCCTGGTTTAGATTTCTGGGTTTAAGGTTGGTGAAATTTTTCTGTGTAGGGGAGACCGAGGGGAGTTGTGACAATTTTTACTTTAATTATTATATCTCAGTCAAGAAACATTCTAAATATATCAGTTGTATGAGTTAATGTAGCTCAATTTATACTCTTTTAGATGTAATAATAAAAATTGATAAAAGTATTAAGGTTTCTCAGAAAATAAAAAAAATAGTGACTGCTTCCCGTGTCACAACTCTCCTAATAACGAGGTAAGTTGTGACAGGCACCGAGGTAAGTTGTGACACCCGTGTTTTGAAATTATTTGGTAGTAAAAAAAAATACTACCTATTATCTTACCGATAAATAAATAACTCATTTCTTTCGAACAAAACACTATAATTATTATTTGGCATATTTGGACGCATTAAAATAACATAATAATTACTATAATTAGTCATAAAAATAAATTTAATCTGATGAACAATTGTGGCAGACGTATTGCAGCTCGCCCCCAGTGCAAGCTTCGTGAGCCCAGCCTTTGCAATCGAGGCACTGAACCCACATTTCTTTGGATTTGCTAATGGAAAAGGTCTCAAGGCAACACAAACAAAAACAATCATTTTCCGCATCTTCTTCGGCTTCATTCTCTTCATCATCAACTTTATTCTTTTTGTTAGTCTTCTCTGCTTCACAGAACAAGTAACATATTCTTGCTACAAATATTAACAATAGTAGGAGAGTTGTCACAGGCTGTCACAACTCGCCTAGGTGTAAAAAATCGTGAGTAGGTTAGAATAATAATTTTTAATTTTAAAATAAGATGTCAATAAAAAAAAATAATACTACACTAGAAACTTGAAAGACCAAAGAATGTGAGAAAAAATATCATAACAATGCAAACATAATACGTAACGATATATATGCAATGAACATTTTGATAAAAAACTTACTTTTAGCAATTTTTTGTGGACGAACGTTGTATACTCACAACCGCTTTCCGTGCACTGTTTTCGCCTACTGCGTCACATAGCGAGTCTCGAGAACAACACACGTACGCTGTTGCCAGCTCGCTGTGAGTTGTCAGTTCCGAGAAATCGAGTATGTCACAACTCCCCTCGGTCTCCCCTACTTAAGAATTCCCACAATTTCTTAATTCCTGATATGGATGTCATCCAAGCAATTTGACTTGGAGGCTTATTCTTTCTTAAAATGCCATTTTTGTGTATCTTAAAAACCTCCAGTCTCTTACCATTTTTTCAGTCTTTCTCCAATACTCAGCATGAGCTGATTTAGCCGTAATTATGCATTTTACCTCTTTTCCAGGGGGAGGGAACTTCCATTGAAGCTATCAAAAAGCTCATCTACCTGTTTAATAAAGGTAGCTGTTCCAGGAATTTTAAAGATTGTATAAAAAAAATTAGTAATTACCTCTTAAAAGTAAAGTATATAAATATGACGATACTGTTCTGCTTAATAATTGCAAAGCCATATTCACCTTCATTGCATACTTTATTTTTGGCTCCAAATGTTCTTTTTTAATTTTATGTAAGGCTCTAAAAACCAATGGAGCCTTTGAATCAATGTCATATGCCTTTTTAATATCGCTAAATCTAGCCTGTAACAATGCATTATTAAAGGTGGGGACTTCCACCTCAACGTTATGTTTTTTAAATAAAGAAGCTGTGCATTTCAATAAATATGGTGGATGATATAATGTAAAAATTTTTTGATCCCCCCACACTTATAAATGGATCTGTATTTGAAGCTCCCAAATGCTTCATGACCTTAATATTTGTTGTTCCACAATCATTTATTATACAAATCACTGAAAGTTTAGCGATTGTTTGGCAAGCTTTTATTACCTCTATTAATATTTCTGATAATTTAATACCAGAAACAGCATCATACTGCAAATGTGCTTTGATGTTCATTTCATCCATTAGTATAGCACATACACGATCATCCTCATCTTTAATTGAATTATTAATGTGATGAAGCATATGCTCGTTAATACCACTCTCGAATGGAATTTGTCTTAATAAGTTTAACAGTGTCTTTTTTAATGGCATAGTTACAATTCTTCTAAATAGGTTGTAACATTTTGGACCTCTTTTTAATAAAGCCAAGGCAGTTATTTTCTCATCCAGTGTCCACCTTCTACCTTTTAATGATTTTTTTGAGCAACGAATTTGAGATATTAAAAAGTTTGCAGTTGAGGACGATAAGTCTTTAAACAAATCTCTTACCACATTAGAATCGTTTAATTTGGAAAGATCTTTAATGCTGTGGGCCCTAGTTTTGGCAATTTTCTTTAAACGCCTGATGGATGACTCCTTGTTTTCCACCATTTTCATTAAGCGTCGCTTCCGTTGCTTTGACATGGTCGCAAAAGAAGATGCCTGTAATCTTACAGTTTTGGCGGCATATTCAAACTTACTATAATTTTACTTTTATTGTGAAATGGCATTTATAGTCAATTTTTTTATATTTCATTTGAAATAACTCAACATCTGAATGATATTATAATAATAACAAGCAAATGGTTGAGTTACTTCAAATGAAATATAAAAAAATTGACCACCCTCCAAGGGTAGAAATAAGACAATTATTATTAAGTGTATATATTTTATTTAATATAAATAATACACAATACATAAAACGTTTTTTTACATATTTTAATGACAAACGGGAAAAACAATAAATGTTACGAGTTCAGCAACAAACAATCCAATAAACTAAGTAAATAATTTTGAAACATCTCAGCAAGCGATGTTAAGTTAAAACTATTTTTTAAGGTAAGGTCTTAAAATTATTAACAGAGATCAGGGAAGGACACGCAGTACAACAAATTATAAAATTTTGACCCTCTCATGTTTTACTGCATTTAAGGTATTAATTATGGGCCATTTGAAATACATGTCAATACCTCATGTCAATACCTTTCAAAACGCGGTTCACTACTTTAATATAATAAAAAAAAAAACAATATTTATAATTATATTAAGTAAGTGATCCTGCCTCTCTTCCTTGTGTTCGTCACAGAAAAGAAAAGTATAATTTTTCTTTTTTACTTCATTAAATATAATGTTTTGAACGTTATATTGATGTATTATACTGGAAATAATTTCCAGTATACTGCAAGTTGTTTGTTTTAAAAACAAAAGTGAATACCTCCTCAGGATGAACTAGTTGGTGTCCTTCATATTGTTTTGCCAGCAAATGTGCTGGTAGTTCTTCTGAGGAACATAACAGCTCCTCACAAGAATTGCATGGAAATCTACTTAAAAATGTCTTTATGACTGCCCCAGCAACTTAGTCCGTAGCAAAATCCAAGCAAAACGCCTCTGGGACATTGCTTAGTGAAATTTCTCCCACAACCTCTGTATACTCAATCTGGTCTGGTCGACAAATGATTTTAAATTATCTAATGGCCCCGTGGATACGTCCTCCTCGCAATTCGCACCAACGCTGTGCGATGATGAGAAATTACTGATCAGGAGGGATTTAAATGAATTTATAAAAGACGAACAACTGGAATTTCCAGCTGCATTAGCTCGTATTTGAGAGAACCAATTTTCCAAGGGGTCTTGATTAAACCGCCTTGGAAAAAAGTAATCCATAATAATAAGTAGTTCTTCTCTCAAATAACAAAAACCATGCAAGGTGGAAATCCAGTTCTTTAAGGATGAAGTATGGGCTTGGACTGGACGTTCGGAGACAAAGGACATGGAAGTTAAGGTGGAGATTGTGGTTAGCCAAAAGTATCTCTCATCACAGCACCTAGCAAGGGCTTACCAGGTGGAGGATACCGCACTTGGCCATTGACACTATCAAACAATTTGTCAAATAAGAGCAGATCCACAGTATCCTGAGCTTGTGGAGTTATATAATTTTGCAACGACGGCTGCACCCCGGTTTCAATAACATTGGAAACCCTAGCATACATAGCACAAGCCAATGTATTGCTAAAAACCTGGGAAGCGAGACACTCCTTCATTTTTCGAGTTTTATTAGGCACCACATGCTCGTCGGTCAACTTGGGGCATTGCTTATAGGGGCCTTACATGCGATCGATATCATATAATCGAGATATATGCGACCAACATGCCACTTTCCTGCTGCCTTTCATTTCGTATTGAAGATCCTTACTTAAAAGACCGTTCCTGATCCCCTTTAATTAATGGGGTGGGTCGTAAAGGTGAACAATCTCATGAGCAGGATCTCCAACAGTGTAAATTAGGGCCCCAGTGGTACTCGGTTCTACTAATTGATTCACTGCAGCTTGATTAGTAGCACCTTGATCATATACAGTAGCGATCACAATGTTGCCGATCGCCTGCAATTCTCCAATAATTGTTTTAATGCAATGCACCAAGTCGACTGTCGGTGTGGTACCTTCACAAAAACCAAAAAATATGGGTTGCTTCCAAGGTTTTCTAATACCTTTTGCCAAGAATAGTAGGGCGTGGTCAGCCAACTACAACCTTCGCTTCCCAACACCTAAGTCCACAAACCCATCTACAGAATGTGTTTTCGGGTTGTATTTCAAATGGAGGATGGAGGAAAATTTTATCAAACATTAAAACACAATACCTATCCTCCTCCCCCATCTTACTGACCTGGATCCTTAAATGTGTAAAAATATTTTTATTAACTCCTGGTAAAAAAGAAACATTTTTAAGTATTTTGTTTAAAGACTTCAGGGACGGTAAGCTAAAAAAATGGGATAGGAAGCGACATGATCGTGCGCTTTTCTTATACAATGACAGTGCAAACAATGTTTCTTCTTGACAGAACCTACGCCCCTTGGGCTTCAAACGTAAATTTTTTAAATTTGATTTAAAAAAGTTGAGAGCCACCTTTGAGTAGTTACCCAAGAGGTCCAGTAACCCTTCCTTTGCAGTCACTAATTTTGTGAAGTGTTTGATGTCTTTTTGAGCCACTTTTTTTGTTTGAAGTTGTCTAATGAGGGTCACGGTCTTGTGAAAATCTTTTTTTGTATCTGCTCCAGCTTCTGCAAATAAGGAAAGTAATATTATTAAGCTGGCAAATGAACCTATTTCAAAAATATTTATGAAGATTATCATTTTTTCATATCAATCAAAAAAGCTTTATCTATCAATAACCATTTCTATGGGAAGATTTAAAAAAACATTAAACACATCCATTTCTACAGTTTGCTAACACAGCTAACTAAAGTAGACACACTATTTAAAAAACTTTATATAAGTAATTTTTTTCATATTGTATACAATATACTGAAAATGACGGGGGCATATTTTCCAAGGTTTTCCTTTAGATACATCCAGAGAGTGGTTTCCACTTTTTTCCAGCCAAACTAAACGTTGTTCTTCCTGACTGGGAAGTTTAAAGCTGTATAAAAGGATAACTAATTTATTATTTTGTCACTATTTAGTGAATGGAACATGTTTTATTTTATCAAAATAAAGCTTACCGGGTGCACCTCACATGACAATTCCTCAATATGCATTGTCTTGAAATAATTGTCTCAGACATATTGTCTATAAAGTCCACACTAAACAAAAACTAAAACTAAACACCCTCGGTCGATCTGAATAAATAGTAAAATAAAAGATAAATTTTAAAAAATCAACAAGCTACAAACAAAACTAACCGTTCGCATAGATTAGTCATAAGTTCAAATTGTTAGGTTGAGTTAAGAGTGAAAGTATCGACGTTACAGTTTTCAGTAGAGACATAAAGCAATTCTAAAAATTTATTACGTATCCTTATCCGTATACGTAACGTAAAGGAGATACGTAACTAAGCAAAAAGAAGCATAAAGCAAATACGTTTGTAACGTAACGTAACCATTCATGTGTTTTAATTTTTTACTTTAAAAATATAGCCCCGATATCTACCTTAACAAAATAATGTCGTCATTGCCACTATAAAATAATCTTTTCCTTTTTAAATCCATTATCGCATATCACAGAAATGTTTTTTTTGATTGATGAACAGAAAATAAGGTTTTATCGCTAAGATTGAAAAAACACAATAGAGAGTTTTCGCAGCTACAACGACAATTTTAACGTTCACGTCTTTAATATTTTACGTACGTCTATTGCTTTGCGTACGTCAAATATTTAGCGTGTCACGACAAAGACGACGAAATTACGGATGTAAATGACGTCCGTTAAATGACTATTGGACCATAAAATTAAGGCCAAATTGAAGGAAAAGAAGCAAGCTGAATAATTTCTTCCATCGTCTATAATATTGCACTAAGTAAAGTATGGGTGTAGGTTATGTTTTGTTGTTGTTTACCTTTTTTTAACGTCCACGACAAGTTATGGCTGCGAAATCTCTGCTGACATTTGTTACGACAACGTAAAATGTTGCGTACGTCAAATTTAACGGTTGCTTTACGTATGGAATGCGAAAACTCTCTAATAATGTGATACGTGTGACGGATTGATACGTTTCACGTAACGTAACGAAACCCACGTATCGCTTCTGCACATGCACATTGCGATACGTATACGGATACGTAGTGATTTTTAGAACTGCTTTAAGTCCCTATTATATCGTCATTAAATCCACAATTTTAGTAGTGTGTCGGCTCTCTAGGTGGCACTGCTCTCGCCTTCTCAGAGTGCCCATACCCTGGTACCAACCATAAAATTTGTACAAACACGATCACCAACATTCTTATAAAAAACGAAATTCGTGCCATCTCGTTTTTGGAATAGGAATTTTTCACTATGACAGTTGTCGGTTTAGATCTTGGTAACCCACGTGAAATCTCTATAGTATTGGTGCTTTATGGTTATAGCTATTCGAGCAAAAATCAAGAGTCTGTTACTAGAAGGCGCTTAAGACAAATGAATGCAACTAATTACTCAATTTTTTTTAAAAATGTCGGTTACGTCGTTTTGCCTTGAACGCGTCGACATGTTATTAAATTTTTGAATCATTTTGTTTTGCTGGATTAAATGATTTGCAGCATATATTTTGAGCAAAGAAAAAAACTGTTATTTGTATAATAGAGTTTACAGACATGCGATTTCGCATTTTGTTTTTTACAATGTTCATTATACTAAAAATTTGCTCAACGGTAGCATTGCTGTTTGGAAGAGATAACAATAAAAACAAAATCAGCCAATTCGGTAAAAACATGTCTTCCCACAGCATCTTTGTGTTTTTTAACAGTTTCCCAAAATGAATAAGAACTTTCTAAAACATCAGGACCATAATATGTCCTTTCCACTGAACATTTTTTAGATTATTATATTGGTTTTCAATTTTAAAAATGTCCTTTTCAGGAGCAAATAAAATTTAAAAATTGAAGATTTTCAAAATCTTTACAGCTTGTTGGAGGTAAAATAATATGTGGAGAAAAATATTCCAATTTTTTAAAATAGTCAAGATTATCAAGTAATCTTTTGCAACATTCTTCCAAAAGTGATTTTATGTAATTACACATTCTGGCATCAAATCTATATCAACGGTTGCATTAAAATAAACTTTTAGCTCTTCATAATGTTCAATTATAATATTTATTACATGAAATCTGCATAACCATCTTGTAGCAGATAACTGAACAAAATTATGAAATACCTTGTTTTCATTTTGATTAAAAGTATCAAATAAATGCTTATATTCAGCCCTTCTTAGCTACAATGGAACCAATTGAAAATTTCCCTACACATAAGGTCCAAATTTCGAGGTAAAACTTCTGAGGCTTTACTAGCAGCATTATTTAAAGAATGATCGGCTTTGGCAATGCTGTCTGCAACATTGGTTGGTAATATCGTTGTTGCTATCGTAGGTGTTGCTGGCTCAGGAATGTCTTTACCATCAAAATGTAAAAACTGTGTCATATTGGACAAAAAATCTTAATCATCCTCTTCACAATTGCCCACAATTTTTTGTCTAGTTAATCCATTCAAGATTTGAGTCTTTAAACTAGCTGCAAATTGTACAGCAGTTGGATTATTACCACTGCGACATCCACCGCGAACGGCACCAAATAAATTTTATAAAGCATCTTGGTTCAGTGCACGTGATCTTAGTGATTTACACCTTTTGAATCAAGTGCTAACCAAATTTTTTGGATAGCATTCAAGGAGGTGAGCCGACCAACTTAAGAAGGTGGTTTTCCTTGTCGCACCATATCAAAGGCTTCCCTCCAATATATATAATAAGTTTATTTCTCTGTAATACAACATCTGAGATCTTTTCCCTTAGGAGCTGAAGCTTTACTGCCATTAAAGCTATCAAAAAGCGTGTCAGCTTGCTTCACAAATGTGGCAGATCCCAGCGAGCGTTGTTCCAATTCACCTAAAAAATAATCATTATTATTATTGACCAATTTAAAAACTAAACCAATTTTTTTTACCTCGACTTAATAATGTGTAGATATATGCTACTACCGTATGGCTCATTGTATGACCAGCAATGCTGACTTTCATCCCAAACTGCAACTTAGGCATCAAGTGCGATGATTTTATTTTATGCAGAGCTCTAAATATTAACGGTGGCTGCTGATCAATTTGAAAAGCTTTGATAATGTCCGCAAAGCGTGCCTCCATTGTCTGTGATGCTCCACCAATAGTAACAGGCACCAAGATGTTGTGCTATAAATGATACAAAAATATTTATCGATTTATATAAGCATTATAAAGAACAGGTTGGTTCAATGAAGGTGAGAAACTTTAAGGCATTATGGAAACTTATAGCAAAAGAAATGTCAGAGACCCTAAAAAAATGTGGAGAATAGGTGTAAAGTTCTTGAAAGGAATTATAAACGATATGTTGATAACAAAAATGCAACTGGTCATGGCAGACAATTTTTTGAATTTGCAGCTGAGATGGAAGAGGCTTTTGGCAACAGAAAAAATATCAGACCAGAAATTTTGCTGGGATCTGAGACAATACATATCCCCAGTAATATCGTGGCTGCTGAAGAACATGAAAATATTGAAAAGTCATCAGAAACTCCTTTGTCAAGGAAAAGAGAAGCTGCAAGAAAAAAAAATAAGAGTCCATAAGACTGTTTTACAACAGATTCGAGAAGATAAACTTATCTACCAAGGAAAAAGACTGAGTTTTTTTTTTTCAGAAAGCTCATGAAGAAATTATGACTGTGTTGTTTTTCAAAGAATGTCAATTGTTTCTGTGATATTCCAAGATAATAAAAAAAATTAATTACAAATAAAATATTTTGTTTTTATTCTTTTATTTACTGATAATGTTTATACAATAAAATACTTATTTTTCTTAATGATATTAAAATTAATTGTTCATGGCAAAGTATTTACAATAGAATCTCTAATTATTTGTGTACTTCTGTTACCATCCACTTCCTCATCTCTGCCAGGGTTTAAATCTACATCTACTGGTTGTATTATGAATTCATCTTCTATAGCTAAGTTATGAAGTACACAAGCTGCACATACCATATGAACTATGGTCTCCATTTTATGCAATGTGACAGTTGTCTAAATTTTTGTTTCTACAGTGTTCGATGACATAACGATTTCTTGCCAATTACACATTAATTACTTTGTCTCTCAGTTAATTGTCCTCTGTCTTTAAAGGGATTAATAAATTGGCTTGAAGTGGGTATCCACTATCTCCCAGTAGCAAAAATTGTCCACATTTTTGTGGGAGCGTTTGGTAAAGTGGTGAGTTATGAAATACCCTGCTGCCATGAACAGAACCAGGATAACCAATGAACAGAACCAGGATAACCAATGAACACATCTCTAATTTTGAGATTGTTGTCACACACAACTTGCATCTGGAAATAAGTTGTATTAATAATCGATTGATATAACTATTTATATAATTACTTGATTGGAATAATACCCCTTCCTATTGATGTAAGAATCAGGATCATTTTGTGGCTTATCAATTTTTATATGGGAGCCATATAGCCCCAATGATATTGGGAAAACCTTTGGCCTGAAAGTGCCCTGCTATTTGCAACTTTTCCTCGTCATCTGGCCATACTATTATTTGAGGGCTGAGATTCCTTAAAAAAGTTGACACTCTTACAATTATCCTTTCAAGGGATAATTTTGTGATATCAAATCTATCTGATATATCAACAATACTTGCAGTTTGATGCTCAATGTACCACAGAAATATTAAAACCTGGAAATTGGTATTTTACAATAAACAATAGTGAAAATAGTTTAAGTGGTCCGGATTGGCCACTATTATCTTTGTAATAATAACACTGTTTTCGGATATGTGTGCTATTTCGGTTGCCACATTTCTTGAAACTCGAAAATTTTTGAAAAATTCTTCTTCAGAGTAATGTGGAACTGTTTGTTCTAAATAATCAAATATAGGTATTAATAATAAAAAACTCTTAATAAGATGGACTTCCAAAAAGTAAGAGTTAGTACAATAAATTTAAATATAGGTATGTTATTATAATTAAAATACACCTAGATTAAATAAAAAATGTTAAACAAACCTAGGTAATCTTCGTTTCTTATTCCCACATCTCCGATATTGTATAAATCCTCATCATCTGATTAAGGCTCTTTATATATATAATTTAATAGTTCAAAATACATTCCAACTGTTTGATAGAAGATTACCAGTAACTTTATTAACTTCTCTCACGCATGTGCATTAAACAGTTTAATTACTGGTTACGTACGATAATAGAATTGTTAGATGGAACGAATATAATGTTGGTAGAGCTGATTTCTTTAATATACCATTAGGGTCGTTGTATATATCTTCAAAATGAATATCGCATATTTTATATGCATTCAATGTGGCACAATCAGGAGATAACTTATTATTGTTAATTTTCTGCAACCAAATGGTCCTAACATTGGTATTTGTAGGAATGGAATGCCTGGAAAAAAATTTAATACTAATACTTTTTGTATTTTATTGTCTAGGTTTATCTCATTTTCAATAGAATTCATTTTTCGTATATATTATGATCTACAAATTATAAAAACCAAAGTAAAAACACAATAATTTGAATATTTTTTAAATATATATATATATGAATTTAAAAAATAGAATAATGTACAGCTTAAAGAACTGAATTCTGTTGTTTCATTCAAAAATTTTATTAACAGTCGAATAAATCAGGATAACCAAGTTTTTTTAACTTGACATTTTCTTGCAGTAGAACTCATTATAAACTTAAAAACTTTAATTTTAAGGAAGTAAAGATAACACATCACTAACCAAAGCTCAAGTTAAAATGATTTTTAGTTTCTGCAACATAATTTAGATGGCGCTGATAAAATAGAAATGGTGATTGAATTTTGCCAATCTGTGTCCATGCCCTGGTCAACAGTCACACACATCACACATAGCTAACAAATTTGGGAAAGGGAAGGAGCGGTCCATTAAGAGCCAAGTTTCTTATAGTAGTTCTGAATCCTGCTGCCCAGCTAAGTACTTGATATTTGTTGAAGCGCATTAAAAGAAATGTTTTGTTGGTGGATTATTTAGAAGAGACATTGAAATCCAAATGTTCCATTTTATAATGCATGTACCTGTACCAAATTTTTGTTTACAAACTACCAAATATACCATTAAAAAAAGTATTTTTTACAACTTCTTAGTTAATAAAATAAAAAAAAGAAATGCTTGAATCATAAAAAAGTGGAAATAATTATTTAATTGGTGAATAAATAATCAAAACTGTTTACAAATAGACTGGTTTAATTAAAAGAAAAGCAAATGATATTTTAAACCTTATTTTTGATGATTCTGATAAAACATTGGAGATGTTATACAACTATTCGTTTACTATTAATAAGAACTTATCAAAATCAGTCTGTTAAACCAAAAACTTTAGAACAAGAGGTTCTTATAATAATTATAGACAACATGGTGTCACTTGTTTATAAAAAATGAATAAAAAGTACAATTTTAGAAGTTTTGTCCAATTAACTTGCTTATGTGTCTCTGTTTTTCATTGTTAGTTGTCCATGGAGACTTATGAAAAATATTTACATTTATTTGAATATACTGAATATATAGTAGGACAACAGTTCTATGGGTCCAATATAATAATTTTATCAGAAAATCTTTGAGAATACCAAAAATAAACCATTCCAAGTATTATTTTTTGACAATATTTACATTAAGTACTCAAAAAAATATATCGAAGAATTATTTGGGTGACAAGGTGTGGGATAAAGTAATGAATCTTTCATATCTTATATATATTTTTTACCATTAACAACTTTTATTCTTCCTTGTTGTATAAAGTAATATTAATTTTCAAAAAAATTATGGAAAAATAATGTTACTTTGTCTCTTCTACATATTTAAGAAACTAGTCAATTTTATTTAAATCATGTGATTTATTATCTGTGATACCGAAAAAACGTACCATTTGTATATAATACGGTTTTTATTGATATTTATAAGTGTTATTTAAGTTTTTATTGTTAATAAAAGCTTACCCTTAGTACATATTATTTTTTATTGTAAGGAAATTAATTTTATCCTAGTCGAAATATATTTATTGTTTTTTAATATTCTTAGCTTCAAGATTTCTGTCTTCATCAAATTTCGTGGTCGTTGCAAGAATTTTATATTATTTTTCACACTTTAAACCTAACCTAACTTTTTAACACTGTCCACATAGACCTATGACAATACACTAATTATTTGATAAAGCTTATTTTACATTAATTGAAAAGTTATTATTTAAATAATGCCGGTTAAATATTAATGAGAACTTAAGCAGTCGGGTATAAGATAAACAATTTTACACAATTCGTATACCTCCAATGATTTGTATTTGTCTTCTTTTTTTAATGAACAGTTGATTTTAACATATTACCCAATAAAGGAAAAAGAAGAAGAAGTAACAGTAAGTTAATATTACAGTTTTTAAGTAACGTTCCTAACTCTACGTACATTAGGTACTTACAATAAAATAAATCCATATTTTTTTACATCCTAATTAAAGAAATTTTTCATAGTAGGCAATTTGTTAGTTTTAAAATATAAAATAACTGCAAAATTTGATTAAGCAATGAAAATTTAAAACATCAATAATTCACGCTTGTAATAAAAATAACAGTGAAGTAAATTTTGGGAATTTGGTACCTCTATTATTTCATGAAAAAAATTCTTGTAGACAATAATTCATTTAGGTATACAAATTGGTGTTTGTTTAATTAAATCGGAGGATTAAAAACGAATTTTTCAATAATTGTTTGTTACAGGTTGTATTTGATAAGTTGATTTTATATTAAAAAATTACTCGTCTCCATGATACAACTAAACATAAGGTATGATATCTAGCGGTTCAAACCTAGTCCGGTCTGCGCATATGACGTCACCTTGTGATATTCTATAGCGCGTTTCAACGTTAATATACTGGAATTAAGGAATTTGATATTTATTTGGTCAATTTATTGTTTAAAACTTTATTTATCCAAACAAAATTCAAATTATACATGTGTGGCTTAAAACTGAGAATAAATAAATTGAGAATTATTAAATTAATTATATTTTTATTCGGGATTTAATTAAAGGGAACGATGGTAGACATAGGCTGTGTTCGGGGAGCACGCTTTCGAGCTATGTAGCGCCAAGCGCCATATAACGCAAACTAAGAATAGTACTAGATAGCGCCAACTGGCGCAATTAGCGTGCTCCCCGAACACACCCATAGACTAGGTTTAATCATTAAGTAATTAGGCAAGACGCTCGTAATCTTTAGAAGTGAAATGATTTGAGCAAATACGGTATTTTTAACTTTGAAATTGTCAACGTGCTTACATAAATGTTTCAAACTATTTTGCACTTTCTCGTCTTTTGGAAAGCTAAAGAACTTTATATCATTCGAAAAATGTTTAGTTTTATTGTCAATGTCACACCCGTATACAGCACACCGCATTTTAAGTAATTTATTTTATATTTTCCCGGAGAAATTTAAAATTATAACCTGTAAACAATGGCGTCTGGTCACAAGGTGACGTCACTAACCACGCCCCAAACATGCGCGATATCTTATCTTGTATATATATTTGTATGTATCACGACTCGTCTCTTACGACACTCACGCATGCGCAGATCGTATTTATAAAAAATTTAGTGTTTTATTGATATTGATTTGAACAAGAAGTTGGTTTCTTAATGTTTTCACTGTTGGTCAACTCTACAATTGACAGTTAACATTTGTAGTAAATGGCGTCGCGTGTACTATAGATGATTTTTTAGATTTAAACTAATAAAAAATGTTCTCTAAACGCGAATATAAGCGAAAGAAAATCGAAGAACAGGAAGCTGCTGCCCATGTGTTTCAAGATTTCATCGAAACGTTTCAAAGTCCTTCGGTTAGTGTCGTGAACAAGACGTTCGTGAAATCGGCTACTTTGAATCCGGATAGTGAAGAACCTGACGAAAGTATCGGAAAAATTTACAAGCCGAAACCGGTGGTTACTTATACCCAACAAAGTGAATCGAATAAAGCCATCGAATATGCAAAGATTCTAAAAGATCAAGATAAAACGAAGAAGCGCGAAAAACCCAAATCGAATTTGGATCTGTTGAAAGAAGAGTTAAAACTGAGACATACCGAACGCGAAGAAAGGGACAAACTGAAAGATGACGTTAATTTAGGACCAGTAAAAACAGAAGGTGACGAACAAGGTACAACCAATTTATTTATAGCGAATTTAAAAACCACAGTTACCGAAAATAATTTGATGTTAGAATTCGGTGCTTACGGACCATTAGCCAGCGTTAAAATCTTGTGGCCGCGCGGTGACGAGTGCAACAACCGAAACACGAACTGCGGATTCGTGGCTTTTATGAGTCGAAAAGATGCCGAAAGAGCCTTGAAAGAGAACCAACATCGCGAAGACATGAGAGTCTGTTGGGGAAGGTCAGTAGAACTTCCATCTTTTCCCGTTTACATACCGAACTCCTTATTAAAATTATATTTACCTCCACCCATATCCGGTTTACCATTCAACGCTCAACCTACGACGAAGGATAAAACCGTAAGTAAAGATACAATCGCGTACAGTTACGTCAAAGTGACCATACCGTTTAATAAAAAAATCCTGATGTTGATCCATAGAATGATCGAATTCGTGGTAACCGAAGGTCCGATGTTCGAAGCGTTCATCATGAACCGCGAAATCAATAATCCGGATTATAACTTTTTGTTCGATTTTCAATCGCCTGCGCACGTTTACTACCGCTGGAAATTGTTTTCTATCTTACACGGCGATTCTAAAAATGTTTGGTCGACTAAGAAATTTCGCATGTTCAAGAACGGTTCGATTTGGTGTCCGCCTATGATTCCTTGCTACACAGCCGGCATGCCTGACGAATTAATCGTCTCTAAAGTCACCGATAAGAAGAATAAATTAACGGAAAGTCAATGCGAGCGTTTAATCGCTCTCTTGCGCAATTTAACGATGCAAAAGAGCAGCGTAAAGGAAGCTATGGTTTTCTGTATGCACCGTTTAGAATCTATCAACGATTCCATCGAAATCATCTTGGATTCTTTATCGAATCCAGAAACCGTACCTACTAAAAAAATTGCTAGACTGTATCTACTATCCGACGTTTTATCGAACTGCCAAACGAAAAGAATTAAACTAGAAATCGAAACTACGTTATTGCAAGTAGCCCAATCGCTTCAAACTAAAGCGGAAACTTTAAATCATTCCGATAGGGAGAAATTCGTATCGCGGATAATGCGAGTGATTCGGTATTGGGATATTTACAAGATGTTTCCCGAGGAGTTTATCGATAAATTGAGCTGCACATTTGCGAACGATAAACCCAAGGACGATGACGATCATTCGGAGATGATGGACGAACCGTTGGACGGGGCTAATTTGCTGAAGAGATCTGGTAACAACGAATCTTCGGATCCGAACGTTGTTACCGCTAAAAGTTTATCGGCGAAGAAACAGGACGTCGATATCCGGAAATATTTCGTGCCGTCGAAATGGGATACCATCGATCCCGACGAGGTGGAAGCTCAAGCGATGTCCACCGAAAAGATGTATCTGATGGAATTGGATAAAGGCAGCGATGTAGAAATGAGGAAATCGAAAAGTAAGAAGAAGAAAAAGAAGTCTAAGCATTAAGTGAATTGTGATTATTTGTTTTGGGATTAAGCAAGTTGATTTTTACGTTATTAGTTGCTTATTGAAAGCGATTAATTTTTTTGTTCAAGGAATAAGTTTGTTTAACTGATTGCCCTTAAGCAAAAATACACTTTGTATGTTATTTAAAGGGTGAGTTACGAGCCTCCAAATAGTTATATTTCATTGACATTGTTCACAAAATTGAAAATTAAGATAATAACAATTTTTATGTCATTAAAATTCTCTAAAAACTGAAATATGACTATAAAATATTTTGTATTTCATTAAAATGGTCCACAAATTGAGTTAGGAGCATAACATTGTAGGCATTTTAGTTTCCACAAATACGCACTTCTTGAATTTCATTGAAAGTGTCGTCGAACTCAGTCAAAACCATAACTCTAATAAAATTGTCCACAAATACCGTTGCAGTCCATAACACTCCTTGTGTTTTATTAAAAATGTCTTAACTTTGTTAAGACTATTTCTCTCCATATTTCTCTCCATAGTCCACAGGCTATGTTTGTGGTTTATTTTTATATTCTTTTGAACCACATTAACAAATTAAAATCACAGATTACCATCAAAACAAGAGAATCATTTATTCCATTATTAATTCCATCCATTATTTCATTAATTTATTAATAATAAAAGTCCATTAATTTATAAATATTAAGGTTCGTTTTTTTATCATCAAATTCAATAAAGTAAAATCTAACTATTCGGTTTCAGGCAAAAATTATCTGAGCCGACTTACTGCCAACTTCATATAAAAATCAATAAATTTGAAATGGTCGCGCACGCACTTCAGGAGAGAGACCTAAAATACGCCTTTACCGTTAAATTTTCTATCGTTGCACATACACTTGTTAAAAGTTAACTTCATGTTAGCGAACATATCTTAAACAAGCCTTTATGCAACCGGCCCAATGAATCCTTTTACATTATTAAAAGTATCCACAAATAAAATTGTATTTGATTAAAAATGTCCACAAAACTAAGTTCGCATCAGTATACATTCTATTAAGTGTCCATAGCACTCCTTGTATTTTATTAAAAATATCTACAAAATGAGTTAACAAAATTTCTCTTCAATAAAATTAAAAAGGTCCATTAAAATTGTCCATGGCACTCCTTTTATTTTATTAAAATATCCGCAAACTGAGTCAAGACTATATCTCTTCAATAAAATTATCCACAAAACCAGTTAAGAACATAACACTTTATTTTTTATTAAAATGGTCCACTAAGTTAATACCATAGTTCTTCTTATATTTTATTTAAATTGTCCACAAATAATGTAGAAGTCCTTGTGTATTATTAACAGTATCCACAAATAATATTGTGGGCCTTTTATTTTATTACAAATATCGACAAATTGAGTTGACTATATAAATACCATAACACTCCTATTATATTAAAAGTGTCTACAAACTGATGTAAGACAAATACACTCGTGTATTTGATTTAATTTATCCACAAACTGAGTTAAGAATATGAGTTACTAGTGTAACATTCTTAAATTTCTTTGTTTCACATGAATTATCCACAGACTAAATTGATACAATAACACTAAATTTGTCCACAAAACACTTGTTTATCTTTGAAATTATCCACCATAGGATATTATACTGTATATTGGTTATACGTCAATTAAAGTGTTAAAAAAATTGTAATTTGTCTAGTTACCAATAGATATTTGATATTTAAATTGATTAATTCTGTTTATCAATAGAAAAAATGATTAAGTATTTGATATATTATTTATTTAAATAAAATGTACTAAGGGTTTAGTATTATATGAAATAGGTTTGAAAAAATATCGTAGAAACAAATTGGTTGTATAAAAAAGATGTTCAATTTTGGAAAAACGTAATAAAAGGAAATGGAAAATCATGAAATTCGAGATGGCACTGTAATTCACAAAAATTGTCAGATTTGACAAAAATCTGAAAACTGGGTAAAAAACAACCCTTAAAATGTAAATATTTTTCTCATTTTCTTAACTGTGCATTTGTTATTCATGCATTTGTTATTCACGTCCACGTTAATTAACCAAATGGGTTACAGATGTAACTCGTTGCATGATTTTCTTTCCAAAATTGTTGCAGGTGCTGTGATAAAACTACAGGATTCTGTTGCTGATAGTTTATAAATTAGTATTTGCCCGGTAGATGGAGACGTTTGTTGTGAAACGTCAATTCGCGTTTATAATATGCTTACTTGCCGACAAAAATACTGTTTAGCTTTAATATTGATTTATTAAAAAAGTTGGAATTTAAAGTTAATTTGTTTTAACTAATGAGTTACATAAAAAAAAAGAATATGAAATGTGTCAAGAATTTAATTATCAGCTCACGAAAAACGTGCTTTGAATATAAATAATACATCCCTACAAACTTAACAAATATTTCTTTTGATGGAAGTGACAAAGATAAGACTAACAATAAATGTTTTAAAAAATGAGCCGATAGTAACTAATTAAATGGTTCCGTTGAAATGTTTTTAATTTACAAATATCTTTGGATAGAATTTCCTTTATGCTATTTTATTTAAATAAAGTGGAAGTTTTGAATACGTTTATGGGGTTTTTCTATAATGAAAATAAATATCGTCCACATTATCCACTACACTATCACCTTTACTCGTAACTACAATTTACAGTGTTGCGGATGTTTAAAAGTTATCCCTGTAATTTGCGATTTTTATAAATTATGTGTTTTTATTTTCAATTGTGGTTTGTTTCTATTATAGTAAATTTGCGATGAAATTTTCACTATTTTACATAAAAAAATAATTGTCTGACATTACAGAGTTTTTATGTTTTTAGTATTTTTATGATGCGAACAAGAGCATTTGACAACCAATTTGATTCTACTTTACATGATTTTTTTTTATTTGTCCTTGATTTTAATTATAGCTTTTATTAAAAATTAAAATTTGTTGTAAAACGTTTTGTAAATATTTTAAATAACAAATAAACCAATATTTTTTTGGAAATTGGCATTATTTATTTAAAAAAAAAACATCAAAAAACTAAGTAAAAGTCAGCCAAAACGAACATCTGTATCCAGCACAGAGCATCCGTCAAGAAGACGTCCCCACCGCAAGCAACTCGGAAGAATATCGGTTGTTTAGTATTGGTTTGATCTATATAAAATATTTTTTTATTTTGATCTTTCGATTAAGGGAAGTAGAAGCGTAATTTTTTTTACAGGAACTAAAAAAGTGTGATTTCTTTTGTGTATACAAGGTGTTTTATCTATAAGTATACAAAAGGTAGCTGCAGATAGAGAATGTGTAACTGATCCCAAAAACCCTATATTTAATAGTTTTAATAACCAAGAAATAGAGTGTTCAATCTAATTTTTGAATATCTTTAGCTGATCATAACTTATGGCGAACCCAGTATAATTATACGATAATGTAAAGTCTGTGGAACACTTCTACAAATACTTATATGATGGTAAAAACTTCCTAATTAGAACATACCATGCCAGGCTGAAATGGCTACTTAGCTTTAAGAATCCAGAAGGGTAGCAAGATGAGTAGATAAACTTTAGGAATATGATTTCAAGATTAAAAGTAGGCCGAAACATCGATGCACTTTCAAGAAAGCCATACCGACCTGATTGCAAACATTGCAGTCGCCACGTACAAAACGAGAATCTCACTCTGATAAAAGCGGTGCCAGACGACTGGTGCTCCAGAATGGAAGAGGAACAGGAACAGGAAAACGATCCCGTTATAAGGAAAATTCTTAATTGGAAAAGAATAGACTGTCGTCCACTACGACGAGAAATGTCGTATTCTCCGGTTTTAAAATCATACTGTGCCCGTTGGAACTCTTTAACTGTAGATGGTGGTTTCTTTAAAAGGATAATTCAAAAACCCCAAGGCTCGAAAACCAAGAAACACGTTGTGGTCCCAAGAAGTTCCGTGTCAAGAATTTTACAACTTCATGATCACATTTCTGGAGTACACCTGGGTATTACAAAGACCTAACCGTAAGCTTAAGGCAGCAATACTTGATCGGAAGTCCATTCGAAAGAATCGTAGTAGATCTATTGGGGCCACTGGAAATAAATACATCGTCGTTGCAATGAACTATTTTTCTAAGTGGGTGTGGACCTACCCTGTTCCCAACCAATAAATCCCTATCTTGGCCTATGTTTTGGTCAAAGAATTTATAAGCCGGTTTGGGTACCATTATAGAGTAAATTTCAAGAAGTCTGCAAAAAATTAGGCATCCCTAAAACTAGAACCACTGCAATGCACCCGCAGTCTATGGAATGATGGAACGAATGAACGGAACCATTATAAATGATCTATGGAGAGTGGTCTCGGAGTACCAGAATGGCTATCCGATCGGCTGTTGCCGAATCTACGGGTCAAACTTCTGCGCAAGTCTTTTTTGGCAGAGAAAGTCGATTACCTTGCGACTTGATATATGGAAGCAGACCTGATAAAGAAGATCGAAGATGTTCATGAAATGGTGCTACGACGTACGAGAGCAACAGGAAATAATTATCAAATAGGGAACTTGGTCTTGCTCTATAATCCCCAACGGAAATGACGCGTGTGTCCGAAACTACAGGAAAAGTGGAAAGGTCCGTATACTGTAGAAAAGAGGATCAATGACGTGATTTATCTAATTGCTAGAGTCCCTAAGGGAAAAACCCTTGTATTTCACCATGATTAAAAGAAGTATTTCGCGAGAAAAGGTACCAAATAAGGTGTAAACTTGAACTGATATACAAGTTCGGGAAGCCGATTCGTTGAAACGTAGTGTATTGAAAGTCACAGTGTTGTTCCAGTTCTACTTGAATAATATAAAACTAAATCGAAATGAGATGGTGAAGGGAATCGTGTAGTACTGTTTTATATCAGTCCTGATTCCACCTTTGGACTATCGATTGTAGAAGAAGAATCACTCAGATTATAAACACCATATCTGATAAATAAGGCCTCTTGGATATTACGTTACTCCATCATCCCATAAACCTCTTTTGTACAAACTCATTGGAGCACTTAACAATAATAGATTTTCTCCAGTGCATTCAGGATTTGGACCTCCCGCTCCACCATGGATAATCTTGATGTTCTCCAAAAACACATTTCCGATGTCTATTCCTTCAAAGGTCTTCTGCCTAATGGGTTCTAGAGTTCAGTTGTTTCCTATATTATTTAATGTGGTTATTTATGATATTTTCATAACAAATCAAATCCCAAGTTAACAGATTTTCTAATTTTTATTGGTTTGACTACAAGTTATTACTATTAAAATAGTAATACCCGCTGAATATGGGATTGTTGAGATCGAGAAGGTGTCCTCTATCTGCAGTTACCAAAGAAGCTGCCTCTATTGGATATTAGAATAGATGTAGAGAAATATTTATTCCATTTTACGTAGGATAGGAAATTATTTATTAAAAGTAACAGTTCCATCTCTATACCGGAAAATAAAAAAGGGAGGGTGTTTTTGGTAGATTTTACGTGTCTAAGGACTATTTTTACAAAAATTTGAATATCGGATAAAGGTACATAGGAACAAATAAAAACGATGGTCAAATTTCTGGAACTTATTACAGTAGATTTTAGCAAAATTTAAAAAGGAGAATTGTACAATATTAACTTAGTTAAAAGGGTTTTAAAATACGGACATCATATTCTAAATAAAACAGTGCGATTATAGTATATTGTAAAACAAGAACAGTAATTGTGACACGAGTTTTACGTACTATTTTTTAAAATTCGCGTCCAGAAACATTTTTAACAAAATAAAAAGAAATACATTTCAATTAGAGATTTCAATCTTAATTTGTTGATGTTGGTATTACAAATTTGTTTGAATTTAACAGTTGAAAGATGGAAATTATAAATGCGATTCTATACTAAGTGACATAAAAATCCGAACACCCAGTTTAAATGATTTTATTTAAATAAAATTTGATGAATTTATTTATTTTACTGAAATAAACAACTGATAAAATTTTCAGCCTTATCAGTTGAAGATTCCGGTTTTTATATTGCTTTTTTTGAAATCCACTAACAATCCAAAAATGTAGCCGTAGTAAAGATCCAAATTTTGCGGATTATGGTTCTTTACATTCTTTACGATTGGTTACGATGCTTAGGGTACGGAGACCTGTACGATTTCGTCAACTTAAATGAGTTTGATAGGAGTCGTATAGTGGGACTTCGGGAAGTTGGATTTTCTTTTCGGGAAATTGCAGTTAGAGTGCAAAGAAATGTAGACACCGTAGTTAGATGTTGTCAGGCATGGCTTCGAGAAGGCCGTACGCAAAGAGTAAGGGGCTCTGGACGCCCCCGTAGAATAATAGCCGCCTAAGATTATTGGCCTTAGGGGACCGTTTCTCCACTACCAGGTCCATTGCAAGTAGTTTGCAGAACACGGAAGACCTATTGTTATGCGAAGCATTTACCGACGAATAAGACGTTTTGGCCTGTTTTCATACCGACCACACTGGGTCCTCCCTTTAACTCCAGAACACCGACGTAATCGCCTTGAGTGGTGCAGATAACGGTCACTCTGGGATCAGGAATGGAACAGTATTATCTTTAGTGACGAGTCTCGATTTTGTTTAGGCATGCACGATGGTCGAGCGAGGGTTAGAAGACGACGTGGTGAAAGGAGAAATCCACGGTTTTTTCTTAAAAGGCATGTTCATCAAACTGTTGGAGTTATGGTTTGAGGTACTATAGCTTATGGTTCGAGATCACCTTTAATCTTCATCAGAGGTAACATGAACGCGCAGCGTTATATCCAAGAAGTTTTAGAACCCCATCTTTTATCCTATCTTGACACCCGGGCAAATCCAACTTTCCAACAAGATAATACCCGACCACATATCGCAAGAGTCACAATAGACTTCTTTCAACATAATGATGTCACATTGTTACCTTGGCCACCAAAATCTCCCGACTTATCCCCAATTGAGCACGAATATGATGGGTAGGAGATTGCTCAATTTGCAACGTCCTCCTCAGACTCTAGAAGAACTTCGAGAGGAGTTGGTCGTTGCCTGGAATGAGATACCACAGGAGGACATTGACCACCTGATCAGAAGCATGCCTAGGCGTGTTGGAGATGCGTAACACATCGGGGTGCATTCACACATTATTAAAGGTGAAAGTGCTTTAAAGCAATGCAATCATTTTGAAATTTTTATCATTTACTTATTATGCTATTATGCTAGTACTTATACAACATTTTATAAAAATAAAATCATTTAAAATGGGTGTTCGGATTTTTATGTCACTTAGTATATTTATATATTTTTGCTGAAATTATTTTGTGTTCCCTTTAGAATTAACGTTAGGATTTACTGAAAATGGGAATATTGCTTGTCAATTAAATGTCACACAACTCGTATCTGTCTAAACAGTAACAGTATATCCAATTGCGCGACAAAAAAAAGTGATAATCTTTTTAGCATTACAAAGTAAATATTGTATACGCGAATAATAAAAAACAAAAACTACTCTACATTCCAACTTCCTCAATTGAGGCATATCTCTTCCCTGGTGCATTTTTTCGGGAACCTCTAAAGGCCAGTAGCCAGATCTGGAAAATGTAAAGCCTCATTCATTAATTTTTTTAATTTTTAGTTAATTCTTCATTTCTGTGTGTTTTTTTGTAAACTTGTTCTCCATAGAATAATTGTCAAAGTATTGCTGTTTCCATTATGGACAAACTGGGCCAAAAAGATTACATTAATCTTGTTTAAAGTCCTCCTCTTTCTTTATATTCCACGCCTTCTATTATTTTATAGATACCCTTTATTTATTTTATCTAATGTAGTCAATTCATCTTAATATTTACTTTAATGCCCTTATAATGTCTGAATGCTCAGCTCTCTTAGTTCTTTATTACTTCTACTAGGTAGATAGATACAGAATCCCTTAATACATCACTGATTGAATAAAAAAAGCTCAGGGCTGTATTTAATCTTAGAAGGAACATAACAGAAACAAAGTACAGGAGGGGTCCAATAAGGACCAATTAAAATCAGCAAGAGTGTACTTGTGAAATTTCTCCAAGGAGAATAACAGAAGCAAAGCACCAAGAGAACTAACTGAAATCAGCAGCAGTTTATAGAGCTCTGTGTACTTGTGGAAATCCTTCAAGGAGCATAACAAGCAAAGAACCAGAGGCACCAATTAAAATCAGCAAGTGTGTATTTGTGCAATTCCTCCAAGGAGAATAACAGAAGCAAAGCACCAGAGAAACTAATTGCAATCAGCTTAAGTTCCATGTACTTGTTGAAAACCTCCTAGGAAAATAACAAGCAAATAACAAGAGGAACCAATTAAGATTATCAAAAGTGTACTTGTACCATTCCTACAAGGAGAATAATAGAAGCAAAGCACCAAGAGAACTAACTGAAATCAGCAGTAGTTTATAGAGCTCTGTGTACTTGTGGAAATCCATCAAGGACCATAACAAGCAAAGAACCAGAGGCACCAATTAAAATCAACAAGTATGTACTTGTGCAATTCCTCCAAGGAGAATAACAGAAGCAAAGCATCAGAGAAACTAATTGAAATCAGAAGGAGTTTATAGACTTCCATGTACTGAAACCTAACTGAAATCAGCAGTAGTTTATAGAGCTCTGTGTACTTGTGGAAATCCATCAAGGAACATAACAAGCAAAGAACCAGAGGCACCAAAATAAAATCAGCAAGAGTGTACTTGTGCAATTCCTCCAAGGAGATTAACAGAAGCAAAGCACCAAGGGAACTAATTGAAATCAGCAGGAGTTTATAGACTTCTATGTACTTATGGAAATCCTACAAGAAAAATTAAACTTTTAAGACCAGAAAATGATAAGAGAAATTAAAATCACAAGGGCTTTATGGTGAATCCTAACAAATTAAGACAAAATGCGATTCCTGAAAGTGGATAGCTAAAACACAGAAATTAGGGAGAAGTCTGAAGATTAAATTGAAAAAGATTGGAAAAATTTAAAAACTGTTAACGTGACCAAAAACCGTCTGGTCTTTCCATGGTTCTGCTGGATAAAGTTTATAGAAATCCAAGTTCTTATAAAAATATATACAAAAATAATCATTGACATACAAATACCAGAACACAAAAGAAGTTGTTCTATAATGACTGGATAATGACTGACGAAGTTGAAACCGATATTCTTGTTAGAAGACTATGGTAGAACAGCCCAGAAATTACAAACTCTATTTATGATTTCGTTAACTTTTTCTCAAAAAAATGGTAAAATGGCATTTTTTAAAAAATATTTCACTTGATGATTAATACACTTTTATATTTGTTCAAACCATTTAAAACATGGTTTTTGAATGTTTTGACTGGTCAAAAATTGTCTAGATGTCTGTTTGACTAGATGTACATGGAATTTTTAATCATTTTCTAAGTACAATTTTTTGGTAATTAATTGTTAATGGAAAATCAATTCACGCACTGCATCGATGTTTTGACGCAACAACCGATTTTGGACAACCTACACAGAATTCGTCGACGACCGAACTACGATGACGATTGAAATAACTGTAGTGCCGATATACTGTGGATTTTAATAGTGCTTACTGTACATATTCTTGTTGAAAGTTGTGAAAATCCTACGAAAACTCTATCTTGAAATTTGTAGTTTTTGTGATTAATTGTAACCTAACCTAACTAAAACATTGTGAGCACGTTTATTTATACTAGGGTCAGGTCCGGTTTGGCTCCATTGGTGGCCCTCGGCCCTCGGCTAGACGGTGATTTGAGGCCCCCACCTATTACGGAAAAATGTTTGCTGTATGCGGCTAACGTAGTTTTAACTCTTTTATAATTTTATTTTATAACATTTTCATTTTTTTTTCTTATAACATTGTTTTTTGCTGTCTTCATTACACTGTTTGGCATGGTTTTGTAAAATGACGTCATAGTTCACAACCTAGAAATTAAACTATGTCAATCAAACGTTCAACAATAATCTCCTTTTTTGGACTCCTTTTCGTTGTTTAGATTGGTTCCCCGCTAAAAGACTCTAAATATAACCTTTTAGTCATTGAAAAGCTGCCTTGGGCGCAAGTACGTGATAATGGAAGTTCTGATGAGGTTCTACCGATATATAAATGTGTTTTGGTGAAACATCGTGCCAAGCAATAAATGCACCTATCAACCCTTACTATATCCTTAAGTAGATTAAAAAACAAAACTTCCACGTTTAATTAAAAATTAGCTTTTAGAATACAATGACAGCTGTTTCGCTATAACGAGCATCGTCAGATTGACATATTGACCTGATGTTGATAAAGTAGATTAGTGAAATTCATTGTGTTAACCTCTACTTTTTGGAAGTTCATCTTACTAAGAACAATAAATAACTGCACAGTTAAACTAAACTTCCACTATTTATTAAAGCGAATATTTCGAATAAATAGTGGAAGTTTAGTTTAACTGTGCAGTTATTTATTGTTCTTAGAAAGTAGATTAGACCAAGTATTAAAGTAATAAGATATAACAATATCAAAGCCTAAATGTTATTAGCCCCTTAAAGATTATCCTGGATGTATTTCCCTCTATTTAATCATCAGCTACCTTGAAAAAACAAAATGTAACTCCAATATGGCAATCTGACGATACTTATTGAGTTTTAGAAAGCTATTTTTTAAATATCTGTTATCTGTTATCTTTTATTTCCAAAAATTTTCTCTTTTCTTTTAGATGCATCACTTGAGTTAGGTTAGGTTCTATGTAAGTGGTCGTTAACGTCCCTTCCACTTTGACCTGAAAGATATATTATGGCTCACCCCTAGGTTATAGTCGTTCTATCAGCCCTATACCTCTGATAAAGCTCATCAGGGTCGTTGGCGACACTTCTATGAAGTCCTTGGGCTCGAGTTGATGCAAACCATCACTTAGGTACACACGTTTAATTTTATAAACTAAACGATTCATGTTTTAGTTCTCCTACAAACATAACCCTCAGCACACATCAATCCTTCAACTAACTCTAAGCACTGAGCTGTCTGCTTGAGTCCAGATGGGGCGCAGACGCGCAGCGCCGCTGTCAAGTCACCAAGCCCCAAGTGTAATTGCTGTAGTAAAATAGGTTTACTCTTAACCGCAATTCAATCAATCGGTTATTGTTGATTTAAAATGGTTTTTGCAAGATTATGTTGCTGTAAAACAAAATAATTTTGAGTAGGAAAAAATTCCTGAAATATTAAGCCCTTAAGATAAGTACTCAACCAACGCGTACAATGATTTCCCGTTTAAAATTACATAAACTATTCTTTTTCTTTAAAATTCTACAGCTCGGAGGTATTATATTGTATAATATTGGTTAACAATAGGATTTCTTCTGGGTTGAATGCTCTATAAAAGTATATATCTTAAATATAATCTTGCAGTAGTTAGGAAATGAAGCGACAAAGCTGTAAATAGTTCTATACAGTTTTCCCTATTTCTTGGGTCTTCTGGCTTGAAGTTTCCCCCCAAGAGAAAGGCAAATATCTGCCGAAATATGCGAATTGGAGAATTTCTGTTCAGACAAAAAATGAAGATCGCCTTGTAAACTACAAAAGCGGTGCTTACATTTTTTTCGGAAAATTCGATAGTTTGGAGATAACGGCAAAAGTCCCTTATCTCTGCTCTACTGCTAGATTTTCATGGATTCACTTAGAAGGAATTCGCTCCAGTCCTCGGGATATATATATAGTTCATCGAAAATCGTATCTTTAATTGTAAATGACTTTTGGCCCATACTGTTTTAACTAGAAAAAATGAGGTTAACTTTTTTCACGGTATTTTGATTTATTAATATTTTTGAACAGACGTTTCGTTATTGACATTTATTTTTTATGAGTCCTGAGCAAGCGTTATTTGCCATCTTTCTTGCGGAACTTTCGTTCCACATTTATCCAGTAAGGAATGTTATCAATTTTTCGACGACCGTTTTTATGAAAAGTATTTGGTGTTGTGGGAAAAATGGTGAAAACCATTTTTATAGATTTCCATGCGTTCTGCAGTTTTTGTCTAAATAAAAATTCTTTAATCGGCATATTTTGGTAGATATTCGCGGAAAACTCATTTTTTGGACTTTGAGGCCGGTTTCCAACGCCGTGATAAACTTTTTTTGGCTTGAAAGTATCCACTAAGATCTAACAATAGCGCTACAAGTGAAGACTGTACAGATTTGGATATTTTCAGGTCTTCAGTCACTATCGAAGTTTTAAATTTCTACAAAAAAGTTCCATAGCACTAAATTGCTAACATAGATATTTCCTGACATATTGGGCTTTTTAATTTGAGGCATTATGGAATGTGTTTGCATTATTCAACTAATTTGTGTACATTTTTGATTTAATAACAATAATGTCAAATTTAATTTTTTTACAAACTTCACTTTTAAAGTTTACAGTTATTCACCTTTTCAATGCTTTACAGCTTTACAAAATTAGCTTGAATAACAGTAGAAAAGTCAACTATTTATACAATTGGCTCAATAATATCGTTGTTATCAATTTTGTGCAATAAAACTTTATTGCAGAAAGTTAAATTTCCAACAGATTTGTCACTTTATCATAGCTCAGAAAATTTCCAGAAATAATTTAAGCTTGCGTAGCATTCGGTAAGAAAATTACACACCATAGTTTGGAAAAAAAAATATTAATCCAATCCAATGAATCCAATTTTAAATTAATTTCACTGCTTGTTAAGTTGGCATTATTCACAGGCATATCTACATTTTTTAATGGCTGTAAATCACATATTTACCTTTTCAACTGTCAAAAAATGTCCACTTAAATTTCGTGGTGCCACAAAAAAATTTCCGGATATTTTTTTTAGTTGCCATGGTAGAGTAAGTTCAAACTCTCATGACCACGACGCTGCGCGGAGGTGGAGTTAAAATTTAAGAAGGGGCACTGGAAAGGGAACCTTTAAAACAAAAAATCTCATAAATCTTAAAAAAGGGCCAGTAGCTCGAGACAGTTTACAGTGATTTACAAAATTTAGTATTGGACTGAAATATATACAAATAATTTATACTCTTATTTTAAAAATAATAAAATATGGCCATAAAAACCATATAAAAAATAACCTAACCTAACCTAACCTAACCTAAACCCACCCACGAAATTATCTGGCGAATTTCAGCTCTTAATTTCTATTTGCTTAGTTGTAGGAATTGTTCAAAAAATTATTTCATTTTTCGTTGGCAATGTGATACTCCTTGTATATATTTCAATCCAATACTAAATTTTGTAAATAGGTAAAATCACTGTAAACTTTTTTGATCTATTGATCCTTTTTTTAAATTTGCGAGTTTTTTGCTTTTAAAATACTATGTTTCTCTTATGGTGCGTATTCACTTGCGCAAAACACACCAAACGCGCCGCGCGTGCTGCAACAAATTCGTCTAGTCAGTAGGGCGCGCCGAACAGAACGGAAAGCGCCAAATATTTTCGGAGCATTGTCGATTGTCGGTAAACGTCATTTGATCCAAGAGAATTATTTTATCGTCGGAGTTCAGTGGATGCGGTGTTTGTTGACGGGCAACATCCATTTTCGACGAACACTGATTATTTGTGGGATCGCAACAAACACTACAAACATAATATACCGCGCAAAATGTTTGATGCAGCGCGCGCGGCGCGTTTGGTTTGTGAATACACACCTTTAACCAGACTAAAAAACTTGAACGCCTGTTCACATGGTCAGGTATACGAGGTTTGTAAATTAAGTAATGAGACTGATTTTTTTAAATTGTTTATTCGAAAAGAATTACAATTCTATACTGTCACCTTCAAAATAACTTCCTTTTGAGGCCACACACCGCTGGAGACGTTTTTCCACTCCCCATAGCAGTGCTGGAACTCCGATACTGGAATAACGAACAGCTGGTTCGACTGTCTCCAAATGATTTCCCTTGAGGTGATTTTTTAACTTTGGGAAGAGAAAAATGTCACAAGGACTCAAGTCAGGCGAGTAAGGAGGCTGAGGAGTCACAGGAATGTTTTTACTGGCCAAAAACTCGTTTATTGAAATTACTGTGTGACAAGGAGCATTATCGTGATGCAACACCCACTTGTTCTTGATGTTTGGTCTCACACGAATGACCCTTTTTCGAAGTCTTTTAAGAACCTCTCGGTAAAAGTGCCGATTGGCTGTGTGACCTTGGGGATTCTATCGACATTTTCATATGTTCTTGAAGATGAACGCCTTCCGCTTCGTGGTTCATCTTCAATCGGCTCTCTTCCTTCTGAAAATACCTTAAACCACCGAAAAACCTGGACTCTTGACAAAACAATATCTCCGTAGACCTGCTGAAGTTTAAGAAGAGTTTCTGTTGCACTGTGCCCAAGTTTGTAGCAGAACCTGATAGCACACCGTTGCTAGAAATTGCTGTCATTCATTTTTAGAACGCAATAACACAAACACAAAAACAATTATTACGCACAACCAAATGACTCGAGCGAGGTCAAACTCGTACTGAAGGCGGATAATATGTAGCGCCAAGAGCCATATAACGCAAACGAGGAATAGTACTAGATAGCGCCAAATGGCGCAAATAGCGTGCTCCCCGAACACAGCCTAAGTTTATTTCGTAGTTAATATTTTTAGGACGGTTAGTACTATATATTTATCGAGGAGGGAGCTACTGAACCAAAACTCGTCTTTTGCCCTGTGGTCATGAGTCTTTGAACGAACTCTAACTAGTCACAATTACGATATCTTATTGGTTAAAGTAGAGGTGTGAAATTTTCATTCATATTCTTTGGAACTGTGGAATTTTTAAACAAAGATTCAAAGTTTACGCGGGGAAATCATTATTGAGTATTTAAATACTTGAAATTAATATTAAGGGCTCAAACTTCCAGAGATTTTTTTCGTTAATTAAAAAAGATCAAAATATTGAAGGAGTTATCCATATCTCAAATGTGGCTGATATCAAATATATTAATAAAACACAAAGTCAAACCACAATATTTAATACTAAATTAAATTTAAATGCTCAACTAGTTTCGTTCTTAGACCATCATCAGGCCAAAAATAAAAGGTACAGGCCATAATCATAAAGACGATATAGGTAACAATCATAAAATGAGTGAAGTACATTGAGTTAATGAATACAAATGTAAGTAAGATCCTGTACCTATTCTTTTTAGCCTGATGATGGTCTAGTTGTGCATTTTAATCTAATTGAACATTAAATACTGTGTATTGATGCAAAAATTTTATTATGGTGTTCCCGAAATATTAATAGTACTACCCCTTGCAATTTAAAGATAATTTGAAATTAAAAGATTCCTTTAAGAAACAAATACGTTGGCTATTGTATTTTTACCCTCTAGTGTCGGAAACCGACGCGAAATTATCAAAGACGTGCCGAATTTTCACAGGCTTAGTTAAAATGATTTATTGACACAGGGTGAGTCACTAGGAACTGTACATACTTCTACCACAAATAGAGGCGCGTTATGATCCGTCATATATGTTTTGGTGAAAGTGTGTATTGGTGCCTGGCAACTAACTCTTCGTGACTTGACCGTCTTCGTGAAAATGTGTGGAACTGCTACTTCACCCTGTATATGATTTCTCTAAAATCTTATCAGAGGACATAAATAGACATTTAGACATGGGTATTTGAATTATTTGTTACACGTAATTATTATTAAATTGTGTTATACCTTGTTAAACATTATTAAAGCGGTTTTACTATTTGTTTATTTTTATTTTATTTCTTAGTTTATGAATAAACATTTCCTGGGCTTGTTAGTGCAGGCTGATTGTTCTTTTTACCAAAAAAAATTAGTATCAGGAAACGAACAGTGAGATAAGGTTAAGCAGAGTGTAAAGAACGAGGAAAAAATTCCTGCCGCAGCCGGTTAAGTGATGTTTATTTTTGAGGGGGGTGAAAAATGAACATGATTTGCGGCGAAACTTGACATCAAAACAAGGAAATTGCAAAAAAACTTTTTTTGGTGAATGAAAACACCAATTTTAATAAAAGTTGGTGACAAGATACTTTATTCTGTCTCTAATATCCTCAAATTTTTTTGAATCGAAATATTAAAAATCTCCTAGAAAATAATTTTTTTTCTAAAAAATACATTTTTTTTCTAAAAAATACATTTTTTTTCAATCAAAAATTGTCCTTAAAAAATCGACTTAGAGGGTTCATCAAGGTCTGGTTTTTTTCTTTTTTTGATGTAATTTTATATACAATTATAAAAATATACTTACCAAAATTGCAAAAAACTAAAAAAATATTTTCAAAAAAATTATAATAAAATTTATTGAAATATTTTAAAAACTGATTTCACCTTTGAATTTGTTGAGTTTCAGCGATATAAATTATTGGCTGCAAAGTAAATTTTTAAAAATTACCACTAACAGTTGCAACAGCAACACAACACTGTTACAGAGCATACTATCAGCCTCAAAAATGGCTTGGAAATAAGATGAACATTTAACCAAGTGCTGCACGAATTTTTTTCTCGTTCCTTAGTCCCTTATTCTTGCTCACTGTTCGTAGTTTTTTTTTATTTTGAAACAAAATTTGCACTCTAGGTCTGCACTCTGTTCATTTTTTCCGATTAAAATAATTAGAGATTATTTTTCCTCAAACAAATAAGAAAACTAGTTTATTCCAAACAATTTTTATCTGTTTTCTGTGTACACACATGTTATAGAAAAAGTTACATACAGGGTAATTGAGTAATTGAGATAAAATAGATTTTTTCTACGACTGCTATGGAATGTGGTGCTTTTGACACATTTGACAGAACTACAAAGTAACGTATTGCTATCAACTGTGGGAAAAAATCTACCTCACGGGTCTTTTCCCACACCACGTACATTTAAATGGGAATTCAGCCGTGAGGTAGATTTTTTCCCACAGTTGATAGCTGCTGTTACGAAAAAATGAAACACCAGGAATCTCAATACAAAATTGCAGTAATGTAACAATTAATTACAATATTAATTAAATTAGTTTTTTTTGTATTAAGTATGTGCCGTTTATTTTATAACCAATAATAATAATAAAATGTTATGAATTCACTTCTTTATTTTTATTATTAATATGCAGCCGTAGAAAAAGTATAGTGTGCAACACGGTGGAAAAGACACTTTTCCACCTTGTTGCACAATATACTATTGTGATTCGGTCCTATAAATCAATTCAAATTATGTTATTTACCATACTGGAGCACGCTTTGCCATTATTGCCAATTTTCAATTATAAAATTAATCTTTAATTGGAAATGTGAGGTAAGTGCAATAAAAAATTCAAATACCCTGGTTTACCTGTCTATTTACGCCCTCTTAAAAAATAAGATAAAAATTTAAAAAAATATTTTGAATAAGAAGCAGTCCCACACACTTCACCAAAATGTTAAAAAAATCGACTTGATCATTGAAACTATATGACAAAACTCTACTTATGGTAGAAGTATGTACAGTTCCTCATGACTCAACCTGTATAAAAATATTCGCGAAGCATTTGACGTTATTTTAACAGTTACTCAGTAAAAAGTAGTACAATTAAATGAATAAAACCGGACTACACTTTTAATCCCAAGGGACTGGGACATCTGAATAATAGTGTCAGTTTTTAAACACCGGTAATTTAAATTAAGCTTATGCCCTATAGTTCGGCTATATTTTTTTTCTTTATCTTTATATGTTTTATTATTTCCACATTAATTTACTTTTTCAATTTTTTCGCAAATGTTTTATTTTTGGGGTTTTAATTATTTGTTCATTAAGTAATTGTTTTATTATATTTTTATGGTCAATACTCATTTGAATTTTACAGGTCTTGGGCACCACGATATAAAAAATAGCCTATATACTACAGACTAAATTGTCTTTTAATCCTTCAGGTGAAACTTTACCCTTTGGGATTAAGAGATATATAATATATACTATTAATGATCCTATTGTATCTGTTTGTTTGGTAGAATACAGTTTTTTGGACTGATTTTTGAACATTTTCTCTTAATCGAAAGATCAATATTATTGATTTGTTATCCTAATGCAGTTTTCGTTTAACATTCTTTTCGTTTTCTTTTGTTTAGGTTTGGGCCGCCGTTTTTGAACAAGGATTCGCCGTTCCACCAACCTCTTCCCCAAACGATTCATAGCATCCAACCGCAGAGGCAATTCCAGGACATCGCTCCGCCAGGTGTCGACGACGACATAGCCCCCCCGGGCGTCGAAGACCATTACAAACCCGACAAGAGAGACAAAGACGAAAAATCGGACGGTCGAAGAAAGGAATCGTCGGATAAAAAACGCAGCAGACACGATAAACGAAGTAGAACGCCGGAGAGAATAAGAAGTCCTCGAAGAAAATCCAGATCCAAAGATAGAGATAAAGACAGTCCGGACAAGCATCGAAAACGAAGAAGAGATTCGTCAGATAAGGAAGACGACGATAAATCGAAGAGAAGCAAAGAGAAAAAGAAACACAAAGATAAAAAGGATTCCGAGAAGAAGAAGAAACGCGATAAGAAAGACAAACATAAAAAGGATAGTAAGGAAAAGAAACCAAAGGACGAATTCAAGCAAGTGATACCGAAGAATAGAGACAGAGATAACGATGAAGAGGAAGAAGATGAAAAGAAACGTATAGTAAAAGAAGAAAATGGAGAACTGGAAGGCGATAGACATTTGCAAAACGAAGAAACGGTTAAGGAACGGACGCCAGAACAAACAGAAGCTAAATTGGATCTCTACGAAGACGTAGCAACGGAAATAGATACTAACGTCATCGAAAATTATGGAAAACTCGATTGCAGTTCACCATTCGAAGGTAGGGACGAGGGTAATCAACCAGCACCCGAAACCGACAACGCCGAAATGACAGAAGACGGTGAAATTAAAGAACTTGAAGACGAAGAAAAAGACGTTCTTGAATTACATTCTACAGATTTGGATTTGAAAACGGAACTCGATAAAACGGACATCCTAGCACCGGTACCGGAAATATCCAAATGGGAAGTGGAAGACGAAGTTACTGTGAGTCCGAGAGACAGCAACAAATCCGATATCAAGTCCGACAAAAACGGAAAAGTCACCAGCGAAGTTTTAAAACGAGCTGAAAACGCTATTTTTGCCAAAGCCATTAACGCCATCAGAAATCCGGAAATTAAAAAAACAACTACAAAGAAAGAAGCAGCAGAAACGCCAGTTACGATAGCCGTAGTTAAAAGTGACATCAAACCAGTAAGAATTTCTGTGAAGGATCGTTTGGGCGTTAAAGTTGAAGATCCGGATAAGGTAATACACTTAAACCGAAGATCTTCTACTGTATCTCCTTTCTCTCGAAGAGGAGAAGCCGGTAGGAATGTAGCAGCAGGAGAAAGAAGACTTGAATCCGAGTACAGTAAACGGGCGAGAAGATCGAGGTCGCGAAGGCGCAGCCGAGAACGCGCCAGGGGAAAAACCGATAATCGCAACAGAAGAGATAGGCACAAAAAAGAGGACAAAGCCAAAAGCGAAGACGATAAAAAATCCTCCAGGAAGAAACGATCTCGCAGTCGAAGTCTCAGCGACGATAAGAAACACAAGAAAAAAGATAAAAAGACGAAAAAAGAGAAAACCAAAAAAGAAGAAGAGGAAGAAAAAGCGGAAGATAAAGAAGAAGCGAAACAAGCAGTTAAAAGGAAGACTACCATCGACGAGGCTAGTTTCGAACCGGATTACGACGAATCGCATTCGGATCCCGACGAAATAGATACTAAGGTGAAGAAAAAATCGAAGAAGGACTCGGAGGAGAGTTCGACTTCGGATACAGAGTCGTCGTCAAGTTCGGAGGAGGAGCGTAAGAAGAAGAAACGTAAAAAGCACAGAAAGAAGAAGAAACAGCAACAGAGAGAAAGTAGTAGCAGCAGCAGTAGTTCTTCGGAGGAGACGGATTCGAGCGATAGCGAAAAGGAACGTAGAAGGAAAAAGCATAAGAAGAATAAGAAGAAAAAGAAAAAATCCAAACATAAATAATCGTTTAAGGAAATAATGTAGAATTAGGTTTTATTTTTCTCTTACTCCTTATTTTTGTACATACTTTAAGTAGATGTGTAGTTGTGATTGCATATAAATAGATAAACTGATATTATCAGTTGCAACAATTATATTTACTGTTGTTTTATTTTCTTGTTCCTAAAGAGTTCAGTCGTCTCTATCATAATTTAAATAAATTACTATTTATTTTTTATATATTATTTTAACAATTTTTTTTTCACATCTTTGATTTCTACTAGAATATAAATCCTCATGCCCATACTGTTGAGCCGCTGAAGGCGTGTCAGAGCTTTTACAGTTAAACTAAACTCAAAGATCTACACACACGGATCTCAAACAAAATATGAAGTTTACTCACAATCCCTGCATATAAAAAGTCGAGGAGATTTAGGAGAATATGCAGGCGGCGGCGAGAAGAGGGCAATCCCACAATATGTCAAAATAGCATCGTACGGCAAAGTTGTGTCCACAGGCTTCGTATAAACTCTGCTTAACACAAACCAACAAAACTGTTAAAGGTAATTTGTCATTCACACTGGCAGTAGACAAGAACTTATTATTACTTTATGAGCAGTGTAAGAATTTCACCACGTCTTGGCTAAGGAGACTATGGACAATAATGTCACAGTTAGCTGGACAAAGGCACACGCTAGCTCAGAAAGTAAGCAAATCGTTAATTTTCTGACCATAGAGGCTACCGAAACCCTCCATAGGGCAATATACGGCAGCGGTGACTAACCTGATTAAAGCCGGGAACACATTTTTCTGATGCTACACCACACCATCCGACATCATGCATATGCACATCAGGTCCGCCGCAAATTGAACCCAGCCCATGCGTGGTACAGACGCAATCTAAGCCCACGTTTTTGTTCGTATCCGCATATTGAACCCAGCTGTGACCCAGCCCAGTACCACAATGGCAGTGAATATGCTTCAACTTCTCGATTTGGATTCGGAATCGGAAAACGAAGAAAGAATTGTTTTACTAAATTTTCTTGATAGAAAAAAAAGAGAAATGCATATTTGTGAAAAAGACCGAGACAAGGAGAGTTTAACTTATGTAGGGAAGTTCCAGACAGTGTATTTAAAGATTCGTTTAATTCTTTGGCTATCTTCTCCCATAACTCATCTTTTAGTTTTGTTCTCATATAATCCTCATGACTGGTTCAGAACAATAAACAACTAAAAGGTTGTATTAACTTTCACTATTTATTCAATCAACCTTTCCATTTTGCAGCACAGAAAATAGTAAACAAAAGTCGACCCACGAAACTGTTTCACACACAACTCGTCCCACTTGGAAACAGGTTAGAACTGGACTAGGACTGGATTGGGTTCAATATGCGTTACTTCGTGGACAGCAGTGTTTCACAGAATCGTCTACGCGTGGGCTGGGTTCAATATGCGGCGGGGAAGAAGAACTAGAATGTTTATGCCATGATATTACTCTCCCTTAGTTACGTTTATAATATTATCAGTTGTTACAATCATTTATGTCAGTTTTTGAAGAATAAAGCCTTGTATTAAAAGGTAATTCTTCGTATTCATTACAATTTATTCTACACACAGTTGAAAAATGACCCCTTTTATTGCAGGAATTGCAAATTGCATTTTTAGCAGGACAATGTTGGCGCAGGTGTCTATCTCTGCCACAAAATAAACATTTCTGGAAAGATGCAGCAGCCGTTAACTGCCTGGTTGATGAGTTTTCAGAATCTTGTGACGGTTCTGCGTTTTGTAAAACGGCAACACTTGAATCAAAATTTGATGAATATGATTCAGCATGTTGCTTGGCTATTTCTAACGCTCTCGCAGTATCAAATGCTTGGATTAAGCTTAAAGAAGAGTGCTCTAGAAGCCGCTGTCTAATTTGAGGTGAACTCAAGCCACTGATAAACGAGTCTCGAATGAAATCATCTCTATTTTGTTCTGCAGTAACAGCTTTAAAATTGCAGTCTTTGCTCATCTGCTTCAAAATTTGTAAATATTGGTCAATTGACTCACCTGCTAGTTGTTTTCTTGATGAGAGAGAATGTCGAGAGAATATTTCATTTTTGGGCTTTATGTAGAGGCTTTCAAGGGTTTTTATGGCATCTTCATACGTTGTACTCTCACTAATGGACTCAAAAACGACTGGACTCACGTAGTTTATTAGTAGATTCAGCTTCTTTTTGTTGTCCTGTACATCTGCCGCTTCCAGAAAATTCACGAATGATCGATACCAATGATTCCAAAACTGACCTGCGTTTCCTAGTGTAATATCTATATCGAATCGATCGGGGCGAAGCAGCTTATCCATTTTAAAGATTTTTTTTGTAGAATAAATTGTAATGAATACGAACCTTTAGTTGATGAAGTCCAACTTCTAGAAGCCAACTCGGATTACGCCCATATCCGAATGAAAAATGGAGAAGAAAAGACAGTTTCCACTCGGCATTTAGCTCCTCGAGGAGACACATCATTAATTAATTCCAATGAAAATTCTAATAATCAAATTCAAGATCATCTAAGAGCTTCAAAATCAAGACAAATCGGATCGAGACCAAGGCATTCAAGAAAATCTAGACCAAAGCTGTCAAGAAAGCCAAGGCCAAATCGTTCAAGAAAATCGAGACCATATAATTCAAGACAACTTAAACCAAAACAATCAAGACGCAGTACTGAATATCGATAGGCCAGTTAGGACACGAAGGCGTCCTCAATATTTAGAAGACTACCTCGAAAAAAGAGGAGGCGGGAAGAATGCCATGATATTACTCCCCCTTAGTTACGTTTAGAACATTATCAGTTGTTATATTTCGGAATATTTTGATTTGAAAATTATGAAGTAATAATCGCTCCTGGTATAAACTAATGATAAAGTTCGCTTTTCTCTAAGTTTGCCATGCGATTATTACTTCATAATTTTCAAATCAAAATATTCCGAAAACGGTACATAATATCGAGTTTTACCAAGAGTACCACATCAGTCTGCTGTGTGGTATGGGTAAGGTAATGGAAGGAATAATAAAGGTAAGGATTGAGGAAGACGTAAGGAGAAAGGGGGGTTTTAAAGAAAACCAGCATGGTTTCACGAAGGAGAAATCGTGTATCTCTGCGCTAGGTAGGGTGGTGGATTTGGCGGAAAAGGCTAGGGAAGGCTGCTGGAGAAACAAGAAGCTGGTACTACTAGTGTTTTTCGATGTGGGGAACACGTTTAATAGTGTGAGCAAGGGAGCGGTGTTGAGCGCGTTGTTGGGGCTAGGAGTGGTCAAATGCATATTTGAAACTGAATCGATTAATCTCCAGGGCTACACCGTACATAAAAACTGCATAAAACCTCGAAGCATGTGGGAACCTCTGCCAGTTCACCAGAATACCTTTTGGAGTTGGAGTTACAAACGGAGTTGCGGCTTTTCAAAGGACACTCCACTACATTATTGGAACGAAGAAACTAAGTGGAAACTTTGCATATTTGGATGACGTCACGATCTGTGGTAGGGATAAAGAGGACCATGATGCGAACCTGCGGAAATTTATGGAGGCCGCTGAGAAATTTATACTCTGAATCTCAACAAATGCGTATTTGAAACTGAATCGATTAATCTCCTGGGCTACACCATACATAAAAACTGCATAAAACCAGATAAATCTCGATTGGAACCTCTAATGAATCTACCTATCCCATCCGATAGCTCCACTCTGAAGAAATCTCTTGGTCTATTTGCACACAACTCCAAATGGATTAATAATTTTTCTGCCAAGATAAGACCGCTTGTCGAATCATCCCTACCTTTATCTCAAGAGGCGATTGATTGTTTTGAAAAGCTAAAATTGGAAGTCGCCAAATCAGCTCTCGCTGTAATAGATAACAAAGAACTCTTTACAGTCGAAACTGATGCATCCGATCACGCCATTGCAGCTACTCTTTCACAAAAAGGTCGAGCCGTTGCATTCTTCACCCGAACACTCAATGATTCTGAAAAGATACAACCATCTATCGAGAAAGAGGCCAGTGCGATTGTAGAGGCATTACGTAAATGGCGCCACTTCCTAATGGCGAGACACTTTCTACTAATAACTGATCAAAGGTCTGTGTCCTTTATGTTCAACCAAACGCATTTTAGTAAGATTAAGAATGAGAAAATAGAATGATGGCGATTAGAAGTATCGTATTTTAAGTTTGATATCACGTATCGCCCAGGAAAGGACAACATTGCTGCTGACGCACTATCTCGAGTATGTGCTACACTAAATGAAACTCCTCGCGAGAATGGTTCATTGGATCCGATCCAAGAATTTACCTTATTCTGTGAAAGAAATAAAACGAATGATCGCTGCTTGCCCAGTTTGCGCGGAGATTAAACCCAAGTATATGAAGCACGAAGGTCAGCTAGTCAAGGCAACAGCCCCCTTCGAAAGGCTTAATTTAGATTTTAAGGGGCCTTTACCGTCAAGCACTGAGAATAAATACATACTGACAATCATCGACGAATATAGTCAGTCCCCATTTGTCTATGCCTGTAAAAATATGACCTCTGAAACGGTAATCAAGTATCTTAAAGACCTATTTTGTTTATTCGGCACTCCTGCCTACATACACTCAGACAGGGGCACTTCCTGTTCCCGACGAAGACATTGAGGAACTTTCAGAAGACGAGACCACAATTGTTGAAACACAAAGAGAGCACCTGTGTCAAGATTTGCAGAGAGACCAGCAGTCTTCAGGGAGGGACACAGGAACACCAGCTATAGCCCAAGAAGCTCAAGTACGCCGATCTGCATGTGAGCGAAGATCACCTGCATACCTGCAGGACTATGTGGCAGAGAAAAACAACGAAGGGTGAATGATATGAACTCTTTAGTCTCATAATCCGCACTTCTTGAATGGAAGTATATTTATATTAGTCTATGTTATATTATCTACCTATTTGACATTTACGTGTGTTACTTTGTTTATTATTGTCATGTCATTATGTGTATTCAATTTCTATATTAATGCACCACATATTTTAAAGTTGAATAAAGCCTAGTTATCCGAAAGCTTTATCTTTTATATCAGTACATCTTTTATGAAGAGCTCAACCATAATGCTGGCATATTCTCAATTTACGGGTTGCCGCAAAATATGAATTTAAGAGAACTAAGTTGGGTTTTTAAGGTGAACTGCTATATTTAAATTTCACTCCTGTAACATTTTAAGCACCTGGTATCCTAAATATTAAATTAAATTAGTACCGCGAGCTCAAAGTAGCTACGCTACGAGGTGTGCTAATGAGTGGCCATTATCGGGTTCAAGAGGCTTTAATAATTATTCCCAGTCTCATTTCTTCCATTGGTTTACTGTCATATACAGAAAGTTGGAATATAATACAGTAAACTCGAAGCATCTTGTAAACTCGAAGCATCTCTTTAATTTGAAGATTCAGTAAACTTGAACAGCTTGTAAACTTTAAGCTCTCGTATGCACGAACATTTTTAACTGGATCATCTCTACAACTTGGGCAGATCATCCCTCCACTCGTGATCTTCCATAGTCATTTGGAACCACCTAGACAGTGCCGTAGCGACCCCAAGGTGCGGCGAAGGATCGTCAACTAGTATTAAAAGATAAGTTTATTGTTGTATATCAAGTTTACTGTTCCCATATTTTTTTTCTCTTTTATCTCCGTTTATATCTATCTATATCGTCAACTGTATTAGAATAAGTAGTTGTAAAGAACTGTTTGCGGATTATTTTTTTGTAACGTATTCTCAACTTCATTCACTTTAGCACCAAGGAAATCTATTTATCTTTTATCTGTTGGTACATTTTCATTTTTTTTTTACTTTATAGACAGTTTTTTCTGACATCTTTCTGTCATCTTATGATACTTATTTAAATAACTCAGCTTAAAACTACTTTCTTTAGTAGTATCATAAAAAAAAAGATTTCAGTGACGCCCTTATTTCTTAAAGAAACAAATATTGTACTATTGTCAGAGCTAATGAACTTACTCACCCCTAGCCGAGGTATTTAACTATCATAATTTTTGCTGTGATAAACATTTATAAATTTTGTTAATTATTGAAATATCTTTTACAACTAATTAAAGACGAAATTAAGATTAATGGTTGTTTTATTGTAGATTACATTTTTTCTTTTGGTATATTGTTATTTTTTAAAAGTTAACTAAATATTTTTATAAATTCACTCTAAACATTTAAATCATATCACAAATTGACGCCCAACGTCATAAATGGTTACACTCCATAGGTTGAAAGGGAGGAAGAGTTGTGTTCTATGTGTAACTTAAATGTTAGAGAAGATATTGTTCATTTCTTGGCAGTTTGCCCTGTTCTTGCGGAGTTTAGAGTAATTTATCTTGGTGCCCGGTTTTTATCATTACCTGATTTAAGGTAACTTCTGAACTCCTCCACCTCTTTTCTAGGTCTTATACATTTTGCGCGCGGGACCTGGATGTATAGATAAGAATTAATCCAGGAATTTAATTATTAATTTTTGTATTTTCTGTAAACCCTAGTTTTGCATTGAGTGTTTTTTTGCATTGTTTTGTAGAGCACTTAATTTCCGGCTGACGGATTACCAAGCCGTATATGCTTCTATTATAGTTTATATTCTTTATAATTGTAAAATAATCCTTATAAATAAAGTATATTATTATTAATATTAAAGATGAAGTGATTACCTCATAGTACGGAAACAACAGGGACCATTGACCCTCTACCCTGCTTAATCGCCTATCTTACATTACGTGACCTTCGTCCCACTCCCTGCGCAGAGCGATGATCGGTACTCTGGTATGGTCAAGGGTCAATCGTCCGTACCATTATGTTATTACTCTCCAATACACTTTTACCAATGGTCCCATCTAGCCGTGCCACTCATATAGTTGAGATTACCTCTAATGTAACTCTCAGCTATGTTTACTTATATTAGCTGGTTTAAAAAGACGTCCTTTCTATGTTTTCCCAAGATACTGCTATACCAAAGTTTTGTCTTTTCTTCATTGGGCAGTTCGCTTAATAGGTTGTCAGAACGACGTGGTTTTGGATGGATTTTCTATATTCTTTCCAGTTTTTTTACCTTTGGATCACGGGATTGCACACTTGGAGAGATTTTTTGTATACGTTCCAGTCTTATTACCTTGGGATCACTATAAATCTACGCTCAAGTTATATAAAGACATTCTTTATAAAGTATATTTTTAATATTAAATTACCTTTGTCAGCATAGATGTTTACTTGTACAATAGTTTGCTTATATCATTCATTCTAATTCTCACATTCGTATTGTTTAGATCTAAATCTAATATTTAGTAAAATAAAATTTGTTTTTTAAAAACACATTTCGTGACGAATTTTATTTAACTGGCGCAGTCAGTAGGATAAAACGCAGTAATATTCGTGAAAAGCCACGGCATAGTGACCGATTTTTATGAACTTTACGTGAGTGTCAACTCTTTGGCATTGAAACCTACCACACCTGAGTGTTGCAGAGCTAGAATCACTGGAGAAGTCTTTGGGTAAGTACCAAGTACTCCTTTTAACTATAATTCCTTTATTTAATTCATCTGGTGAAGGTGTATTACAGCAAGTATTATTTTAAGAATAAGTAAATCACTTGAAAATTTATGACTGAACTTGAAATAGATATAGAAAATTTAATTTCCGATTTTAATAGAATAATAACTGTTAGAGAAATGGAAAACAATCCAGTAAATGTTTCTATGTTAAAATTATATGTAGATATGATTCCTTTATTCAATGGAGATGAGGAAAATTTAATCAAGTTTATTAGTAGTTGCGATTTTTTAGTAAACACATATGTTAGTGTTAGTGATCAAATAGTTCATAATTATATAGTCAAAGTAATTCAATCTAAGTTAATCGGCAAAGCTAATCTTTTGGTTGGTTCCCGAACTGAACTAAATACATGGGCATTAATTAAAGCAGCTTTACAGCAATGTTTTGGTGATCGACGATCATTAGAATGTCTTGAACAAGATCTCCTAATGGCACGTCCGTTTAGAAATGAACAACCAATTGATTTTGCTAAGCGTCTACAAGTTTTAAGAAGCCATTTAGTTAGTAGAATAAATAATTTTAGTGATACCGAGATGCCTTTACAGACTAAAGATCTGTACAGGAGACAATATGATCAAATGACATTAAGAACTCTTTTAAGAAATTTATCAGGTAGTATTCAAACAATAATTAGACTTAAGAATCCGCGTAATATTGAAGAAGCTCTTACATTTCTAATAGAGGAAGAAAATTTCTCCTATTCTCAAAATAACTTTAGATACTTCGATAACAAACCTAAACCTCAAAATAGTCACTTTAATAACAATTATTCTAGAAACAATTCTCAGCACTTTCAAAATAACGATCGTCCTTTTAAAAATTATAACCATATCCCTAATATTTCACCGATAACAAATGTTAATCATAATAATCAAAATATTCAAGTTCCTTCTAACACTAATAATTTTCCAAGTCAACCTATTCCAATACAATCACGCCCTATTCAAAGATTTTATCCGACTAATCGACAAGTTTTTGGACAACAAAGGAATGTATTCGCACCTACGGGTCAAACTTCTTCCAGAGCTCCTGAACCTATGTCAATTAATACAAAAAATACCCTTAATCCTAGGCAAAATAATCAGTTTCGGCAGCAGAACTCCTCACACAATTCATTTAGACAAAGACAAACTCAACCGAAATATATAGCTGAAGAATTATTCCAAGTAGATTCCGAAAACCCCGTTGAAAATGACTTTGACGAACCCGAAATGAATCCAGTAAATAATACCACGACTAATGATAATTATAATTCAAATTCAAATAATCAAAATGCAAATTTTTGGACAGGAGGCCAATCGGATCATCCGGTGTAAACGAAATTTTTTCAAACTCCTATTCTACCGATTTACCATTTATAAAAATTAAAAACCCACCGATCACGTTATTAATAGATACTGGTAGTGTGTCTAATTATTGAAAAATATTTTCAAAATTTTGTTTATAGGGACCCTACTTTAATTATATCAGCAGTAGGTAAAACAAAAACAGAATTTAGAGCAAATATTCCAGCTTTTGCTGAATTTAATTCAAATGTTCATCTAAATTTTATATCATATAAATTTCAAAATCATTTTGACGGTTTATTAGGTTTAAACGAATTACGTGCTTTGAAATTTTCAGTTGACTTAGAAAAAAATGTTTTGAAAAATAACAATACAGAAATTCCACTTTTATTTAAGTTAGATAGAACACAGTTTACTATTTCAGTTGACGCAAATGAAATAGTCGGGTTGCGATTACCAGTAAGTCATACGGATGGCGAAGTTATTGTACCTGAAATAAGATATGATAATTTATATTTTCCTGAAACTTTTACTGTTGCAAAAGACGGTTTTGCAAAAACAGAAATAGTTAATAACACAGATAAGAGGATTACAATTACAATAACAGAACCGATAAGTGTTATTCCAGTTACAGAGTGGCACAAAAATAATTTCGAATTTTATAATTTAGAAAATATTATTCCTGACAATAAGGATAAAACTTTAAATAATGATATTAATACTTTAATAAGAACCGAACATCTCAATTCGGAAGAAAAGAAATGTATTTATGAGTTATGTAGAGAATTTAGTGACATATTTTATAATGAAAATGAAAAACTGAGTTTTACTAATCAGGTAAAGCATGAAATAAGAACAACAGATGAAATCCCAGTATATTCTAAATCATATAGATACCCATACATATATAATGATGAGGTTCAAAGACAAATTTCAAAAATGCTTGATGATGGTATAATACGTCATAGTCAAAGTCCATGGAGCAGTCCAATTTGGGTAGTCCCGAAGAAGGAAGATTCCAGTGGAAAACAAAAATTTAGGATCGTAATAGATTACAGAAGAGTAAATGAGAAGACAATTCAAGATCGCTATCCTATACCTAATATAAACAGTATTTTGGATGCACTAGGAAGATGTCAGTACTTTACCACATTGGATCTAGCGTCAGGGTTTCACCAAATTGAAATGGATCCCAATTCAATAGAGAAAACTGCATTTTCTGATGAAAATGGTCATTTTGAGTACACTCGGATGCCAATGGGTTTAAAAAATGCACCATAGACCTTCCAGAGGGTCATGGACAATGTTTTAAAAAATATTCAAGGGAAAATCTGTCTAGTATATATGGATGATATAATTATTTTTAGCTCATCCTTAGAACAGCATATTCAAAATTTAAAAGTAGTTTTTAAACGTTTAAGAGATATGAAATTAAAAATTCAATTAGATAAAAGCGAGTTTTTGCGAAAAGAGGTAGAGTTTCTAGGACATGTAATAACCCCGGACGGCGTTAAACCTAACCCGAAAAAAATTCATGCTATTAAAGAATTCCCACTACCAAAATCAGTTAAAGAAATCAAATCATTTCTGGGATTAGTAGGATACTATCGCAAATTTATTAAAGATTTCGCTAAAATGACAAAACCTTTAACGAACTGTCTAAAGAAAGGTGTTAAAATTGAACATACCCCAGAATTTCTGAATGCTTTTGAAATGTGTAAAAATGTTTTAACTAATTCCCCTATATTACAATACCCAGATTTTTCTAAACCTTTTAATGTTACGACGGATGCCTCTAATTTCGCAATTGGAGCGGTATTAAGCCAAGGTAAAATTGGTAGTGATTTACCGATTGCTTATGCATCTAGAACGCTTAACACAGCCGAAATAAATTATAGTACCATTGAAAAAGAGTTACTTGCAATAATTTTTGCTTTAAAAACATTTAGATGTTATTTATTTGGACGTAAAATCAATATAATATCAGATCATAAACCACTTAAATATTTATTTAATATGAAAGAACCGAATTCAAAGTTTGTAAGGTGGCGATTGTTAATTTCTGAATTTGATTATGAAATTCATTATAAACCGGGTACTCTAAACAAAAATGCTGATGCTTTAAGTAGAGTAGAAATAAACGTATTAAGTGAAGATGAACAACAACGACAATGATGAAATCGATTCCTTAATGGGCGAACCAGGGGATATTAACCAAGTAGCTAACAGTTTTCTACAAGATCTCATTGAACCTGCAGAAGATAATTGGGAAGATGACCTTAATCACCTGATTAATACAACAGATATAAACGAACAAGATAGAGCAGAAGTTGCAGAAATCATAGGTAATGTAGTCGAACAAATTTTACCAGAGGACGAAGATATCAATGAAGAAGTTCAAGTTAAAGAAGACGATAGTGATACAATCCATACAGCTCATGAAAATCCAATTTTAAACATTCCATTCAGCGAAAATGTAACAAATTCATTTAATAGGCAAATTATTATATTGCAAGGTAAAAGTAAACATTATTTTGTAAAAAATAGTAAGCATTTTACAAATAAACTACGCATAACGGCTCATTTAACTGACAATATTGATGATCTTAAGAGCAAACCGAACATGTCCGAAAATTTTAAAAGCATCCTGAGCCTTTATTTCTAATCCGATTTTTGTGAAATTTTCAGTAAACACTCATTATTACTAAACTTAGGGGGGTATTACCTTGATTTTTTTCTAAACCCTTTAGAACTATTTATTTCCTAATAAAAACGAAAAAAAAAGAAAAAAAAGGTTATTCCCGTCTTCTACATTAAATTTAAGAAAATGTGTCGCTTTCTGTTTTAGTAAATGTCGAATAGTTTTTAAATGGGATGCTTTCCCACCTTTGCCTAAAAATTTTCTATAAAATGCTGCCCTCTCGTTGTATAAATTTTAAGACAGTTTTAATCGCGTTGGTGGAGATATTCCCAGTGGCGGAGCAATTATCATGTTAAGACGAGAAAATTTAATATAACTTATTTGTTGTATTTAATGATGTGACTTTTTCTAAATAAATTAAAGTAAATTTCAAATTTTGACAAGGTGGTCAAAATAATATTGTTTAACTTAACTACCACAAAATTAAATTTTGCCTCTATATAGTGTTTACAATGTTAACACAATATTACAAAATATAGCAGACATTTTTTTCAATTTCATGTTTTTAATTCTATCTAATCTATATAAATCTGCCACTAATATCATTTCTCTTGTAGTTTCTGGTGTACTTATTTATTAAGAAGAATACATACATCGAAAACAAAAAAATTGCATAACTTAAAAATAAGGACAAGTAGCATTATTCATATACATCCAGTTAAAATTGTTTCACCAAATTGCTATATTTCGCTAAAATATCTACAGGGACCTAAAATGAAATGATTTTTATATGCATTTTACAACTAAATACTTCAATATGTCAATCTGATGATGCTAGTTTTTAGCGAAACAGCTGTAATTGTATTTAAAACTTATTTTACGAATAAATAGTGGAAATTTCATTCAACCGTTTAGGTGTTTATTGTTTTTTTTTATACGATTTTGCTGGTTAGTTGCAGTAAAGAAGACAATGAAAATCTAGTAAAAACGCATCCAAGCACTAGACAAAATAATGTGGAATTTCAGCTCTTATAATCTAGTTGTAAAATGCATTGAAAAAATTATTCCATTTTAGGTCTATTATGTCCATTTTATGTAATAGAAATCTCCCTGTAAATATTTTTTATTTTTTTAAATAAGAATAATTAGCATGCGACATTTTACAGTGTTTCGCCAAATTTAATAATTGGTTTAAATACAGAGTTTAATATTGCGTTTATAAAATTGAATAATTTTTTTGTAAAATTTCTGCAACTCAACAAATAGAAATAAATTAATATTTGAAGTTCAACATTAATTAATTGGTGAAAAATATAAAACTTATTGTGTAGACATTAGTCTTTTATTAAAGAAATTTCATACTCTATATTTTACAAGCACGATAAAGTTATGTTTTAACCTAGGAATAGTATTATTTATGTCGTACAATCAAAACTATTTTATTTCTTTGCTATTCTCTGTCTTTGATTATCCCGAATTTTCAGTCTTCTAGGAAATCATGAGTCAACTAGTTGTGGAAGCAAAGATTTAAAAAAAATATTTTTAATTTTTCTACCATCCTGTCAGCCCAAAAGGTTCTGCCTCGCGGAATCTAAATAGTATATTAAACAACGCATTTCATATGGCTTTCTGTTATGACACGAGTTCAAGTTTTAAAAACGAATCGCGAAGCGATGAGTGTTTTAAAGAACGAGTGTCACAACAGCCATATGAAATAAGTTGTTTATAATATTTTATATATTTTGTCATTTTATCATTTTTTAAATAAATTTATTATTTGTATGTAAATTACGAAAATTTTGATTTTAAAAATTATGTCGGTAGCACTGTGTAATTTATAACATTTGACAGTTTTGACATTTAAATTATGAAATTTTAATGTTTTAAAATATTTTAAAATGACTTATACACCAATAATAATATATTATATAATTAAAAGATGATATTCATATTCACAAATACTTTTTTAAAGAACAATATAAAATTAATAGATTGTTATTAGTCACAAGTGTCATTGTCAATAGTCTTGTCATTAGATACTTCACTCATGTCGCCAACCATTTAAATCAAAAATTTGCGTGCGTAAAAGAAACATTACGAAACGCAAATGCGTTTTATAATGAAGATTAGGAAATTTATAGAACAATAAACAACAAACCGGTTGAATTAAACTTTCACTATTTATTCGCAAATACGTTTTTAAATGCATTGACGGCCGTTTCGCTAGAGAAATAGCATCATCAGACTGACATATTGAAGTTACATTTTGTTTATTTGTAGCTAGGTACCTGATGTTGATTAGGTAGTATTAAAGCTAGACCAATTATGGAAGTAATAAGACATAACAATATTTAAGCCTAGATGTTAATAGCCCTAAGGGATTATCCTGAATGTATTTCCCTCTAAGATCAGTATAACTGTGCAATGATATAGAAGAACCAGGAAAAAGCTATATCATGCTGATCTTTACATCTAGGCTTTAATATTGTTATGTTTTATTACTTCCATACTTGATCTAGCCTTAATAATACCTAATCAACATCAGGTACCTAGCTACAAACAAACAAAATGTAACTTCAATATGTCAATCTGACGATGGTATTTCTATAGCGAAACGGCCGTCATTGCATTTCATATTTCGCGAATAAATAGTGAAAGTTTAATTCAATCGTTTAGTTGTTTATTGTTCTTAATAAGATGGACTTATTTCACATAGTAAGGGTTAGTACAATAAATTTTAGGAAATTTATAGGATAATTAATTACGTAAGATTACCTCTTTAATTTTATATATTACAGCAGATCTTTTGAACTCCATATTATAAAAAAACAGAATTCTTTATTCTTGAACCTAATAAAAATATATATGATTTTTGTTTAAATGTAATTTTTCATTTTTCAAGGAAGCCCATTTAATTTTTTCGGAATTTATGGTGTCTTCAGGGTTTTTGATAGTCTCCGGACATTTTACTTCTATTTATATTTAGGTATGGATACTCAGGTCTTAAAATATACTTTATAAGTTCATTTTACTAAAATTTACTTACCACTTCTCCAGAGTAAAAATTAAGAAAGTAGAAATAACATTCACGGATGCACAAATTAAGGTATGAAACGAACAGTACACTGTAATATAACGATTTTTTTATATCTTGCACTTATAAAAATCTTCATTATAAAACGCATTTGCGTATCGTAATGTTACTTTTACGCACGCAAATTTTTGTTTTAAATGGTTGGTGACATGCGTGAAGTATCTAATGACATGACTATAGACAATGACATTTGTGGCTAATAGCAATTTATTAATTTTATATTGTTCTTTAAGAAAGTATTTGGGAATCAGAATATCATCTTTTACTTATATAATATATTATTATTAGTGTATATGTCATTTTAAAATATTTGAAAACAATAACATTTCATAATTTAAATTTCAAAACTGTCAAATGTTATAAATTACACAGTGCTACCGACATACTTTTTAAAATCAACATTTTCGTAATTACATAAAAATAATAAATTAATTTAAAAAATGATAAAATGGCAAAATATAAAAAAATATTATAAACAACTTATTTCATATGGCTGTTGTGACACTCGTTCTTTAAAAAACTCATCGCTTTGCGATTCGTTTTTTAAACTTGAACTCGTGTCATAATAGAAAACCATAAGAAATGCGTTGTTTAATATACTATTTAGGTACGGCTATGTACCTATTTGAAAATCATCTGCTGAAACACCCGAAATACAATAGACACATGTAAGTTTTCTTCCCTTACTTATCTTTATAGTAACTTCAATAGCGCACGAGTTTACTTGTTTCGGTAGTACATTTGGTTTAGTGGCTCTCAGCGCGGAGCGAGAAGTAGGAGGTTGGGTTAATTAGGGTGAAATTCGCTTGCCGCTGTAGGTACGGTTTGCTCTTAAAAATCAAATAATACATTTATTTAAAAATTATGTAGAACCATTGTATAAAATACAATGGTAGAACCAAATAAATTACATTGTATTCATGTAAAAAACTCAACAATTGATCTAGTGCCCTTAGTTATAACAACATTACAAAACATGTTTAAAAACCAAAGCTATAAATTAGTCATATCTAGAAAATATGTAACAGATGTTGAAAATATAAACGACCGCGAAGAGTATATCAAATATCACCATGAGAGTAAAACATGTCATCGAGGTATTAATGAAACGCAAAACGCCTTGAAAATTAAATACTACTGGCCCGATATGAATTCGGATATAGTTAAGTACATTAATCTTTGTGATATATGCAATCAAGCAAAATACGATCGGAATCCACCGCAAATAAAATTTTCCTTAACAGTTACGCCAACAAAACCATTCGAAATCATTCATATAGATGTATTTCAAATTTTAAACACAAAATTCTTAACAATTTTAGACTCCTTTTCAAAATATGGTCAATCTTATATTATAGAATAAAGTTTAAATTCCATTAGTATTATAGAATGTTTAAGCACTTTCATATCACATTTTGGTATACCATATTCTATAGTTAGTGACAGTGGAACAGAGTTTAAAAGTGAAGTAGTAAAAGAATTCTGTAAATTACATAAAATTAGAATACACTTTACTACACCTCAAAATTCAAATAGTAATAGTCCGGTAGAACGATTTCCCTCTTCTATTTTAGAAAATTGTAGAGTTTTAAAATTAGAGCACCCTAAAATGCCAATAAAACAGATTATGCACTTTGCCATAATTGGCTATAACTCATCCATTCACTCTGTTACTAAATATCGACCATACGATATCATTTTAGGAGATACTAAAGCATTAGACCCTTTAGATCTTACAGATGAGCATATAATTAGTGATTACGTTAATGATAGGAAAACTAGATTACATACTCTTTATAAAAATATCTATGAAAATACTGTTAAACAAAAAGAACAAATTATTAATAAACGCAATTTAACTCGAGAAGAGCCCAAAAATTACGCTAAAGGGCAAGATATATATTCATCAAAAACAGAGAAGCTTTGAGAAATAAATCAAAACCAAGATTTTTAAAACGAACTGTAAAATTAGACACTGGTAAGAAAATATTAACAACAAAAAACCGAGAAATACATAAATCAAAAGTTAAAAAAACCATTAACTAACACTAATATTCCTTTACAGAATGACAAAAATACAGAAGACCCTAATCTTAATCCTAATCTATCAGACTAAAGCACAGAATAATGACGTTGAAATTCAAATACTTGATACTCCTGTATTACCTTTAGAATTAGGAAAAACTAAATTAATTGATACAAAACACACCTTTTTACACTTTATTAATACAGATCTACTAGTTAAACAATTAAGAAATATTGAACATTTTTATAATACATTAGGAAACTATTTAAATACCTCTTCTCTTGAAGACATAGATTTTAGTCAGAATTTATTTGAGCATACCGAATATTTACTAAATATGACAAAAGTTAAATTGAATAACTTAGTTTACACAGATTTTAAAAGTAGTAACAGACTTAAGAGAGGTTTATTCAATGGTATTAGTAAATGGCTTTTTGGAACATTGGACAATGACGATGAACTTAGGTATAACTCCGAAATAAAACAATTACTAATTTATATAAAAATCAACTATCACTTCAGTCACAGCTTCAAGAAATATATAAACTGAAAACGAAAGTCATGTAGCATTTTTATATTTTAAAATACCTAATGCTTCAAGTCAAGTAATTTTGAATTGTCAGAATTTAATAAATTTTATAGATAACCTGGAAAATTCTATCATATTTGCACATTTGGGGAGTCTACACACTTCAATTATTTCTCTAGATCATTTAACCAAGCTAATAAATCGCGTTTCAATGATTTATGGTGAATCAAACATAGTAAAATTCAAAAATTTATATAATTATTATCAATTAGCTGGAGTTCAAGTAAAAATTGAAAGTTCTAGAATAATATTTGCTATTCATATACCGATTTTATCCAATAATGAATTCCTTACTTATCACATTATCCCTTTACCATATAAAATTTAATAATATTCCCACACAACCCTTTCCTTGTGCTTGGTACAAATTTACATTAGTATGAAGACAGGCTGTGTCCATCCATTGAGGGTATTTTCTTCTGCCAACATCACGAAGAAGTTATTAATGATACTTGTGTAATACCACTAATCCGAACTAATGAACCGTCCTGTGATTTCAAAGCAGCAATTGTGCATCATCCCATCATCGAACAGATTAATAGTAGATTCTTACTATTATTACCAAGTGAAGATCCCATAAAAGTAGAAATAAATTGTGATAAAACCAGAATAGTATTAATAAAAAGTAACACAATCATAAAAATAGCCGAAGGATGTAAAATTATAATCGGACGGAGATTATATGAAAACAATAAAGAAAAATTAATTGGAAACCCACTTCTATTACCAAAACTTCATTTCGCTTCACCAGTTAAAATCACCAGCAATCAAGAATCACCCATTAAATTAGAAGCAGTCGATTTTAAATCTATTAAAGACTTACAAGAAGAAGCAAAATCAACCAAAGTTTTTGAAAATAATCAAATCCACCCGGCAGTTTGGAATATGCCAAGTATAGTTCTAATATTAATAATTATAATAACAATAATATTGATATGGTTTAAATTACGAAGCAAGAAGAAGGTTAGCCAAGCAGCAGAAGAAGAAGACCAACCTAAAAACAACCCTCTATCAGTGTTGTTTTCGCCTAAAGAGGGAGGAGTTATATAAAGACATTCTTTATAAAGTATATTTTTAATATTAAATTACCTTTGTCAGCATAGATGTTTACTTGTACAATAGTTTGCTTATATCATTCATTCTAATTCTCACATTCGTATTGTTTAGATCTAAATCTAATATTTAGTAAAATAAAATTTGTTTTTTAAAAACACATTTCGTGACGAATTTTATTTAACTCTCATGATTGGATGTTTGCTTCCTGGTCCTTTTCTGTATATAAAATGGGACAGATACCAAAAATAAAACGACAAAACTATTTACAGTATAATTTATTTTTAAATACCTTAAGATATTTATATAAATAATCATCGATCAAATTAAATGTATAACAAATGAATTCATTTTTACTTTGGATGACACGAATTAAAAAGAAAATAAGTTTTAATGATTTGTCGACGTAAATATGCGACGGGGCGTTTATATCTTCTAATAACATTTTTAAAAACAACTCAACAAAAAATATCAAGAACACGAAGTCAAAATAAATAAAAATATGTATAAGATTTGAATCGACCTAACCTACAACATTCACTGGTTTTTTAAACTATAAGAAAATATTTTTTGTCTCCGCGTTCTATTGTGTAAAATCACTTTTTTGATCATTTACCCTAATCGTTGGCAGCGATTTTATATAAATAAACGTGTACCGTGGGATGAATTTATACTTTTCAACGTTTTCTCTTTTAAATAATCATCGACACTGGGTCTTCTAGATGCTCCTTGAGAGCCTGCAACCATCTCGCACCGACGGCTCCATCTACCGTCCGATGATCACAACTCAACGTTACTTGCATGAACTGAGAAGTTTTGAACCTGAAAATCAAAAACGAAAATAAAAAGAAACAATATCTCAAATTTCAAATAAGAAAAATTGCCACCAACAGCTGGAGCAGCAGAACAGAGTTTATTACCAGTTCCAAACATGGCTAGGTAATGAACTCACTACAACGATTTGGGGTTGGAAAATGTCCGACGATATTATAAAGTCATGTACGACCACCGAAAAATTAATACGGGATAATATTTTAAAAGCAATTTGTTGCAGCTCTGAGAAAGGCTCGAACCATTTTTGTAAAATAAAAAAATTAAAAACCAAAAAACGGTTTTTTGGATTTTTTCGGAAATTTTTGAGGTTATGGCAAAAATGATTATTACATAAGTTGTAGATTTTTTTATTTCCAACAACTTTTTCATTTGACTTGCATTCATTAGTCACAAATCGCAAAAAACCATTTTCATCCCTAAAAACCACCCCTCCTATACCCCCTAATAGACGATTTTGGTTCGGAATGTTGTTTTTAATTTAGTTATGATGTAAATTGATTTTAATCGAAGACTAAACAACAATAATGAAACAAAGCCAAATAGCCAAAGTTGCATTGTAACCGAAAATCGTAAAGTATCTAATATCTCAAAAACTATTAGGAATTGATATAGGGATGTAAATATGAACTTACCTTATTTTTTTATAAGGAATTAAATTAAAATAAAAAAAATATGGGTTGCTATTTGAAATAAGGAAGATACCTTCGTTTTTTTAATTTAAAATTTAACTCAATAGTGTGATCACCCTGTATAATATTTTTTTAAATACACTTTATTTACTTACAATTGAAGATCTTAAATGCAAAATAATACATTTACTTTTTAATTTAAATAATTTAGATATTGAAATAATCATAATTTTATTAAGCGTGATTTCTGTCAAAATTTTCGAAAAACATTAAATTTCTCCTAAATGGTTAATTTTAGATACAAAGTACCTTACATAAACTAACACTTAAATTTAACGAACTAACCAAAAATAAGAAAATAAACAGGGTGTTGCATTTAAAATAGTGAAGTTGGTGTCGGTTTCCGGTATAACCGGAAGTGCGATCGAATTGAAAATATTTTAGTTAAACTCAGAAGTATCAAAAACCCCTGTATACCAAATTTCATTAATCTCGCGTTTTTCCTTCCCCATAAACTTCTAGGTGGCACTCGTCGTAGGACACCCTATTTCCAAAAAATTTTACTCTTTGTGTAACCCCTCTTTGTGTATGCCAAAAAATTACAACAAAATAATATTAAAAAAAGTAAGAAGAAAGACAAAAATAGACTCAGGACTTAGTAGGGACAAATGGACATTGCCTATACTTTTTAGGATTTTACATAACTTTTGTAGTTGTTAATTATTTGTTAGTCTTTTTATACTATGTATTATACTTTTGTAAAATATGACACATCTAATAAAAATATTTTAGCTTCGTACTATGCGTCTAGTGGAAAATATTAAAGTTATTGAAATAATTATAAAATACTGGCGTCACGCATAGAAACTGTGCGTTGGCTCTCAAAATAGACATAAATTAATTTTTTGGAAGTGTCTATTCTACACCTTTTATAATTACTATTCTGTGATAGGCAATATCTGTGGCGTCGTACTCCCGTTTCCACAGAAACATGCTAAAGTTATTTTTCTTGTTATATTTGATTTAAAAAAAGTGACATTATATCAATGCAATAACACACATTTGGGGCTAGTCCGTGTTGCACAAGACGTGCGAGACGAACTTCAATCTCATTGAGCGTTGAAATAAGAGAGAACTATTTGACGTTAAATTTTAAGTATTCGCACTAAGCGAGTGTTACGTGCAGAGAAATTTTATGGGATAGATGAGGGATCTCTCAACTACGCTCGACGGAACAGCGGTACCCTCGTGGGAGGAATCCAGTCATTTTTAATTAAAGAAAAATACTTACCGTGGATAGAGATATGTGGAAAAAGATTTATAATTACTGGATCTACTTTTTACCGCAAAGCTCACCCGTTATTGGCATATTTTTTCAGTAAATAACCAACATTCATTCAATTGAAAAGAGAATTTGAAATTTTCTAAAGATTAATTTCTCTTACATTTTAATTGATTAGATAGAATTTCTTACAAATCCAACTGGTTAAAACTTACCCTTTATCCGAAGAAGGATCTTCCACCAATCTGGACGTACTAGTGCCTATGGCTAGAATACAGCTCTGCGGTGGATTGATGACGGCGCAAAATTGATCGATTCCCATCATGCCTAAATTGGAAATGCTGATGGTGCCACCTTGGAACTCTTGCGGTTGTAATTTCCCCTCTCTAGCTTTAACCGCCAAAGATTTCATAGTCTTACTAATTTCCGTTATACCTTTTCTTTCGGCTTCGAATATTATAGGCGTTATTAAGCCTTTATCAGTTGATACTGCTACACTAACGTCCACGTTTCTATACTGCCTAATCGTTGATTCTTGCCAAGAAGAATTCGCTTCTGGTACCTAAACCGGTAAAAAATAACTACTCATGACAATTACAAATTAGAAAAGATCCAATAAAACTCAAAGTCAAAACCACAGACTTTTATTCAATTAATGTACAATTATTGCAACTAGTTTCGGTCTAGATCAGACCATCATCAGGCTGTAAAGAATACACTTCTTGCTTACCACTTATTGTGTTCTTTACAGCCTGATGATGGTCTGATCTAGACCGAAACGAGTTGCAATAATTGTACATTAATTGAATAAAAGTCTGTGGTTTTGACTTTGAGTTTTATTGGATCTTTTCTATTGGATTTAGCCACATTTGAGATGGATGACCTATCTAATTTAATTACAAATTAATTCAAATACACCCACCTTTAAACTAGCTTGTGCTACCGCCTTAATAATAAAATCGTTGACGCTCAATTTAACCTTATCCTTTTCTAATTTCTTATTGAATCTCGCTCTGATTTCCAATAATTTATCGATGTTGACGTCTACGGAGAGGTAATAATGCGGGATGGTCTGTTTGGATTGGAGTAGTCGTTTGGCGATGGTGGCTCGCATTCCCGTTACGGGAATATCGACGAAAGGCGATGACGAAGATGTTGGAGGAGGTTTAACTGCAGGTATTAGAGATGGGAAAGCCACACCAGCGGACGATTCTAATCCTGGTAGATCAGAAGTGGTTATAGAATCGAATAATCCAGTACCTTTGCCTGAACACAATAAACACTCTCTTAGAGCCGTGGGACAATAGCATTTTAGCTAACAAGTGCGGAAGTCACTTTATGCACGTGTTAGGTACACTATTTTTTCTACTAGCGTGCAGAAAACTTTTTTCCGCATTCATTTTAGTGCGGAAAGTGACTCGTTTTCAATTTCTAATGAGTGCGGCAAACTGGACTTTTTTCCATACGCTAGTAGAAAAAATGTATTTGTAATTGGCCCGAGTAAAGGATAATGAAGTTTTTGGTAAAGTGGGACAATATGAATTTATTGGAAGAGTGGAATATAAAATTGGAAAGTAAGAGGAATAAGTATAAGATCATTCCTAAACTTATAGGACAAAAAATATACAGGGTGTGTCAAAATAATTGCTTAAAAATTAATAAGTAATTTCTTAATATACTTTCCCAAGATGGCATCCACTTGAAGTTGAGGTTATTTTTATTTTTTCGAATATGAGTGATGTTACAATAACAAAGTTTACAAGTAATTCCTATCGAAAAAATAATATCTACAGGTATTTTTCCAATCGCTTTCTCATTATCTAAGGAGTTTAAACCTTATGACCCTTAACAATTCTTTTTACCGAACATTTTAACACAATTTAAAAATAAAAAATTATGTAAGTCATGCATTTTCGGATTGTTCCGTTAAGTTTCATAATAAAAATTAAGTAATGACTTGTAGCGATTTAAAAAAAATACCTTAGCTTAGCCAATTTATCGATAGGAATAACTTGTAAAGAAATAAAGATTGTTATTGTAACATCACCCATATTCGAGAAAAAAAATAATTAATTTCCTCAACTTTTAGTGGATGAAACTTCTTGTGGAAGCATGCAAACCTATACTCGTCATAAAAAGTATCGCATAAGGATTTATGAATAAAGTTTTTTTTTATATTTTGCACTTATAAAAATCTTCATTATAAAACGCATTTGCGTATCATAATGTAACTTTTACGCACGCAAATTTTTGTTTTAAATGGTTGGCGACATGAGTGAAGTATCTAATGACAAGACTATTGAGAATGACATGTGTGGCTAATAGCAGTTTATTAATTTTATATTGCTCTTTAAGAAAGTATTTGCAAGTATGAATATCATTTTTTACTTGTATAACATATTATTATTGGTGTATTAGTAATTTTAAAATATTTTAAAACATTAACATTTCATAATTGAAATGTCAAAACTGTCAAATGTTATAAATTACACAGTGCTACCGACATACTTTTTAAAATCAAAATTTTAAATTAAAATGTTAATTTAAAAAATGATAAAATGGCAAAATATAAAAAATATTATAAACAACTTATTTCATATGGCTGTTGTGACACTCGTTATTTAAAAAACTCATCGCTTTGCGATTCGTTTTTACTTGAACTTGTGTCATAACAGAATTCCATATGAAATGCGTTGTTTAATATACCATATTATTCTCTTTTCATTTTTTTGGGAAATGATAGGAAATGAATTTGAAATTATGTTTCAAAATAGTTTATTTAATTAAAATTAAAAATCAAAAAATAATGGGCATAAATAATGAAAATAACAATTAATCTAGGAAAATCGAGTACAAAGTAACAAAATAAAAAATGTTAATAATAAATTTAACATTTTAGTATCTGGTATTGCCACCTCTGGCTCTAATAACATCTCTCATTCTCCGTGGAAGATTACTTATGTAATCCAAATTTTCCCATTCTTCTTCCTGCTCATCAAGGTTGTCTGGAGTGATATTACGACTTCTTATGGGCCTGTCCAGGTAGTCCAAAACGTGTTCATTTGGGTTTAGGTCTGGACTAACTGCTGGTTAATCTAAAACTTGGATACCAACCTCTTGAAGGTATTGTTATTCTGGCAACGTGCAGGCGATGGAACAAATTGTATTACATTTTCCTCGAGAATCTCCCTTATATACTGATCAGCTGTCAGTGATCCCCTGCGAAACACAATTAACTCCGTGTGACCTTCAAAACAGATGCCTACCCATACCATAATCGAACAACCTCTATAATTTCTGGCTGCTCTTATATTATACTGAGCAAATCGCTCAACTGCGTGTCTATAATATGGAATACGTCTATCAGATCCAAAAAGTGAAAATCTTGATTCATCCGTAAAAAGAATATTAGCACAATCGTTAATATCCCAATTGACATGTTCTCTTGCGAACCTTAAACGTGCTACACGATGTGCTCTGGTTAACAATGGAGCAGTAACAGGCATTTAATAATTCAACATTCCTTAATCTATTTCTAACCGTATTGACAGTTGCCTGGCTGTAACATGACGAGTTCGCAAAGTCTGAATTCTTAAATAAGGGCCATCTGCAGAATTAGTACACCTGGGACGTCCGGAAACTGGTCTTCTATTATAACTTCCAGTTTCTCTAAACCTTCTTAAGACTCTCGAAACCCTGGATTGGATTTCAGCAACATATTGCTGAGATGCTGTTTCGGGGGTTATTGTACTCATTTTTACTCAAAATGTTTCTAGACGCTTCCAAATGAAAAATTAAACAAACGTACTGCACACAACAAATTTTAAAATGTAAATAATACAAATAGAATTTATCAAAATTTATTCATTTTTTGTTTTTAAACAAAAATGCGATTTAAACTGTAAATATTTTATGCTTTTATACATCTAAAGGATACCATACACTCATATTAAAATAATCTGAAAATGTGATATTTTACTTTACATCATAATTTAATTTTTAAAATTATGCGATACTTTTTGTGACGAGTGTATTAATAAAATACTTATTAATCTTTAACAAGGATTCACGTCCTAACATTTTTTGCAATTATTTTGACTCACACTGAATATCTTAAATAACCATTTCGCGATTTATCATTTTGGTATGCTGATAAGTATAATAATTAGTATACAAGACAATATGAAGTTTCCAAAGCCTCAAATTGTATTTTTCGATGTTGCATTACACTAGATTGTTTTAGGAAAATCAGTTATACTTCTCTGCACTTCGATCTAATAAGATCTTTTGCCCCCAATATAATCTACTTGAACTCTAGAATAACAATACTTCTAGAGAATGTAAGCAGCTTTCTAGAGTGCATATTCTCAATTAAAAAAGGAGTCAGAGTAACCTCTTCTAAGAAACTATATCATTTGCAGAACATTGGGGGCGTTCAGCCCAAAAAAGCGGTTGCCAGTACTTGCAAGCGCTGAGAAACAATTTAAACAGCTTCGGCCAGGATACTTTTGCTAACTGACACAATTCACCATTTTGCTTATAGTAGGTATTATGTCCGCCCAAAAAATTATTAAAATATGTTCGCAAAGGTGGAATTTGATGTTTCTGCCACACTGCATACTAATAATTTATATTTTAGAAATGTATAAAATTTAGATTAGAATTGCTGGCTACCGCAAACTTAGCGTTCTAGACGAAAATAACTATTTACCAGTGTTAGCACTTACCGCTTACGAACGCCATATTGGTTACAAGCGCTTGCAATCGCTTTTTTCCGCTGAACGTCCCCAATGCTAACGCATAGTATGCGTTCCGCAGTTTCTTTCTTTCTTCAGCACTTTCGTAGAACGGACAGTTCTCACTTTCCGATTTACTCATTATTTTGATTTGAGATGTGATACCTCAAAGCTGAGAAGGTGCTCATTTTCACAAGGCACTTTGCTCTTTCAGGTTATATATTTACAAACCATTTAGCTTGCCTCAATCCTTGCGTATTCACCCAGTGAAATCTTGTTGCCATAAATAGAGTTCCTTATTGGTGTGGGTTTTGTCAGTCCACAAAAGGGTTACAGAAGAAGAAAAGGTGTATTCACCCCCTCTAATGTGATTCTAGCTTCTAGCTTAGACTCATTACTTATTATCCCTCCGTGACATGGCACCCACTTCAGGGATTTCCTACATAACTAATAATCCTATTTATAAGCTGCTGCAATAAAATTATAATTTTCAATAAATTTCTTCTTTGTATCAGTTTTCCAAAATAAGTCTGTCAAAGGATAAAATGCGAAATGGTCGTTATAGGTTTATATATCTTGATCTGTACAGGGTGATTCATTGGGAAATGCGATTATAGTTGGACACTGAGGTGCTTCAATATAACCTATATTTTATGGGTCTATCGTTCTTTATAACCAATTAATTTTACCCATGTTTTCAATTAATTATAACTTATGAACCACCCTATACATTTTTGTGATATTTGTTTCTTTATGGTACTTTATCCACAGTAGTGCCGATTAACATAATAAGAACTCTTATTCCAGGTTAAGCCTTAATAAAATTAATAAGTAGGTTTGGACTCGAAACAACGCCCTATGTATCAATATTTTATTTTTTTACAAATTTGGAAATCTAGATGTTTCGAGAATGAGGTGCCACAAAATAAAAAAAAAGTATTTCTTCCCCAAATATTACTTTTCCATCTTCAATACATAAAATCATAATCTATTTCTTATTCTCCTGATTCCGGGATCCCCAACCTTATTGAAAAACGAGGAGCCATGTCCGTATTTGGTACAAATAGTATGGGTGAAAAAATTATCAAAACATTTGTTCATTGAGCTACATTTAAAAACTATAATAATGAGGAAAAATGCCCATTCCGAAAAAAGTACAATTCTATTTTAAACAAAAATAACCTTGCAACAAATTGTATTCAGTCAAACGAAACGAATTACACAAAAAAAAATTAACCAACAAAACATAAAAGTTATCCAAATTGGTCTCTATTTTGCTTAATACATTTCCTTGCTCTTGAAGCAAGATTTGTAATCGAATTTCTAATCAGAGCTTAGCCATTTCTCAGTTCGTCGCAAGCGTCCTGAATCCTCCTCAGAAAGTCCTCTCTAGTGTTTACTTCAGTTCAATAAACTTTTGATTTTAAATAACCCCAAATATGGTAACCAAGTGGATTAAAATCAGGCCCCCTTGCAAGCCTGTAGTTAGGTCCTCCTCTGCCTATCCACAAAATAAAAATAAAATTATTTCTTCCCCTTTTTTATCTTCAATCCATAAAAGCATAATCTATTTCCCCAACCTTATTGAATAACGAGGGGACATGTCCGTATTTGGGACAAATAGTATGGGTGAAAAAATTATCAAAACATTTGTTCATTGAGCAGGTAACCAAGTGGATTAAAATCATGCCCCCTTGCAAGGCTGTTGTTAGGTCCTCCTCTGCTATTCAATGATTTGCGAAGTTGTCATTTAAAAACTCTCTCACCATTACTCCGAAATGAGATGAAGCCCCATCATGTTGAAAGTACATAACCCCAAAATCAACTCCTGCATCATCTAGCAAAATGGGTAAAATATTTTGCAGGAACTGCAAATGCACTTCACCCGTTATTAGATGTTGTAGGATATGGGGTTGAATTAATTGGTAAAAGGAGAACCTAATTTGAGAATGTTTCCGTTTTATGGCAAATGGATTGTGTTCTGCCCAAACACGGGAATTCCTTAAATTATTGATACTGTCTCTGGTAAATTGAGATTCATCACTAAATAAACTCCTATTTGTAATACCCATCCACTAAAAACCAATCGAGTAATTTCATCTCTTGCTTGAAGCCTCTGAACTTGATGTCAATGGTAGGTACAGATGTAGACGATTTTTTTTATTCTTCGTCACAGAGTAGACGGAGGCACTGAGGAACATTAGTGGCACGACTGATTCTTTTCGAACTAATTTTTGGATCATTTTGTACAAGATTAAGAATACCTTCCTCCAAATCGAAATGTCTTTTTTAGTAACCTTCATTTTGTGCTATACAGTTATAAATGGAACGTGTTCTCTTAGATACAGTATCCGCCAAAATAAACAGTACCGAAAATAAAAATTAATTTTTAATTTCTGTAATGTAAGTGTTCAAAATGTTCACCATTTCGACGCAAACAAGCTTCATATCGATTTTGTAAGTCAATAAACATATTTATAAAAAGTGGTTTGTTAAATAAAGGCATTTTATTATTATTATTATTATTATGGAACTGTTGAAAAATATTTTGTATTCTTTCCCGTAGTTCGGAAAAATTTTCGCCGGCGGATTTTCCGGATGAAATATTTTTTCCTTCATTATGCCCCAAATGTATGCGTCAGGTGGCGTCAGATCAGGTGAATGAGAAGGATATTCAGTCTGTTCCCCGAGAAATTATTCTATTATCGAAATGCTGACGGAGTAAGTCTAAGGTGCGCACAGCTTTATGGCTCGTTGCACCATCTTGTTGGAACCATTGTGTGCGAAACTGTAGATTTCGTGCACGGAAAAAGTTATTTAGATCTCTCACAAAAGGTATAATAATTTTCTCTCTATAACGTTCTTGGTTGACAGTAAGTGGATTCTCATTATCATCTTCAACGAAATAAGGGACAATCATACCATTACCAGATACCGCGCACCAAACGGTAACTCGAAGACTGTGGAGTGGTTTCTCTACAATGACATCAGGACGTTCAAATCCAAGGAATCTGGTTGTTTGTCGATTAATATAGCCGCTAAGATGAACGTGACTCTCGTCTGAAAACCATATGTTTTTCAAAAATTCGGGATCTTCGTAAATTAAACTCAACATGCGACCACAGTAAATTTCTCTTGCACGTTTGTCCGCAGCATTTAGTCGTTGTCCAACTTGAATACGGTATGGACAACCACCAATTGATTTGAACATGCGACGTAAAGACGTTTCACTAATGTTGAGTTTACATGCAGTTCTTACAAGACTTCTTTGAGGTGATTGCACAACTTTGTTAAAAACACGTCCTTCATTTTCGTTAGTGCATACTGTTTTTCGACGACCTGAAGAACCTTTACGTTGACACAATACAGTACCAGTGCGACGAAATTTTTCAACAAACAGCTAACATCACACTTTTACTAGGAGCTGCTTTATTAAATTTTTGTTGATATTTTATTGACACCTGTTCTAAGCTTGGACCATCATTACGACCTTTTCCGTATGAACGAAAATAATGCTCTACCAAAAACACTTTTTCTTCCGTTGTTAGAACCATTTTTAAATCAAATTTAACTGCAGCGTACTATTAATATATCAACTAATTACAATTAAGTCAAATATGACAAATCCATATTACATAAACAACTCCACAGCACTCTCTGTTTCGGTACTGTTTATTTTGGCGGATACCGTAACTAAAACACATTAGAAAAAAGTCTATCACAAAATCCATAGACATATTTTAAGTAAGAGTTAACAACAATAACTTGACAATTACAACAAATTGGGATATCAAACAGAGTCGAGCTCTAGCTATAAGATAATTAGACGCGGATAAAGAAAATTCTATTTTTTTGTTTTTCTGTTATGTTAACGTTTGAAATGTAGATTTGTTGCAACGTCATTTTTGATTAAAATAAAGTTGTTTTTTTTTAATGGAGGTTCTTGCTCATTTTTATAATTTTTAAACGTAGCTCAATGAACCAAATTTTTTTTACCCATACAGTGTGTTTGAAAGTTGTTCATTGATAATAATAATGTGTCCCAAATTCAGTTAAGTCGTCTCATTTTTCAATAAGGTTGGGAGTTCCAGGAATCAGAAGAATAAGAAATAGATGATGAAAAAGTACCATTTGGGGAGGAAACATTTTATTTTTTTATGTTATGGCACCTCATTACTGAAACATCTAGATTTGACCCAAGTTAATAAGTAAAAAAGTTTTATGCGGAAACACCAAATACTTTTAGTCTTACTTATTTTTTCCTGCTCTATCCAAATTTGTAAAACATGGTGTTGTTTCGACTCGAAACCTACTTATTATTTTTTTTAAGGCCGAACCTGGAATAAGACTCCTTATTATGTTAATCGACAATACCGTGGACAAAGAACGTACGAACCAAATATCACAAAAATCTACAGGGTGGTTAATAAGTTATGATTAATTGAAAAAAATGGGGAAATTAATAAATCACCCTGGATCTTGATTATAAAGAATTATAGACCCACATGTTATTTAGAAGGACCCAAGTGTCTTCCATCCACCCTAAGCGTATGCACATGCAATTTATGTAATTTATGGAAACAAAACAAGTAGGTACAGAAAAACAACATTGTACAAGTGAGAATAGAATAAATAAAACTTCTAAACAAATTTCAGGTGCTTTTAATGAGTTATAAAACCTAAGTGCGTGCGACTTGCTGCCAGGAAGCAGGAAGCATACTCCTTTTTTTAAAACTTATACAAATAAATTAACGTTTTCGCTCTGGAGTGGCGTCGCAATTATGCGACGTGCTACTCAAATATAAAACAGGTTTTTATAATTTGCTAGTGTTTCTAACCCGCGCAGACGTTGTTGGACTTATTTGGTAGCGGAGTCTAGCTAAAAAGCTGTTAAATTTAAATATTTCCTTTTCAACCATATAGCAGTTTTGGAATTTTTGAGGATGTACTTGTAACGGCTGCAATACAATAAATGTGCTGTGTGTATCAGCATTATCTCGTAAATAAGGATAAATTCATAGCTTTCTTCTCCTTTTTCCCCTCCTCCTTGCAATCACAGCAGCAATATTGTCTTCTACCATCGACATCTTGATAACTATTTTATTATTTGCCAACGGAGGTCTAATAGTAAAAACAGTCGCACTGAGCGACTTTGGTATGAAAGTAAATCATGAAGACGTCAGTTGCGACTTGTGCTTCCTGCTTTATGGCAACAAGTCGTACGTTGCATGCTACCTTGGTTTGGAAGCCCACTAATACACCACCACCTTGTTTGAAAATGAATCAAAACACATTCATTATAGACCAGGGCTGAAGCCTTTAAAAATGGTAAAAAATGAAAAAAAATTACAGTAGAATGAAACCCATTGGAAAAGGAGGGGAATATGATCAAAATGAAAGGAAAAATAAATTAGGGTAGATTCGAGTTCGGGAAGTGGGAGGGGGTGAGTTTTTAAGGGTAAAAATTGGTTTATCTAGATTTCCGGCTAAACTACACGTCCTATGCGAAAAAGTTAAATAGCAAAGTTGTAGGTAATAAAAAGATCTACAACTTTTGTATTTGCAATTTTTTCACATAACCTCAAAATTTGGGTGAAAAATTCAAAAAACCAAACCAAACCAATATAACGGTGAAAAAATGCCTTCAAAGAGACAAAAACTAATGAATAACTGATTAGAATTTCAGATAAGGTATTTATGAATAACAAGATTAACGTTTTTGAAAAAAAATATGAATAACGTAATCAGAATTAAGTATCTAAATTCAATAGTACGATTTACAAGTATATTTATATTGTATGAGATTTTCTATGATGTGAATGTAATTCGAATTAAATAAATAAACTTTCCAACTTAAAAAAAATACAGCAATCATATTTTTTTGATGAAATTGTACATAATGATGAAAAAAAATTTTTAGAATTTTGGTTTTTTCAATTTATTGCATTTTCTGAGAACATTTCCTTAAGTAATGTATATTTTTTTACACCATCAGAAAGTAGATATTTCATCGAACAAAAAGCCCCCAAACTTTTTGAAAAAAGCTGATATTTTGACGTCAGAATTTTCGATTGAAAATTAGGGTGCTTTTTTGAAATCAAGTGAAAATAAGGCGAAAAAATAAATATTTTTAATCAAATAAATTACAGTGTATTTGGGACATAATAAGGTAAGTTTTCACCAAATTTCCTAAAAAAAGAAAAATTTTTGAAAAAGATATAAGTAAAAAACCAAAAAATTGCGAATACAAAAGTTGTAGATCTTTTTATTACCTACAACTTTGCTATTTAACTTTTTCGCATAGGACGTGTAGTTTAGCCGGAAATCAAGATAAACCATTTTTTACCCTTAAAAACTCACCCCCTCCCACTTCCCGAACTCGGATCGACCGTAATTTATTTTTCCTTTCATTTTGATCATATTTCCCTCCTTTTCCAATGGGTTTCATTCTACTGTAATTTTTTTTGGTTTCAAAGATTATTGACCCTGGTCTATTACCTTTCCTACTAACGAAGAATTTATACAAGTCATTAAAAGCAGATTAACAAGACATCAATAAAAGGGATATGGACTGTACTTAAATAAGTAGTTTCTATAATAAAAATAATAAAAAACACAATATTTTCTTCAATAAACAAGGGATTAATTTTTTGCAATTAAATATTTCACCTTCAAGTCACGTGAGAATGAACACCAATCAAAATGCGTGACGTCACTTGTTGACAAACAAGAATTTTCGCTGCCAAGTACTATGGTGTTAGTTGATATTTATTACTGTGATTCTTCAAATCAATTTTTAAAGGTTTTCCCATAATGGAAAGTGGATATATTAAGGCAGATATTTTCAAATTTACCAAGAATTGATTGCTTTACGGTGGCTCATTTCTTCGCAACAAATAGTAACTTCTGCTCTGGTGAATTTACAAATGTGAACACCTCTAGGTAAGTAATATACTCAGGATCGGGATAGCTGAAAACACATTCCGCATCGTTTTTGTACGTGGAACGTGAAAAAATAGTTTTTCAGGTGTTTAAATAGTAATACTTTCACACTGCGGCACCGCACAACATTTCTAAAATGTAAAATCCATCTAAAATCCATTAACCCAAAAATATTAAATAACTTTCTATTACATACAACTTCGACAATGTTTAGGAACAAGTGACGTCACAGCGGATGTTTGACAGGTATCCACGTTTTGGCACAAAATTTGAAATGGAATTTTAAAAAACTTATTTTAATGGTATTAGTTGTATTAAAAAAAATAATAATAAATATTTTTGGCTATATTTGGTACTTATGCATGGTTTAAACACTTTCCCAAAAATAGTCCACATCCTTATTATAAACCAATATATCATGAACTTTGTTAAAATTTTTGAAAAAGTAATTTTTCCACAATATAACAGCTTGTGTCTAGTAGAATTATGAATTTATTTTTTTGTCAATTTTCTAATAGAATGTCAAAAAATGAATAATTTGATGGTAAGATAGATAGATGTTTTAAAATCCTCAAGTTTTGTCTTGTAGACTCTAGATTGAATAAATATTCATTAAAATAATAGAGTTTGAAGCAGACTTATAAAAATGGGCAAAACTTATAAATCAGTTCTACCCTCAGTTTTAAGTCTGGATAAAATAGAGAACTAAAAAAGTACTCATAATACCTTCCATATCCTCTCAGAATCAAAAAAAATTGATAAGGACCTTCAAAATAAATGTTACTTTATATTTCCAAACTATTATAAGTGCACTTATTAGATTTATACTTGTCAATTAATAGTAGGTAATAATTGAGATTAGATAAAATATTTTAAGAGAAACATCTTTAACCATTAATCTTTGTGTATTTATAGTAAAAAATAATAATACATAGTAATAATTGAGATTAGATAAAACATTTCAAGAGAAACATCATTAACCATCAATCTTTTTGTATTTTTATAGTAAAACATAATAATACAATGAAAAATGTATTTTTCTATTGTTTGAAACTTATCCACAATCAATATTTACAACTATTAAATATATTTTATGTAAATCATTCTATAATCAATAATTTTGCAATAAAAATATCATATCTTCGTTAATAATAACAAAACACTGTGTACATGCATACAAAACATGTAAAAAGACACCATGTTTGCAAACAAAGAAGTTACAACCAAAGCAATACCAAATAATTAAAATTTTAATCTTTTAGAAGGTAAACCTACATAATAATCATGATCAAATTTAATTTTAAGATAATTTGAATGATAATAATTCAGATTCTAACCTGCTAATCTGATATTCCTCTGTTCAGCCAACCTCTTTGCCATGGGACTGACATACACCCTACCTGTAGTTGCAGTTTCAGGTACTGCATGTGAAACTGGTGCTGCTGGAGGAACAGGGACTGGCGTAGGTGCACTGGGTGTAGGTGTAGGTGCAGGTGCAGCTTTAGGTGGAGCAGGAGCAGCAGCACCTGTATCTTTGTAATCTTTAAAAGCGGCTACATCTGCTTCATTTTCAACAATTATGCAAACCAATTTTCCTACAAAACCCAAAAAATTAATAACTTCAATAGTTATTTTAAAACACTTACCAATAGGAACATCTTTAGTACCAGCAGGAATGAGAATTTTTGCCAAGTATCCTTCTTCTGGTGTCTCAAAACCCATAGTTGCTTTATCAGTTTCAATTTCAGCTAATAAATCGCCTTCGTTTAATTTATCGCCTTCTTTTTTTTCCCAACTGACTATGGTACCAAGTTCCATCGTTGGGGAGAGAGCAGGAAGTGTAACCTGTGTGTGCTGTGGGAGGTTGCTGGCGTAATATCTGACAAAACTTTGCTCCTTTTTTACACATTTTTGTAATATCTGTGACGATTCAGGGCCACATAAAGATCTGTAATTAAATTGAACAAAAAACTAAAACAAATCATTATTGTTAAAACCAACTTTAAGGAGTTTATACTGCCTGAGCCTTGAACGCTATAGGTTATAATGCTTCCATGCGTGATTAGAAGGTTGAAATAATATGTTACATAACTTTGATTAACTGTAATAACTTACGTTCAAAAAGAAACTTTGAGGCTTATAAAATATCGTTACCTGTGGTAATGTCTTCGTTTGCAGCATTCCACCGAAACGTTTCTAGCAATTTTTGACCGGAGGGATTTTCTTATGATTTCTTTAGCTACATCGCTTCGTAAAATTATCGTTCTAAACATTTTTGTATTAATACCTCTTTTATTACGTTTTTTAATTTGTATGTTGTGTACTAATTATCTTCAGAGGTTTCGGAGGAGACTCGCCAGTCACCAATCCAATAAATACTCTCTCTAGGTCATTTAAAAGTCGGTCTTTCATGAAATTGAGTTGTGACAAGTGCATGACGTACGATATCACACGTTTTCTATCAATTAGTTGACGTTTGGAATGATCACTTTCACGTTATAAATTGTCAATTGTATACTTTGCCTAACGCATTTACAATGTATATATTTTATTGAGCTTAAACATTTTTAAACTAAATTAAACTAAATTAAAATGTCAGTAGGGTCACCTACGAAAATCCTTATTTCCAAAAATGAAAAATTATAATCTATCAATTGTATGCACTGTCGAACTCGCCTATTATTTAATAAGCAATTTTATTTAATATTTATTGGTTTTAATTTTGTTTATTGTTAAACTAATTTAAGGTTTAAGAATCCTTAAAATGTTAGTAAGGTCACCTACGAAAATCCTTATTTCCAAAAATGAGAAATTATAATCTATCAATTGTATGCACTGTCGAACTCGCCTATTATTTAATAAGTTATTTTATTTTATATTTGTTGGTTATAATTTTGTTTATTGTTAAACAACTTTAAGATATTACTACGAGCTCTAATGAAAAAACGAAAAAATTGAAATTATTATCTATCTATTATCTATCAAACTGTTCTACTCTGTAGAACACCTCTATTATAAGTCAAAAAAACGTACATGCGCATAGGTATAAATATAAAATGGTAAACAATAATTTCATTTAAAAAAATAAAGTTCAATTTTAGGTTTTAATAATAATCGGATAGTGCATAAACTTTAAATTCGTAAATAAACATTCTAAATTTATTTTTATTTATTTTTAAAACATTTACTATTTTTGTAATGGACAACGTGTGAGGTTTCGCGATGTGGGTGGTCTAATGTTTTTTTTTATTTTTTAACAAAGTGTATATCTTATCTTCTGTTAAAACGTAGAAAATATTAGATGAAAGTGTTTAAATAATATACAACAATGAAGGTTTTATTGCTGCCTTTCGTGTATCTATGTTGTGTTAGTTGTACAATAATTCAAAGAAAATATCAAGAAGATTCTCAGTTTTCATTTGAAACAGAAGCAACGCCGCAAAATAAAAACTTTTCACCTCATATTCATCACAAGGAACTAAAAAAGACTAAGGAAAATCCTCGTTTTAAGTTATATGACTTAAACCTTCCATATTGCCAGAGATCTGCAAAATGCCAGATTTTAAATTACACCACTTGTATGGGAGCAAAACTACCATACCACAGTACAACATTAGACCTAACTGATTTAAAGAGTCAAGAAAAAGTTCAAGAAAAGCTGCAATTATATAGATATTTAAAATTCATTCCAAAATGTTGGGCAGTTATCCAACCATTCTTATGTGCCTTGTACATGCCCAAATGCGAAGACGGTCAAGTGGACTTACCATCTTATGAAATGTGTAAAATAACCTTAGAACCATGTAAAATTTTATACAATAGTTCAGTTTTTCCAGAATTTTTTAATTGCGAAGACGAACGTTTGTTTCCAACCAAGTGCAAAAACGATATTCACGAGGTTAAATTCAACACAACAGGTTGGTGTATGGATCCCTTGGTAAAAACTGACAAACAAGAATGGTGGTATCCAGATGTAGAAGGTTGTGGACTTAAATGTAAGGATTCCCTCTACACGGAAAACGAACATTATCAAATACACAAGCTCATAGCATACTGCACTTTGATCAGCATGTTTTGCAACATTTTCACCATTACTACCTTTATAATTGACTGGAAAACTGCCAACAAATATCCAGCTTTAGCAATTTTTTATGTTAACATTTGTTTTTGTATATCATATGGTGGGTGGTTAGTACAGTTTTTAGGTAGTGAAACCAGAGAAGATATTGTTTGTAAAAAAGAAGGAACTTTAAGAAAATCTGAACCAAGTGCTACAGAAAATCTATCATGTGTCATTGTATTTGTTATGGTGTACTATTTCATGATAGCTGGATTGGTTTGGTTTGTGATTTTTAGCTATTCTTGGCATATGAACTCTCTGCAAGCGTTGGGTGAGAAATTTACGATTTTATATGCATGATTTTAAAATTGCTGTACATATTTTAGCATTTAAATAACATTTTAATTATTAAGCATGTTTGAATATTTTTTAATATTTCAATTAAATGCATTTCTTGTATAAAATGAATGCTTAAAAATTAACAAGAGTTTATTAGTTATTTACTAATTGATTGTCTCAATACTAACACTTTTTCAGGTAGATCTTCTAAATTAATACAACTTTCTAGTCTGAGCTAATCTAATTATATGGGATTCGATCATAACCTTATAATATAAATGGTATGTTTGTTTATTAAATTTAAACAACATTTTCTTCAAATTCTATTCTATTTTGCAATTCTATATTGCCAAAATAAAGGGTTTATTTACAGATTTAAAATATCTAGATGTTATCAGTTTAACCTAATTTTTGAATAAATTTTTATTATTAACGTTAACCATAGAATATAAAGTAAATTAACCTTTTAATATAAAAACATTTGTATATCAGTGACTATAACAATAATTATTTATGGTCACAGTTTATATTCGAAGAATTTACATACATAACCTTAACAACGTCAGTGTCAGTGTTCTCTTCTTCTTTCTTTGTTGGATAGTAACCTATGAATACTGAGTCCAAAGAATACCCCAACCACTCAGAGATTTGTCATTATCGACTTGCTATATTATTATTCAACATTTCACTCATTTGTTCTCTTATCATTCGTCTTCCATAAGTTTCGGAGTCAGTATAATTTTATAGGGATGTATTTTATTTTCTTTCAATATGTTTAGTGTCGATGTATGGCTGACATTAAATGTTGCAGATGCTTATCTATTCGATGTATGTGGGTTTTCCTCAAACTCATGTCCAAATTCGCGGAATTGGTTTTCTATTTTACTAATTGTACTTTGAGGTATAGAAGGCAAATTTTCATGAAATAGGCGAGCAACTTCCATTTGTGTTCGGGTGTTATCTCCGTAACCAATCATCTGTAAAACTGTTATTTTATGCATTTCTGTTAATCTAACCCACGACCCTGCTATAAAACCTTAATTATACATGTGCACGTAATAAGTGTTGCCTATACAGAATGTACTTTGGTATATGGTATACTTTATATACAGATACACACGAATATTATTCAATACGAGTATTTTATATGAACTTTTTTATTAGATTAAATAAATTTGGCACTATAATAATAAATATAATTTTGTCCTAAAATATGTGTCAGTTACATAAAAACTTAAAAATCAAACAATATTGTGTAAAAAAAGTATAAAAGCAATATTTACATCAAAATCAAATATTGGCTTTTTGATAGTTCTGACTTAAATAAAGAGTAATTTAAGTATGAACTCAAATGATAATGCTGCTACGACATTGTACTTCATAAAATAAAGATTTTTTATAATACTAGTAAATTTTATTTGAAAGTCGTGTAATATTCAAACGATATAGCACAAGCCCATACTTTCCATTTAAAAAATTGGGGGTTGTAACTCTGTCACTCAGTGCTTGTGCTATATCGTTTGAAAGGTCTCTTCATTCTCTTCTATCCAAAAATGTTATTGGATTTAAATTTATTGCAAAAATTAACATAAAAAAATTAATATCATCTTATTATTGAAATTCACTAGAGTACCTACATTACTAATTTATTTCCCGTTTGAGTCTTTATAATAAGACAGTAACTAAGCAAAAACCATATCAGTGTTCTTTTTTAATATCAATTAAAAAAACGTAAAAACTATCCTAGCAATGTTAGTTTGTTTAAAACGCCTCAGCAAATTGGTCTGTAATAATAATAACTGCAGTATATTGTCAATATTATAATGATCGTTTGAATTTCGTTGACTGCAATTCATAAATAGTATATTATTCAATGAGCATATAATAGCCATTACATGCGAGTAGAATACTTTACTTTGTTCACGACTTTCAAATAAAATTTACTAGTAATTATAAAAAAATCTTTATTTTATGAAGTAATTCCCGTGAACTTGGCACACCATATTTAAAAGTCTTAAAGTTTTTTTAGAGTTCTGGCATCCTTTGCAATAGTTCTAGAGTTCACTGTAAGTATTTTCAATAGTTCTGATTAATAAATACAAAAAAAAATCGAATTTTAAAATATGGTGCGCCAAGTTCACGCAACCCTTAGACGGCTTACGATTCCATAAAATTCCTGGAGGAGGTTTTTAAGAATAAGATTAAGTTATGGTGAAAATATTAAGTTGGCTAAATATTTCCTAGGGACTCTAATCTATGTTTTTCAAATTTCTCCACTTTAATGACCCCACTCTACCCCTTAGACGGCTTGCGATTACATAAAATTTATCGAGGGGGTTTTTAAGAATAAGATGAAGTTATGGTGAAAATATTAAGTTGGCTAAATTACTCCTAAGGACTCTAATATACATTTTTGTACTTTCGTCATTTAACTTTTCTCCGGTTTTCTCACTTTGTCTTATATAATAAAACATATAATATTAACACAGATTGCTTTTTATGAATTTTTAGTTCATAAACCATTCTTTATTAAAAGTTTTTGCTCAAATTTATAAGAAGATTTCATTTAATCAATTTTCCTTTATTTTTATATATTAAATATATACATACGACGCCACTGGTCATTTGGCGGCTAGACTGAAAACGGCTGCTAGAAATTGGCCGATAACTTCACACCAGTTCAATTTTCACTTTAAAGAATGTCAATTTATAATTTAAATTTGACGTGTTTCGGGATTTTCTATAAATATGTACATTAACTGAAATAATAAATTTATTCCATTTGGCTTTTCCACACTGTATATCCTTTTGGCAAAATTCTAGAATATTGCCCCTTAATGAATTTCGACAATTTTTTGCATAGGGCCTTTTTGAGGTATTTTTAATGGAATGACATCAAAATTTCCGCGCGGAAAGGCCGATTTTTGCGGAAAAATTAAAAAAAGATAGTCAAAATTTGGAGGTTATGTGCGATATCCGATAGGTTATAGCGTGGCCAGACCGGGTCAAACGGTGCCAAAGCAGAGCATAGCGCGAGAATACATCCAGCGCCGGATTCCGTTATGAGGCTAAAATAGGCCAATGGAAATATTAGTAGGTGTGGCTTGGATGTTTGGCGCACTTTTTCAATTTGTGCTTTCTAGGCTAGAAAGTAAAAAAATTTATAATTGCAGTGTAAAAATGTATTATAAAGGTGTATTTTTTGTTATGCCAGGGGATAATTTCAGGTTTTTTTAAAATAAGTTTAATTTAATTAATATACATGTTTTGGTTATCAGTAACTAAATTAAGGATAAAAATACTGAGGATTTTTTATTACTTATTTTTTATTTCCATCCTCCAACCTCCGAGAGTTGAAATATTTCATAGATTTGGGCAAATTATTGTAGTTTTAATCCATAATGAAATCCAGTTTTTATCAAATATTTATAACTTGGGCATCTATTCCTATCTGCTAAAGCTGTGTTGTAGTCATCACAAGTTAGCTGGATATTGCAATTAATCATTTCTAATGCTGTTCCTGCTGTATGTCCATTTTTGTAGAGACGTAATAACTGTTCTCTTACATAATTACTAACTTTCCGAAACCGCAAATAATTTGAATTGCCTGATTGTGTGTTACAATAAGAGTTATTTCACAAGGTGCTTCTTGTAAAAGTTGGAATTTTTCTTGTATGCCCATGTATTTTTTTCTAATAATATGAATTTTTACTGTTAATTTTGAAGGCAGTTGGTACCTATTTCTCGTTTTAATTTGTGAAGATGGTTCGTAAGTTTTTGAGCACCGAGTAAAGTGGTGACATATAAAATTAAATTTAAAGTTTATATGGTAAATAAAACTTTTTAAATGTTTACTAAATAATTTTAATAATCTCAAAAATTCAATATATTATGTATAGGTACCAATATATCATTTAAATATTTCACTTAAGTTTAATCCGTTCTCTATCCTCAATAACCGTATTATTTATAACGTATGATGAATTGGTTAAGTTTTCAAACTCTCTTAACCATTTACCAAACACTTTTTTGTTCGTGCAATTAACAAAAAATTGCAACTGAACGTTAGGGAACTTATCTTCATCTTCTATTATCTTTTTCTCCATAATTTTTGTTCCCCAGCCAGGTGGCAAAACAGACTAAAAAATTGGTAGATTTAATTTAATAATTGTTCTTATTACTACCTATACGCCAAAAATAGATATTTGATTTGATACTCACATTAATGAATTTTTCATTTAACGAGGAATAAGACACAAAGTTTTCAATTTACACGTTACCTAGTTAAAATTTTCCACAAAAAATCAATACCTTTTGTTTACCTACTTGAAATGAAGACAAGATCAAAGGAAAACAATCATAAAATAATAAATACCTGCTTAAAACCTTAAAAATTACTTTCAGTTATACCTAGTTTAAACGTCACGTAAAATATCAACGGTAGGAACTCCGCCCACAAGCATCATTTTAATTGGCTTATTTTAACCTCATAACGGAATCCGGCGCTGGATGTATTCTTGAGAGCATAGCGGGGCCAGACCAAGCCATACGATGGCACCATGCCCAGGGCTGCGATTTTCGAATTCAATCGACTAACCGCATGCGACGGTCGCATCGAATGCACAAAATATTAAACGTTAGTTAATATTTTGTGATCGAATGAATTATAAATGTTGTATTTTCGACTTCCGACCGATTGTTTTTTCCTATTTTAAAATTTTGAACGTGGCAACACAGTAGATGTCAAAAATATGACCTCTAATTTTTTTTGTTTGGAAATTAAATAACATAGCGGTTGTTTTAAGAGGTGGATTGTCTTCAGTCTTGGGCATTATTATTAAAAAAATGTCAGGAAAAGTGGCAGGAATGACAGAGAAACAAAAAAATATTAATTGAGTATGTTAAGCGGCACCCACAATTACAAAGTGGAAAATTTTCAAAAGATTTTTCATTTAAAGAGGGAGAAAAACATTGGGTAGAAATAACTACCATATTAAATGGAATTCCTCGATCGCAAAAAAGTTGGAAACAATGGAGGAAGGTAGTTATGATACAATTTATATATATTTTTTGAGTATAGAATTTAATAGAACATTGTTATTTTATCTTCTAATACATCTACTCCATTTAAATTGATATGATTATTAAAATTCATGATGGCATGTATTAAATGTAATACATAAATAACAAATAAATAAACCAATACTGAAATGACTAATAACATACAAAATTACCGTCGTACACGACAGAAAACATCGACCACTTCAGATCAACCGATGTCATATCGCACACGATAGATTGTGTCGGTGGTATATTATCTTTGGTGTCGGTTACGGGGATTCAAAAATACATGTTCTTTCAATTACGTGCAAAAGAGCATGCGACAGCGCATCGCACAAGCTCGAAAATCGCAGCCCTGGGCACTCTCCTCAAATGACAGGTCCACGTTTAGTAGTTAATGCTCAGGTCACGGAAGTCGCCACTATCGAAAATAAAATCACAATCCACAGGAAATCCGTCAATGACATAACAATTCTGAATTTAAATGTTGTCAACAATATTGTTTGACAGTTAGTATTGTATTTTCTCGTTAGTAGATATATTTTCCAGCTAGAGTTTTTGTACTTGTGTGATGGACAGTATTGTATTTTTTTAGTAATTATTTTATTTTCTCGTTAAAAGTTATATTTTCTCGTTAGTATTTATATTTTCCAGTTAAAGTTTTTGCAGTTATTTATTAAAATATGGTTTTTATGTGTTCTGTTACGGGTTGCCTTTATAAAAATAACTTGTATAAAATGTGCATTGTTTACCAAAGGATCCACAGGTAAGAATTTGGTTTTTTAAAGCTTCAGCGTATACCTATTTATTAGTATATGATGCATATTACATTATTTCTATGTTACATTATATTTGTAGATCCGAAGAAAATGGTGTGATGCTTTAAATAGACCAGATTTGGTTAATATAACTGGAAATGACCATTATAAATTTAAAATCTGCATTGACCACTTTACAAAAGACTGCTTTTTCTCACAGAATAGGAATGTTACCGATTTATAATTAGATGCTGCAAAAGCAAAAACTTTTTTTAAATAACAAGAACCTACAAATAGGGAAGTGGAAATACCTTACTATTATAGGTTAATGTACAATTTTATTCTCAATTTCTAATTATGAGTTTTATATTGACAACTCAGTTTTATAATATTTAATATTTATTTTTCAGAAACCAGCATCTCTCCTTGTTCTGATGATCCTCTAACAACAGAAGCTACTCCCAGGACACCAGAATGCAATAGATCCATTTTAAAAATATTTGGGGAAACAAGAAAATTAAATTTGACTTATAATTGTAATAAAATTATTTTGCAAAAATAAAGAATTATTACTTGTTTTATTTTTATTTCTATGTAAGTCATACCAAATTGTTAACAATATTAAAATACTTTAAAAATATTTTGAAAAATATATTTATTATATTTATCAGAATATTTTTAAAATATTTTAATATAAATATTTTAAATTAAGCAATAAAATTAAAATACAATTATATAGTTAATGCTCAGGTCACAAGCGGCGCTGTAAACACGTTTTTAAAAAACCGTTAGAGTCGGCTATCTATAAACTTCTTTCTAATCTATGGATGGCACCTAACCTGACCTAACCTAACATAACCTAACCTAACCTAACCTGACCCAACCTAACCTAACCTAACCTAACTTGACCTAATCTAACCTAAGAATTAACAATCTGTTTGAGTAAGATTAATAAAAACCTTAGACAAGGAAAGAGAGAGGACTGCGCATTGGAATGAATTTGTGTAACTCAATTACCACCAAACTAATGGCGGACAATATTGACATAGGCGTATCATACGATTTTTCTTATACGATTATTAAATAATCATTTTCATTATTTCGTATTACAAATCTAATTTAAAAAAGTCTTTAAATATGTACTGCTCCAAAAAAAAATAACAATCATTTTAAAACATATTTATTTAATAAATATTACAATTTTAATCAATTTTATCTATTTTAAATATATGTTTTTGTTCCACGCCACTGGAAAACTATTCAATCTATGAGCAAATAATAACAATTAAATGAAAAATAATCTTTAAAACTGAATGAAAACAATTTTCAAAATGTATGTACAATTAATTTAAGTTATCATACATAACATATGTGATTTAGTTAAACATCTATTACCTGAAAGCTGTAATATTAATAAAAATAAATTTCAAGGAAATAGTTGTAAAATACTTTTTACCTATGAAATGAAATTCCTTGCTCTTTTTTAGCACTGTGACTGTTGCACTTATAAGCTACACAATTAACCATTTTAAAATGTCTATTCAGGTTATTGAAAAAGGTGAAAATTAATAAAAAAACTAAAAAAATACAATTCGACGTTCCAAATTTGTTTGCCACCAAACGTTTGAAAATTGGCTTCACTCACACGCATAAGGTTTTCATTGCCATGCGCTGTCCTCTCTCTTTCCTAGTCTAAGATAAAAACCCTTTGTTTTAAACAAGAGCAATCAGTTCGCGCATGCGCAGAAGTAGTAGTGAACATGGACGTCATCTACTAAAAATAATTATTTAAAAAGAAAAATTATGTACTTACCCATTCTTTTTTGCATATATTTGTGTATCAGTAAACTATAAAGTCTTAAATTTGTGGTAGTTCAACAGGCCTGGTTACTTTCCATGAATAGAATTTGAAGAAAAAAAATCAACTTTTTTACTTTATTCAACAAAAATAAACATTTCAGGTAAGATTCAAGATAGGGTGGATAGAAAACGGGCTTATTTTCACTTGGTGGCTTGGAGTTTCCCGTTAATCTTAACAATAACCACTATGGCTATAGGTGAAATCGACGGGGATTACGTAACCGGTATTTGCTTCGTGGGATTTTTCACTAAAGCAGCAAGAGCAGGTTTGCTTTTAGTACCGCTAGCGGCCGCAATGATCGCATCGGGTTATATCATAATCAAAGGTCAGGTTAATTTAATTTTTTTTTTCAATTTTTTAACGTAAAATTTGATTTATAGGACTCTTATTACTTATCAAAGTAAAAATTGAAAGCAGAGAAATAATTTCGGAACATTCCAGTCGCAAAATCAGATCGAACATTGTTAGGATGGGAGTTTTTACTGTATTCATGATAGTATTTTGCGTAATTACTTTCGGGTATCATCATTATATATTCGAGAATTCGTCACAGTGGAATAACAGTTTGCAAAATTATATTTCGTAAGTTTTGTTGGATCATCCGTCGCCGATAACATTTCTAAAATATTTTAATTTGTAGATGTAAATTGACGAGTTTAAGTTCGGATTCCACACATTGTAAACAAAATTCACGACCTAGTGTGGCCATGTTGCAATTACAGTTGTTGGCGGTGTTTGGATCTGGAATAGCGATGGCTTCTTGGGTTTGGTGCGATGCTACTTTACAGGCTTGGGGCAGATACATCAGAAAGTAAGTACTTATGTTAGGTACTATTATAGAATCACGTTAACTATGGACGTGTCAGCAGATAATTAACGGAATTACTCTTGGAGGATAGACTTTTTCCCATGTTGTACCAAAAGGGGTTGTAACCTTGAAAATGATCCTTGGGTAATTACCAAAAGCCTGGATATACCCAAGACAGGAAAATGTTTCGTGATGATAAGCCTAACCTCTTTTCTCCTTAAAACTATGGAGAAACTAATATAAGGGAACATCTTGCGAGATGACCAACCTTAACCTATTAAACTGTCTAATCCATTAAAATACACATATGTCCAAAAGTTTGGAATATTTAGAAATAATATACTTATCTACGCCTATGGTTTTTAAAAAACTCTTGTTGATATTTATTTTTAAGCGTTTTTAAATCAAAATAATACTAAATTTGATTCGTTTTTTTTTATTAATTTGGTCATATTTAAATCATTTGGGTGCTTTCACATTATTCCAATTCTTGTTTAAATTTCATTTGAGCTGTTTAAAAATGCCCAGAGACATGATATCATATCTTAATAGGTTTAGAGTAATTGCTTTGTTACAACAGGGCTTTGGTCAAAGTGATATATCGAATATTGTTGGTGTAACTCAGGGTGCTGTATCAAAAATAAAAAAAAAATCCAAGACACAAATGATGTGAAGGATCGTCCCAGAAGTGGCAGAAGTCGATGTACAACAGCAGCACAAGACCGGCAGATAACATTGATAGCTCGAAGAAATCGACAGGAATCACAAGTGGCATATCCTGAGAAATTTCTAGACTTGAAGGACTGAATATCTCAAGGCAAACAATTACACGAAGATTAAATGTGGTAAATTTGTATCGCAGAAGACCTCTACGTGTTCCCAAACTAACCTATCAACAAAAAATTGTGAGGTTGCAATGGGCTCAAGAAATGTTACACCATGGTCCTAACTGGAATTACGTGATGTTCTCTGATGAATCAAGAATTGGCTTGGTTTCTGATTCGCGAAGAACGCCAGTTTGGAGGGCCCCAGGACGACAAGCCCGATTAGAAACAGCCCAACCACGTGTTCCATTTGAAGGTGTGAGTATTATGGTTTGGAGTGGTATTATGAGGGGTACACGGACGCCTACGGACGCCTCTCCTGGTTTTGGAGAGAAGAATCACTAGTGTTGTGTACATCGAGGAAGTTTTAAATCCCGTTGTGCGTCTATTCCGGAGGGCGGTAGGTGATGGATTTGTGTTTATGCATGACAATGCACCTCCACATCGAACAGCTGCAGTACAAAATTTTTTGGAAGAAGGAATATTCACATTAAGATGACCATCAAATTCCCCTGACATAAACGACATTGAACATGCATGGGACATGCTTAAAACAGGCATTAAGAAGCGAAACCCTCCTCCAATTACTCTACGAGAACTGAAAGATGCTGCTCGTGAAGAATGGGAGAGAATTCCGCAAGCCCAGCTCGACCATTTAATCGATAGCATGCCACATCGCCTACATACAGGCCAATGGAGGAAATACTGATTATTAATTTTATTTAAAAACCTTGTTTTGCTTATTAATTTATTTAAAAAAATTTGTAATACATTGCACATTTTTCACCTCAAAAGAATAAATCATTTTTTTATGTATGTTTATCTGACTTCGAGATTTATTTAGTATTGGTTAGAGTTGTAGCAAAATGATATTTACTTATATCAAAAAAATTATTTATAAAAATTAATAAAAAGATGAAATATTCCATTACTCCAAACTTTTCAACATAATATGTGTATATACATTTAAAATTAAAATTAATGTATAAAGATATTTTTAAAATAATTTTCTGTACTATATAATTTGATCAATAAATCAAGAAACTGTATTCACAAAGCAATAAGGGAAACCTCTGTCCATGAGTTGATGCAAAAAGGTTGTTGAAGAGAGAGAGTTCCCCTCTAGCTATTCTAGTTTACCCTCTGAAGAAGTAAATTTAATTTTAATAGAGCTTAGGTGGCAAACCTAGGATAATTTTAACATAAGATAATTTTAATAATTTTTTTAATCTATCAATTTTTCTTTTAATTATAGAAAATTTCATTGTGAAATAGATGAACCAATGAAACTCCAAAAGCACAAAATAATCGCCCAAGCTTTTGCTAAAAGAAAAAAATTCAATGATGGTGGTCAAATATCTATACTATGCCAGCACCACACAGATCCCGTAGGACTACAATTCGAATTAAATAGTGCTGCTAGTAACGAGCTTAGTACAACATGGGCAGCAAATTTACCGAGATTAGTAAATAGAAGAGGAGCCGTACCAAACGAAATCGCTTATTCGGTTTCAAGTAACAATCAGTCGATGGATAGTGAAGTTAGTTTGAATTTTAGGCATGTTAGCATCGAGAGTAGACGAAACTCAGGAGATAGTCAAGTCTCTGTTCAAATCGCAGAGTTGAAAGCCACAAGAAAGGTATAAAACTATCATTTTTATTGTCGGCTTATGTTTATTAATTATTTTTTTGGGGGTTAAGGTTAATTCCAGACGACACAGAAGCAGACACAAATCAAACAGGCATTTTAGAAGTCATTCTAGAAACATAAGCCAAACGTCTAAGCGGCTTTCTAAATCAGGAACGAAACGTGAAAGTAGTACAAGTTTAGATTCACACTTACAAATTATAAACGCATTAACTAATACCGGAGACGTTAAAGCTTTTAGGCCGAACTTAAACAGGCGCACTGCCAACGCTGGCCTCGACAATACTCACATCAATAATTTACTTTCCCACGGAAAACTTCGAATTCCTTGTAATATAAACAACTGCAGGTGAGTACCCTAATGGACTTCCTAAGCTCTGACGTCACTGCAGAAGGCTCCTCCCAACCTTTCCAAACAAATCCAAATTACACTTGTTGAAAAACGCCTTACCTTGAGAATTTTCTTGTAAAAATCATTTACCACTTTTTACTTAAATTTATTGTACTAACCTTTACTCTGTGGAAGTCCATCTTACTAAGAATAATAAACAACTATTTTCAATTCCAATTGACAAAATTAACTTTGAAAAATAAATTAATTAATAAGAAAGAACAGAAAGTGTCACTACAACTAATATTTCCTAAACAAACTAAAGAAATTAAAAGTTATAAGAATATTACATATTGTGGAAGTATTTCCAATACAATTTCAAAAATAATATCTTCGGCAACATCAGCATTAATATCATTTAAAACACAAAATAATGTTAGTACAAAAGTTTTAAATGTAAAAACAAAATTACCCAAATTAAAAAATCTGGTGTTTACAAAATTAATTTTTCAAAATGTAATACTGTATATATAGGTCAAACACAAAGAAATTTTGAAGTAATATTTAATAAACCCTTAAGAGTATATAGATTAAAACAACCAGATAAGTCAAATTATGCAAAATACCTACTTGAACATCCAACCTCACTCTTACACACCAATGACAACCAAAATTTATATTTGCTTGAAGAACTTGAAATAAAAAGACATCTAGCAGATCCACAATTTAAAATTGTTAATGAGCAAATAAATCTTGAAAGTTTTCCACTATTAAACTATTTATATTGATTGAGTCTTCAATTTATACAAAGATAAGAAGTAATTGTAACACAAATATGTTAAGTTATTGTAAAGATCAGCATGATAAATTTTTTTCCTGGTTTTTCTATATCATTGCACAGTTATATTGATCTTAGAGGGAAATACATCCAGGATAATCCCTTATGGCTAATAAGATCTAGGCTTTAATATTGTTATGTCTTATTACTATTACTTCCATACTTGGTCTACGTCTATACTAAAACCAATAATGATTGAGAGTAGAAGTAGGCCCAGTTGACAGCAAATCGGGGGCGCGCTTATTAATTTTTGAGAGGGTTAAGAATGAAAGAAAAATTCTTAGTATAATTATTTCAAATATTCATACACATATTTTATTTATTTCATTAAAACTTTGCAACATCGTAATTTACGCACGTAGAATTACAGCACACTTATTAGCACTATTACTTTCACCAATTGTTAACACAACACGTCGATGCTGACTAACTTACCTGTAAAACGTACAATTCATACTGTATAATTCACAAACCAGTGATACGCTCATGCTTGCATTTACATTACTGTGGTTGCGACGATGTGAACTTACGGTAAAGTGACAAAGACAGAAATATCGTTGCGTACAGCCTTGCCACTACTTGTAATATATACCTAACACTATACAGAAAATAATAAATTTTAACTGATCAGTAATCAGGAAACGTATAAGTATTACTCATTACAAGCACATTACTGATTTTTTTCATAAATAATACCTTTTAATAGTACTAGTATTGTGTAGTATCCATAATTTGCCACAACCTACAACTCTACTGCTTATTATATTTTAATTCTGCTATAAACTGGTAACGTAAAATTTAGATATGACAATGCGCTTTACTCTCAATCATTATTGGTTTTAGTATATCCTTAATACTACCTAATCAACATCAGGTACCTAGCTACAAACAAACAAAATGTAACTTCAATATGTCAATAGTTGTTTATTATTCTTAGTCACTTTTTACTTATTTTAATACCGATCACCATTGTTTATAACTAAATCAACAGCAAAGGGTTTGTTTGGAAAGGTTTTTATGACCACGCCTGTATTGACGTCAGAATCGATTACGTGTTTAAATTGTCAATGTCAAATATCTTCTAGTATTCCTTCAACCCTTAGAACGAAAATATATCAACTTTATGGAAATCTTTGCGACAGATGTCGGCCATACTGTCAAATCAATGGGTACATTCAGGAGGTCCCAGCGGCTGAGATCGCTTAGTAAGGAGTCTCTCTGAATGTAGCGCTGCTTGAAAGCTATTCAACAGCGGCTGACTGTTTTGCTCAGCGTAGAAATTTGTCGCTTTCTAAAAAGCGCATCGCGATTTTGACATTAATGACATATCGAAATTGGGTTATGTAGTTTGTGTTGATCTTAATTATATTCTAAGGTGTTGATTGTTGGGATAAGATTTATCCAATTGATAATTGAAGATAATTATTGTAGTTTTGTACATGAACACAATAGACATATAAAAACCAAAATAAAAATTGGGTTATGTTTTTAAATGTTTTGACTTTTGTTCCGCTGTCAGTGAGCCACGCATTCAGGCGAAACGAAGGCGCTTATTAACAGCGGCCACAGCATGCTGAGTGGCTAGATCTAGCCGCTGGGACCTCCTGAACGTACCCAATATTTGCATATAAATGTCAAACATGAGCGCATATGCGTATCATTCGGTTCTGGTAACGGAAATAAAAATTCACATACAGTGTTGGCCACAGAACACAGTCCACCTCGATATTTGGCAGTATTTATTAGATTTTAAGAAAATGAGAAAACAGGTCGATTTTTGTTCCAAGGGGGACACATTTTTACGATACACACATCTGTCATTTGTCAACCCCCTCCCTTCCACCACCCCAACCCCTTATTTTTAAATAGGGAATGTACCATGTGCGGTATATCATTAGAAAGGTATTTAGATGGAGTATTCAGACGTAACGATCTTTTACGAGTTTTTTTTTTATATTTGCACCGATTTGCAAAAAAGTCTTAATTCATTTAAAATACCTCTAAAACACCTCTTAAAAATGTAACGTAACGCCTATGTTTTGTATTTTTTTCTGTAATATCGGAAGTAAATAAAAACAAATAAATATTACAAAAACAATAAATTAATTGTAATGTAAGATAGATAGATAGATATGTTGGTGGGATGGGGTGCATCGACAACAAGGTCATGTAGCACCCATGGTTATGGTTTGGTCATATTATGGATGTCATATTCTTTTGTGTAGTCCGATTTCTTTAATGAAGTTTATTATGTTTTTTGCTCTAGAGGGGTCTAGGGACATGATGGTGGAGTAGGAGTTTGATTTAAGAATTTTGGTTCTGATTGTTTGTAGGGATATGCATTCAGCAATTATATGTTTAATTGATACAGGATTGTTACAAAAAGGGCAGTCTGGGACAGGTTCATTTTTAAGGAGGTGGGAGTGGGTAAGATAGGAATGGCCGATGTATAATCTTTTTATGAGGACATTGTCTTTTCGTGATAGTTCTGGGAAATGAACTTTGTCAAAGAAGTTTGTTTTTATTTGTCGTAATTTATTTGTTTGTTTGGTGTTGGTCCAATCTTCTTGGATTAATTTGTGAAAGTAAGGACGAAGGAAAGATTTTGCTTCTTTGGCAGTATATAATAGTTGAGTGGGAGTTCCCTGGGTGATGGCCAGTTTAGCTAGCTGATCAACTTTTTCATTACCCTCTATTCCCTTGTGGCTAGGGATCCACATGAAGGCAATTTCTTGTTTTCTTAGGGTCGCAGTGTATATCAGGTCTTGGATTTGAGTGACGATGATGTGGTCGTGGGAGAGATTTTGGATGCTTTGTAAGGCGTTAAGGGAATCTGAGATTATAAGGGTAAGATTAAAATTACTTTTTAAAGAGTATTTGATGGCTTCCCGAATAGCAAGTAATTCAGCTGAAAATACTGAATTGTAATTGTGTAGTTTAAATTTTTTTGAGGAGTCCTTTAGTAGAAAGGCTGCCCCAACTCCTGCTGGTGACTTGGATCCATCTGTAAAGATTTTTGTATGGTGGCTGAAATTCGTGTTTATAATATTAAGGTAGTGGGAGATTATAAAGGGGTTAGGGTAAGAGTCTTTATCATAGATGAGGAGAGATTGGTTAACTGAGATGGATATGGTCCATGGAGGGAAGGTGCTAGGGGTTAAAGGTGCGAGGTTAGGGAGGGATGTAATGTAAGAAAATTAAATAAATTAGAAGTTATAATACATTAAACAATTTACTTAAATTAATATTAAATTATTTAATTAGATGTTCCAAATGGTGTCCATCGACTTCCATACAATTGTAAAGCCGCTGCTCGAAATTACGTCGAACGTCGAAGCATTTGAGGGGTTATTAGGCTGCATTCATGTACTATTCGTCGTCTTAGTTCTTCCAATGAAGAGGGTTCGGTTTTATAAATTTTGATCTTTAAATAACCCCACAGAAAGAAATCCAGGGGTGTTAAATCGGGGGATCTTGCAGGCCATTCAATAGCAGGGTATCTCCTTCCAATCCATTTACTTCTGATATGAAGAAAAAATGACAAACCATAGGCGTTACGTTATATTTTTAAGAGTTGTTGTACTTTTTTGCAAAGACGGTGCAAATTTGCAAATATAAAAAAAAATCGTAAAAGATCGTTATGTCTGGATACTCCATATAAATACCTTTCTAATGATATGCAGCACGTGGTACATTCCCTATTTAAAAATAAGGGGTTGGGGTGGTGGACGGGAGGGGGTTGACAAATGACAGATGTGTGTATCGTAAAAATGTGTCCCCTTTGGAACAAAAATCGACCTGTTTTCACATTTTCTTAAAATCTAATAAATACTGCCAAATATCGAGGTGGACTGTTTTCTGTGGCCCAAACTGTATATTTAATACTCGTGTATGGACAGTTTCTATAAGTGAAAGGTGTTCCGTCGTTTGCTCTCCCGCTCGGTAGCGTCGTAAGCTCTGCGCATCTTTTATGCGCATGTAACGAAACAAAAAAATTGAATTGGGTCAAAATATTTTAGATTTCACCAGCATGCGTTGTATGGATAAAAGCTACCTAACGCGGTGTTGTCGGTACCGTAATGTAGCGAAGTTCTTTGCCGTATCAACTGCCCATATAGTAGTATTAAATATATGAAAATTAACAATTGGTCGCCATGTGCAAGTTCGTTTATGGACTCGTGGTCATTTGGCATATAATCCTTCTTCTTTCTTTTTACTCTAAGCATCAACCATAGAACTTTAATACCAATTTCAACTGCTAAATTGTATCCTATGTCAATTAAAAAAATTGTATGTCGTTTTTTTGAATTAATAATGATCTTACAGAAGTGGAAGCGAAGACGAGAATGTTTCGGTAACGATATCGGAAAGTACGTTTAACGTTAAACTGAGTAATCATGCGAATAATTTGGATCTCAACGACGAGCTAGCTTTAAAATCGCTTAGAAAAGGTGTACACATCGAAGAATTGGATTCTTCTAGCGATACTGATCAATCGGAAAAATACGATAAGGATTTCGAACAGGAAAAACGCAGTAAGAAAGGATCGGGAAGAGATTCGCATTCTAGTAAACGGTAAGTAATTAAATAAATCTAATTGATTTTGTCTAATTTAATTGCATTTATCAGATCGAGAAGATCCAAAGTGTTACGGAAAAAGTATTCAGACGATTCCGAGAGTTTTCACCTAAAAAGCGACAGTTCATGCTCGGAAATCAAACAGTTGGTACAGAGTTCGTTAAATTCGGGGAATTCCGTTTGTGCCGATAAGAATCGCGGGTCTCGACAATCGAAAACGTCCATCGATGTTGCCGTTCAAGCGAATGCTCACGATTTGGATTTCGAACTGACGAAAAATAAAGAAAATCGATACCGCAAGGCGAGAACAAACTCAGAATCTAGCAAGAAAAGGCAAATATCCAAGGAAAAGTACAAGAATTGCGGTAGTTCGCAAGAAAGACAATCTCTGAATAAAGATTCCGACGAAGAGCGTCTTTTAGATCGTGATGCTAAAGTGAATGTTATGAAAATGCAGAGAATGGTTTGAAGCTAAGAGGATATTATATAATAAGAGAGTGTTCGATACCATATAAATAACCGGCAAAATTTGTATGTCAATGATATGATAGCGTTGTTGGAACATTTAAAATTTATTTTATCTATATAATTACTTCAGAATTTTTAAAGGAATTGCAAGAAGTTTTTTATGTACAGTAAGTAGTTTATAACTATTCATTATATATTATGCTATAAAATTACATACATTTCTTGAGATTTAAAAATTTAATTTTTTGGAACCTTTACTTTTGTACTTAACATTTAAGAAGTTTGTCTAATTAGACTAAGTAGTTTAAAACTGTCCAACTAAATAAACACACTTCTTGCATTTTCTTTAAATGTTTAATAGTGCTGAGTACTAATCAATCAATTACAAAAGCAAAAGTTCTAAAAGAATAAATTTTAAAATCTCAAATATATGTAATTTTATAACAAAATATGCAATGAATAGTTATAAACTACTTACTTCGAAAGACGCTAAATTCAGTACATCCATGATACAACCACATATAACAATGGAGGTCTGATCTAAGAATAATCAGCATTCTTCCTGTTATTTTTAAAATTTTTGAAAGAATCATTTACAATCAGATTTATTCTTATGTTACTGATAACAAATTAATTTCTGATAAACAAAGTGGTTTTAGGCGTGGATTTTCTACTGGAACTGCTTTGGCTGCGTTAACTGATGAATCATTTCTGCTCAAGATTGTAAGATGAATGTGGCTTTAGTATTACTTGATTTTTCTAAGGCCTTTGATACTATCAATCATGAACTACTTTGAGCAAAACTTAAATTTCTCGAATTTAATAATAGTTCATTATTTCTTATATGGTCTTATTTGCTTGGTAGGTCACAAAAAATAAGCGTTGAAAATAAATTATCATCTGGTATAGAAATTCTACCAGGGGTACCCCAAGGGTCATTTTTGGGACCCCTATTATTCATTATATATACAGCTGTTATCATTAATTCCATAAAAAACTGTAACACACAAGCATATGCTGATGATACTCAGATATATATAGCGTTCAATATTAACAACTTTGATGAAGCTTCACAAACTCTCAACTCAGAACTTCAGTCAGTTCAACAGTTATCTGTTGAACATGACTTAAAATTAAATTCCAATAAGTCTAAGCTTATTATGTTTTGGTACACATAAAGAGTTTCTCAAAGAACACTTTAAAATAAAATAAAAACACTTTTTTGCGAGTCTCTTGTGGTCAGTAACTTCAATTATTGTGATTTTATTTATTGGCCCTGTTTATTACAACGCGATAAACATTCAAGTTTTACAAAACTCCTGTTGCGCCTAATTTTCTCGATTAGAAAAGGCCAACATATTTCTCATAAACCTAATGATTGTAAATGGTTGAATATGAATAATCGTTTTAAACTACATTTGGGTACTTTTGTACATAAAATAGTCAGTAACTCTAAACCTCTAGTACTAATAAATAAATTAATCCAACACTTATTTACAATAGAAATACTCGTAACAGACATAAATTGTCATTACCAAAGTATTGGACTGCTATGTTATCTGATCAAAAACCAAAAATGATGCTTATTTGAATGCACCCTTGTGAATTTGGAGGAATCAATTTTAATCAGTTTCAATTAAATGAATTTACATGTCTTTTATTTCAATATTTATTTTTTGTTCTTTCTGTTCTTCTGTTTGCCGAATTAGCTTTTTTATTTTTTATTTTGTAAATGTATATTTTTTGCTACCTAACATGCTTAGTGTGGTTAAGTAGGAGTAGCTTGGCTAGACTTCGCCACGTTGAGCATGATTAAACTCTATGTTCTTTTTGAAAAAAAAAATACTTCTCAAAATCTTTTGAATAAAGTCGTTTATTATTATTATTAATTATAATTTTAAAATTGGTGGTAAGTCAGATTTCTGCTTTCTTTAGCAGTAATTCCGTCTGTAGTCACCGGCACCGCCACAAGTATTTGACATAAAACAATGTGCCGGTTATTTACATGGTAACAAACACTCTCTAATTTAATATCCCCTTTGGTTTGAAGTAAGTGTACAGAAGAATGTTTCTTAATTATTGTACAGACTGCTAATTTTAATTAGATTTATTATATATGTGACTTTTTTTAAATAAATCTTCGTTTTTTATTCGCGATCACCATTGGCACCAGCTGGAGCTCCGAAGCAAACGTCATTTATCTAGTGTTGACAAATGAGCTAACAAAATTTATCTTACTAGGTATGATATCTTCCAAAGTAAACTATATTTACTAATAGATTTCACTATTTTAAGTCTGATTTCCCATGTTTTTGCTAATTTCTGGGACATCAATGCACTAAATAATTTTTTTTATTTACTACCCATAAGTTATGTTTTCTGCATTAAATAAATAAAATCGAACCATAAATACAACAACAAGGATGTTTGTTTTCCCGAAGTTTTTCGTACAAATTTCCAAATGTAGATGATCCATGGTGATCGCGAATAATGAACACATTAAGAGCCACGAGGTATCTCTTCCTCTATAACAAATTATATGACATGACCTAAACGATAACAGTTTTAGTCCATTATAATTTTAGTATTTAATATGTTTATAGTATAAAAAAATACCTATTTAGCTTTGCATAAATAATTAACCACAGTTACATTTTGTTTACATCCCACACAGTGATATTTTGACCTTGTTTGGTGCTACTCTCCGGCCTTGTTCGATTTTTATATTGCGGTAACAGAAACAAATCTGTGCTATTCCCAGGAGAAGAAGCCATCTGTAAAAGAAAGCCAAATCTTCAAGGGTTCTGCATTATTCTAAGCTATCGAGTTTGTTGGTTATCTCAACATGGAGTATGAAAGCTTTAAAATTTTCTCCAGTACTTCATGGTGGATCTTATATGTGCTTTGTACTGAGTTAATAGATATTCCGGTAGTGCATACTTCAGCTATCTAGAATCGTTGAAGACTTGGTTCATTGCTTCTGACTATATTTCCATTGAGCTAAATATTCTTTTGAAGTCCACAAATATATAGTTTTATTATTTTTAGAAACACTTGTTACTCTATAAGCTTATGTAACGACACTTCTGTATACATTCCGAGCTTATCTTAAATAGCAAAATTATTTCAGGGTAAAATGTTCTAACTTTTACACTACCACTACACCAACATTTAAAATCAAGTGGCAATTGACTATTGGACAATTTTGGAAAACAAATGTAAACGTTTCTAAAAGAAAAACAACATATCCTAGGTTTTCTAGTATGGAGTGACTTTCAGGCCTTAATCCTCTAGAGGTCTATTATCTTTAATATTGACACAAATCTTTATTAAAAATCTCACACGAACGTGTTTCGTTGCCAAAAAATCAATAATTATTACTTTAAATCTCTGAATATAATGTAAGATAGGCCGAGCAGATGGTCCCATTAAATTTCCACCTCACTAATTAGGCCTGTAACTATTTTCTTTGGAGGGTATATTAGAAAACTTAACTTCAGTTCAATACAAAACACCACATCCCCACGTTTTCTATCAACATATAATTCAATGTGCTGCAGAGCATGTTGGGCAGGTAGTCGATTTTTCTTTGGAACACATTCATATTATTAATGGAAACTGCATCTCGGTTATCAATGAAAGTGGAAAGTGCACAATTTTTTCAAGTATCACTTCACCAATTGTGAAGAAATGTGTGTTGTCACTATTTCATCTGTTAAAAAGAGAGGTGATTTGATAAATGTACTGTGGAACTAGAAAGTCCAGGAAACCCAACCTTTGAATCATTTTGTGGCACTTAATGTGTTAATTTGTAGTTACTGTAAAAAAATGTTCTTTTATGTGAACTTTGTACAAAAATTGTATACTTTTTTTTATATTCCTGACTGATTCTAATATGCATGTTTTTGTCTCTAAGGAGATTCTATATACTGTTTTCTTGTAAAACTAATATGTATCAATTAATTTTCTTTCTAATTTGTTTAAGTCTTCTGTTGAAAGAAGGAAAGAGATTATTTGTAATAAAAAGTTGTGATATATTATAAAGAATTTGATATTTCAACTGTGATTTGGTAAAAATAATGACAATTGATTACTTTAATTAAATAAAAACTGATCAATATTAAGGATAATAATTGTCACATTTTTTATCCACTTTTTTAATAAAATTGTAATTGTAGAATTTGATTACAATTTTTTGTAAAATACATGACTAAGATTTTTTGACTATTTTATTAATTTAATCCTTAACTTTTATAATAAAAAAAAAAACTTAACAAAAAAGTGAAGGTGCAAAATGGAAAGTTTTATCACAGCATTGACAACAAATACACTTTATAAAGTGATATATTTAAATTATCTATTTATTTCTCCAATAACACTTTGTGCATTAATCCCATACTAAATGAATTTCAACCATTAAAACATCAAAACACTTCACTTAAAATAATCTAAAAGATTAAACCATCAAAATGCATCAATGATGCAATAACATTAAAAAAGCCTTGTACTATAGATGTTACAAAACTTAATACTGACTATCCCAGTTTTCTTCCTCTAAATTAAAACTCCTGATATTACTGATGTGAACATCGGTCTTGGAAACAATATTAGAAGTATTTCCCAATTCGTGAAACATGAAAGACTTTTCCTTGGCGTCACAAACTAGCATGTGTTTTGCTAATAAGTCTTTATTTTCCAAACGATGTAGTGCGTTGTAAGGACAAGCTACGTAGTTTGGATAATTGACCATACAACGAAGAACGTGTCTTTGCAGAGAAGATTGCGACATTATGTGTGAGGAATTGAAAGGGCATTTAACTAGTTTCTCCGACCTACATAAAGTTATAAAAGATTTTTTTTATTATGTTCAATTTATTATGTTTTATTTATTTAAAAACTTACATGATTAAAAAATATTTATGAATACTCAATTAAGTATGCTTCTGCTTCTTACTTTTCAATTATAGTTCATATCATAGGTTTATATCACAAAACACAAATTTAAATTTAAAAAGTAAATACCAGTTGACAACTGACAACTTATAATGCGTTCGATATTGTGCTCTGTCATTGATCTGTTCATTCCATTATATGCTATTTTAAGAAAAACCTTAGCAATTAACTAAAAAGTGCTATTTTTAAATAATGGATCGCCTCCGTTTAACGTTACTTGAGGCGTGATCATGAAATTCTTTCCAAACAAACCGAGTGCGGGTGCACGTAATTCTCATAATAGATTTTTAATTTTCCGTTTACAAACCTCACCTTGCAGATTTTCTTATAAAAAAGTCTTTACTCACAATCGGTTAGTAATTTATGGATTTCTAACCTTTGAAGTAATCAAGAAGCGACTTATTACCTACTTTACTTTCCCAGCTAGCCGGGAAAGTAAAGAAAGGGGAAGAAAACTGGGATAGTCAGTAAGTTTTGTAACATTTATAGTACAAGGCTTTTTTATTGTTATTGCATCATTGATGCATTTTGATGTTTAATCTTATAGATCATGTTAATAAGTGAAGAGTTTTAATGTTTTAATGGTTGGAATTCACTTGGGGTATAGACTACCTAAGTCGTGACGTCACTGGGCGGAGTTTATTTTTCCAAACAAAACAAAAAATTTAAAGCCCATGCACACGAAGTATAGAATATAGAACACAGGAGTCTGAACGTAATGTTGAGCGAATGGTCTCAGTTTACGGGACAGATTTTTTTGCCGGTAGAGTGCGCCTCTCTTTAAGAAGTACTCGTTTAAATTATTACGCGGCAAATCTTGTTGCTATTGACACCTCTGTGGAAGAAAATACTCTGAGAAATGTGGAACTATATATACAGGGTGTTTCATTAAGAATTATCCATATAGTAACTGGAGAAACCTTAGCACTAAATATGAAGATTTAAGCCAAATCACTTAAGTAAAATATTTCTCCTAACCGAGATATAGGGTGTTTTATTTTAACTATTCTAAATGATTGTATCCCATATTTTTGACACCTTCAAATATTTTCTATTCATACTTGACAAAGAGTTTATACATATTAGGTTACTTTAAACAGTGGCAAAAGATATTTTTTCTCGATTACCAGAGGCGTGCGGTAGGGATGGATACTTTCTTTTATCCCCCTACAATTTACGCCACTGTCGTAATAATTGTTTCTGCATGTTTTTTTGATTCTCCGTCACTTTCTACGTAAATATCATCCTCTTGTCTCAATACGATAGAGTGAGTAGTTTTAGAGTTATTTGCATTTAAAGGTAATGTTTAAAATATCCATTTTATTCAAATAATTCCTTAATAATTTAATCAACCCAACATATTTCTAAAGGTTAGGAGAAATTTTTCCAAAAGGATTAATAAATGTATTAAAGTCAATGGAGGCCATTTCGAAAATTTACTATAATGTTAACTAACTAGAATTTTTTTACAGTAGTCTAAATAAATAATTGTTTCAGTACGTTTATTTTATGTATTCATCATGTTGTTTAGTAATGAAAATCATAGTTCTATTTTGTTATAAATTTAAATCTGAAATTTTGATAAATATTAATATTAAAAAATCATTCTCAAATCTGAGGGGAAAATATTTTTATTTGATTTTATTAATGGAATAATTCTTAATAAATTAATTTCTAAGCCGATTCATATTCTTAGTCAAGAATACGATGATACTGCAATTAAGGTTCCAACAATCATGGAGTTAAAAAATAAAATTTTATAAAATCTTAAAATTAAAAAGGAAAGAGCACCTTTATAGGCGGGGTATGAACCCGATAGCTTAGACTTAGCTTACCTTTTTTTCTATACCTTAGTATAATATGTGCATTAAACTTTGATTTTAAAGGTGTTAAATTATTTTAACAGGTGTATTTTTCATTTTTCATTTTTTCAGCAGAAACTAATAAATTTTATTTAGGTATTCAGTGAAATAGTTATTGACTCATGTGAATTTACGATTAAAATTAACAAATTTTGTTGTCAAGGTGGTTAGATTATTAAGGAAACTCATGTTAAATAAGCAATAAAACAAAAATGGATATTTTAAACATTACCTTTAAATGCAAATAACTCGAAAACTACTCACTCCATCGTATTGAGACAAGAGGATGATATTTACGTAGAAAGTGACATGCAGAAACAATTATTACGACAGTGGTGTAAATTGCCAAGTATGAACAAAAAATATTGGAAGGTGTCAAAAATATGGGATACAATCATTTAGAATAGTTAAAATAAAACACCCTATATCTCGGTTAGGAGGAATATTTTATTTAAGTGTTTTGGCCTAAATCTTCATATTTAGTGCTGAGGTTTCTCCAGTTACTATATGGATAATTCTTAATGAATGTATGTATGAATGTATGTATGAATGAGTTAGGGGTGATGATTACACTGCGACCCATAGGATCTATTGTGTCCCCCCTTACTTGCCATGTTCTGATGTTTTCTCAGATTTATAGCAGCTCTTCGAGTCCTATTTTCCTGAGGAAGTTTAGGACATCGTCGGGCTTCAAATCAGGTAGATCCCCTTCCTCTATTTCATGTGCTCCTAGGTATCTAGCCCTAGAATTTTGCAAGGCAGGACATTCTGAGAGTATATGTATTGAGGTTTCATCCTCTTCCTCACAGAATCTGCACTTTGCTTCATCTGCTAACCCTAGTTTCTTCATGTGGCTTCTTAACCGGCAATGCCCGGTTAATATTCCCGTTAGAATACGGAGCCTTTTTTACTGAGGTTGAGGCAGCTAAGAGATCTCTTCTGGTCATAGTTCCCCAGTAGTATCTTAGATTGCCTCAGTCCTTCCAGCTGATTCCAGTACTCGGATTTTTCTTTCTCCATTTCCTCCCTTAGTTTTCCTAAGATTACTCTACTGCTGATCCCACAAGATGGTTCTGGTCCCAAATGTGGGGTTTCAGCTCCTTTTTTTGCCAGCTTATCTGCTGTTTCATTCCCCTCTATTCCTATGTGTCCCGGGACCCATAGGAGGGTGACAGTGTTCTTCTGGCCTAGTTCATTTAGTTTGCCTAGGCATTCCCAAACCATCTTCGAACTGATTATATTTGAACTCAGCGCTTTGATGGCTGCTTGACTATCCGACATGATCACAATCTCTTGTCTGCGATAGTTTCTTCCAATATTGAATTCCACACATCTTTCGATGGCGCGGACTTCTGCTTGAAAGATGCTCGGGTATGTGCCCAAGCTTTCTGAGTATTTGGCTCTCGGTCCAAAAACTCCTATCCCAGTTCCCTCGTCTAGCTTGGAACCGTCCGTATACCACTTTATGGTATTCTGGTTTAAATTCTGTATGGTGTCTTCATCCCATTCAGATTTATTACTCAACTTTGTGATGAATTTTCTCACAAAGTTGAATTTCTTTGGCATTTCCCAAGTTTGATCAAAGTGAAGTGATCGAGGTTTTTCCCTGATAATTCCTTCTTTGATCATTCTATATATTGTTTTCTTCCTTACACTTTCTAGCAGAATGTGCAGTGGGGTCAAGTTTAAAATCACCTCCATTGCAGCAGTGGGGCAAGTTCCCATTGCTCCAGTGATACATGAACAGGCTAGTCTCTGAATTTTCGAGTGGTTTTTCCTCGTCGTATTCAGATTAGCCCTTACGCCCCAAGCCACTGCCCCATATGTGATTAATGGTCTCACTATTGCTGTGTACATCCATTGCAGGATACGTGGGTTACATCCCCAGTTCTTCCCTGCAATGTTCCTACACACCATGAGGGCCTTGGTTGCTTTGTGTATTACTTCGTCTTCGTGTTTGTTCCAGAGTAACCTGCTATCTAGGATTAGCCCTAGATATTTTACCTCTGTTTTCCACTCGACGATGTTCTCCCCTATTTTTATGATTTTTAGATTAGGTTTCTTTTTCCTTGTAAAGGCTACTAGTGTGGTTTTGGTGGGGTTGATGCTGAGTCCCACCGAGTCACACCATTGTTCCGCAATGTTCAATCCTCTTTGAACAATATCACAGAGGACGTTTTCATACTTCCCTTTTGCCAGGATAACCATGTCGTCGGAATACCCTTGACATGGTATGCCTTCCCTAGTCAATTGACAGAGCAGACTGTCCACAGTGAGACTCCACATAAGCGGGGATGCAACTCCCCCCTGTGGACAGCCTCTGGTCACATTAATGGAGATAGTGTCTTGTCCTGCCTCCATTTCTGCGATTCTTGTAGATAGCAGTTGCGACATCCAACTGGAAGTCGTTCTATCTACTCCTTTCTCAATCAATGCTCTTTTGACTGCCTCATGTGGCGTATTGTCAAAGGCCCCTTCTATGTCTAGAAAGGCACATACCACGGTCTCTTTTTTGTTCAGTGCGTCTAGGATTTCGTCCGTCAACTGTGTTAAAGCGGTTTCCGTGGACTTTCCCGCTTGGTACGCATGTTGACGAGGGTGCAATGGCACCTGTTCCAAGATTTCTGTTCTAATGTAGTTGTCTACAGCTTTTTCCATCGTTTTTAGAACAAACGATGTGAGGCTGATCGGTCTAAGGGATTTGGGGTGCGTAGTGTCCCGTTTCCCTACTTTTGGGATGAAGGTGATTTTGGCCCTTCTCTACGCTTCTGGTATGTATCCCAGTTCAAGACTGCTCCGACTAATTCGGATCAAGTGTGGAATTATTGCCTCTTGGCCCTGTTGGAGTAGGGCAGGAAATATTCCATCCGTTCCAGGGGTTTTGAACGGCTGGAAGGTGTTCATAGCCCATCTCAGCCGTTCCTCACTGCAATATGTGTTTTGCCATTGCAGTGTCTTCCCTGGTAGGTCTTTTAGTTTTCTCACTTGTTGTTCCCGAAGGGACAATTCCTCCGGGAAAGTGAGTTTCCATTAGGAGCAGAGCTCGTTCTTTTTCGCTTTCTGTGAAGCTTCCGTCTGGCTTCCGTAGTGCCATTACAGTGTCTACTTTTCCTTTTGTCAAGACTTTGTGTAGCCTTGCTGCAGAGGGTGTAGCGTCTATTTCTTCGCAGAATTTTCTGAAGCTGTTTCTTTTAGCTTTTCTAATCTCCTTGTTATATGATGTAAGTTTCTCGGTGTAGCTCTGCCAATCTCCATTACGTTTGGCTCTGTTGAAGAGCTGTCGCGTCTCGGATCTTAGGTTTGACAGATGACTGTTCCACCATATCGCATCTTTTGCTTTTCTAGTCCTTTGGAGGGGACAACTGGATTCATAGGCATCGAGTATTGCCTCGTTCAGCTCTATGAGATCGTTTTCTAATGCCAGATGATTCCTGGCATTTCTTTTATTCTTGAGATTTGCAAGATTTATGTTCAGGTTAGAGTTGTAATTTTCCCAGTTAGTTTTCCTGGGGTTTCTCCTGAGTGCTGGCTCAGGAGGATTGCACTCTAACCTGAACATAATCATTCTATGATCAGAGAGGGATGTTTCGTTCGATACTCTCCAATCTTTCACCCTATCCTTAAGGTTCGGTGTACTTAGTGTTATATCGAGTACTTCCTGTCTTGTTCTGGTTACAAAAGTAGGGGTATTCCCTATATTGTGTATAACAAGATTCTTATTAAGTATAAAGTCTAAAATTTTCTCACCTCTATCGTTGGTGTCTGTGCTTCCCCATATGGTATTGTGGCCGTTAGCGTCGCATCCTATGAGAAGCGGCAGCTTCTTCTGTTTACAGTACTCGACTAGCCTTTGCAGTTCTGTGTGCGGTGCAGTCCCGTCCCCTGCAAAGTAGCATGATGCTATCATGACTTCTTGACGTCTATTCTCAAACTCGAGGTTTGCTCGAATCGGAACAAGGTCTCCCGTCATGAATTCTGAAACACAAAAGTAATTAATACTGTTACTTACCAAGATGCATGCTCTGGGTTTGTCAACATTACTTACTTTATATATTAACTTGGCATCCCTACTTGCGAGTCCTCTCACCTGACCATCACGAACCCATGGTTCCTGGATCAGTACTAATCCCATTTGGTTTCTGATAAACGTCCTTATAATAACCGCCGATGATCCCTTGGCGTGATGGGCGTTTATCTGAGCGATATTGATTCCCGCCATTTTTTTTTCCTTCTTCCCCTTCCCGCTCCTACTTACCTGTTTCTTCTTCCCCCCCGACAAGGGTTTTGTCCTTGTCTTCTACTTCCATGTCAGTTCCCTCGGTTCCCGAATCCCGATAGAGATCGGTGATGTGGTAGTCTCCGATGCTCTCGGCATCGCTGGGCACATCAGTACCCCGCGATGTAGAGGGCACCAGAGGTGCTTCCTCGACTTCGGTGGTTACTGGCCCACCGCTGGTCCCCGGAGTCTCCTCTTCTCTATCTGTTTCCGGTTTTATACCGTGAACGGGGATTTTCCCGAACCGGTAGAAAATGGTGCATCCATTTTTCTTGAGGGTAGCGCAAGATAGCTCATCTATTGCCGCCCTCAAGAGTTGCCCTGCTGCCTCTTCTTTGACACTCAGGACCTTCCACCTACTCGTCATTAGGCCCTCGTTCTGGATCTCTATCAGCTGAAGTAATTTCTCAGCTGACAGCCCCTTGCTTCTGGGGAGGAAGACTGTCACAACATGTGATCTAGGGATGTCGTCTCCCTTACATGTTGTGAGTTCTCCCCCCTCCCACTTCTTGATGTGTGGCACCTTCAGCCTTAGCCACTCCGCTGACTGTGGTGTTTCACAGTCAACTACCAAGTAGCCCGGCTTAAAGTGAATGCCGCCGAACTGGAGCTTGTGCTCCCATCCAGCGAACATTTCCTGCACTATTGCCTCCTCCACCAAAGTCTGCTGTTCCGGACTGAGGATGATCTCAGGGAACCCTTTGGGAAGAATGGCAATCTTCTCCGATTTTAGAGCAGCTGCATAGCTGCTCGTGCCTACTGAGGAAGTGGTCTGTTTTCCCACTTCCTCCTTCCTTCTTTTTGTCGCTTTCTGAGCAGGACTGATGACCGTCTCAGTCCGCTTTCTTTTTTGAAAGAAGGGCTCTTGGCTTTTATGATCCAAGGCCTTTTTCCTTGCTGCTTCAGGGGAAAATCCCTGACTGAGGTACCTCAGGTACCATCTGCAGCCCGCTCCGCTGAGCCCAATTCTCAGCGGGTCGTCCCTGCCTCCAGGTTCTCCCAAGTTTGGGAGTGGAGGCTTTCTATAAGTTGAGGGCCTTTGGAGGGTCTTCCTCACCTCAGATTTGTCCGTGTGGTGTGTTCCCACAGTGGAGTCTGAGGGCCTGGTCCTCGACTTTCCTGCCTCACGGGGAGCTTCCCGAGAGGTTGAGGGGGAGTGTTTTCCTCCCTTCCCCTTCTCCTTAGATGTGGCGGTGTATTCCCGCTTTGGTTTTTCTTTTAAATTTTTCTTATCCATGGTTGTTCCCACGAGTAGCTAGGGAAAGTTGGTCCACTCCGGCAGAGCCCCGCATGCCGGAGTAAGGCTGCATACAAGGGGGTTTCGCCCGGTTCCCCCAGGGGAACGTTCGCGACCGCATATGCCCCTGCGGCCATTCATCCCTCGGCACGTTACCTTACACCTTGGATTGGGGGGGTTGGTCCGCGGTGCGACCTTGGGAATGACCAATCTGGCAATCTTGCAGTTATCAGCTGCTCATACCAGACCGTGCCACCCGTATAGACGCACACCCCCAGCTTCGCCGCTTCCCTGCTAAATTGCAGTGTTATACCTGCTTAAGCAGTTCAGCGGCTCTCCTGGGGATCCCCTATCCGCCACCTGGGGACGCGCCCGGTAGGCACCTAGCCCTCGGGATTCTTAATGAAACACCCTGTATAAGTTATTTTGGAGATTTTGAGAAATTTATCAAGTGCTTTAAATTCAACAATACAGAGGGTTAAGAAATATTCTGGAGGGCTAAAAAATCTGGGATTAATCAATAATAATCATACAAAAATTAGCAGGTACCATTCCATTTTTTTCAAATAAAAGAAAAAGAGATACTTAAATATTAAAAAGAGATTTTCAAATAAATAAAGTAAATTAAACTGTCATTTTGTTTAAACTTCATAGTCAAAATATTTTTGAAAATTACCAAATGCCTATTCATTTCAATATTACGATAAATATGCTTGATAAAAAAAAGTAACAAATTATTATTTAACATATTATTAATTAAGATATTGTATAAGTTACAAACAAAACAAGTTCAATATTTAAAAACAGTCTTACGTGTATTCAGCAAATTGTTTTTATGATCAAAACTTATAAATTATTATTTAAATTAGAGTAATAAAAGATATATTTAATTTAATAAATAATAAATTTCAGTATTCGCGTGCTAAATCATGGTACAGGTACATGTTTACATGTAATAATAATAATATTAACGGTACGTCCCGAATATTTGCGCCACCAGTGGCAGAAAAGAGAATATGAAAAACCCGATACCGTTCAGACTCCTGTGTTCTATGTTCTATACTTCGTGGCATATACAAACACAGTGTTGTCAGTTTAATCCTGAAACCGAATAGTTTAGTTTTGAGTTAGTAAATTTGATTATAAAAGACGCGCGAGCGTTACTGCTAAACTTCATAAATTGGATGCTAAGAACAGCAATTAAAAATATAAATTATAACGTAGGTACTTCCCTTCGTTATTTCGAATTACATATATCGTAATATGCGAATATAAAAATCTCACGTTTTTATGGTATTCTGTGATTTTCATTTTTAGAGCAATGGAGCAACGAGTTCAGCTATAAAGAACAAACCTTATATTTTAATGGTTTAAAAAATTGAAGTAAAACAGGTATTATTTTTTAGTTAATTGAGGTAAAATATAATATTAACATCCATTGTTTTAATGATATTCTGTGATTTTAATTTATTATGGTTTTAAATTAATGAAAAATATCAACTACCCACTCCAATAAATGCAATCTGTTAAATACTGTCTATAATTTTCGTCTTCCCAATGTCTATTCACTCACTTTATTTATTCATACATATGTGGCAACATAGCTCGAGATTTAAACTTATCGACCAATAAAATATTCTTGAAAATTCAAATTTCGTACATGCGCAGAGAATTTTTCAAGCGGATGGTTAAACTGGAAGATAACCTGGATGGTTTTTCTGGTTTCAAAGTTTTCAGTCCAACATTAAACATTAATAACAAAATCTTGTGGAAGAAAATCTATCAAACATAGGGTACATTCAGGAGGTCCCAGCGGCTAGATCTAACCACTCAGCATGCTGTGGCCGCTGTTAATAAGCGCCTTCGTTTCGCCTGAATGCGTGGCTCACTGACAGCGGAACAAAAGTCAAAACATTTGAAAACATAACCCAATTTTTATTTTGGTTTTTATATGTCTATTGTGTTCATGTACAAAACTGCAATAATTATCTTCAATTATCAATTGGATAAATCTTATTCCAACAATCAACACCTTAGAATATAATTAAGATCAACACAAACCCACATAACCCAATTTCGATATGTCATTAATGTCAAAATCGCGATGCGCTTTTTAGAAAGCGACAAATTTCTACGCTGAGCAAAACAGTCAGCCGCTGTTGAATAGCTTTCAAGCAGCGCTACATTCAGAGAGACTCCTTACTAAGCGATCTCAGCCGCTGGGACCTCCTGAATGTACCCAATGGTTAGCAGTTTTCTCCAGCAGAAAATCTTTCCTTATCATAGATAGAAGCTACATTTTTGGTGAAATACCATTTTTTGGAAAACTAAAATACAAATAACTATGGACAGACACATTCTTGTCTTGTTGAGTCAAAAATATGTTGATTGAACCCCACTTACCTATGTACTCATATAGTGCACACACAAAAGTTACAGGGTGCTAAAGTTAAAAATTTAAATATTTTTCTTAACATTACTCTAAAACGGTTTAACGTTAAAGTATGAAAATTTATAGGAAATACTACTAGAGAATACCCAATAAATTGGAAACAGTTGCATTCAATTATTTTGAATTTCACCCTCCAACTTTTTTTAGGGATATAGGTAATTTAACAAAATATGGACGTCTATTCTTAAACTTTTGTGTCACTCTGTATTTCCTTGTAAATATTTTATTATGAAAGATACAGCCACCCTTTAAAATACCAATTTCAATATTGAATATATTTAAACTATATTTACACAAATATTATTATTTCATACATTAACACGTTAAACCATTTTAGAGTAATGTTAAATAAAATTATTTAAATTTTTAATTTTTTTGTGTGCACTATTGTATATAGGTAAGTGGGGTTCAATCAATATATTTTTGACCCCAGAATCTGTGGTATAATTTATTACCATTCTTTTCGGAACACTCTGTATATTTTCGTTTTTGTCAATCTTATTTGTACAACCATAGGAATCTTTAATAATTTTTTATAAATTAACTAATTAACTGACCCTATATGTTTAAACCGTATTAAACGCGTACAACTACAAAAATATCGAAAATCGGGATAAAATACATGCACATACAATACTATTTTGCCCTTTATCAGCTGTTTCGACTCGTTGCATCTCACTTTTATGTTGGCTTCAATCCCTCTCTCTCTCTCTCTATCTAGTGATTGTGTCATTACAAAAAAATTTGACATAAGACATCCCAACAGATTATCGCTTCGTGTGTACCAGTGTGCAGCGTTGGGTTTGCTGGTACAATTGTACTTTTTCTAGTACTATTACGCCTTGCTCAGTACGCTAATACGAAAACAGATAAAACCTCAATAATCTAGTACGTTTTTTGCCCATGGCAGTGGCATTGCGAACATGCAGCATTCAGTGCAGTAAATAGTAGTTCCTGCCACAGATCAAATATTTCTATGCCTGAATCGGCTGAACTAGGTGTTCTGTCACCGACGGTCGGTGACAGCAGAGACAAGGTTAGGTGTCTCTGGTCAATATCATTCTATGAATTTGTATCTAAATTTGTAGATAAAATAAAAGTTATTTTCAAGTGTCAGTATTTTCTTTAATCCTAGTAAATTTAATTGCATCCTTTACTTATTTTATTTCTTATAATAATAATTTATATAATCTTTCAGTTATAAATAAATTTTATTTGCATGACCTTGCATTTTTGAAATTTCGCGGTTCACTTACTTGCAGTATTGATATTTGACATGAGAGACATGCGCATTTGAATCTAGTACGATCTATTACAATAGGTGCGTTCTTTTTCACACCATGTATTCATCAATGATGGTAGTGACGTCACTCTTTGATGACTGAATTGTTGGAGTCACCAGTGATATAAAAAAACGCATGACAAATCCGTCCACCATCTCCATACATCGATGGAATGGGTTTGCAATTTTGGTGCACAACATAGTAATAAATGAACGCGTGGTTACGTCAAACTAGATTTCACCAAAGAATATATGAACGTGGTTGGTGGATTGATGGAGCCACCGGTGAATAAAAGAACGTAACTAATTTGCGTACTAAATTTTAGTACGAAGTGTCGCTACTAAAAACCCAACGCTGCCAGTGTGTACTGTCACTGTCAGTAGTAAAAGGGTATCGGTAGAAGTTGAAAGTGAGCTTACTTAACTTTAATTACCGTACATACTTTCTAAATTAAGTAAATAATGTTACCACAGTTCTCTATTCATTTCTGATAATAAAATCGTACAAGTGTTCTAATTATTACAAATATATATAAGTGCAAAAAGTACAAACTAAATAAACCAAAATGATATTTGAAAAAACTAGATTGTTTGTTGGATTAACAGTTTTTCTATGTGCAGTCAATAAGGTAAATATATTTTCTAACATTCTTATGCTTGGGATAAAAATAGTAAATTTCAATTAACGCTTTCTCAAATAATTTTGTTGATATAGGTGCTTGTATCTATATGTATCTACGTAGGTATCTAAAAGTTAATTTAGGTTCTAAAAAACATCGGAATGAATAAAAATAGCGTTTGTTTATCAAATCGGTTTCTAAAAAATCAGATTTTAGCTTTACTAGTATAGAAATTTATTCATTGCCAATCTTTTTTATAGACTGTTGTGTCGTAAACAAAAATCATCTATATGGACTCAAGACATCAACAATAAACAGTCGATGAGTCATATAAATATATCGCGATTAAGGAACCAGTAATTGTATATTTAAATACAGTGATTGCAGGTGTATTCTCTTACGTGACAAGAAAAAATAATTAAAAATCTAAATGTTTTAGTGCTCACTGCTCAGTCTTACTCCTCGTTACTTACTTTTTTACGTCCTTTTGGATACCTGAATGTTTTTACTTTTCATTTCATTACATTCACATAATTTTAACATTATAGCCGACATTGAAATTGTATGATTTTTTCGTGTAACAACACAAGTGATATGTATAAACATACTTGTGTTTGCTTACTTGAACATTTCAAGGGCTAACACATTTTACAAGTTGTAAATTTAATTACATGCAGGCGCTTTATATTTAAATAAGTTTAATGAGTAAACATAAAATTGTTAATAGTACATCAAAAATCTATTTTTTAAAACTCAATTTCCATATATTTTGTGGTAAATTTTTTGTAGCTTCTAGTGCTGAAGCTAACCTTGATTTTTGGATTTAATTATAGAAATTAAAAAAGATTCTAATATTAATTTAGTAAATAGAATCATATTTATGCAAGATATAAAGATTGTGTGTATATTTGTTGAAAGTTTGAGCAATGCATTTGGCAGTCTTCTTATATAAATAAAAATAAGGAAGAGAATATCTAAACGAGTTATTGGGCTAGAGCAGTTAAATAGACCTATTTTAAAGTTTTCTGAACAATATTAACTAAAGAGTTGTAAAACATTGTCAGTATTTTATCAAAATCATCAAAAAGAAAGTTTAAACTGCAATTTAGTAAGTTTTTTTAATGAATAAAGCTAGTATTGTTTATATAAAAAAATTTGATAATTTTGCCTCAAATTAAACAAATAGCTTTCCTTTTTTATGGTTCAAGCTTTTATTTATTTCATTTTTGTAAGAAACTGTTTATAAAATTCTTCTTAGATAAATAACTTTCAGAAATAAAAATGAATTAACCAATTATTGAGCTAGACCTGTTAAATAGACTAATTTTAAAGTTTTCTTGTTAATATTAACTGAGAGATTGAAAACAATGTCAAAGTCTTATCAGAACTATAAAAATAATGTTTAAGTTGCAATTTAGCAATTTTTTCAATAAAAAACTATTTTTTGATTATTTTAAATAAAATGTTGATGATTCCTTGCAAAATTAAACAAATAGTTGCCCCTAGTTTTCTTTTTCTCATTTATGTAGAAAAATAGCATTAACAAACAGAAATATGTTAACCAAGTATTGACCTAAAACAGTTAAATAGAATCATTTAAAATTTTTCTATTAAATAAGAAGCTGTAAATCAATATCTACATTTCATCATCAGAACCATCAAATATAAAATTTAAACTGTAATTTAGTGAGATTTTTTTGAAGGATAAGGGAGGATTTGATTATTCATAAACAAAATTTTGATTAACTATTTATTTGCAAATTAACAAGTTTTCTTTTTTCATGGTAAAACTGTTGTTTTTTTCATTTTTGTAAGAAATTGTTTATAAAAGGCTTCTTAGATAAATAACATGAAACATTTTAAATTTGTTTGTTAATATTTACTAAGAGGCTATTAAACATTTCCAATACATTTACATTTAGTGTTTCTATTAAATAGTGTAATAGAACAGATGGATTTCTTTTTTTATGCAAAGTAGATGCAAATATATAATTCCCGTGAACTTGGCACACCATATTTAAATATCTTAAAATTTTTTTAGAGTTCTGGCATCCTTTGCAATAGTTCTAGAGTTCTCTGTAAGTATTTTCAATAGTTCCGGTTGATAAATACAAAAAAATCGAATTTTAAAATACGGTGCGCCAAGTTCACGCAGCGCACCGTATCATGAAAATACATTATTTTTTCGGAGTTCTGGTTAATTTTACAATAGTTCTAGAGTTCTATATCCATTATATTAATAGTTCTGGCAATTAAACGCAAAAAATCAATGTTTGAAAACTAAGTGCCTAAAAGGTAATTTTATTTAAAAATATTTTATTTACGAGTTCTGGCCGATCTGAATAGAGTTCTAAATAGCGTTCCTTTAGTTCTACACAAAACTCTTTTGACTTTTTCCCACAAAATCATTTTTCTATAAGTTATCTTCATTTTAAATATCGAAAATTAGACTTTTATTAAAAAAAAATTAAAGTTTACGAGTTCTAGCCGATCTGATTAGAGTTCTGAATAGCGTTCCTTTAGTTCTACAAAAAACTCTTTTGACTTTTTCCCACAAAATCATTTTTCTTCAAGTTATCTTCATTTTAAATATCGAAAAATCGACTTTTATTAAAAAAAATAAAAATTTACGAGTTCTAGCCGATCTGATTAGAGTTCTGAATAGCGTTCCTTTAGTTCTATAAAAAACCTTTGTGACTTTTTCCCACAAAATCATTTTTCTTCAAGTTATCTTCATTTTAAATATCGAAAAATCGACTTTTATTAAAAAAAATAAAAATTTACGAGTTCTAGCCGATCAGATTAGAGTTCTGAATAGCGTTCCGTTAGTTCTAAAAAAAACCTTTGTGACTTTTCCCACAAAATCATTTTTCTTCAAGTTATCTTCATTTTAAATATCGAAAAATCGACTTTTATTAAAAAAATAAAAATTTACGAGTTCTAGCCGATCTGATTAGAGTTCTGAATAGCGTTCCTTTAGTTCTACAAAAAACCCTTGTGACTTTTTCCCACAAAATCATTTTTCTTCAAGTTATCTTCATTTTAAATATCAAAAAATCGACTTTTATTAAAAAAATAAAAATTTACGAGTTCTAGCCGATATGATTAGAGTTCTGAATAGCGTTCCGTTAGTTCTAAAAAAAACCTTTGTGACTTTTCCCACAAAATCATTTTTCTTCAAGTTATCTTCATTTTAAATATCGAAAAATCGACTTTTATTAAAAAAAAATAAAAATTTACGAGTTCTAGCCGATCTGATTAGAGTTCTGAATAGCGTTCCTTTAGTTCTACAAAAAACCTTTGTGACTTTTTCCCACAAAATCATTTTTCTTCAAGTTATCTTCATTTTAAATATCGAAAAATCGACTTTTATTAAAAAAATAAAAATTTACGAGTTCTAGCCGATCTGATTAGAGTTCTGAATAGCGTTCCTTTAGTTCTACAAAAAACCTTTGTGACTTTTTCCCACAAAATCATTTTTCTTCAAGTTATCTTCATTTTAAATATCGAAAAATCGACTTTTATTAAAAAAAAATAAAGTTTACGAGTTCTAGCCGATCTGATTAGAGTTCTGAATAGCGTTCCGTTAGTTCTAAAAAAAACCTTTGTGACTTTTCCCACAAAATCATTTTTCTTCAAGTTATCTTCATTTTAAATATCGAAAAATCGACTTTTATTTAAAAAAAATTAAAGTTTACGAGTTCTAGCCGATATGATTAGAGTTCTGAATAGCGTTCCTTTAGTTCTACAAAAAACCCTTGTGACTTTTTCCCACAAAATCATTTTTCTTCAAGTTATCTTCATTTTAAATATCGAAAAATCGACTTTTATTTAAAAAAAAATAAAGTTTACGAGTTCTAGCCGATCTGATTAGAGTTCTGAATAGCGTTCCTTTAGTTCTATAAAAAACTCTTTTGACTTTTTCCCACAAAATCATTTTTCTTTAAGTTATCTTCATTTTTAATATCGAAAAATCGACTTTTATTAAAAAAATAAAAATTTACGAGTTCTAGCCGATCTGATTAGAGTTCTGAATAGCGTTCCTTTAGTTCTACAAAAAACCCTTGTGACTTTTTCCCACAAAATCATTTTTCTTCAAGTTATCTTCATTTTAAATATCGAAAAATCGACTTTTATTAAAAAAATAAAAATTTACGAGTTCTAGCGGATCTGATTAGAGTTCTGAATAGCGTTCCTTTAGTTCTACAAAAAACCTTTGTGACTTTTTCCCACAAAATCATTTTCTTCAAGTTATCTTCATTTTAAATATCGAAAAATCGACTTTTATTAAAAAATAAAAATTTACCAGTTCTAGCCGATCTGATTAAAGTTCTGAATAGCGTTCCGTTAGTTCTAAAAAAAACCTTTGTGACTTTTCCCACAAAATCATTTTTCTTCAAGTTATCTTCATTTTAAATATCGAAAAATCGACTTTTATTAAAAAAAATAAAAATTTACGAGTTCTAGCGGATCTGATTAGAGTTCTGAATAGCGTTCCTTTAGTTCTACAAAAAACCCTTGTGACTTTTTCCCACAAAATCATTTTTCTTCAAGTTATCTTCATTTTAAATATCGAAAAATCGACTTTTATTAAAAAAAATAAAAATTTACGAGTTCCAGCCGATCTGATTAGAATTCTGAATAGCGTTCCTTTAGTTCTACACAAAACTCTTTTGACTTTTTCCCACAAAATCATTTTTCTTCAAGTTATCTTTATTTTAAATATCGAAAAATCGACTTTTATTAAAAAAAATAAAGTTTACGAGTTCTAGCCGATCTGATTAGAGTTCTGAATAGCGTTCCTTAAGTTCTACAAAAAACCTTTGTGACTTTTTCCCACAAAATCATTTTTCTTCGAGTTATCTTCATTTTAAATATCGAAAATTAGAATTAGAAATTAGAAAATAATTAAAAAAATACATTTTTTTAAGTTAATATAGCTTTATTAATAATAAAAATCAAAAAATCAATATTAATAACAAAAAATTAATTACAATAGACATTTCAATAACTGGAAAAATAATTTTATAGAAAAAAGTTTTAAGGATTTTCTGGATTTTATTTTTTTAATAAAAGTCGATTTTTCGATATTAAAAATGAAGATAACTTGAAGAAAAATGATTTTGTGGGAAAAAGTCACAAGGGTTTTTTGTAGAACTAAAGGAACGCTATTCAGAACTCTAATTAGATCGGCTAGAACTCGTAAACTTTATTTTTTTTTAATAAAAGTCGATTTTTCGATATTTAAAATGAAGATAACTTGAAGAAAAATGATTTTGTGGGAAAAAGTCACAAAGGTTTTTTGTAGAACTAAAGAAACGCTATTCAGAACTCTAATCAGATCGGCTAGAACTCGTAAATTTTTATTTTTTTTAATAAAAGTCGATTTTTCGATATTTAAAATGAAGATAACTTGAAGAAAAATGATTTTGTGGGAAAAAGTCACAAGGGTTTTTTGTAGAACTAAAGGAACGCTATTCAGAACTCTAATCAGATCGGCTAGAACTCGTAAATTTTTATTTTTTTAATAAAAGTCGATTTTTCGATATTAAAAATGAAGATAACTTGAAGAAAAATGATTTTGTGGGAAAAAGTCACAAGGGTTTTTTGTAGAACTAAAGGAACGCTATTCAGAACTCTAATCAGATCGGCTAGAACTCGTAAATTTTTATTTTTTTTAATAAAAGTCGATTTTTCGATATTAAAAATGACGATAACTTGAAGAAAAATGATTTTGTGGGAAAAAGTCACAAGGGTTTTTTGTAGAACTAAAGGAACGCTATTCAGAACTCTAATCAGATCGGCTAGAACTCGTAAATTTTTATTTTTTTAATAACAGTCGATTTTTCGATATTAAAAATGAAGATAACTTGAAGAAAAATGATTTTGTGGGAAAAAGTCACAAGGGTTTTTTTTAGAAATAAAGGAACGCTATTCAGAACTCTAATTAGATCGGCTAGAACTCGTAAACTTTAATTTTTTTTAATAAAAGTCGATTTTTCGATATTTAAAATGAAGATAACTTGAAGAAAAATGATTTTGTGGGAAAAAGTCACAAAGGTTTTTTGTAGAACTAAAGGAACGCTATTCAGAACTCTAATCAGATCGGCTAGAACTCGTAAATTTTTATTTTTTTTAATAAAAGTCGATTTTTCGATATTTAAAATGAAGATAACTTGAAGAAAAATGATTTTGTGGGAAAAAGTCACAAGGGTTTTTTGTAGAACTAAAGGAACGCTATTCAGAACTCTAATCAGATCGGCTAGAACTCGTAAATCTTGAACTTTTTTAATAAAAGTCGATTTTTCGATAATTAAAATGAAGATAACTTGAAGAAAAATGATTTTGTGGGAAAAAGTCACAAGGGTTTTTTGTAGAACTAAAGGAACGCTATTCAGAACTCTAATCAGATCGGCTAGAACTCGTAAATTTTTATTTTTTTAATAAAAGTCGATTTTTCGATATTAAAAATGAAGATAACTTGAAGAAAAATGATTTTGTGGGAAAAAGTCACAAGGGTTTTTTGTAGAACTAAAGGAACGCTATTCAGAACTCTAATCAGATCGGCTAGAACTCGTAAATTTTTATTTTTTTAATAACAGTCGATTTTTCGATATTAAAAATGAAGATAACTTGAAGAAAAATGATTTTGTGGGAAAAAGTCACAAGGGTTTTTTGTAGAACTAAAGGAACGCTATTCAGAACTCTAATTAGATCGGCTAGAACTCGTAAACTTTATTTTTTTTTAATAAAAGTCGATTTTTCGATATTTAAAATGAAGATAACTTGAAGAAAAATGATTTTGTGGGAAAAAGTCACAAAGGTTTTTTGTAGAACTAAAGAAACGCTATTCAGAACTCTAATCAGATCGGCTAGAACTCGTAAATTTTTATTTTTTTTAATAAAAGTCGATTTTTCGATATTTAAAATGAAGATAACTTGAAGAAAAATGATTTTGTGGGAAAAAGTCACAAGGGTTTTTTGTAGAACTAAAGGAACGCTATTCAGAACTCTAATCAGATCGGCTAGAACTCGTAAATTTTTATTTTTTTAATAAAAGTCGATTTTTCGATATTAAAAATGAAGATAACTTGAAGAAAAATGATTTTGTGGGAAAAAGTCACAAGGGTTTTTTGTAGAACTAAAGGAACGCTATTCAGAACTCTAATCAGATCGGCTAGAACTCGTAAATTTTTATTTTTTTTAATAAAAGTCGATTTTTCGATATTTAAAATGAAGATAACTTGAAGAAAAATGATTTTGTGGGAAAAAGTCACAAGGGTTTTTTGTAGAACTAAAGGAACGCTATTCAGAACTCTAATCAGATGGGCTAGAATTCGTAAATTTTTATTTTTTTAATAAAAGTCGATTTTTCGATATTTAAAATGAAGATAACTTGAAGAAAAATGATTTTGTGGGAAAAGTCACAAAGGTTTTTTTTAGAACTAACGGAACGCTATTCAGAACTCTAATCAGATCGGCTAGAACTCGTAAACTTTATTTTTTTTTAATAAAAGTCGATTTTTCGATATTTAAAATGAAGATAACTTGAAGAAAAATGATTTTGTGGGAAAAAGTCACAAGGGTTTTTTGTAGAACTAAAGGAACGCTATTCAGAACTCTAATCGGATGGGCTAGAATTCGTAAATTTTTATTTTTTTAATAAAAGTCGATTTTTCGATATTTAAAATGAAGATAACTTGAAGAAAAATGATTTTGTGGGAAAAGTCACAAAGGTTTTTTTTAGAACTAACGGAACGCTATTCAGAACTCTAATCAGATCGGCTAGAACTCGTAAACTTTATTTTTTTTTAATAAAAGTCGATTTTTCGATATTTAAAATGAAGATAACTTGAAGAAAAATGATTTTGTGGGAAAAAGTCACAAAGGTTTTTTGTAGAACTAAAGGAACGCTATTCAGAACTCTAATCATATCGGCTAGAACTCGTAAACTTTAATTTTTTTTAATAAAAGTCTAATTTTCGATATTTAAAATGAAGATAACTCGAAGAAAAATGATTTTGTGGGAAAAAGTCACAAAGGTTTTTTGTAGAACTTAAGGAACGCTATTCAGAACTCTAATCAGATCGGCTAGAACTCGTAAACTTTATTTTTTTTAATAAAAGTCGATTTTTCGATATTTAAAATAAAGATAACTTGAAGAAAAATGATTTTGTGGGAAAAAGTCAAAAGAGTTTTGTGTAGAACTAAAGGAACGCTATTCAGAATTCTAATCAGATCGGCTGGAACTCGTAAATTTTTATTTTTTTTAATAAAAGTCGATTTTTCGATATTTAAAATGAAGATAACTTGAAGAAAAATGATTTTGTGGGAAAAAGTCACAAGGGTTTTTTGTAGAACTAAAGGAACGCTATTCAGAACTCTAATCAGATCCGCTAGAACTCGTAAATTTTTATTTTTTTTAATAAAAGTCGATTTTTCGATATTTAAAATGAAGATAACTTGAAGAAAAATGATTTTGTGGGAAAAGTCACAAAGGTTTTTTTTAGAACTAACGGAACGCTATTCAGAACTCTAATCAGATCGGCTAGAACTCGTAAATTTTTATTTTTTTTAATAAAAGTCGATTTTTCGATATTTAAAATGAAGATAACTTGAAGAAAAATGATTTTGTGGGAAAAAGTCACAAAGGTTTTTTGTAGAACTAAAGGAACGCTATTCAGAACTCTAATCAGATCCGCTAGAACTCGTAAATTTTTATTTTTTTTAATAAAAGTCGATTTTTCGATATTTAAAATGAAGATAACTTGAAGAAAAATGATTTTGTGGGAAAAAGTCACAAGGGTTTTTTGTAGAACTAAAGGAACGCTATTCAGAACTCTAATCAGATCGGCTAGAACTCGTAAATTTTTATTTTTTTAATAAAAGTCGATTTTTCGATATTAAAAATGAAGATAACTTAAAGAAAAATGATTTTGTGGGAAAAAGTCAAAAGAGTTTTTTATAGAACTAAAGGAACGCTATTCAGAACTCTAATCAGATCGGCTAGAACTCGTAAACTTTATTTTTTTTTAAATAAAAGTCGATTTTTCGATATTTAAAATGAAGATAACTTGAAGAAAAATGATTTTGTGGGAAAAAGTCACAAGGGTTTTTTGTAGAACTAAAGGAACGCTATTAAGAACTCTAATCATATCGGCTAGAACTCGTTAACTTTAATTTTTTTTAATAAAAGTCTAATTTTCGATATTTAAAATGAAGATAACTCGAAGAAAAAAGATTTTGTGGGAAAAATTCACAAAGGTTTTTTGTAGAACTAAAGGAACGCTATTCAGAACTCTAATCAGATCGGCTAGAACTCGTAAACTTTATTTTTTTTAATAAAAGTCGATTTTTCTATATTTAAAATGAAGATAACTTGAAGAAAAATGATTTTGTGGGAAAAAGTCACAAGGGTTTTTTGTAGAACTAAAGGAACGCTATTCAGAACTCTAATCAGATCGGCTAGAACTCGTAAATTTTTATTTTTTTAATAAAAGTCGATTTTTCGATATTAAAAATGAAGATAACTTAAAGAAAAATGATTTTGTGGGAAAAAGTCAAAAGAGTTTTTTGTAGAACTAAAGGAACGCTATTCAGAACTCTAATTAGATCGGCTAGAACTCGTAAACTTTATTTTTTTTTAATAAAAGTCGATTTTTCGATATTTAAAATGAAGATAACTTGAAGAAAAATGATTTTGTGGGAAAAAGTCACAAAGGTTTTTTGTAGAACTAAAGGAACGCTATTCAGAACTCTAATCAGATCGGCTAGAACTCGTAAATTTTTATTTTTTTAATAAAAGTCGATTTTTCGATATTTAAAATGAAGATAACTTGAAGAAAAATGATTTTGTGGGAAAAAGTCACAAGGGTTTTTTGTAGAACTAAAGGAACGCTATTAAGAACTCTAATCATATCGGCTAGAACTCGTAAACTTTATTTTTTTTAATAAAAGTCGATTTTTCGATATTTAAAATGAAGATAACTTGAAGAAAAATGATTTTGTGGGAAAAAGTCAAAAGAGTTTTGTGTAGAACTAAAGGAACGCTATTTAGAACTCTAATCAGATCGGCCAGAACTCGTAAATTAAATATTTTTAAATAAAATTACCTTTTAGGCACTTAGTTTTCAAACATTGATTTTTTGCGTTTAATTGCCAGAACTATTAATATAATGGATATAGAACTCTAGAACTATTGTAAAATTAACCAGATCTCCGAAAAAATAATGTATTTTCCTGATACGGTGCGCTGCGTGAACTTGGCGCACCATATTTTAAAATTCGATTTTTTTGTATTTATCAACCGGAACTATTGAAAATACTTACAGAGAACTCTAGAACTATTGCAAAGGATGCCAGAACTCTAAAAAAACTTTAAGATTTTTAAATATGGTGTGCCAAGTTCACGGGAATAAATATATATAATTGTAATTTTATTATTTTCAATAAGAAAACAAACTATTAATAGGCTGATGCTTGGACTGATGTGAACATAATACAAACACCTTTGGTTTATTTTGTTTTGCTGGAATGTTCATTGCTATTAGGTCTGGAATACAAAAGATGTTTATATTTTTTAATTTCCGTCAAAAGCAGATTTGGCAACGTTCACCACAGTAATAAATTTTATTTTTGTTTTATGCTTCTGTACAGTTCAATTCAGATATCTACAACTGCAGTTTGTTAGTTTAAATATTTTGAAAAACAGAGCTACACAGGATACTATTTATATTTTGGTACCTAACAACAAATATTAGCAAACATCTTCAAATGAAAACGGCTTTAGTGATTTACACTACATTCCCTTTAATGTTGAATACATGCATTTATTCAAACCATTTGCCATTACAGTTTTATTCATTCCTTATGGAGGATAGGTATTTATCTGAAATACGTTTATGCTAAAAAACGTTAAATTTTATGGTGTTGCAGGTTTTAGCTTTTAGCATTAATGTGTTGCCAGTTTCCCAAATATAAGTAAATAAAAAAAATAACTTATAGGTACTTTACTGAGAATGCTATATATAAATTTGCTTAATAAAATATTTGACCCTATAGATTAAAAAGTCACGAATGTGGTGCTTGTTAAACTTGAAAAAATTATCTCCTCATATACCTACTACCACTTTTCATGAAAAGTTTAAACAAACGTACATCCTCCGGCAATTAATAGAAAAAAACATTTTTACATGGTTTACAAATTATGGCATATAAATAAATATGTCCAACTACTAACATTAATTATGCACGAACTAATGATTACTAGATTACCAAATCATTTGTTTAAAGTATAAACATGAATATGTATGTAGAAATATAAAGTAATAAAAATGCAATTGTATTGTTTGACCTTAAATTATTGGCGTGCTAAAAAATGTCAAATGTTAGTCTGAAATCTATTCGAGAGAAGCCTGTTTTAATACTGGTCTTGCGGCAAATCCGGGTGGCCGCATGAATATTCTATTTAGAGGATGAAATTGGATGATTATTTAATTGTCAATCTCTTTCAATAATTGGGGGACAAATATGAAAGTGTATAATTAAATATAAAAAGAGAAATAAAAGAAATTTATTTTACCAACCCTTACTTTGTGGAAGTTCATCATACAAAGAACATTAAACCAATAATTTGTGAATACATCTTTCACAATTAAGTACTGTTTAAAACTAGACAACCTACCGAAGTAAAAAGACACAATATTGTCTATATTCTGTTTCAAAAAGCTGTAGAGTAATAAAATGCTAAGTTTAATAAAATTTGGCTGAATTTGGATGTCGTCCATAGGCGTAGGTAAATTATAATCATTAAACTTAATCATTAAAGTAAATTAAGAATTATATACATAGGTAATAAAAGACCATTTTTGGGAAGTAAGTCGATCTGCAATTTGAGTACTTATGGACCGGTTGCATAAACGTTTGTTAAACCTACGTTACGTAACATTATGTTAACTTTTGACAGGTTGTCCGCTGTCGGCTTAAATCATTTTTCCCTGAAACTAAATATTTAGATTTTATTTAATTTAATTTGATTATAAAAAAACGAACCTTAACATTTTTATAATTTAATGAATGTTTACTGCCAAAATCTATAAATTAAAAATAATTACTTATATTGTTTTGTTGGTAATCCTTGATTTTAATTATTTAATATGGTTTCAAATGAATAAAAAATATACACTACCTACTAGAACTAAATATATTGGAAATTAAAAAAAACCTCAGAGTAGTAAGTAAACATAGAGATGCCACAACTTAATAACATACAGTTTGTGGTCAATAGCAATGAACCTATAATTGAGAGAGATGGAAAATAAAATTGACATCTAGAGGTGTAGGTAAACACAGCCGTACAGTGGCGTGTAATTGGTTAGAGTATCACCGTAATATATAATTAAATGTTAGTTAAATAATTTAATATGCATATTTTGGTAAGGAATTTATATCTACACTTATGGCATGGCACCATACTTCTAACATATTGTTATCGGAAGGAAATCTAAAAGGATATATGTATTTCATTATTATTCATTATTTGTAATAAATTTTAATTGAAATTGCTAATTCTACCCCAAATGAAGTGAATAACTTACCGATGGTAGGTTAGATTATCATTTTGCGAAGTACTTTATGAAGTTTACTTAAATACACAAAAATACAGGAAAAATTGAACAAATGCTAGTAACAAACAAAGGCATTGATGCCAAATTTTCGGTGTGGGTATTTGATACAATGGTGCAGAGCTTTTTTATCAGTATTATCGAAAGGTAAGAAAGTGAATATTAAAATATATTAAAGAATATTTTCTCTGACTAAAAATCTCGTCTTAAAAGTAAAATAAAATTGTTGTAAATTATGTTATTACGTTTTTGTTTCCTACTTTGTACTTACAAAACACAACGTCTGGCAATGCTCTGCTGGTAAACAAATCTGTCTCGACGACAAGTAGTAGGGAATATGCCTACTCTATGTTTAATTTTTACTCTGAGAAAAAAAAAACAATATTAAAAATAGAAGTAAAAAGGTTTGTTTTCACTATTCAAATTATATATTTAGTAAATATTAAAATCTGCTGTTTTAATGGTAAATTGTAATTTTGATGAACTTTATTCATAATACCAAAACCAATAAGCCGTTAAAATAAATTAAAATATCACTTTAAATATCATTATGTTAAGAATCTAGTTAATTCAGTAACAAAACATCAGTAAAGAAGTCCGTTTAAATTATAAAATACAGACAATTTTCATCCTTCGAAAGTCTAGTCTACTTATTTACTCTAGAAATGTGACAAAGTAGCCTAAGAATCAAATTTTACATCTCTCGTCGACTAATCAAATTATTCTTAAAAATTCAAATATCCGCATGGGCCTTAGGGAGATGAAACCTTTACCACTTTAACATGAAAAAACATTTTAGTTGTAGAATATAGAAGAAAACGATATATTTTACGCGAGTTGTTGAAATAAATCATATACTTCTGCCATGTACATATATTTATTTTATTTGCTTTATTTTGGGTTTCCATTGTTTTATAATTTTTTGACAAAAACAGTGTTTAATTTTAAAATGTTTAAATTGTAGAGATTATCCATGACTCGAATGTGGGTGGTACGAATAGTAGCAATAAAACTCGAAGTCAAAACCACAATATATATAATTGAATGGTAAAAATTACATAAATTCAGCGACATGTTTCGGTCTACAGACCATCATCAGGCTATAAGATTAACACAAAGTTATAGCGAAGTAATAACATGAGTCTAATAATATAGAACAAGTTAAAAGGATTAATTAACATACTGTAGAATATGGTATATAAGTAAATTATTGATAACTTAATACAAACTAATAATGACAACAAACAAAAAACAAAAAGCAAGTTAATGTTCATAGAAGTTTGTTGGAGATTGAACTCCCGTTTAGGGAGATCTCTCCACATACCTATTACTCCAACCCCTGATTTACTACTTAAGTATTTGTTATTATTCGCCAATTTTTCATATTTGATATTCTTTCTAACCTTACATACTTTTTCATCTATATAATTTTCATGTTTCCTTTTTCAACCCCACATGTCCGTCATTTAAAGTTACTAATTCTTTCTAAATTTAAATAATTTTATTATTATGATTCTTTAAACCCTGCTGTCTGCATATATAGGTGAGTTTCAATACTATTTTTTATTAGTTCACTTTCATTATATTGCTGTATCATTTCTTTAATATAGCTCTCATTTTTTTGGCGCTGTCGAACTTGCAACAATTCTCTTTAAATTGAAAACTAACTGTCATCTTCGAAAATATCCGAAAATTCAACTTTCGAGACACTCTCAATAAAAAAGCATCCATTTTGTTTACTACAATAATATATAATACGTACATAAAAAACAATATCAAACATCAAACAAATAACATACTGCAATAGGAATGTTATTTAAAAAGTGCTAAAAGAAGTCATTTTATTTAAAAGCGCAAGCGCGAAACTAAAAGTTTTTTTGTTTATTTTTCAACCCAGAGAACGAGTAACGATCTCGTTTTGAACAAGTTACTAATCTTGCAGGAACACCAAACAATTTTAATTTGCTCTGAACTCTGCTCTGCTGGAACGCTTATTTTATAATGCGCAGACTCAATATGTTCATAACAGTTAGCAACGTGCTTCGGGAACAAACCTAATGTATAAATGTTATACCTATACACATCGAGTTCACTCGATGTGTACAGACAGCTGAGTTTTTTCATTTTTCATTGCTTGATTAAACTTATTTTTATTTGATATTAAGCAATATATAATTAAATACTATTTTCATTATTCTTAACATTTAGTTCCTTTTATTTGGATATCTATATGTTTTCAATTAAACCTTCACCATAGGTGGCAACGAGGGGGCCGACACGGGTTGAAATACGTTGAAATAATGTACACCCCACTTGAAATTATTTCAAAATATTTGAAATATTTTTGAAATATTTGAAATATTTTCGAAATATTGTTGAAATATTTGAAATATTCTTGTATTACTTTTTATTTTATAAATAATTTGGCAACAGCGCGCGACTTTTACAAGCGTCTAGCTGTGCCATGCTTGCCGATAGGAATGTTCTGAATGTAAGGATGTCTAGGAACTTTTTACGAGCTACAAAAAGGAAGTAAAACGGAGCTAGTACTGGCTAATTATTAGTATACGTTTTTGGATATCGAATTTTATTTGTGCAGTATACATTTAATGGAAAGATAACAATTTCAGCGAATGCTTTTCAAAAAATTGAAAGTATTTCCAGCACTGCTGCTACCTCTCCTAGTACTTCTGGTTCTGATTCGATCTCGGAAAACGATAACAGTATTGCTCTAATGGATGATACTGACACAGAACAGTTCAATTCTGAGAACTCAGAATATGATCGAGAATCAGTCATCAAAATAGAAAATCAAAGATATTATGCCGTTTATTACATGAAGAACTGGTACTTCGGAAGCGTATGATAGCTATTCAAAATGATGAACTCATGAAGGAAGGAATCAAAATAAAATTCTTACAATATATTATGATGACATTCAAGTGGTGGATCGAAAGTATATTCTTTATGGGCCAATTCAGCTTATTGGTACACATCCATTTTATTTGAAAAGGTGTGATAGAGTTAATATAATTAAAAAGTACAAAACATTGAAAAACTAATTACTATGATTACCTGATTTACTTTTACAGTATTATTTATCAGTATATTAGCTAAAGTTATAAAGATCTCGATAAAGATTTACTAAGTAATATTGTTTTTTTTAGAAAAAATATTTTTTATTTTATATTTTACTTAGCACAATTTACAAAAAAATTTCTGTGTTTCGTTTCTTACTTTTTAAATTATTGTAGGCTTTTGTTCCAAAAAAAATGACTGTTCAGCCACTCTAGCACAAAGTTAGCGCTGGCAGTGGCGCTCTGTGAAGGCGTTTGAAGGTGGCTGAACATCTTTGTATGATACATCATATAAAGTTAATTTCCTCGTTAATTTCTACCTATTATGTTTCCCCCAACATTAAATTCTACAGTTGCATATGTATTCTCGGATATTTAAATTTTATACACTAATAAAAATCAAATATAGAAATTTTCACTTAACTTAATGGTTATTATAATTGTGGATTGTTGTTGTTTACATATCGAACCGCTCACCAACTTAGCGGAAAATAAATTCGCTGGAAAAAATGGCGACCGCTACAGCTGTCACTAAGCTGTCAAATTCGCCCTCCGCTTACTCAACGCTTGTGTAACGCTAGCTTGGCTGAACGCGCCCAATGTTTAGAAAGCGTTTTCTCGAGCGTTTTCTATTGATTACCACCCCATGAAAGACTTTTATTTGTTTTCATCAACTAATTCTCTATAAATCTTGCAAAAGATTCAAGTCAACTACTTATTAGCTTACAGTCAAAGCTCAAAGAGTGTAAACTGTAATCTTAGCCTTTTCTACATTTTTTTGGCTTTCTGAACGTCTTCAATTCAATATTGTTTCCGTTCTGAATAATTTAATATTTATTTTTGAAATATTTTTGAAATGTTTTGAAATATTTCTGAAATATTTTTGAAATATTTTTGAAATATTTTTGAAATATTTTTGAAATATTATTGAAATATTATTGAAATATTTGAAATAATTGAAATATATTTGAAATAATTGAAATATATTTGAAATTTTTGAAATAATTGAAATATATTTGAAATTTTTGAAATATATTTCAAATTTTTGAAATAATGTACACCAAAATAGGGCGTGTCGGCCCCCTCGGGTGGCAACATTGCCTCAGTTGGTAACTTGTTTTCCGGTTTATTGTTTCCGCACCTATGTCTTACTTGTGCTTGTTACTTAGTACTTCCATTCTTATAGGCTCAGTTAGAAGACGCCAGTAACTCGTACGAGCTACTAAAAGCGAGTACTGGCACAAAATGAATGTCAAGGCAGTAGAATTTACACGGTATTTTAGTATGTCATTCAAGTAACTAGAACTTAGTATGTCTATTCTAGTTGAGTTTTCGAGAAAGATATAACCAATATGGATTGTGACGTAAAACGTGTGGTACAGGCGAAAAAGTTCAAAAAAATATTCAGAATAACTCTAAAATTGCTATGTGAGGAGATGATAGATGTTTTGGAAGATGTGTTAATGAACTCTCACAAAAGACTGTGGATAAGGAAGTGGCTTGCACTTCCAGTCCATTTATTAGACGCCATATTAATAATAATAATAATATTAGAGTAACTAGAATTCACAAACTAAACAAAAAATACTGCGTTGCTATTAAATATCACGTGTTTTGTCCGCCTGACAGCTCTACACTCTCCTAACCACTCGACTATTCTACTATTCACGTGTTTACACGAGGCAATTGATGGAAGATAGTAAAAAAGAGGGGGCAACTCGTTCCATCGAATAGGATGGCTTTCTATTCGCTCTCCTGGAACGGTTGATGGAACGAGTACTAAAAGCCAGCACTAGAATGTCTGTTTACACGGCATTTCCAGTACTCGGTTTTAGTAACTCGTACGAGTTACTGGCGTCGTGTAACTGAGCCTTATAGTTGAGTATCTGTAATTCGGTTTACTAATTTATTAAAGTGGGTTATGGATTTTGACGTTTTTCTTCAGTTTCTTCATATTCATTTTTATGAGGTTGATTCCTCGTAATAAGGATGGTACTCTTAACCTCCCTAATAATCCGGTCCCTTTCCCGGATTGGTTTTGGAGATCGAGCTCCTGGTTTCGGAGAACTCTCCAAGTTGGTACTTTTAATTCCCCTAATAATTCGGACCCCTTCCTGGATTGGTTTTGGAGATCGAGCTCCTTGTTTCGGAGAACTCTCCAAAAACCCATTTATAACAAGGTGTACCAACCTTATGACAAAGTTCGGTATATGGGTTGTTTTAGAAGATATCAAAAAATGTTATTAACAAAAATAGTAGATGTCTTTAGGGTCCATATTTTGAAATTACCTTAAACTATACAGAGTGTTGTATAACTCTGTTAAAAACCAAACATATGATTTTTTAAAATGGGAACCCCTGTATAGTATACCGACTCCGGGCTGCTCACATTTTTTTGAAGATTTTGATACGTTATAGAGTCCTTCAGAAGTTATGGACACGTTTGTGTGAAAATCGTAGGTAAATCAACGCTCAGTATCTTATTGTACGTTGAAGAAAAAAAGTATTTTGCCAAACAGAGTTTCGTAATATGATACAATATCACCGTATTCTATTAAATATTATTTATTTTTCCTTTTGTATACAGGGTGGACAATAACTCGAACCTTTCATTTTCTCACTTCTTTCAAATGGAATACCCTGTATTTTATATCATAAATAGAATACCAGAGTATGTAACTTTCCCTATACCCAACATTTATGAAAACAGTTATTTTGTAATATTTATTTTAAACCGAGTTTTAAACCATAATTATTAACCTATTATGTGAAAGAAATAAACGTTGAATCTAGGGATGCACCGGAATTCCGGCGGTACCACTAAATCCGGCCGATCCGGCCATTTGGCCGGAATTTTCGGAACTTTTTGAAAATGTTTAAGTTTTATACTTTTAATATAATTTAAATTCAAATATATGCAAAACTAAAGAAAATATTTTAAATTTTTTAATTGATACCTACTTACCTATTGTCGAGCCTATTGTTAAGTCGTTAATTAATCACAAATAATTTTTTTTTTTGAACAAAATATTTTATTTCCAAAAATTAAAAAACATAAATAGGAACTAAAAACATTATTAGCAGCCAAATTCTAACAGCAAAATAACAGCTAAATTCCCTGTCACGGATAAGTCTTATAAGTAGGTATAAATGAAAAATTATAGTGAGAAACTTAGTATTTATAATTTATTTTTTTGAGATTATGGTGAATAAACAAGATATTGTAGCTAATTTAAAAAATAGATAAATCAGCCTCAATATGTTTAATGCTTTACATATAAAAATAGGCATGCACATACATTTTAAATTTAGGTCCCGATCCGGCCGGAATTCCGGCGATCCGGTCCGGCCGGAACTCCATTTCCGGCCGAATCGGCAAAATATTCGATCCGGTGCATCCCTAGTTGAATCTAACAAAAAATCCTTAAACATAATAAATTAGTTTATATATATTATGTATTATTATTATATATTATTATTATTCTAGTTATAACAAATCTCCAAAAGTATAATTCTAACCATAATATTAAACTAAATGTTCAAAGTGCTCACCGTTAACATTATCTCAATACCGAATTCCTTAATAGATTGAAAGGAAGAGGGGGCCCAAAAGATTGGCTAGCCCGGTCACCCGATTTAACTAATTTGGATTTCTTTTTTTGGGGTTTTATAATGTTTATTAAACTTCCCCGACTACTAGACACGACATGAAGGAGAGAATTACAGCGGCATTTCAATCTGTTAACGTTGAAATTCTGAAAAATGTTAGTCAATTATTTGAACTTAGACTGCAGCATTGCATTGATGTTAACGGTGAACACTTTGAACATTTAGTTCAATATTATGGTTAGAATTATACTTTTGGAGACTTGTTTTATTTAGAATAAATTGTTTACATTTTTATGGATTGTTTGTTAAATTGGACGTTTATTTCTTTCACATATTCCATTTGAAAGAAGGGAGAAAATGAAAGGTTCGAGTTATCGTCTACCCTGTATGCAAAAGGAAAAATAATTTATATGGTGATATTGTATCATATTACAAAACTCTGTTTGGCAAAATACTTTTTTTTTCTTCAACGTACCTATTTTACTTATGACAGCTGTTATAACTTGTTAAGCGCTGCAGTCTGCACATGAAGGTGAGTCTGTTTGTTCTGTAACTGTTAAAATACATTATATATGTCGTAGGCGTATTTGAAAACCAGGCTTTTTATAAAATGCCTAGGCTTTTTTAAAATGACTTGGCATATTGTAAAACCATTATATTTCTACAATCTGACTACAATTTTAAGGCATATTATAAAACGCCGATGAGACTTTAGGCATTTTGAAAAAATTAAAACATTTTACAATTCACCTAGTTTAAGTTAGGCGTTTCGTAATACACCTCTGCCTTGCTTCGGCTCAAAAACTGTTACGGCGGATACAATGTTACAAGAGGCTGACGATATTGTAGAAAGGAGGGAGAGAAATAATTATTACATAAGACCTCTAGATCCTAAAAATATAATTGGATCAATTTTGGATTTTAAACATGGAGTGTATCAAATTGGTACGAAGTAAGTAGAGAGTAAAGAACGAATTGAAGTTCCAAGTGAAAAAACTATTTCTTTAAGAGAAGCAATGGGAATGTTTTCCAAGTTTGGAAAGCAAGGTTTTAAAAAATGTATGTGCAAACCCAACAAAAACCAATGTAAAATAAATAAGTGCTTTTGTTTCAAGGCCCACATGAAGTGTACAAGCAAATGTCACTTTAGTTGCTCCTGCGGGAATAAATAATCACTATCTGGCGTTGATCGTTCAGTTTTATAAGTTCCTTAATACATTTTTAGTTTATGTCTAAGTTATATTGTAACAGCAATAAAAGAGTTATGTTAATAATTACTATTATTATTATTTTACTGGCGAATAGTCACTGAGTGTGTGTACCCTACCTATTTTTAAAAAAGCCAAAGCAAGGCATAGGCGTATTACGAAACGCCTAACTTAAACTAGGTGAATTATTATAAAATGTTTTAATATTTTCAATATGCCTAAAATCTCATCGGCGTTTTATAATATGCCTTAAAATTGTAGTCAGATTGTAGAAATATAATGGTTTTACAATATGCCAAGTCATTTTGAAAAAGCCTAGGCATTTTATAAAAAGCCTGGTTTTCATATACGCCTACGACATATATACTATTAGAGTAACTACTATGTTCTATTACATGTTACATTATGTCTTAAATAATTTAACTTTTGTAATTCTTCATTCTGACACATTGTTTCTTCTCTTAGAGTCTGAAGATGGTTTTGTGACCGAAACATGTCGCTGATGTAACATTATCATTAAATTACATACTATGGGTTGACTTTGAGTTTTATTGCTACTATTCGTACCATCCACATTTGAGTTATGGATAAACTCTACAATTTAATATATTATTTATTAAAGCCTCAATTATTCAATAAAATTATAAATGGAAACTTTTACTGTATGTAGAATTTCATAAGGATTCAGAAATGTAACAATATACGGGGTGTTCTATTTAAAGTTGATATACATTAAATTTGATAGCCTTTTGGAAGTTCTTAGAAGGGGTTGAGCAATTTTATTTAAAAAATATTAAACCGTTGAGGTTCCATACTGTATTCTAACCCCAATAAAGACTCAATTAAAGTAAATAGTTTAATAGTGGAGAACTTTCAATATTTATCTGCTCATTTACAACTTTTAATTGCTCTTAATTGACACAAAAAATGGACGTTCTGGTCAAAACTTTATAGAAGAATTATGCAATTAAGAGCAATTAAAAGTTGTAAATGAGCAGATAAATATTGAAAGTTCTCCACTATTAAACTATTTACTTTAATTGAGTCTTTATTGGGGTTAGAATACAGTATGGAACCTCAACGGTTTAATATTTTTTAAATAAAATTGCTTAATCGTCGATCGAAACCTTTGGCCATCTTCAACTTCTCAATCTTGATCCGGTAGCACGACGGACTTGGTGCTACTGATATTTTTGATGTCGCTGACACAATAGGGCAGTTTTAGCGAGGATACCGTTGTCGGTATCGTTCCGGTATATAATTTTTTATCCCCACTAGCGGTAACTGGGAAAGATCGCTAAAACAACAAACGGTTACGGTTTCTAGCTGACATTTGACATATTAGGAAATTTGTTTTTGTTTTACATTTACTTCCAGTAATTTGGGAGATATTTATAGACGAAAGCTTGTTATTAATAATAACTCTTCAAATTGAAAATTATGTTAATATTTACTTAATGTCTGCAATAAGAGAGAAACACAGAATAATGTCCATTAATGAATTTGTTTGGCTTAACAGTTATAATAACACAGCGTTTTACGAATTATTTAAATTAGATAAATTACATTTCAAAAACTTTTTGAAGTTTTATTCAGGACTGATACACAAGAAATTCTTCAAAAACAACTACACATGTGTATTCTACACCCATGTAGTTGATTGAAACTTTTACTAAATCGGATTCTTCCATTTTATGTTGTTTGTTTTTAAACAAAATTCTTAGTAACCGTCAGTAACCTACCTTCGCACCAGTTGAACTGTTTCAGTTCAACGGTATCAAACAATGACGTCAACATAATACGTCATAACACCTTCCCCTCTGATACCGTTTGTCGCTAAAACAACGCGGTTAGTGTTCGGTTACTGAATTGCTTCAACGGTATCATCGCTAAAACTGCCCTAATGTTATTTACATAAGTGTGTAAGAATATCATTTTTTCAAATAGTTAAGCTAAAAAATAATAGAAAAGTAATACAGTTGATGTGTTTCGACGTTTTTTCTTTTTTAAATAAATTTTCAAAACCTAAGGCGCGTTACACAATATATGCGACGGATATGATGCTACTGACATTTTTTTGTGCTGGTTGCATGTCTTTTAAAAACTAACCTGTATTATCAAATGGTACGTTACACACTTATGTTACTGACGGTGCGACTGACAGGAGTTATAAGCAAATGCCTCTTAGAACCAATTTGTCAGCTGTTAAAACACACTCACTGTGTCCCTAAAATCTCGGAGCATGTGATTGTTTTGAAAATTTATTTAAAAAAGAAAAAAAAACTTCGAAACACATCCACTGTATTATTTTTCTGTTAACTACTTGAAAAAATGATCCTGCCACTTTTTATTGACTGTCATGTGCAACTAGCATGGCTAAGAAACAAAATGATTCTTACACACTTATGTAACTAACATTGTGTCAGCGACATCAAAAATATCAGTAGCACCAAGTCTGTCGCATATATGTGTAAAGCGCCTAAATGAAATTGTCCGCGAATGTCTGCTAAAAACAAACGATCCTCGTAGAAAAAATATTAAAATATTTTTACTCTGTGTGAAACCTACACGTTTTCGGTGTAAGGTATACCTAAATTGGTTTCGATTATTGGTTAATTGTCGCCGATAGAGTAAGAGATTTATTTATTATGTGTGACCGTCTAATATGGCGCGATCCCACACGGAATAATTAAATTCTTTTAGGATGTTTCTTTGTACTAATTTTAGAAGAATGTGATCGTTTGAAGTTGGACGCGTTAATAACCGTCTAGAAAGCCCTGCCTAGTTGTCAATGGAGTATAAGTGAGAAGCCATGGGCGTGCACGATTAAATGTAACCGGATAAATAACAAAAAATAAATCTTGGTTACGAAGTTTGTGACTTATTTTATTTTTTGTATTTCCTCTTTATGTTTACTGTAAAGTGTCTCATATGGATTTTTTTTTCTAAGGGATGATGTGTATAAAGTTGGCACCCCATCTTTTGAAATTCGCTATTCTGTGATTAAAAAAAAATACATAAGATAATCGAAAAAACCGTTTTTTGGAGTAGCACTCCATTCTTGAAATTCATTATTTCAAGCGTTGTACCAAATTGTACCCGCTGTTCCCACATTTTCCGAAAAATGCAGTAAAAAATTGGAAACAAACGTTTTTGCAAAAAATAAGTAAAAAGTGAATTCGATATTTTTAATATTATTTTTTATTGTAGTAATTATTATACTGTATACTGTATACTGTACTTCGGGTTCCACCATAAAGGAAACTAACAATAATTCATAATAACTTTTATTGCACACCACAATGTGACGTGAACATAACCATAAGACATCATAAAACTAACTAACAGCACTCAAAGCATGATCAGTTCTAACCTTACTTCCTTATTACCGCGCGTATCTCGCGCCACACACGAATTGCGTCAACTGTCACTCTTCCTTGGCACGGAACACGACAATGTTTTATACGAGCTGTTCGCGCGAAATTCAAACTGAAATTATAACATTCTACAGTCTTATGTACAATTGTGAGGTATTTATTAAAATTTACACTTTAATTACTCAAAAAAAGTAAAGTTTCATGTTACATTGATAAACGGAAAAATTGTAAATCGAAATATACCATTATAATTGACAAACAAATAAGGTAATCAATTTCAATTTAATATTTAAAAAGATATCTACAATATTTTTTTTCACTACTAGCCTATATAACTAATTAAGAACAATAAACAATAAAAAATTGAACGAAACTTACACTTTTTATTCGGAAAATAGGTTTTTAAAATGCAATTAGGTACAGCTATTTCGCCAAAATTAGCATCGTCAAATTGACATATTGAAGTTACATTTTGTTTGTTTTTGTACAGGGTTTCTCATTATATTTTGACCCCCACTTATCTTCCTTAATTTTGGGATTACAAAAAAAAGTTTCAAATAAAAGCTGTATTATTTTATCTACACCGACCAAAAATGTAGCAACAGACCGAATTTTGTATAAAGGGAGTGCCCAATAAAATGCATCTTCAATATTTTAAATGGGACACCCTGTATTTTTTATAGTTTTTAGTAGTCCTGCTTTTCCTGATTACAAATATATAACATAGTGTAGCATTAGTTTTGTTCTATAATGGCGATGGTATTACAAAAGGGTAACTATAGGTGGCTATGCAACTGACACACAGCTTACTGTGTTGTATGGACTTGTATCTAATTATGTACAGTGAAATGCTTATTGCTATAGTAATAAAAAAACTTCTCATTGATTCCCATGCAATAGCTGTTCGAGCGGATGGTAAAATTGCAATTTTTTTTTCTTTCTGGTAATATTTGACTAACCCACCAATTCCTTTTTTTGCTGCCGTAGCTTCATAAGAGTTTTCCAAAAAGCATGCATCGTGGTTCATTACTTTGAGACACAGAACAACAACGCTTAAACTCGGTCAAAATCGTTTGTCGGATGATTCAGAACCTTTTCCAGTTTTCTTGTTTTTCTCCTCTTATATCTTTATAATATTCTGTAAAAATGCTTCTATATTTTCCCATTTTCCCATTTCTTTTGTTGTATTAGATTGGCCTGTGTTGCTTTATGTTTTTCAACCAAAACCTTCTTGAAATTTCAATTTTTTGTTTGCACGTAATCTTTATTTAATCAGATTGGTATAACAATTATGACAATATGTATTAATTAATGACGACTGTCAATGTCTATGTTCTGTCAGGTAGATATCATACATAGGCTGTATATCTATGTTATACCCTTGAACAGATTGGTTTTGCCAGATTTTGGGCAGTTTGCATAAACGCTTATCAAAGCTCTGTTTCTTAACAACGTGTTAAGTATAACTATAAACCTAAGGCCGCACTGCAGGATGGTTACCTCGCGGGTAGATAGTAGCTACCCTCCAAGCGACCCGCGAGGCAAATTATTGCAGCGTGCTATGGAATGGACTCGGCCGCATTGCTCCCGCCACCGGATGGATAGCGCCTAGCGAGTCGCCTGGCGTGTCGCTAGGTAAACAGTCCAGTTGGTTAATTCCATCGACCCACTAAGGACGGTGTTTCGTCATAAGACAAATTTCCTTGAGCTACCTTGTGTTTTTAATTATTATAACTGTGTATTTCTGAGTTATAATTTTGTTGTTAACTTGAATAATGGAAGAACAACTGATATCAGCAGTTTTTAAACGCAAAGCTATCTGGGATCCAACAGACAAACTGTATAATACTGATGCACCCACATAGACCTCACATTAGACATGATTTCATTCCGTACATAAGGACTACACTCACTTAAAAGTAATTTTCTTGAGATTGACATTTTACACTCTGGAACTATAGAAACAGACGGTGGATGGAATAAAATATATCTCGCAGTGCGGCCGATATACATCCACTCTCTACCCTCCTACCGCTACCCACCACCATCCAACCTAGCCACTACCCACTTGCAGTGCGACCTCAGTTTAATAGTTACCAAAAGAGATCCCGGCTAAGAGACTCTCAAGTAGTGTTTCGTCTCCAAGTTAATGCTCACTGTAGAAAGGATTGGTGGTATGTAAGGGTTAAGGGCGCCACTATCTTTTTATACGTTTACGATTAAACAACTGAAATAAAACAAAGAAACTAAGGTGAAAAAAAAGGAACACCTTTTAGTTAATCTGAATTTGAAAGCAAAGAAAACTATTTTTAATGACAACGGAACACGCTGCACCCTTAAGACTTATAGTCAGTGGGTATATAAATGAAACTGATGTAAAAAGATTACCTATTTGTTTATTTAGAAAAAAATCCAAGGGGGTGTAAACGGAAATTAATAAGTGTACTAGACTTATCTTTGAGCTTTTGTTGTCCAGTGGACTCGGTTTGTTCACTGCTACTTGTACTTGGGGTGTTGGCTGGTGGTGGTTGCTTTTACTTTCTATAAGAGCTAATAAACGGACTGCTGCAATCAATAGGTGATATTTCTCGTCAAAAAGGGCTGCTATGATAAATGTGTGACACGAACGGGTATATCTCTCCGTCCTGGCGGGTATATCTCTCCCTACTAGCGGTTATATCTCTCCCTAATAGCGGGTATATCTCTCCCTACTAGCGGTTATATCTCTCCCTACTAGTGGGTATATCTCTCCCTACTAGCGGCTGTATCTTCTGTAATACAGCCAGAAAAATGGTTATCTAAATTTTGCAGATAAAATGTTGGAGTTTTGTCAAAGGAAAGGGCGAGGCAGAGCGTGTGCCTTAATTTATAAAGGGGTTGACAATGGTTTCCGGTTGGATGGTTGCGTTCGTTTTTGTAAGGGTTTTGTTTCAGGTGCGTTCCATTGTAAGGGGTAGGTTTGGTAGCAGTGATAAGGTTGTGTCTAATATACGGTGGATTGGGGTTGATTTTAGGGTTCGGAGGGACGGTAAACTAAGGAAAGGTAGCATGGCGATAGATATGTTACATAAGTCCATGTTAAATTGCTTAAATTTACATTCACCTGAAGCGCATGCGCCTATTTGAATTTTCTAAGAATAATTTATTTAATCGACAAGGGAGGTAAAAATTGAATCTTAGGCGCTGTCACATTTCTTAGAGTAAATAAGTAGACTAGACTTTCGAAGGATGAAAATTGTATGTGTTTTATAGTTTAAACTTATGTTTTGTTACTGAATTAACTAGATCCTTACCATAATGATATTTAAAGTGATATTTTAATTTATTACTTCAATGTCAATCTGATGATGCTAGTTTTTAGCGAAACATCTGTATTTGAATTTAAAACGTATTTTTCGAATAAATAGTGGAAGTTTCGTTCAACCGTTGAGTTGTTTGCTGTTCTTAATAAGATAGACTTTCACATAGTAAGGGTTAGTACAATAAATTTCATTTAAAAAAATTTACATAACAACTTTGTGCAGAATGTAGGCCTTTCTTTAGTTTACTTTTTTACACTTTGTATAATTGGGTAAATTCCACATTTCTTCAGAATTTACGTCGCCTAGCGGTTAACCTGGAAACTTGAAAGTTATTTCCAGCGATTTATCTTGGCCACTTTTACCAAGAAATTTTTACTCCCATACATGGTTTCTGATATATAGCCGTAAATCGGCTTATTAGATCACCCAGTACATGTACTACTTAAACATGTGCTATTTAAAAAATATTAATGTTATATAGAAGCAACGTTGCACCCTGTATACTTCTAATCGACTTATGCAGATGTCATGGATTATTTGGAAAAAGTTACGTTACTTTATGTACACACTGTAACCCCCTCATACCTACATCCTAGTTTTAGTATATTGTATATTACGCTTTTTGTCAATAATTAAGTGAGTAGGTACATTGTTATTATTTTAATAAAATATCTGCCATTGTTTCCCGTTTTTTTATGGCGATATATACATATAAATTTTAGACTACATGTTTCAGCGGTTTGGTAACAATAGATTAATCATTTTAGTTGTTTTCTTCTTTTTGTGTGAACAAAAAATAAAAATAAAGGACAGAGGACTGACAACACAAATAGCTAAAATTGTTTACCAATTTTACCAATACAAGATATAAATATAAAGTGCCTAAACCGCATACTTGGTAAAAAATAGTTTTTAACCACCACTCGTATACACTAACAAATTGCTGATGACCATAACATAATAATGGACTCATATACAGTGCGTCCATAAAGTAACGCATAAATTCATTATTGGCTAGATGATCAATAAAATTAGAAATTCCCAAAACAGGTCGATTTTTGATTTCAATTTACTATTTTTTCAAATCATAATCTAATATACAGGGTGAACTACTTTCGTGTAATGACGTCATCACCATTTTTTCAAATGGAACCCCCCCAGGTAGGATAGTAAAGATCCACAAAATTTGGATCTTTACTACGGCTACAATATTCATTTTTGAATTGTTAGTGGATTTCAAAAAAGCAGTATAAAAACCGGAATCTTCAACTGATAAGGCTGAAAGTTTTATCTATTGTTTATTTCAGTAAAATAAATAAATTAACCAAATTTTATTAAAATAAAATCACTTAAACTGGGTGTTCGGATTTTTATGTCACTTAGTATAGTTTTGTTCAAATTATAAAATTTTTAAAATGTCTCTGTTGTTTTTTTACCAAAAACCCTTAAAAGACGGTTAGTGTTATTGTTGCACACAAAATATTATTGGTTGTCAACCCCGTATCCCTTACGAATCACCTCCAAAGCAATTGAAATTTTTATTAATTTTCTTGTTATTTTCAAATATTTCAGTAACAAAGATTCGTTTTATCAGGTTAAGGCTATGATCATTTTTCTTTTTTATTCTATTTTAAACTAAAACTTACACTCGAATTATTAAGAATTTTCGTTAACTCCGTAGAAAGATAGTCAACTCTGAGGCTACTAACTACTCCTCAATTTTTTAGAAAATATGTTAAAATGATCTCTGCTGATAGTAGGGTTAAGTTTGGTAATCCATTTTATAACTATCCTCCCCAATAATAAAATTCCAAAATACTTTTTTACCCAAATTTACCTTCTCCCCGAATGTAAGCATTTTTTGGCGAATCAACCAATTAAATTGGTTGGGTTTTTGAAGAAACGCTCGTCAGGTCAATTTTGTTTACTAAAATCGCAAAAGAATTTAAATTTCCTCCGCTTATCCGTTCTTGGGCAGTGATGTCAGTGACCATTTTTTTAAATAGTAACCCCAATTTTTTTTCTTGATTTTGATATATCTTTCAAATTGTTGACCCTCAGCGATGTCTTCTTGAACGTTTTCCGAAATTTCAGGAGTTATGTTTGCAATCTCTATATATACGTATCCGTCCTTTGAGGTCGTTGATATTTTGTGATCTATTTTGATACAATCTACTTTTTAAGTGTCCCAATAAAAAGAAGTCAAAAGCGTAAATCTAGTTATCTAGGAGGCTATTCGATTAATCCTCTTCGACCTATTCATCGATTTGGGAAGATGTCCAAGTAGTTTCGCACCAGGGCAGCATAATGTGGAGGCGCACCATCTTGCTGCAGCCACAAATCATTTCTGTTTGGGAACAATCGGTCCAATTCTGGGATCAAAAAGTTTTGCAGAATTTCGAAATATGGCGGACCAGTTAACTTATTGCAACCAGTGTGGATTTTCGGTAGCCCAATACCGAGAAATCTGACGATTGTCCGTTTAGTAAAAATGTTGCTTTTGACCTTTATAATTTAACAAAATTTAACCCGTTTATAAAAATCATCTTCCATAAGTTCTTCTAAAGTTATTTTTATTGAATTCTTTTTTATTAATAATTATTTTTCATTTATTTATTGTGTACCCAAATATAAAATAAAATTTATGTGTCTGATTTTTAAATTACTTTTATTCAAAAAAAATAGTATGTAAAAATACTATATTTCCGAGTAGGAAATTGCAAGATGTATCAAAATATAAAGAAAAAGAAATCAAAGCAAACAAATAATACATTAAATAATAGTGCAAGCAAAAAATGTTGTTGCCACTTTTGAAAACAGCGCTTTAAAAATTTTGTAATTTAAAGAAAATACATAAATTAAAAGCTAAAAATTGAGTAATTAAGTTATTTTGGTCGTCACTGCTTAAGAATGGTAATGGTAATTTTTGAAAAATTATGCTTTTAATAAATAAAATTGACCTGTCCGGGCGTTTTTTCGAAAAACCAACCAATTCTATTACAATGAATTTATTTCTTTCATTTGTTCCATACTGTATATAAATATTTCCTTGGACTATGCTCTAACATGATAAAATAATGGTACACGTAGGAAATCAAATTATAACTGTTGCATGACGATCTTTAATAATATGAAACAATTTATTTTTTATGTGGATGCGTTGATGGATTTTGGAAATCTAAATTTTAAATCTGACTCATTTTATTAATAATACGATGACGTAATTTTTACCATAAATATATTATTTTTTTGGTAGCATATCATTCTACCGAATCTCAAGTGAATCATTATGGACATTAGAGTAAATATTTTTCATAAAATATATTGCTTAATTAGGTTAATGTATTTATTATTTATCAGATCTTGATGTTATGAAACTGTTTTTTGTTTTATTTATTTAGTATCTTCTTGACATTATACATACGTGGCGCGTTCATAAAGTAAGGGCCGTTTGGTCACAGAAAAAAATACTTATAAGGAACAAATTTTATTGTCATAATTGGTTAGGTACAAACTTCAGCTTCAGCTATGTATTTCAGATGGTGTCATTCAAACAAATGGAACTTTGGAAAACACATTGGAAACAATTTTGTAGCAAATCAGAAACGCAGTATACTTTGGTACAGACCAACATTCCAAATATTCCTTGGTATAAAAACTTGGTACCACGTAAATATATTACTACAATAAGCAGACTTCTATTTGGTCATGCATGTTATCCTGCACACCTTTATAAGATACACGTTATTAATTTTAACTTATGCGAGGAATGTCAAGAAGAAAGTGATTTGAACCACATATTTTTTGGTTGTAAAAAATGCTTACAATCCAGTGAGAATCTCTTGGAAAACGTTAAGAAAAGCAACATTTTTCTTCCAGTTAACATTTGTCACCTTTTGGCATTGCAAGAAAAAGTTATTTGTGATTCCATAATTACTTTTCTTAGTGAAACTAAATTGTGTCTGTAATCTTCCCTTTGTTACCTATGTTTTAACCCATTTGCTATAAGCCTACTTACCGTGGCCTAGTTTATCGAAAATTAGACTTTTATTAAAAAAAATTAAAGTTTACGAGTTCTAGCCGATCTGACTTGAGTTCTGAATAGCGTTCCTTTAGTTCTACAAAAAACCCTTGTGACTTTTTCCCACAAAATCATTTTTCTTCAAGTTATCTTCATTTTAAATATCGAAAATTAGACTTTTATTAAAAAAATTAAAGTTTACGAGTTCTAGCCGATCTGATTAGAGTTCTGAATAGCGTTCCTTTAGTTCTACAAAAAACCCTTGTGACTTTTTCCCACAAAATCATTTTTCTTCAAGTTATCTTCATTTTAAATATCGAAAATTAGACTTTTATTAAAAAAATTAAAGTTTACGAGTTCTAGCCGATCTGACTTGAGTTCTGAATAGCGTTCCTTTAGTTCTACACAAAACCCTTGTGACTTTTTCCCACAAAATCATTTTTCTTCAAGTTATCTTCATTTTAAATATCGAAAATTAGACTTTTATTAAAAAAAATTAAAGTTTACGAGTTCTAGCCGATCTGACTTGAGTTCTGAATAGCGTTCCTTTAGTTCTACAAAAAACCCTTGTGACTTTTTCCCACAAAATCATTTTTCTTCAAGTTATCTTCATTTTAAATATCGAAAATTAGACTTTTATTAAAAAAAATTAAAGTTTACGAGTTCTAGCCGATATGATAAGAGTTCTGAATAGCGTTCCTTTAGTTCTACAAAAAACCCTTGTGACTTTTTCCCACAAAATCATTTTTCTTCAAGTTATCTTCATTTTAAATATCGAAAATTAGACTTTTATTAAAAAAAATAAAGTTTACGAGTTCTAGCCGATCTGATTAGAGTTCTGAATAGCGTTCCTTTAGTTCTACAAAAAACCCTTGTGACTTTTTCCCACAAAATCATTTTTCTTCAAGTTATCTTCATTTTAAATATCGAAAATTAGACTTTTATTAAAAAAAATTAAAGTTTACGAGTTCTAGCCGATCTGATTAGAGTTCTGAATAGCGTTCCTTTAGTTCTACAAAAAACCCTTGTGACTTTTTCCCACAAAATCATTTTTCTTCAAGTTATCTTCATTTTAAATATCGAAAATTAGACTTTTATTAAAAAAAATTAAAGTTTACGAGTTCTAGCCGATATGATAAGAGTTCTGAATAGCGTTCCTTTAGTTCTACAAAAAACCCTTGTGACTTTTACCCACAAAATCATTTTTCTTCAAGTTATCTTCATTTTAAATATCGAAAATTAGACTTTTATTAAAAAAAATTAAAGTTTACGAGTTCTAGCCGATATGATAAGAGTTCTGAATAGCGTTCCTTTAGTTCTACAAAAAACCCTTGTGACTTTTTCCCACAAAATCATTTTTCTTCAAGTTATCTTCATTTTAAATATCGAAAATTAGACTTTTATTAAAAAAATTAAAGTTTACGAGTTCTAGCCGATCTGATTAGAGTTCTAAATAGCGTTCCTTTAGTTCTACAAAAAACCCTTGTGACTTTTTCCCACAAAATCATTTTTCTTCAAGTTATCTTCATTTTAAATATCGAAAATTAGACTTTTATTAAAAAAATTAAAGTTTACGAGTTCTAGCCGATCTGATTAGAGTTCTGAATAGCGTTCCTTTAGTTCTACAAAAAACCCTTGTGACTTTTTCCCACAAAATCATTTTTCTTCAAGTTATCTTTATTTTAAATATCGAAAAATCGACTTTTATTTAAAAAAAATTAAAGTTTACGAGTTCTAGCCGATCTGATTAGAGTTCTGAATAGCGTTCCTTTGGTTCTACAAAAAACCCTTGTGACTTTTTCCCACAAAATCATTTTTCTTCAAGTTATCTTCATTTTAAATATCGAAAATTAGACTTTTATTAAAAAAATTAAAGTTTACGAGTTCTAGCCGATCTGATTAGAGTTCTGAATAGCGTTCCTTTAGTTCTACAAAAAACCCTTGTGACTTTTTCCCACAAAATCATTTTTCTTCAAGTTATCTTCATTTTAAATATCGAAAAATCAACTTTTATTTCAAAAAAAAAAAAATTACGAGTTCTAGCCGATCTGATTAGAGTTCTGAATAGCGTTCCTTTGGTTCTACAAAAAACCCTTGTGACTTTTTCCCACAAAATCATTTTTCTTCAAGTTATCTTCATTTTAAATATCGAAAATTAGACTTTTATTAAAAAAAATTAAAGTTTACGAGTTCTAGCCGATCTGATTAGAGTTCTGAATAGCGTTCCTTTAGTTCTGCACAAAACCCTTGTGACTTCTTCCCGCAAAATAATTTTTCTTCATGTTATCTTCATTTTAAATATCGAAAAATTGACTTTTATATTTAAAAAAAAAATTACGAGTTCTAGCCGATCTTATTAGAGTTCTGAATAGCGTTCCTTTAGTTCTGCAGAAAACCCATGTGACTTTTTCCCGCAAAATAATTTTTCTTCAAGTTATCTTCATTTTAAATATCGAAAAATTGACTTTTATATTTAAAAAAAAAATTACGAGTTCTAGCCGATCTGATTAGAGTTCTGAATAGCGTTCCTTTAGTTCTACAAAAAACCCTTATGACTTTTTCCCACAAAATCATTTTTCTTCAAGTTATCTTCATTTTAAATATCGAAAAATCAACTTTTATTTCAAAAGAAAAAATTACGAGTTCTAGCCGATCTGATTAGAGTTCTGAATAGCGTTCCTTTGGTTCTACAAAAAACCCTTGTGACTTTTTCCCACAAAATCATTTTTCTTCAAGTTATCTTCATTTTAAATATCGAAAATTAGACTTTTATTAAAAAAAATTAAAGTTTACGAGTTCTAGCCGATCTGATTAGAGTTCTGAATAGCGTTTCTTTAGTTCTACAAAAAACCCTTGTGACTTTTTCCCACAAAATCATTTTTCTTCAAGTTATCTTCATTTTAAATATCGAAAAATCAACTTTTATTTCAAAAAAAAAAAAAATTACGAGTTCTAGCCGATCTGATTAGAGTTCTGAATAGCGTTCCTTTAGTTCTACAAAAAACCCTTGTGACTTTTTCCCACAAAATCATTTTTCTTCAAGTTATCTTCATTTTAAATATCGAAAAATCGACTTTTATTTCAAAAAAAAAATTACGAGTTCTAGCCGATCTGATTAGAGTTCTGAATAGCGTTCCTTTGGTTCTACAAAAAACCCTTGTGACTTTTTCCTACAAAATCATTTTTCTTCAAGTTATCTTCATTTTAAATATCGAAAATTAGACTTTTATTAAAAAAAATTAAAGTTTACGAGTTCTAGCCGATCTGATTAGAGTTCTGAATAGCGTTCCTTTAGTTCTACAAAAAACCCTTGTGACTTTTTCCCACAAAATCATTTTTCTTTAAGTTATCTTCATTTTAAATATCGAAAATTGGACTTTTATTAAAAAAAATTAAAGTTTACGAGTTCTAGCCGATTTGATTAGAGTTCTGAATAGCGTTTCTTTAGTTCTACAAAAAACCCTTGTGACTTTTTCCCACAAAATCATTTTTCTTCAAGTTATCTTCATTTTAAATATCGAAAAATCGACTTTTATTTCAAAAAAAAAATTACGAGTTCTAGCCGATCTGATTAGAGTTCTGAATAGCGTTCTTTTAGTTCTACAAAAAACCCTTGTGACTTTTTCCACAAAATCATTTTTCTTTAAGTTATCTTCATTTTAAATATCGAAAATTAGATCAAAAAATCAATATTAATAACAAAAAATTAATTACAATAGACATTTCAATAACTGGAAAAATAATTTTATAGAAAAAAGTTTTAAGGATTTTCTGTAAAACTTAGAAATTTTAAATGTTAAAAATTGCGCTTTGATTAGAAAAATGATTATTTTACGAAAAAAAGTAATAAATTTACTATAGAACTAAAGGAACGCTACTCAGAACTCTAATCAGATTGGCTAGAACTCGTAAATAATTTTTTTTTTAATAAAAGTCGATTTTTCGTTATTTAAAATGAAGATAACTTGAAGAAAAATTATTTTGCGGGAAAAAGTCACATGGGTTTTCTGCAGAACTAAAGGAACGCTATTCAGAACTCAAGTCAGATCGACCAGAACTCGTAAATAAAATATTTTTAAATAAAATTACCTTTTAGGCACTTAGTTTTCAAAAATTGATTTTTTGCGTTTAATTGCTAGAACTATTAATATAATGGATATAGAACTCTAGAACTATTGTAAAATTAACTAGAACTCCGAAAAAATAATGTATTTTCATGATACGGTGCGCTGCGTGAACTTGGCGCACCATATTTTAAAATTCGATTTTTTTGTATTTATTAACCGGAACTATTCAAAATACTTACAGAGAACTCTAGAACTATTGCAAAAGATGCCAGAATTCTAAAAAAACTTTAAGATTTTTAAATATGGTGTGCCAAGTTCACAGGAATCTGTTAACCTAACCTAACAATTTGAACTTATGACTAATCTATGCTAACGGTTAGTTTTGTTTGTGGCTTGTTAATTTTTTAAAATTTTTTTTTTTTATTTTACTATATATTCAGATCGACCGGGGGTGTTTAGTTTTAGTTTTTGTTTAGTGTAGACAATATAGCTGAGACAATTATTTCAAGACAATGCATAATGAGGAATTGTCATATGAGGTGCACCCGGTAAGACTTATTTTGATAAAATAAAACATGTTCCATTCACTAAATAGTGACAAAATAATAAATTAGTTATCCTTTTATACAGCTTTAAACTTTCCAATAAAATATATATACTTAATAATATTTGTCTTATTTCTTCCACACGAGGGTGGTAAATTTTTTTATATTTCATTTGAAGTAACTCAACCATTCGCTTGTTATTATTGTAATATCATTCAGATATTGAGTTACTTCAAATGAAATATAAACACATTTACCATAAATGCCATTTTAAGTTTGAATATGTTGCAAAAACTGTAAGGTTACAGGAATCTTCTTTTGCGACCATGTAAAAGGTATTGGGGTTCTGTCCCGGCTCTTTAGGTGGCACCACCCGTAAACTAGTTCGTCTCAGGAGGCGCCACGGGTGAGATGCCTATCTATCAGTGTGTGTTTATCTATGATCGGGTGATCGGGCCTAATTGGAAAATAAACATTTTTCTAGTAAAATTTTACAAGACGAGTGGTATTTGAGAAAATAATTTTTTTTTACTATTTTGTACATACCAAAATGGAAGTGGGTTTACACATAATAATATTTAATAAATACATTGTTTTTTAAGAAAAAATACTTTTAATATTTTGATTTTTCAATAACTACATTCGGTGGTATTATGCAATATCTCATCCACCTCTAGTTCCCGGTTTTGTAGCGAACTTCTGCAACTCTTTCACGTTAACTTCCTAGGGACGGAGCCTTAGCCAGTTGGCTTTGGAAGTCATGAAGCTAACGCCCTCTATTTCTTTCAGGGGCCATTGGTTCAGGAGCCACTCCTTGCATGTCTCATCCTGGGCGGTTACTAATAGCCACCCTGAGTCAACCAACCCGGAGTTTCTGAACGTTACTTGTGGTCCCTGCGGTTTAGACTCCCCCCCCCCTTCCTGGTACCAGCCATCTGTCTGACGATGCTACCTCTGTCAGCCTCATCCTCAGTGATCCTTCCTCCCTTCCTGTTGGAGGTGATCACTACCTGCTTTCCTCCTCGACGCAGCAGCGCTATAGGAGCTGATCTTGGGGTCTTTGCGGGCCTTCTTTGGACGTTGCTCCGTAACTGTTGCTCCCTCCGTAGTTGGCTTCCCTACCCCTTTTCACCCTCTTTGCGCTGCTGTTCGGGGGTGTCTCTCCCATCCTTTTGGACCCTTTGCCTGTCTGAGATGCCTGGGCGGTTTTTGACGCCACTCCGGCGTTTCCAGCAGGTTTAGGTGTTTGAGACCCAGTTAACCTTAGCAAGTAAGCCTGTCTCATAAGGCAGGCTCACTTCCGATATCCAGTGGTGCTCCGAGGAGGCAGACACCCGATGGTTGCATTCCTTCACCCCCTGCACCAGCTACAAGCTACAAAGCGGCTAAACAATCCAGCATGCGGCAAACTACAAGCAATGGCCAAACTGCAATCAACCCCACCTTGATTTATAGTTACTTGCAAGCAAGAAAATGAAAAAGGTTGTAGGCAAGTAGTAGGAATTCACCAATTTAGAAACATGCCTAAAATAGTGGCCAGTTATTTGAATTTGTCAAACTCGGCCACTGTTTTCGTCGGTCTTCTGCCACAATGCTTGTTGATTCTGGTGGAGATAAAACTAGTTTAAAGAGACTGGGTGGATGGAAATCAACAAACGTCGCTGAAGGATATATAGAAGAGTCTCTTACTAATAAGCAAGAAGTGGCAAATAAAATTTTTACAGCAGAAAAAAATCAAGAAAGTAAATCTAATATTTCTAATACTGCAGTAACGCCCAATATTAGTTATTGTCATACAAATAAAATTATTAGTTTGGAAAATATTCAACAAAATAATGCTATTAGTTCCCAAGTTCTTCCAGTTTTCAATACTTGTACTAATTGTCAAATAACAGTAAATATAACAAATAATAAGTAATAATTTTAAAATATAATGTTAACCTTGTTTGTGCTGAAAGTTTTAAAAATAAAATTGTTTAGGAAAAAACCTGTTCGCATTTATGTTCTAAAGTTTACTGTATGGAAATAACATTTCCTTACAGTACAGAATAGTATATTGTGCAACAAGGTAGAAAAGTGTCTTTTCCACCGTTTTGCACACCATACTTTTTCTACGGCTGCATATTAATAATAAAAATAAAGAAGTGAATTCATAACATTTTATTATTATTATTGGTTATAAAATAAACGGCACATACTTAATACAAAAAAAAACTAATTTAATTAATATTGTAATTAATTGTTACATTACTGCAATTTTGTATTGAGATTCCTGGTGTTTCATTTTTTTGTAACAGCACTTATCAACTGTAGGAAAAAAATCTACCTCACGGCTGAATTCCCATTTAAATGTACGTGGTGTGGGAAAAGACCCGTGAGGTAGATTTTTTCCCACAGTTGATAGCAATACGTTACTTTGTAGTTCTTTAAAATGTGTCAAAAGCACCACATTCCATAGCAGCTGTAGAAAAATGAATATTTCCTTACTGTTATTTTCGGTTGCCAGGCAACTATCAAAAGTTGGAGGAAATATTGACTTTTTCTTTCAAATATGTTGTAAAAAATGTTATACTGATATAACTGATATACTAATACAAAGTTACTGATTTTTAAGACATTTGAATTTGAATTGCATAATGGATTATAGGTATACATACAAGTTTAATGTGTTGTCAAAACTATAGCAGCAAATGAAAAAATCCACAGAAATTCTAAAGACAATCCATTGTTATTCATACAGACAAGCACTAGTACTCCTAAAAAGTTGTAAAATAACTTTGGGAACAGTTCTAGAATGTTACCGAGCCCTGACTAGTCAACTGTAGACAAGTTACAGTTAGCTGCACAAAGGAGGTAACCACATCTTTGACTCTCTAGCCACAGATGCTGCTCGATCCATTACCTTTGGACCCGAACCCTGCAAAGGTCTAACAAAGTCAACGATAACTAACCTAATTAAGTCACACTCTCATCTATTATTTAGAGAACGATGGGACCACATAGAAGGTTGAAGATTTTGAAACGAGTTGCTTAGCTACCCAAACGAGTACACAGCCAGTATTCCTGGATACGACCAGGAAACGGCGCTATTCCTGGAATGCGCAATGCTGAAAGGGAGCCAAGAAATTTTGCTACGAACTCAATAATAGGGCTAAGCAGAGTACAAGACTATAGACCAACTGCAGTGGTCTTAGTCAGGTGAAACAAACAATCGCCTACCCTGACAAAGCTAGGACAATGTGGTTGTTGGACAAATCCAGATTGCAGCTACGCCTGTCTGGTTGTAGTCCTTACTGGACAAGGTGTTCTCAAAAGACATTTACACTTTTTTTCCTGGGCATCTGTTAGATTTACTCACAACTCGGACAATACAGCTTTGCTGTTTGAAGAATTGAGGAAGGATACTTACACACCCTTCCTCCAAAGGGCGTCATGGCTTGCATACGAAGGTAGAGGCGTTTCGGGGGGCACCGAATGAGTTGTCACAGATAATACAGAGGGGGGAGAACCTGGGGTATGGCCCCCCGTCCATTTTATTCATTCATTAATAGTCGGAACATTGTTGAAATGTCAAATGTTACAGATGAAAAATTTTTTCGTAAAATACCCAAAGATGTTTGTAGTAATTAGTAATTTTCAGCATAATTCTTTGACAAACCGTTCTAATTGGTGTCTTCCCGCAGAGTAGTATTTATGTTAAGTAAATGAATAAATAACGAAATTTTTTTTCATCTGTCAAATTTGACATTTCAACAATGTTCCGACTATTTTTTGATTGTTGTTTCAGCCAAAGAGCATGCAATTAGGCGATAATTTTGCACTAGTGCAAATTATCGATAATTTGCACTAGTGCGAATTATCAGGTCCTTCAAAATAAATGCAGACGTAATTATATTAAACGTCCTCCTTCTTGGCAGGTTTTTGAAAATACTGGATTATATTCTATTCTATTTGTGCTTGTTCCATCATGAAACTTTTCTTCTTGAAAAAAATCCGTCAAACAGTTGACTGCCTCACCTCCTCGAAATGCTAGCTCATAAGATATGAGATGAACAAATTTTTTCTGCAGACCTTCCGGCTCGTTTTCATCGTAAAGCTTCAAAATTTGCAGCAATTCTTTGTGAGTAAAAGCCGATGAGCTTTCTTTTCTCTTTTCCGGGTTCATTTGTAATATTTTGAGCGTAGCATCTCGGGCACTCCTAGCAGATTTAAATCTTACATCATTAAATGGATCTATTACAATACTGAAATTTTCGCAATATTTTTCCTGAACAAGTTTTGCTGTTACATTCCACATTGTTTTCACTACACTTTCTTTATAGAAGGACCCATCCTTCTTGCGCATGTTGCTTGCCCAGTCCTTTAGAGTGAAGGCAATTTTTTCCACCGAAGTTCCTCGTTCTAATAAGTGATTTCTTTCAGCATAAAACTCTTGAAAATGTCTCCATACTGACATTTTTGACTTTTTCGTATTCGTTGGCGTAAGATTGTCTATATTCTTGTCAATATCTACAGCACAAGCATCTCCAAATCGCGACATTGTACAATATTGTTATCGCCACAGGTGACGCCAATGTGACAGCAACTGACAGTGATACAAAACCATTTGATTTATTCATAAACTTTTCTCATAAAAATGATAGTCGCCACAGTTGATGTCAATGTGACAGCAAATGACAGAGGCACAATACGATTTGTTTGATTCAAAAAATTTTCTTATAAAATTTCACTCGTGCAATGAAAATGAATCGATAATTTTCATTGCACTAGTTAAATTACTACTGATAATTATTTTATCGATATTCTATAGGAGGAGAGGTCCCCGTTTTACTAACATGTAGTATGTTTATTTAACACCATCCTGAACTTGCAGACTAGACTAAATATTAAGCACCTAATAAAAATATTTTATCGAATTTCTTATTAATCGAATACTAACAATAAACATTTATAATGAATTGCTCGTGTATAACCGATTAAAATATGCGTAGTTTATAAAAGTCCAAAATAATAATAAAGTCGAGTTTTATAATTTGCCAAACCTGTTGTCATTGTTATTACCTTTCAACGTGAATCTTTTTTTAAATTTGTTACTGTACATTCGTCCTCATCGGTATTCATTGATGGTAGTATAGTTTGGCCAAGTAATACTTGAGAATATGTGTAAAGGTCATCGCAGCGAAATCAAATCCGATGTAGTAAACTAATTACGTAATTATTTCGTTACAATGTGGAATTTTTTTTCTTCTAGGTACCCGCTGCCACCAGCAACGATTCTGCTGACCGAAAAGATGACGATGGTCATTGCATTTGGTATGGGCAATGCTACGAGGATGGGGGTGTGATGAAAAATTGCCTGTACGATGGTCCCGCTAAACCTGTCAACGATACTAACGCTATAGCTATATTGAAGAAACGATGTCCCGATTTGTCGCCGGAGGCAGTCTGCTGCGCAGTCGACCAGGTAAATAAATGATGTTACGATTATGTTAATCCAACCTGTATTTCCATAGTGGGACCTAAAAAAATGTTTCTACACTACTGAAAACTTACATAATACTCCCATTTCGACTGTTTTTTTTTTATTATTTATCTGCGTAGTATAATTTATAAATAATAATATATTATTTATATACAGGTTGTATCAGATGCAAAAATAGGATTTAACCAAAATAAACAAACTGGAATGGCAATTCTGGATATAGAAAAAGCATATGATACTGTTTGGAGGAAAGGACTGATTTATAAAATGAAGGAAATGCAAATACCAAATTATATAACAAAAATAACAAATAACTTTTTAGAAAATAGAACTTTTCAGGTGAAAAAAGAAGACAAAATTTCAAGTATAAATACCGGAAGGAATGCCTCAAGGTAGTGTATTGGCTCCTCCACTTTTCAATATTTACGTGAGTGACTTACCAAAAGATGAAGGAACGGAAATGGCACTTTATATGCAGATGATACTGGAATCTACACAAAAGATAAGAAAGCGGAAAACATAACAAATAAGATAAACAGACATCTAGAAAAAATTACAACTTATATGAAAAAATGGAAAATTAAAGCTAATGAAGCAAAAACACAATTTATAATTTTTAACCAAAAGAAAACACTAGAAAATCACAAGATAAAATTTAATGGACAAGAAATAAAACAAACAGATTCAGTAAAATATTTAGGAATAACTTTGGACAGAAAACTAAATTTCAATGAGCATATAAAAAATACAAGAAGAAAAGTAGAAGTAGCTAGAAAATTTATAGGACCATATATACATAAAACAAACCGTCTAAAAAAGAAATTAAAACAACAAATTTATAACGCGTATGTAAGATCGGTAATGTTATATGGAGCACCAATTTAGAATTCTACATCAGATGAAAACATAAAATCTTTAGGAGGAAAAGAAAAAAAAATTACAGATTAATAGAAGGTGCAGATAGACATACAACTAATGCAGAAATTAGAGAAAAGTATGAGTACACGCCGTTGGCAGAAATTATAAAAAATAAAACAGAACACTTTTATAAGAAGACAGTAAAAAGAAACCCATTAACAAGAAAAATTGGAAAAGAAACAGTAGCACAAATTGAATGGAGTGCAAAATATAAATTAATTCATTATAGAGCCAATATACCACTAATAGGAACATAGGAAAATAATGTTTGGAATGGAAATACCTAGAAAATCCAGGAAAAGCTGGAAAAAACTCAAAAAAGAATCAAGATAATTGGGACACAGCCGAAATTAGTTCCAAAGGAAAATTTCAAAAGGAGGAAATTAAGGAACAAAAACAAAAGAAATTTCAAAACGATCAGGTGCAATTGCGGAACTGGGGAAAAAATAAGAAGAAACTAAAGAAAAATTAGGAAGAAAGGGCTAAATTCAAATGAAATGAAATGAAATGAAATGAGAAAAATGGAGGTGCTGCAATAACTAGGTTAATAAAGCTATGTTAGGAAATATTTTTAGTTCTTTTTAAATTTAAAATCCTTAGAATTTTAACTAAGCATAAAATATGACAAAGATGGAAAAATAACAAAAGTAGAAAATTTTATGAAGATGCTGTTTGAGCGGATGTGGAAAATTGTATGACTCTGCCTTTGAGAGAAGAAGACGCCTGCTGGCTTAAAATGTTTTTGGTCAATCATTTTTCTTTTTGGTTGAGGGAATGAAATTTATCAGCATGGTCTCGGAAAACAAAATCTTGGTCTCGGTCTCGATCATCGAGACCGAGACGAGGCCATGCATAGTCTCGTTCTCAAGGTTTTAGTTTGTTATTTGTAAGAAAATTCTTCATAGCTTAAGCTTTAAATTCCTAAATCTTTGATATTATTGGAAACAAGCCTGAAAGTATAGTTTAAGATTTTTATCGACACATTCCAAACGATACCAGTTTTGGTACTGTCCTTAGCAGCATAGCGGTACAGGGTAAAAAATAAATAGTATTTATTCAGTTATAAATATTTTGGGTTATATTTACAAACCATTTATGGGAAACTACCTACTAATTTAATGTTAACATTGCAATAAATTTTTTTTAAATTATTTACTTTAGTTACTACTGGTCGATTTTCACAAATGTTCACATATTTTCACATATAGCATAATTATGATATACAAACAACGAATTGAGTATTCATATAGTGCGCTCATGCATTTTTCTTAAATTTTTTGAAGTTGGAATTCTGTACAATATTAATTTTGTCTTATTAAATACTCTATAAAAATTAGTAATCAAATTTATTACGTGCTTCGACCCTTTTGCCATTTTTTCTGACCTTTTTAGATAATATGGTGAAGTAAATAGTATTACATTTCCTTAATGTACTATTTTATATCGAATGACTAAGTAAAATAAACTCACTTTCCTACCAACTGACACAGATCAAAGTGTATTATCGCTCATCCATATCTGATAGAAAATTTGTTTTTTCAAAGGTAATAACCACGAGTTCTTAAAATGTTGTCGAAAATTTCAAACCTCTACTTTTTAACCAATAAAATGTCTTGAATTTGACCGTAGCAATTGAAAAAATTTCCGGAATTTTTTTTTCTAAGTGGAAATTTTTTGGCAGCTCAAACGACATACAACGCTGAAACCTCAACGTACAGACCACAGACAAATAAAAATATGTTATATTTCTCTATGGTGCAGACTTTTAAACTAGTAATTATTAGGCTTTGTGACAGACTTAAGATTGGATTAATAATTATTTTCTGAATTATGGTGTGAAATTTTCTTACCAAATCCAACGCGAGCTTAAATTATTCCTGGAAATTTTCTTTCGGACACGAATATATCAAGAAAATTATCCCTCGTCGCTTTGCGGATTATTTTCAAAATATTCGTGCCCTTAAAAAAATTTCCGAAAATAATTTAAGCTCTTAAATGATAAGTGATAAATTTTTAGATTTTACGAAAACTTTTTTATTTGGCAAAAATACGAAAACATACTGAAATGTGATTTTATCTTATTCAGTTTGTTCAAGTAATTTTGCCTAAAAAGTTTGAGCCTGGAAAATAAAAGTTTGTCTAGTAAAATTTTACAGGATGAAAAGTATTTGAGAAGATTATTTTTTAAACCATTCTGTACAAAATCCACTTTATTTAATAAGGCATCGATATCTTTTCACTAATTCTATTTTCGCTGTTAGAATTCATTTCTAATAATAAAAAGTAAATGTGATGAAAGATTTTAATTAAAATTGCGTGTATTTTATGTTGCATAAATATGATCTAATTTACTAAAACATTAATAATCAAAAGATAGAAAGGAAGTGGGTTTGCACATAATAATATTTAATAAATACATTGTTTTTTTAAGAGAAAATACTCCTACTATTTTGATTTTTCAATAACTTTAACAAATAATATTTTCTCAAGGTTACGGCTACGGTTTAGCAGGATAAGTAAATGGGAAGGGCAACGACATTGGGTGGCATTATAGAGAAGGCAACTGAAGTACGGGAAACGAAAAAGTCAAAGGAAGCTGGCATTAGAGCTTGCAAATATTTTGAATGGATTTTTTTTTTGATGGCAGTTTTATAAATCTATCTCATTCTTTAACAGACGTTATTATATTGATGTAACCAATTCGGTTACCCCTCCTATTGATTTAACCTGTATACTAAATAGTTTTGATAGTTGTCAGTTGTCGTGAGCACCCTAAAAACACAGTTATAATTTGAATAAATATTTATTTTTATACCTATTTACGTAATTATATTAAGAGAAAATTTCCAAAATTATTAATATTAGGCATATCTATTTGAAGTTTTAAAATGCATGGAGAAGCAAATTCGTTTTAAAGTACCTACCTATTTGAATTTTTATTGTCGTTTAGATGAATTAAATTGTGATAATATTAACAAAATATATTTTAGAATATTTATATAATATAAATGAATGTTGATTTATTGTAAGCAAGAAAATTAATGATTCAATTTGATTTTATCAATACTAATAAAACGACATGTGGTTTAATCAAAGGTAATACCACGAGTCCTTAAAATTTTATCGATAAATTTTTAGTTTCGACGAAAACTTTATTATTTGGCAAAAATACGAAAACAAACTGAAATGTGATTTTATCACATTTCAGTTTGTTTTCGTATTTTTGCCAAATAAAAAAGTTTGAGTCTAGAAAATAAAAATTTATCTAGTAAAATTTTACAGGACGAATGGTATTTGAGAAGATTATTTTTTGAACCATTCTGTACAAAAACCACTTTATTTAATAACTTATCGTTATCTTTTTACCAATTTTTACTATTTTACTTATAATGTTTTGATCTTTTAATAACTTTAATAAAAAATTTGACAAGCCAACTAGGATAGGTGTATTTTGTGTTGCCTACCTATGATCTAATTTATTAACACATTAATAATCAAGAGAAAGAAAGGAAGTGGGTTTAAACAGAATTATATTTAATAAATATATTATTATTTTAAGAGAAAATACTTATAATCTTTTGATCTTTTAATAACATTAATAAAAAATTTGACAAGCCCGACTTTAATAACGTAATCAATATGGTCCACGAAATGCCCTCCTATTAACTTATCCTATAGGTACACTAGATAGTATTGACAGTTGTCAGATGTCGTGAGCGTCGTGAGAACAGAGTTATAATTTGAATAAATATTCATTTTTATACCTATTTATACAATTATATTATTAAAGAGAAAATTACCAAAATAAAAACTATTAGGTATATCTATTTAAAGTTTACCTACAAGACCACATTTGCCTGTAGGCATATAAAAGTTTTAAATGCATACAGAACCAGGAAGCAGGTTATTTTTAAAATAACTACATATTTGGTTTTTCATGATCGTTTAGATGAATTGAATTTTGATAATAATAATAACAAAATATATTTCAGAATATTTAGATAACATAAATAAATGTTGATTTATAGTAAGGTACTTATAAACAAGAAAATTGATTGTGCAATATTGATTTTTGACAGTTTTTAAATTTTATCGATCCTGGTAAAACGACTAGTGGTTTTATCGCTATAAAACGGAATGATTGGCTAGCATTTAGCATAGAACATTGAATATTAAGCGTTTTCATTGGACGAAATCACAAAACTGTGATATTTTGACAGGTGAAAAAAATAATCAGTATTAAACGGAATTATTGGCTAGCATTGAAGATGAAGAGTTTTTATTGTGCCAAATCACAAAACTGTTATATTTTGATGGGTGAAAAAAATATTCTTGTATATTTTTCACTAAAATTATCAATTTTAAGCGAAGTAAATTATCCATTTCCCAAATGTGACTTAGTAGATGAAGAAAGGAAAAACCAATGTCAATGTCACAAAGTTATTTATTAATATAAACAATTGTACTGCTGTTACAAAGCTACTAGTTTCAGTCTAGTTAAAGACCATCATCAGGCTAAAAATAAGAATAGAGAAACATTAGACAACATAAGAGCAAGTTAAATAATTTTACCTGTACACAATACATAAAATTCAAACACTTGAATGTGTTGCGGCAACAAAGTTGTCCAGAAGGGAGGAATTAAAAACATTAAGGTTAAAATTATATAATGATTATAACCAACGTATTTTATGGTGACATCGAAGAAAAAAGAAAATAATAAATTGTATTAGACACAATAAGCTTATTGAGAAAAAATTAATTAATAATTAGAAAAGATAAGGAAAATAACTCAATTTCATATGATGATGATCTTGAGGAAAGCTGCTCAAATGATATAAGGAAATAGCCTTCAAGATTAACGGAGGAAGGAGAAGGTCTAAAGACCTAAAAAGTACGTAGACACCATTATAGCGAGAAACTATGTGGTTTCTAGTTAATAAAACCACGCAGTTTCCTTTGTAGACCTGAGGGTTATCTCGGTTGAATTTTAACAAATTGAATGTCTTCACAATTAAACTAATTCTCCTGTAAATTTTGTTTGTTATAGAAGAAAATAAATTCCATCTTACTATGAACGAAACTTCCACAAACAGTGGAAGATTTATTTGTAATGCTCTTAGTACATTGCATTTCAAATTAATTTTGTCATTACTCGATTACTAAGCTTTTTTCAAAATCTACTTAAAACATAGTTATTGTTTCTTAATAGGAAATTCGTTTAAAATTCACAAAATAAAATAGTCTTTCTAGACCGAGATTTTCGGTCCATCTATCTTGGTCTCACAAGAAATCTTTAGGCCTCGGTTTCGAAAATCGAGACCGAAACGAGATCGAGACCTCTCGAACCCATATTTTTGATGCTCTGATCTTGTTTCCTTCTGATTAACATCATTTTTTTTATAGTTAGTTTTGAACTTGTTCTTGACCAAGAAAAGTCTGATATACTATTTAACATTATCTACTGCAAGTGTGACAATGTAATTTAACAACATTGAGTTTTACTCCTTAGTTTTGCTCTTCCACATCGTTTATTGCGTCTTTAATGAATAGACTATATAAAAAATGGTGACGATCAATTGATGTCTATTTTGGTTTACTCCATGTATAGTTTCGTTATAATCTACACTGGCCAGCAAAATTAACGCACCACTAAGATATTTTAATAAATAATTTTTATTTAATAAAGATTGCTACAAATTTTGTTGTTTTAATAAATTTTATTCTATTTTCAACTTTTTACAAAAATGTATAATGAAAAATTATAATGAAAAATGTAACTCCAAAAGAAAATAAGAAATAAACACACCTTATAAGAAATAAACGAATTAAAAAATCCACAAGAAGTAATTACCGGGTATTTCCGCCTCTATTTTGGATAACAGCTGCACAGCGATCATTCATGCTTACAATATAAGGCCTTATGTCATCGTCATCCAAGGCATTCCATATTTGAACCAGAACCCTTGCAAGTTAATCTAGAGTAGCAGGAGGGTTTGGAAGTTGCTCCAAATGTCTTAAAAGCAAGTCCCAAACATTCTCATTTGGATTAAGATCCGGACTGTTTGCAGGCACCCCATAGTTGCTGTTCCAACCTCATTAAAATAATCTTCGACAATCCTGGCAACGTGCGTTCGGCCATTATCCTGCTGAAACAAAAATTGTTCACCAATATAGGGAGCAAATGGTACCACATGTTCTTGCAGGATGTATATACCGATGTGCCGTTAGTCGTCCGTTAATAACCACCAGGTCCGTACGAGCAGATAAAGAAATTCCTCCCCAAAACATGACTGAGCCTCCTCCATAAGCATGGGTCGTTTGGAAGTTACATTGAGCATATCTTTCATTTGGTCTTCGATATACCCTAACACGTCTATCTGAATTGTATAGACAAGATCTTGTCTCATCTGACCAAAGAACTCTTTCCCAATCCTCATCAAACCATTCAATATGCTCTCTGGCAAAATTCAATCTCGCTCTACGATGCGCAGGGGTTAAAGCAGGTCCTCGAGCAGGTATTCTTGGTCTTAGATCGCCTTCGGCAAGGCGTCGGCGCACGGTATCTGTTGAAATCCGGATCCTATCTGCTTCCTGTAGCTGTGCCTGCAGCAATCTTGCTGTTACGAACCGTTGTCTTAATGCAGAAAGTCTAATAAAACGGTCTTGGGCATTGGTTGTTATACGATTTCTGCCTTGACCAGGTCTTCTTGAGTGCTGACCCGTCTCCCTATACCGTTGAATCATACGGGAAACCGATGTGTGCGATACCCCAAACCTCTGACCAATTCTACGAAAACTCCATCCTTCTTCGAGTAAAACTACTGCCTGGGCACATTCCTCTACGGTTAAATTTCTTGATTCACGTTCCATAATAAACACTGTATCAGTACAAAAGCAAAGAATTATTGCAACTGAGAAAGTGTAAGAAATCAAATCAAACAACCTTTAGAATGTTATTCTAAGTTTTATCGCAGTTTAAAAAAAAAATAATATAAAATGAACGGACTTCGGAACAAAATACAGCTATATGTTTTTTAAGTCGATATACCATAGGCGTTCAAAATATACTAATATATTTACGATGTGAGCTACATTTTTAAAAATAACCCAATATATATAGGCGGTGCGTTAATTTTGCTGGCCAGTGTATATTCTTCGCGAGTAATTATTCTCGTAAGTGTTCCAAATATACTTTGTCAAATATATTTTCGATATCAATAAATGCCATAACGGTTAATAGTTAACATCTTGCCTTCTCTCTAACTGAATCATTTCTCTTTAGCTTTTCGACATTTATCAGTTACTTTATTCTCTGTATTTGTTTCTCTTACTCTTGGCTCTAAAATGCTTTTGGTGTTGGTTGCTCTTTTGAAGCTGGTTCCATTTCGTCCCATATTATACCTACATTCTTTTCTTTATATAGAACATTCAATTTTTGGCTATGATTAGATTATGGTAGCTATCCATTTCGCTTGCAGGATACGCGTGACACCTGTTTCAGTAAATCATCATCATCAGATTTATATATTTCGTGTTCTTAATATTATCAACTTCCACAAAGTAAGGTTTAGTATAATAAATCGAATATTCTTCATTTTGATACATCAAACATAGTATTGCTTACCATTGTTTACTCTGTACATTCTATTGTTTTTTTAAATGAAATCCTGTTGACACTTTAGCACCGGAAATCGATCCACAAAAACGTATTCACTGAGAATACTTATAAGTGGATGTGTTTGCTTTAAATAATAAACCATTCGCTCATTATGCACGAAAGGATTTAGAAAAAGATGTACTGTTAGATTTTTATCAATAAGTAATGGGTAAATGTTAATTTTTGTTTTAAAGATGGTAATTTATGGTAGGTTGATGTATTTAAATGTGGTTTGACTGTTGAATAAGGTGTAAATTTAATGAAAGTTATTAAATGTTGCATTTTAGTTATTTGACGTTGAAAAAATGGTCATGTACCCAGGTGACCTCTAGGTAACATATGTGGAGTCGATTCTAGCTTACCACCATCTAGAGTCGTCTAGTTTAATTATTCTGATTTTTAACGTTGGTCAAGTTCAAGGACAACTATTTACCTTGTCCTGGGGGTCCTTACTTACGTTAGCAATGCCGTATATTGCTCTAGATTTATTTTGGAAGCCTCTTTTCAATTAAATTCTGGTTTGGACCTTCTAGAATAGGGTTTCCATACAACGATGTTCACCGGGACATATACCTAATTTTGAAAGCAAAGTTCCGTCCGGTTACTACTATCGCAAATATAAAGAGTTTTTAATTCAATAGTTGTTTTAAATGCATTTTTGCGATAAAAAAGTTAACTCTAGTTAGTCCAGGATAACAAGTGTTTTTAATCTATTGTTATTATTTCGGGAAGACAGAAAATATTAAAAATGGTACGTTTGGTTATAAATATAAATGTTTAATATTAAAAAATTTAAATTACTTTTTTATTAATATCCTTAGACCATGTTGGTGTGTGTATGTTGTATATTACAGTATCCGCTAAAACAAACAGTACCAAATATAAAAAAATAAATTGATTTTTATAATACATATGTTCAAAATGTGCACGATGGCTTCAGTTATTATTCTTTGCTAGTTTCTGGCGGATTTTCCAAACGAAATATGGAATCTTTCATCATATCCCAAATATGGTGTGTTAAATCCGGTGAATGAGGTGGATACTCTAAATATGTTGCTTGTTGCTCCATCCTGTTGAAACCATTGCTTACGGATTCTTAAATTACGCGCAAGACAAAAGGTCTTTAAATCTCTGACAAGGTGTCACAATACCGCTTTTGATTGTTCATTCTCTTCTTCAACAAAGTAAGGACCATAATAGTATTAAAATATAGATCAAAACTAATCAATTAGTGAAAGCATTTTTGAAATCTATCAATAAATGACTTAGTTAGAAATAGATTATTGAAGTTTACGTGTTTTAGTCTGTGGTTTCTGATTCGCCTGTGACGTCACTTGACCTCATTCATAGTCGCGCCAGCGCTTCTTCCGTGTTTACGTACAATCGTTTGTTTTATTTTAAGTTAAAATAATTCCCTAATTTTTATTTAATTATAATGGAAGAAGGCTTCGTCAAAGGACAATGTGGTAATTTGCCTAATATTGATATATATATACACAGTAATGGACTTTATTTCCTCAATTTCGTCTTATGTTAGTGCTGACGTAAAAGGAGTAAAATTTTTTAAGTAAGTCGACGGTACTTCTTTTGTTAATATATGTTCGCAAAATTCTATTCGTCCCGTTTTTTCATATGCTCCTCTTTCTTTTTGAAGTTTCACCGTCTTTTGACTGTCAAATTTATAAGGATATGTTGGCTTTTAACTCTAATCTTCCCCACACTAGTAGATGTTTAATTAAAATTTAGGTGTCATTTTCAAACTGTAAATAAATAGGTACGATGGTTACACTACCTAATAATACTTAATAAAAAAATAAATCCATATATATCATAGATTTTTTGCTACTTACGACTCAATAGGTAGGTATATCAATTAGAAATAGGCAGCTATTATCAATAGTTACTTTTAGGACCAATTAAATCATGCTTCAACACCTTGCACCACAGTAGTATAATATATGGGGGGATTCTGGGACAGAATTTTCGTGTATACGGGGTGTAACGGAAAATTCGTAAGAGAAAGAATGCAATGATTCGATCGCAGAGGTAATATGAAGAAGTTTTTAGAGAGTTTACAAGAAGTCGTTATTGTCTTCCTGTATACAGGGTGTAATGGAAAAGTCGTAAGAGAAAGAATGCAATGATTCTATGGTAGATTTAATATAAGGGTCTTTACACACAAGAAGTGTAAGAAAAGGAAGAGGTTCCCAGAGGCTTTGCAAGAAGTTTAATTAATATAATATCATCCACACTGTCATATACACGTGGTAACAGAAGGCCATTTCAACCGGAAACCATTACATATTCCTTTCGCCTGTATACACTCACGACGCGTAAACCATCTGGGTGCGAATTCTCGGGCCAGGGAACAGCGCTCCCCGAGAGAAAGATGGGCGTGGTTCTATTAAAACTTGATGGTGCCTTATTCTCGACAAAAAGGATGAGCTCCCTCCCTGTATTTTTAATAGAACATCGTTCTCTTTCTTTGAAGCAGTAGAACGAACGAAAGTTAAGAGAACAGTCAGCTGTTTACTGTCTTTCGTCTTTGAAAATTGTTGTTTTTGGAGTCAGTTGTCAGTCAGTGTTTGGTATAATTTTTTGTTTTATACAAGTATTTTCGTTTGTTTGGAAGATTTTGCTTTTTTTAAGTTTTAAAGTTACTTTTTTTTAAATTCAATTAGAGATTGGATCACGAACTTAAGTTCGTGGATTGGATTAATATATAAAATGGACGATATATATGAATATTTACTAGCTCATGAAGTAATAAGAGATTTGGAGGTTCTTGAAGATTTAAATAGTCAACCAAGAAGGCAATACCATGTAAGGGAGCAAGCTTTTCAAGAACTAAGAGATACACAGTTTATTAAAATGTTTCGGTAAGCATTAATTTAATGTAAATGCCTGTTAAGTGTGTTATGGAATTGATGGAATGATAAACAGACCAGATATTCAAGAAAATGCAGCCAATGAAGATTTACAAAGAGCACGAATAATACAACAAAATATTATTCAAACCCATTTTATATAAACAATAAATGTTTTATGAACCTAAACAATTTTTTTATTTCTAACTAATTTAACAAAGCACTTTGGGTTAGGCACACAAAAATAAAATAAACAACACAAATGTATACAAATTTATTAAATAACTAAGAAATATAAACTACAAATAAAAAAAGAAACAAAATACTTTAAAAATTAATGATGGTGACTAGGTAAGTATATTAAATTTACAAAAAAAGGAACTAAAAATATTCTCAGTAATATTTGCATTTGACTTTAAAAAATGGATTTGGTTCTACAGCCTCTGAAAGTAACAAAATACTATTTTCAACTTTCTATATTTTGGAAATAGTTGAACCAAATTTGATGTTTACCCAAACAAAACTAATGTTTCTCCATGCTAAAAGAGTAAAGAAGGTAAATTTTTTGAAATATATAATTTGGGTTAAAGGGCAAGAGTATTCAAAAATGCACAGGGTATTTTCAATTTAAAAGTAGGGAAAGATAAATATTTTAAAAAAGCTTAATTATTCGTAAAGAACAACATTATATATCTATATTTGCCTGAGTTTTATATCTTAAATGGAAATACATAAACTAGGTATCCACAGCAAATTATTAATCCATAACCCAATTATCAAAAGAAAAGAAACTTAAAGAAATCATAAGCAAAACAAATAACGACGCACTGCTGCGGTTACTGCGCAACTAATTAGTGGTTGTAAACATTATTATTCTTCTTTTCTTATTTTGAAGCTCCAAATAAACACTGGCAACATCGTCAACATTTATTCTACGGGGAGTCTCGATTGAGGTTGATTCGCACCATTCAAGAATAGCTCCAGGGACCTTCCCCAGAAAATCAAGGAGGGAGAATCGCCGACACTTTGATCGCTTCTACGAAGCCGGAGAATCGGCACCCTGGAGAGTTCTTCTTGTTCTTAAACGTACCATCGAAACATTGCTTTCTTTCTCTTACGACTTTTCCGTTACACCCTGTACACAGGAAGACAATGACGACGACCACATCTTGTAAAGCCTCTGGAAACTTCTTCATATTACATCTACCATCGAATCATTGCATTCTTTCTCTTACGACTTTTATACCCTGTACACAGGAAGACAATGACGAAGACATCTTGTAAACCCTCTGGAAACTTCTTCATATTACATCTACCATCGAATCATTGCATTCTTTCTCTTACGACTCTTACAGCCCTATATACACGACGATGACTTTTGTAAAGCCTCTGGAGACTTCTTCATATTACCATGGACTCAATACATCCTAAGCGCCAATAACACATGCCATCTACTTTAGAAAAATTGTGTCCCAGAATCCCCCATATATACTAATTACCACATTTTCCTTCTTGTTTAATTGTTTGGTACACGACAAAAAACTTATTGGGAGTTTTAATTGTTGTGCTTGGACCCATAGGAACAATACAATATTAGCAGGCTTTTTTTGTTACTTCAGCCATCGTTTAATGAATAAAATACGAATTAAATGTCTCCAGCAACTACTCAATAATGCATTTATACGTAGTCGGCAAACAATACGTGCTGCTTCTTCTGGGTCTAATGACGTCACGCGATGAAGCGCTATGTGTAACAAAATTATTCTTGCAAGCTCAACTTCAAAGATTTATTTAATTTATAAAGATATTTTATTGATTATTTCATATGTTTGTTTTTTTACTTAAATTTTTAAAATTAGTCCATAAAAAAATTAGAAAACTTCTTCAGATGTTCCATAATTGTACCTTGAGATATTTCCGTTGTCATTCGATGCCTAACCTAAACTCTCAGACATTCCTTAATTTTAAAATTAATTGTTTTGTTTTTCTAGCTAAAAAGTCTGGAAGAGAACATGGCTTTACCACAAACGTTACTCAGCCGATGTCCCTCTTGCATGGACAATTTCCTAAAGACGGTTTGTCACATGACGTGTTCGCCGCAACAATCTAAATTTCTCAACGTCAGACAAACGGCCGTCAATCCGGAAACGAACAAAACCTACATCGTCGAAATCGATTATTACATGGAGAATTCCTTCATGCAAAACACGTTCGATTCCTGTAAACAAGTCAGCATACCATCTACCGGCGGAAAGGTAAACACACCTTCTGACGATTACGGTTGTCTTTATCGAAAATAAAACAAAATTGTTTTTGCAGGTTTTGGATTTGATGTGCGGAGATTGGGGCTCGGCTAAATGTTCGCCGATAAGATGGTTCTCTTATTTGGGTGACAGGGAGACTCCGATGGTACCGTTCCAGATAAATTACGTCAATTCCACTGGTACGATCGACGGTTTCCTTCCGCTCAACCTACCGACGGTTCCTTGTAATAAATCGGTGGACGTGAGTATTTTTTTTATTTGTTTCTACATAAATCGAATCGATTTTAAATTTAGATTTGGAACCGGCCCAAAATGTATTCCGAAATCGACAATCGGTTATTTTTTTTAGTCTAGCCTTTATTCAAATTGCATTCGTTAAATTGCAAATATACAGGGTGATTTGTGATTTATCAGTGTGATAGAGCACAGTAAATCCGATAAAAAAATAAAAGTTAATAATCAAAATTAAAATTGTGTAGGTTATTACGTTTACGCCTTAACATTGTTTAGAGCGGTACACGTATTGCCATCATATTTTGAGTTTTATTTACGCGCTGTTTTATTTGGAACTATCCTCTCAAACCAGTGTGTTTGTTTTGATTATGTTTGCCCTGTTTATCGCATAATTTCTCCTGAAGATCTTCTGAACATGGATGAGGCATTAAGAGCAGTAATTTTAGCTGATGCTGATGGCGATGAAGTGGAGCAAGTGATTTGGTACAATATTTTGTATAGAACATATTTTGGAATTAAAGATTATCTACATAATCTTTATTTGTTTATTTAATCAACAAGGAAGAGCCCCATACACTAAAAATTTAATTTATAACAAGAAATAAGAAAACGCTTGTAAATTATTAAGAACATTAAAAATAGAACTTTTTAAACAAAACTTCCACTAAAAAATTGCTCTTTAAATTCAAAATAGTTTCAAAAAAACTATCATCGTCATATTGACATATTGAAGTTACATTTTGTTTGTTTGTAGCTAGGTACAATAAATAAAAATCCTCAATGTCCAGAATTATATGGAATTATTAAATTACATAAAAAGTTAAAACCAATTAGACCTGTCGTTTCGTATGTTAACACTCCTAATACTAGAATAGTTAAAAAAATAAATACTATTCTAAATGGTTACACATCTAAATATTCAGTACAAAATTCATTAGATTTGATCAAAAAATTAAATAACTGTAATTTACCAAATAATACTAAATTAGTATTGTTTGATGTAACTAACATGTTCTCAAAAATACCTCCTAAAGGATGTATAGTTCTAGTTAAAAAGCTATTAGATGAAAGAAATATCCATCCAGGTATAATATCAGATATAATTGATCTATTTAATATATGCATAAGTCAAAATTATTTTACTTTTGATAACAAAGTATATATCCAAAATATAGTCCAAAATTTTAGCAAAATATTTTTTTGGATAATTTAGAAAACAAACTCTTTAAATCTAGTTATAAAAACAATATTGTATTTTGGTTTTGTAGGTAGCAAACGACAGTTAGATATATTTTTTAATTATATTATAGTATTATATTAGAACCTTGCATCCTAAAATTAATTATACTAAAGAAGTTGAAGAAAATAATTCAATTAATTTTTTAGATTTAAAAATTGAAAATATTAATATATCACTAAAATATTCAATATACAGAAAACCAACACAAACAGATGTAACCGTGTCATTTAATTCAAATCATCCTATAACACATAAATTAGCAGCTTATAATTCCATGATACATAGAGCATTTTCAATTCCAATGAACAAAAATAACTTGGATAAAGAAATTGAGATCATAAAACAAACAGCTGCATCTAATGGCTATCCATTGCATTTGATAAATAAATTAGTTAATAAGAAAGTACAAAAAAATCACTAGAACTAAGATTTCCAAAACATACTAAAGAAATTAAAAGTTATAAAATATTACCTACATATTGTGGAAATATTTCCAATACAATTTCAAAAATATCTTCGGCAACATCAGCATTAATATCATTAAAAACACAAAATAATGTTGGTACAAAATTGTTAAATGTAAAAACAAAATTACCTAAATTAAAAAAATCTGGTGTTTACAAAATTGAATGTCCAAAATGTAATGCTGTATGTATAGGTCAAACACAAAGAAATTTCGAAGTAAGATTCACTTAAGAGCATGTAGATTAAAACAACCAGATAAGTCAAACTATGCAAAACACTCACTCATACACACCAATGACATTCAAATATTACATATTTATGATAAAAAACAAAATTTAGATTTTCTTGAAGAATTTGAAATAAAAAGATATCTAACCCATCAACAATATAAAGTAGTTAATGAACAAATAAATCTTGGAAGTTCTCCACTATTAAACTGTTTACTTTCATTGAGTCTTCATTTTATACATAGATAACTCGTAATTGTAACACAAATTTATTAAGTTATTATAAACATCAGCGTGATATAGTTTTTTCCTGGTGTGTCTATATCATTGCTCATTTATAATGATCTTAGAAGGAAATACATCCAGAATAATCCCTTGGGGCTAGTAACATATAGGCTTTAATATTGTTATGACTTATTACTTCCATACTTGGTCTAGCCTTAATACTATTTAATCGACATCAGGTACCTAGCTACAAACAAACAAACAAAATGTAAGATGCTAGTTTTTAGCGAAACAGCTGTCATTGAAGGGGGAAGTCGTGACTGGCCTTCCAGTGAGTCACTACCACCCATCCAAATATTTTTCCTGACTGATATAACTGGTATATCAGTCCTAATTTATTTATACTACTCCGATATAACACCATTTCCATACACTCATTTCACTGTTCAATTACTTTCCGCGCGTTAGGTCTTCACTTTTTACTATTACTGTTCTAGCTGATGACTGACTGCCTCACGCGTGTGTCGCTTATATATATGGCCCTAATGGCTTCTCTAATCTTCCACTGACTAGAATGTTCCAGTCGACATCGTCTTCGAGAAACGGAGACTTTTCTGGAATGCATCTGAACTTGACGACTTTGTAACAATATATTGAAAAGGATTTTGTTTTTTATATATTTTTGAAAACTTTAACATTAGGTACTAAAAATATAATTAATACTAGTTTTACTGATTGAAAGGTATTGTGTATTCTAATACAATTTATAAAATTCCTTTTTTTAATAATTACCTAAAAATTTACTAATCTTAACCAAGCTTATCTAATACTATTACTAACCTTAACTATACTGTTCTTCTTTTATTGTCTTATTCTTTCCGATATTCTTTCTTTCAACTCCTTATACTCCACCAAACCAGCGATCACCTACTAAGACGTTCTACTTTTCATCAACAATTTTTTTTGTTTCTTCTTCTTTACTAATTGTTGCCTATTTTTCTTCTGGTTATAATTTATTTTATATTTATTTCTTTTTAAATATCTTCACCTTCAGCTTTAAAGCAGTTATATTAAAATTTCGATGATGTTTTTCTGCTGAAAAAAAACTCAAGACCAACAAAACGTCACACCTTTCTTTTTCTGCCACCTCCCTTCTTGATCCAAAACGAGGGTAGATATCGTTTAATATGGCTGTTTTGAGCTAATCCGAAAAAATAGCTTTTTTGTGTAAAAATCTTAATAATCAGAGGGAAAGGAACAGAAATTCAAATTAAGGGCTTAAAATTTATTTCTATTATTTAAAAACCTGCTTTATATTATATTTAACAAGTAGGAAACTTATTAAAAAAAAACTATTTGATGCAAGAAAGAACTCTTCGACTGGCAAAAAACTTAGGAAGATAGATTACTGATAATGTCAGTACTACTATGTATGCCTAAAGGCCCGAATTCTTAGTAATATTTAACTGGAAAAAGTAAGCATATAAGAAAATGTTTAACATTTAAGTATTAAAATCTAAATTAGTGAATAACATTTAGGCGTGACAACTACGCATATTTGGACAAGTTACATAACAGACACGAAGTTGTACATACGTTCAATTCTATGGTTAAGGCCCGTATGCACCAACAGTCGGTTCTAATTCAACCCATGTCAGAAACTGTAAAACCATCTCAATCAGTGGTTAAATACAACCGTGGGTTCCGATCGCCCATCTGTATCTGTAGAGTAGAGAGGGTGAGTATAGACCCACAGCACTTGGGCCACAATATGGCCCATTGTACATCCTCCCAAGGAGTCGCCCTCCTAGGTCATTGTCCATCCTGCCTTATCCAGGAAGGAGGACAGGTCACCAGGGGCATCTCCTTAATATAGGCAGGTGTAGGTCAAGACTCACCGAACACACACTCTTATCGACGATAGTTCCAGGCATGCCTGATAGTTTCATCTTCCTGTTCACACATCCTGCATAGAGGTGTGCCCCATAATATGGAGGTGTTTCCTTACTTGACAGTGTCTATTCAGAAATCCCACTGTTAAATGTAGGTTCTTCCTGGTCTTCGACAAATATTTATTCGTATCCAGCTTCTCAGGGTCGCCCAGGGTGATCCTGCCAAAACTGCCTCCTTTGGTTTCATCCCATCTCTTAAGGGGTTGAGTATGGGTGTAACGTTTGGCTAGTTCCGCAATTGTCGAAGTCGTCAAACCATGGGTGTCGCCTGGTCCCAAAATTTTCAGTCCAGCCGCCATCCTGGCCAAAGAGTCAGCAATACGGTTACCTTTGCTCCTGTCGTGCCCTTTCACCCACGTTAGTACGATATTATTATCTACCGAGGCATTAGCTAAATCTTGCTGGCACTCTAGTGCTAACACTGAGATAATAAGTGTCCAGTTAGAAATCCCACTATTAAATGTAGGTTCTTCCTGGTCATCGCCAAATATTTATACGTATCCAGCTTCTCAGGGTCGCCCAGGCTGCTCCTGGCAAAACTGCATCTTTTAGTTTCATCCCATCTCTTAAGGGGTTGAGTATGGGTGTAACGTTTGGCTAGTTCCGCAATTGTCGAAGTCTTCAAACCATGGGTGTCGCCTAGTCCCAAAATTTTCAGTCCAGCCGCTATCCTTGCCAAAGAGTCAGCAATCCACATCCTGATCCTTCCTTGGTTTTTGAGCCGTCTGTGTATATGCGTATTGCATTTGCAGTATCCGCCTCATTGTTCTGTTTTATTTGTAGGGTTTATTAAACAAAAACCTGGGTTCATTTGCCCAGCTTCAGTTGACCCATTCCTACCTCGGGATTTACACCAGCCGTGCGTAATCGTAGCATGGCCATTAGCGCAACCTCCTTGACGTGCAGGTCGAGAGGTGTCAGACCAGTAACTAATTCCATTGCCGCGGTTGGTGTTGTTTTTGGATGGCCATTGCTTGTAGAGTTTTAGGTCCCCATGCAATGGTTCCGTACGTTAGCATAGGTCTTATTATTGCAGGGTAAGTTACTACACGTGGCGAGAGACCCCATGTGCGTCCCACTGTCCTCCGACACTGCTCATAAGCCACATAATGCTCTTTTTGCTCTGCCCTGAATGTGCGAGTTCCATGTTAACTTCCTGTCGAGGGTAATACCGAGGTATTTCACATCTTCAGAGAAGTTTAGTTTGCTTTTGAAGATTTCGGGGGGTTTCAAGCCCGATATTCGGCAGGTTACTAAATTCAATTGATGTTTCATAACCTCAATTTACTCGATATTGTAAATATATGTTCTGTGTATGTTTTTTTTAAATTAATGTATTACACCTAGATAAATAGGTATTATTGGTCATAGAAAATACAATAATATTTGGCAGTTCTTCTGGTCTGCATCTATCTATTACATCTTCTTAAGTATTTTTAGCATCATACCTCAATAATTTCAACTGGTTACACTATTGGTACACGAACAGGATTGATATAAATGTCAAAAAATTGCTACAGCGCTGGTACATAGGTACAAAGTTTAATATCGTGGCTGAAATCATCGGTTAGAGGTCAAGCGTTAATTATTCAATAAATTATTTGTACGATCGTTGGTGCATATGGGCAAGTAATTAGACAGTTAGGCAACTATCCAAAACTGCAACTATATAAAAAATAGTTATTTGTGTACCAAGGCCGTAATGTTGATCTTTTTTGGTCGAATCTGAAATTTGCGGCCGAGGCGTAGCCGAGGCCAAGCAAACTTCAGGTGAGGCCAAAAAAGATCATACGGCTGAGGTGCACACAAAATTTTTTAAGCGAGTGTCTCAGAGACGAAACTGGAAGATTAGATTCAAATTTTTATTAACCAAATGAAAAGTGTATTATTAAGTAACAAACATGTGTACAGAATTACTTACAGTAAGTATGAGTTGGGTCATAACGAAGTTAATAAATTAGGGCATTATTTGTTTTATGGGTAAATAACCCAAACATGCAAATTAAGTGTGTCTAGTAGGCCGCCTTCATAATTTGACAATCTTAATATCGGACGTGGAAATAACTCAAATAAGCAAATTAAATGTGTCTAGTAGGTTGCCCTCATAATGACTTTGTTTGCAAAAGCGGCCGTAAAGTAAAAAAGCGGCCGTAAAGTAAAACAGCGGCCGTAAAGTAAAAAAGCCGCCAAAAAAGATACACTTTAGGGACGTTAATAGATCCGTAAAACTTCATTTTTTGTGACACTCGCTTAAAAAAGTATTTTCTTGGCCGTTTTAAATTATAAAATTTTAAGAAGTTATATTCTATAAGTAATAAAAAATTTATTGACATCCGTCATTAGCCCAAAAACCGATACCCTCCTTTTATTAAAAAAATTGTCAATTTTCCTTAACTTCCACTGTCCAACACATCAATAAAACATTATAAATATTTTCTTAACCTAATAAATTAAGGTACAAGCAAAAATTAAAACTAAGATTAATTTAAAACTAAAACATAACATAACAAGAAATTAAGATTTAAATTAAAACTACAAAAGATGTCCAACTTTCAACCAAGAAATCAATTTCCCGCATGAATTCGACATAACGCATGTCGAATGAACAAACTGTCATTGAGTCGTAAAAGCTCATTTTTAAACATAAACGCTACTAAAAATACTAAAAAAAAATTTGAGGTTAGCTAGTCTTGTTTTGTTTATTTTGCATGAACAACTGAATACTCTTAGTTTAATTGTAATGTTAAATTTGTTTTAGTTTAGTTGATGTTGCATGAATCCACCTTTAACTTAATAATATAAATTTTGATGAATAAAATCTGTTTCAAATAATTTTCTTTTAATTTTTTTAAACCATATCAATATAATATAATAATACTATATTAATGTATACAGCGTGGAAAGTTTAACTGGAACAAATTCTGTAAGTAATTAAATAAAGTAATAAAGGAAGGAAAATTTTTTTGTATATTAAAAACCGTAGGTTAAGTGTGTAAAGTATATTAAAATCGGTAACTGAGCGCTTTCGGCTTATAAGGCCATCATCAGAGTTACTTCCTAAAAGGTGTTAAACATAAAACCTCTTCAGAAGAGACATTACAAAACATTAAAATATAAATCATTTAAATTATTTAAATTTTAAAAATAAAACAGTTTTAACATTAAAACATCTTGAAGACAATAATATATGAATGTGAATTAAAAACTAATTACTATTATAAAAACAAAAAATAAAATGGAAGTGACTACGTTATCATAAAATGTTAATCAACAGATAAAATTATTTTAGTAAAACTTGAGTTGTAAAAATATTAAAATGTAAAATCATCAAATAAATAAAACAAAACAAAAAACAAAAAGTAGGTTCATTTAACAGTTTCAGAAGAATTTAAATAAGGGTGTGAATTTGGTATTCGAATTGATTTGTGTATTAACGCAATAGGTAGGATTAACCTCGAGTTCCTTCAAATTTCCAAATCCTCAAGTAGGTGCATTTTTAAATAGCCATTCCCTGGAATATCATGGAGAATAGTGCTGTTTTTATTGGGAGAAAAATTGTGTTATCTGGTCTTGTCAGGTGTTCCTTGATACGGATCTCCAAAGGTTTTGTAGTCCTACCTACGTAAGGTAAGTGGTTGGACAGTCATTACAACAGAGTTTATATATTCCGCTTCTGGACAGTTTTTTAATCTGGTCTTTAGTTTTAAATAAAATGGATTTAATGGTTCTTGGGCATTTATAATTAAATAAAGGTTTGTCTCAAAATTCCTGAAACAATTTTTATTTTCTATGGGGCATAAAATAAAGAGGTTTGTTCATTTTTTTAATTATATTAAGGGTTATAGCGACCCCCAACTTGTTTTTTTTAGTGAAGCGGTAGGTTGATAATGTTTTTTAAATCTTATTAATAGTAAATACAAGTAGGTATTTTTTTAGTTTTTTTACAAACAATGTGTTAGAAATAAATAATATATCTAAATGTTTTTAAAAGTAATTTAATTGTATAGAAATAGGATTTCTTATTGTGGATTTTCAAATAGTAAAAACAATGTGTAAATACATTGACGTAGTAGTTGGAAAATATTAGGGATACTTTTTATATTCTATCAGGATATTTTCAGTACCAAGATGGAAAGCTTTTTCAATATTTATTGCATTAAAGTACTGTTTTATATTTTGCACTTATAAAAATCTTCATTATAAAACGCATTTGCGTATCGTAATGTAACTTTTACGCGCGCAAATTTTTGTCTTAAATGGTTGGCAACGTGAATAAAGTGTCTAAGGACAATACTATTGTTGGCTAACAGCAATTTATTAATTTTATATTGTTTTTTAAAAAAGTACGGTATCCGCCAAAATAAAGAGTACCGAAACAGAGAGTGCTGTGGAGTTGTTTATGTAATATGGATTTGATATTTGACTTAATTGTCATTAGTTGATATATTAATAGTATGCTGCAGTTAAATTTTATTTAAAAATGGTGCTAACAACGGAAGAAAAAGTGTTTTTGGTAGAGCATTATTTTCGTTCATATCGAAAAGGTCGTAATGATGGTCCAAGCTTAGAAAAGGTGTCAATAAAATATCCAGAAAAATTTAACAAAGCAGCTCCTAGTAAAAGTGTGATATTAGCTGTTGTTGAAAAATTTTGTCGCACTGGTAGTGTATTGTGTCAACGTAAAGGTTCTTCAGGTCGTCGAAAAACAGTATGCACTAACGAAAATGAAGGACGTGTTTTTAACCAAGTTGTGCAATCATCTCAAAGTCTCAACATTAATGAAACGTCTTTACGTCGCATATTCAAATCAATTGGTGGTTATCCATATCGTATTCAAGTTGGACAACGACTAAATGCTGCGGACAAACGTGCAAGAGAAATTTACTGTGGTCGCATGTTGAGTTTAATTTACAAAGATCCTGAATTTTTGAAAAACATATGGTTTTCAGACGAGGGTCACGTTCATCTTAGCGGCTATATTAATCGACAAACAACCAGATTCCTTGGATTTGAACGCCTTGATGTCATTGTATAGAAACAACTCCACAGTCTTCGAGTTACCGTTTGGTGCGCGGTATCTGGTAATGGAATGATTGGTACTTATTTCGTTGAAGATGATAATCAGAATCCACTTACTGTCAACCAAGCCATACAGCTGTGCGCACCTTAGACTTACTCCGTCAGCATTTCGATAATAGAATAATTTCTCGGGGAACAGACTTTGAATATCCTTCTCATTCACCTGATCTAACGCCACCTGACGCATACATTTGGGGCATAATGAAGGAAAAGATATTTCATTTGGAAAATCCGCCAGCGAATATTGCCGAACTACGGGAAAGAATACAAAATATTTTTCGGCAGTTCCATCAACCACTTTTTATAAATATGTTATGACTTACAAAATCGATATGAAGCTTGTTTGCGTCGAAATCGTGAACATTTTGAACACTTACATAACAGAAATTAAAATTTTTTATTTTTATTTTCGGTACTGTTTATGTTTGTGAATATAATGAACATCATCTTCTACTTATATAATCTATTATTATTGGTGTATTATTAATTTTAAAATATTTTAAAACATAAAACTTCCACTAGTGGAAGTTTTTTTAATACGAAGAGTTTTTTATTATTCTTAATAATATGGACTTCCAAAAAGTAAGGGTTAGTACAATCAATTTAATTAATATTTTGTGATGTTAACCATGGAATTTCTTAGTGGTTAGGAACTGCAACGTTGCCGGAGCAATACAGTAGAATGTACTGAATTGAAAAGGAAAAATGTACCTCCTAAATTTATACTATATTGACATAAAACGTTATTAAAACAAATACATTAGAATGGAGAACCACTTGTGTTAAGTTGTCATTTAGTATTGTAATTTATAAATAATTGGTTTGAGTAACCCTACAATACAATAGAGATGTGCCCAAGAAGAGATTTTCATAAAGCATTGATAAATGTTACAGTTTCAACATAAAAGCATTTTTCATTGTAATATAGTTATAGCTGTTCACTCAATTTTACCATAACTAATTGGCAGTAAATTTGTTATCTGTTTAATTTAGTGTGAAACGTAAAACAAATTTGAGATAAACATAAATAATTTTATATCGTTAACAATCAAAATTAATGTAACTAATAGAAAATAAACACCATTAATGTTATATATCTATAATATTCTTGGGTTCAAGAAATACCAAACAATTCTACACTTTATTAATGACTAAAGAACAACATAAAACATGACAGGCATGTCTCCATTCCTTATTAACGTCAAAAATATAACTAAACATTTTCAGGATTACCCGTCACAGAGTACTAATTTAATACAAATATCTAACAATTAACAACGCCGCTCAAACTATAAACAGATCATAGAACTTTAATAATGTATGACCTTCTCTCCCTAAACCATCTAAACGTCTTGACCATATTATAACGTGCTTATAACCTCTAAATGTCAACTGAAATAGTATATTAAACAACGCATTTCATATGGAATTCTGTTATGACACGAGTTCCAGTTTAAAAAACGAATCGCAAAGCGATGAGTTTTTTAAAGAACGAATGCCACAACAGCCATATGAAATAAGTTGTTTATAATATTTTTTATGTTTTGCCATTTTATCATTGTTTAAATTAATTTATTATTTTTATGTAAATTACGAAAATTTTGATTTTAAAAAGTATGTCGGTAGCACTGTGTAATTTATAACATTTGACAGTTTTGACATTTTAATTATGAAATGTTAATGTTTTAAAATATTTTAAAATAACTAATACACCACTAATAATATATTATACAAGTAAAATAGTATATTAAACAACGCATTTCATATGGAATTCTGTTATGACACGAGTTCAAGTTTAAAAAACGAATCGCGAAGCGATGAGTTTTTTAAAGAACGAGTGTCACAACAGCCATATGAAATAAGTATAATATTTTTTATATTTCGCCCTTTTTACCATTTTTTAAATTAATTTTTTATTTTTATGTAATTACGAAAATTTTTATTTTAAAAAGTATGTCGGCAGCACTGTGTAATTTATAAAATTTGACAGTTGTGACATTTAAATTATCAAATGTTAATGTTTTAAAATATTTTAAAAAGAATAATATACCAATAATAATATATTATATAAGTAAAATATTATATTCATATTCACAGATACTTTCTTAAAGAACAATATAAAATTAATAAATTGCTATTAGCCACAAATGTCAATGTCAATAGTCTTGCCTTTAGATACTTCACTCATGTCGCCAACCGTTTAAAACAAAAATTTGCGTGCGTAAAAGTTACATTACGATACGCAAATGCGTTTTATAATGAAGATTTTTATAAGTGCGAAATATAAAAAATGATATTTATATTCACAAATACTTTCTTAAAGAACAATATAAAATTAATAAATTGCGATTAGTCACAAATGTCATTGTCAAAAGCCTTGTCATTAGATGCTTCACTCATGTCGCCAACCATTTAAAACAAAAATTTGCGTGCGTAAAAGTTACATTACGATACGCAAATGCGTTTTATAATGAAGATTTTTATAAGTACAAAATATAACAAAATTATTATAGTATTTTCAAAAAATGCCAGAATTTAAGTATTTTCTTCCCGTTTCATGTGTAAAACAGACTTACGTTAGCATAAATTAAGATTTTAGAATTGATACTTTGTTAAGGTAAGTTAAAAATGATAATTAATTTATTTCAAAATACGAAAATAAAAATTCATTATTAAAAGTGTTTGTCACGTGACATACAATGCTTCTGGTTGGTCGAGTTTTTGAACAGTTTTCAAACCGACAAAATCCTGCGCACTAAAAATTCTATGTTCGGATTTCCATGTGCGCAGGCTTCTGACAGTTTGACGATAGTTTGAAAACGATAACTGGCAAACCCGAACAAAGCTACTTTATAGTATAAAACGGCTTTCAAAAAGCAGACAGCAGCAACCTGTCCCAAGTCGACGCAATATTTTTCATGAACATTTCCAACTTTTATGCGTCGGAATTAAATAATGCACAGAAAGCATGAACTTTTATAGATGGTAATGTTTTTTCTATTCGATAAATCATTAGGAGACCTCCGAAAAAGTTACATAACTACTTTCGCCGCACTTTAACATTCTTTGGAACACTTACAAATGGTTTTACGGAGTATTTACGTATTTGTATATTTTGCACACCATTTGTAATCTATTTTGTCATAGAGATCGCCCAACGAAAGTTTGGGACAGCCACGTGGCCTCTCGTTCAATGCGCAGTGGTTTGTTTACGAGCGTTACCATAACAACGACCGTTCCGAAAGCTTGTCAGTGTCGTAGCTAGAATGGTTTTGTAAACTGTATTTAGCTACGAATATGCTGAGAGAGTTTCTGAGTGATTTTTTAAATGTATGAATTGTTTTAGTTTAAAGTGGGTAGTAAGTTTTATGTAGTTTATTCTAGTATTCGTAGGGTATAGTGAATATAAGTATTTTCTGTTTCGTGTAATTTAATGTATAGAATTTGTGGTGTATAGTAAAATATAAGTGTTTTCTACAATATGACCCCAAAAAAAATTGGAAAAAGAGGATTAGGACTACACAATCAGGCAAAGGAAATTATAAACAATGTTGCTAAGTTTATGGAAAATGAAGCGGACAAAGGGGTGCTAAACGTTTTTAATGGTTTATTATTAATTGTAGATGGTTGTCCCGTTTTAAACAAAATTTTAAAATATAAAATTTCTCTAATTTGATTATATAATTTTGTTGAAAAAATATATTTGTTTTAATTTAAATACGCTACTCCGAGCATTTATATTTGGTTGCCTTGGAATACTACCTTTTTGTTGAATGGCGTGGGAAATTTGACAAGAAGGAAGTTTAGTGAAGTGTCAACAGATGAGTGGGTTAGTATATGTAAGCATGTTAAAAATATGAAAATACTCAAATCGAAAAAGAGCATTTCTTGGACATTTAAAATTTATGGTAAACACTGGTTCATCTGAAGAAAGTTGTGAAGATAATGACAGTGATATAAGTTTAGGAGTACAGGCTTTAGATTCAACCGATGATTCAGACTAAAACTATCATCTGTTAATTAAAATTAGTAGGATATTTAAAAAAAAGGCTAACAAATTTATTTAAAATAAATGATTCTTAATTATGTTAGCATCATACATTAAAAATTAATTTAAGATGTATAATATACTTTTATTTCCTTCCGCCACTGATAGAAAGACTTCACCTACCTGCGCCGACTAACACGTGGCTGTCCCAAACTTTCGTTGGGAGACCTAAAAAAATCACTAGTTTTTTATTTGCAAAAAATGTATGTGGGTGATAAGTATCACAGATCACAATGCAAGCTAGTGACGTCACATAACCTATTTCAGATACTGTCAAAATAGTATTTCGGCATGCTATTTGAATATTGAATTTTTAATTTGATATTTTTCAGCAAATATGCACCAGAATTGAAGAAAAGAAAGAAAATTATCTATAATGGCTTCTTTGAACTCTACTACATAATATAAAATAGAGTTCAAAAACTTATCAAATAGCCTATTAATTCTACTTTTCACGATATGAGTAGTGTTACAACTATAATTTTTATATATTTCAGTGAGATATGTTTTCCATAAATCCTTAAGTGAAGGTTTATTTGCTATTTTTTAGGGAGTTTCGCCGGCTTGTAGCTGCGTGGATTGCGAAGAGAGTTGTCCTGCTCCGCCGGTTCTTCCGCCTGCTGGGGGATCGTTTAAAATAGCCGGTTTCGATGGTTACGCTGTCGTGATGACCGTTATTTTCGTCGTTGGATCTGGCATGTTTATGATCGGCGTTTTTGTTTTTTCGGGAAGAAATAATATCGGTAAGTTTTCGTTGATGTAGATCTTAGGATCATAATATGGTGTTTGGATTCGGTTTGATTTGCTTTTAAAATGAAATGTGGTTACCCTTTTGAATATTTTTAATGATTTTTGGTTGATTTCTATTGTATTTTGATAGGTTTGAACAAAACTTTCTAGAATTAGAATCACTAGAAAATTCCAGGAAAAAATTTTGTTTTTTGGAATTTCCAAAAATTGTCTAATTATCCGTTTCGGGAATCCATAAAGTTTTGTGTAATTGTTTTGATCCAATTTGACAAAATTTAAAATTGACAAAAAATCGTTTAATTTTTTATTTCTTATTCTTTCTCCCCTCCTGAATACGAATCTGTTTGATTTTGTTTCTAGATACATTCAAGAGAAATTTTCCTAAAAAGGTCTCAGATTTTTTCCTCGTGTTTCCTAGTCTTTATTGTAATAAAAATTTTTATAAAAATCTTTCAAATGTTTTTTGTACTTTATATAACTTTCAAATGGATCTTTTCTAAAGTTAATTTTTGTGTTTTTTGGCTCTTCGGCAAAATAACTTGGTTTCACATTTTCATCTACATATTAAAAACGATTAGACCTATTGAAAAATCCGGCTTGCGATTGGATTCCTAAGAAAAGTTTCCATCAGAATGTAAATTTTTGAGAAAGAAATATCTTTTGTAACTTCAGGAAAAATTACGGAAAATTGCTTTAATCGAGTTTCAGTAAAAACATCAAAATTTATAAATATTGCAAACAATTCGTTCTGATATTTTGGTTTCTTACCAAAACAGTCTTTTTGTAAATAAATCTCACCTAAAAATCTTGTGATTTTATTTCTAGGGCCATTTGGACCGATTTTCTTGACAGGGTCTTAAATTTCCATCCCAAAAGTCAATTTTTCTTATAGATAGAAATATACAGTCTTTTTTATTTAACTGGAAATAAAAGTTTCTCTAAAAAGTCCTAAAATATTTCTTATACCTACATCAAGTAATTCTTCTTAGAAGTGTTACTATCGAAGTGTCGAAAAACACAAAATTAATTTTGGAAAAAACCTTAAAAACTATCTAGAGTACAAGGAACATTTTTGGATATATTAATAGAAAATTTTATTTCAAATTAAATAAACAAGGCTTTCTATCTTTTGGAAAAAACCTAAGACTAAGTAAGGAAAATTGATGAAAATATCTCTAGGTATTTTGAAGTCAGTTTACTCAAGTCAGTAGTTAACCCAAAGTAACAAAAAAACTACAGTTAAAGTCTATTTTTAATACAATATTATATTGTAAATGAAATGAATACTTCATATTTTTCAAATTGACAATTTCTATTTGCCGTTATTACCCTTAACTCCATCTAGTGAGTGCCAAACAGTAACTTTCAAATTGTTTCTCCAGCAAAGATGTATTATATCAGATAATACAGTGCGTCCATAAAGTAACGCATAAATTCATTATTGGCTAAATGAAAAATAAAATTAGAAACTCCCAAAACAGGTCGATTTTTGATTTCAATTTACTATTGTTTCAAATCATAATCTAATATACAGGGTGAGCCACTTTCGGGTAATGACGTCATCACCATTTTTTTTTCAAATAGAACCCTTTCCTTTTTTTCAATATCCAAATTGCCTTTGCTGAGCTGATTCCAAAAATGTATAATATGTTGCTTCAAATTGGTACAGGGTGGGCAAAAATTTACTTATAAAGTAATGAAAATAACGAATCTTACAGCTTTTATTAGTGATCCAAGACCCTGGACTATAAAAATCTTTATGTTTGGCATTATTTGTTACCATTCTTTTTATTTGACAAAAATGTCAAAAACATTGAAGCACAGTTTCGTATTGTTAACGTTTAGAGAAGGTACGTTCGTGAACTTTTTTACAAAATGCCTTTAACCGAAAGTGACAGGATTGAAATATTAATCATGATTGGTATTGGCGATAAGATGCGGACTCAACAAGAGGTATCCCGATTATTTCATGAAATGCACATCGTGAACCTACTCCACAATCTCCGGTAAGTAGAATAGAGCGAAAATACAGAAAATTAGGACATGTGAGGGATGCAGCAAAGCAAGGTAGACCCAAAATTTATTAAAATATTCAACACACTGTACAGTGCGAGGATTATCTAGGGATTTTGGTATTGGAAAGTCATCAGTATCAAACATTTTCAAAAAGGTAAAATACCATCCTTATAAAGTACGTCTCATCCATGAATTGGCTGAAGATGACTTTGACCGATGAACTGAATTCTGCGAGTATATGATGAATGAAAATAAAAATTTCATTGATAACGTTTTATTTTCGGACGAGGCAACGTTTTATTTGAATGGTCATGTTAACCCGCAAAACACCCGTTATTGGTCTGATGAAAATCCACACTGGATGCAAGAGTACCATAGGCAAAGACCACAAAAACCTAACGTATGGGCTGATATTGTGAGAAATACAATTATTGGTCCATATTTTTTGATGAAAACTTAACAGAAGCATTATATCTGGATTTCCTACAAAATACATTAATTCCTGATCTGATCCAGCTTTTTCCTGATATTGAAAAACCTACTAATGTAGACCGCAGAATCTGGTTACAGGATGGCGCACCGCCACATTTCGCAGTAGCTGTGCGCGATTTTTTAAACATAACTTTTCCACAAAGGTGGATAGGAAGAAGAGGACCAGTGGAATGGCCTGCTAGATCACCTGATCTGAACCCATTAGACTTCTTTTTATGGGGTTATTTAAAATCTTAAGTCTACTTAAACAGACCTGGAAATATCCCTCAACTACAAGACGAATCAGACAAGAAATACAGAGGATAACACCCGCTATGCTACAGAATGTTAGAGACGAAAGTAATGCCCGGTTCGGTCATTGTCTAACGGTCAATGGAGAACAATTTATTGTAAATTTTCGTTTGTTTGTTTGTTTGTTTTTGGAAGTGAATCACATTAATTGCATAACTATATAATTCCATTTAATTTGTTTATTACATTCAGTAACGTATTACTTTCCATAAACAATTTTCATATTTTTTTGCATGTTTGCCCACCCTGTACCAATTTGAAGCAACATATTGTACATTTTTGGAATCATCTCAGCAAAGGCAATTTGGAAATTGAAAAAAAGGGGGGATTCAATTTGAAAAAAATGGTGATGATGTTATTGCACGAAAGTGTTCACCCTGTATATTAGATTATGATTTGAAACAATAATAGTAAATTGAAATAAAAAATCAACCTGTTTTGGGAAATTCTAATTTTATTGTTCATTCAGTCAATAATGAATTTATGCGTTACTTTATGGACGCACTGTATGTAAGAAATATAAACTTTACATTTTTTACGGATTGACCCTTTTCAAGTTGTAGATGAAAATGGCAAACCAAGTTACTTTCAAAGTCACACACACACATCAATTTTTGGACATTTTTTAAATTAAACATTGCATTCCTAAACTAAAAATAATCTAATTTTAATTACACTTAATTTAATTAAATTTTATCGCCACTGTTATCAAAGAATATCCTAAATAACATTGGAAATCCTGTGATGTTCGTATGTCCAAAATTCATGACCTTGAATAACTGAAATTGGAAGATAATAAAAATACACTGAGAAATATGAAATTTTGGTTATACAGAGAAAAATAGTACGTATTGTATATGGATATTAATGTCTTTAAAACGATTTTAGTGTTTCAAAGATCAGTTATTCATGAATACTTAACGTTTTTTGGTTTATTAATACATTTTCAATATAGTTTTCAACGGGATGTGAAGCATGACCAGAGAATTTAAAATACTTTTTATGTTCTGTGAGCACGTCGCTCCTGGCATATGACTACTATCTATAAAAATGGTTAGAAGTTTCGGTTAGTTGGGGTATTTTTTGCCGTTATACCAAATCTATTCATTTTCTACGCAAATCAAACTGATTTAAAAAAAAACTTTGTAATTTCGGATTTTTTTATGGTGGCACCAGTTTTACAGCGTTAAAACATTCCAATTTATTTGAATAGGTCGAAATACTTACACCTACGAAAGGGAGCTTTTAGGAACATCTACAGAATTTTAGAATTTCATCCTCTATTGATTTTTTCAATAAGAAATTTTATGACCTTGACCTTAATATCTTACATTTTTCTATCCATTTTATTCTGATTTTTATTTTTGGATAATATATCAAAACAATTTGCATCATTTAATCAAAAACAAATTATTCTTTATTATGTTGAGTGATTTCCAATTTCGAAATAATATAAATATTACGTATTTACGTTGTTTATATTTACATGAAATTTTATGATTTTTTTGTAGTTAATGGTCTTGTGGAAAATTTTAATGTTTATTCGAAGGAAAATGTTGACAAAAAAACACGGTTTTAAGGATTTTTATGTTTTGGGGAAATTAATCCTTAATATTAATTGTTAACATGTCCGGATTCAAAAAAGTGCTTTTTTGTTATTAGAATATACCGGTTAAATTATTGATTTTTTCCGATTTATTCTTGGTGAAATATTTTATTTAAATTATCAAATAAATTAAATATTTTAACTTTTTTTCTATAGCTGCTATTTAAAAAGTTAAAGCAATGTAAAAAAAACTAAGTTTTTCTTTGAAACATTTTATATTTGATTAAAACAGTTAAACTACGTACGTACTTCTATGAATAATTTTACAAGTAGTTAAAATGATACAATAATAGTAGATTATATCACTAGGAGTAGAAGTGACTCTTTTTGTGTTGAGCGAAGCTTCGGCTGCAAACTAAGGACTCAACACAAAAAGAACTACTCCGTGTAATATATACTATTTTTTCTTCAAGCGTGTAAAATAAATAAAAATTAAACAAATATATTTTACCTACCTTAAACAAAAAACTTTAGTTCTCACTGAAATAGTTGTCGCCATCTTACTTTTTTTTGACAGTTGTCAAAGTAGTTGGTATTCGGGAAATAATATTCAATAACGTAACTGTTGTTTAATATATATTTTTTTAATTCAAGTAGTTCAAATGTTACAAAAATGTTAAAAACGTAGTTTTTCATTTCAATTAGCAACCCAGCTAGTTCAAGTTTTAAAAATTTAGTTTTAAATTTGAAATAGTCTAAATTTATTGAATATTCTCCTTATATGTGGTTTCAAGTGTGATAGTTCTTTTGTACCACCATATTTTACCTCAAGGCAGGGTCCATAAACCACCTGGTCATATTTTAGGCGTTCTTAGACCCTACCCTCCCCATCTTGGATGGAGCGTGGTTTTTTACAATATTTTCTGTTTTCTAATACAAAATGATAAAAAAAAGTTTATTTTAATGATTAATCATTTTTGCTTAATATATTTTATTTTATACTGTACCCTAAAACATACTTTCACATACTTGATTTCAATTCGTAATATTTCTTTACGTGCTACTATCCCGTAATGAAATATTAGAGGATTCTACACATTAAAACTCAGTTAGGTTTAAAACCTATGAATATACACTTATTGAAATTTAACAGCAAAATAATAAACAGAACTTACTTATTGCCCGTATGAATATTAACGGTTATATATGTTCTTTCCCAGGAATGGATTGATCTTGAGTCATTTCGTGAAAAACGGATAATGACAATCACTGTCAGTAACATATTACATATTTAAAAACAATATGTTTCTGTGGTTACCAACTACATGCCATTGGCATTGAATGTAAATTTCAAAAAATGCAAAAACCGATAAATATATTAATATTTAATTATTTCACTATTTTTTTTGTGTTTAGGGTACAGTATGAAATAAAATGTTGTACATCACACGTTCGGTAAACTTTTACAGTACTCGTTTCCGGACTCCGATATTGCCTCGTAAACACCTCACTCTTACTGTAATGCTGGGGCTACATTCGCGGGCGAAAATTCCTATCGCGTTGGCTCGACAAAAACATCGTGTTCGGGCATAGGCGATATTCCTGTCTACATTAAGACGGGCAAAGATTCGAGTTGACGCGATGCGTCTTGTTTTAAAGTCTGGAGGATACTGAATTGACCCTTTGATCCCGGCCACATCATCCCGTTAACACAAATATTCTCCGTAGCCTGCTAATCTAGCACCAGCATTAAATTGTACTTTTCTAACTAGTAACGTAATATCTATTATATGTTCATATATTTTTCATATTTATAAACAATCTGACTCAGATAGTTACTCTTAAATTATTGAATATCGGGATTTATATCACATACTAAGTGACAAAAAAAACACCCAGTTTAAATGATTTTTTCTACACCTATGGAATAATATGTCTATTATTTACGGTTTTCCTTTAAATAATAGTAGTAGTTACATTTACCTTTTGGCTTATGAACCATAAGCCAACGGTATTTTGACCAATCACAGGCCAAGAATTTCATAAGCCAACAGATATTCTAAGGTTTTATTAGTTGTCCATGGCAACGGAGAAGGTTTAATGATGTACTAAATCTAGTACTTTTTAATTGTAAAGGCATATTTAGTACCTCTTTAAAACATTTGGATTAAATTTTGATAAAATAAAATTGATAAATAATCATTGTATTACATAATTACCCAAATTATTAAATATTAATGCAAAAAAATATAAAACGGTTTTTCCACAAACGTGTTAAAAATGCCATTTTTAGCACTCCATAGAAGCCTTAAAAATGTCACTTTAAGGCACTGCTGTCAAAAGTGAATTGTCAGATTTTGAAAGCAAACGTCAAAATATTTTATTTATTACATTAATATTAACAGTACAATTTGTGCAATTTGACAAATTAATTTCTTGCACTGCTGTTTTACCATTTTCCATGGCTAAGGAAGAATGATGATTCGTAAACAATTATATCAACAATGGTTGCTAGGGTCCGCAATATACGATGCAATTTAAAATTATCTCCTTTGGATGTATTAATACAGGTTTTTAAAATTTAATTCAAACTGTATAATTACTTTATTTGAACGTTTGTAGAAAAAATATTGTATGATATACGTGTTAAAAGTACCTTTTAATACTTATACCATAAATAACTATTATTTAAATAAATTTAATTTAATCTGGATCTTAATTATTCCATAAGTGTAGAAAAAGTATAGTATTATACTCGCGATTATGGCCATTATTTACTCGTTAATAATGGCCTACATAATCGCTCGTGTAGTAATATACTATTATTTTAACAAAATTTTGTATAAGTACTTACTGAAGCATAATAAGTAAATGATAAAAATTTCAAAATGATTGCATTGCTTTAAAGCCCTTTTACCTTTAATAATGTGTGGATGCACCCCGATGTGTTATGCATTCTCCAACGCGCCTAGGCATGCTTCTGATCAGGTGGTCAATGTCCTCCTGTGGTATCTCATTCCAGGCAACCACCAACTCATCTCGAAGTTCTTCTAGAGTCTGAGGAGGACGTGGCAAATTGAGCAATCTCCTACCCATCGTATCCCACACGTGCTCAATTGAGAATAAGTCGGGAGATCTTGGTGGCCAAGGTAACAATGTGACATCATTATGTTGAAAGAAGTCTATTGTGACTCTTGTGACATGTGGTCGGGCATTATCTTGTTGGATTTGCCAGGGTAGGGTAAAAGATTGGGTTACCTCTGATGAAGATTAAAGGTGATCTCGAACCATAAGCTTTAGCACCCCAAACTATAACTCCAACAGTTTGATGAACTTGCCTTTCAACAAAAAACCGCGGATTTCTCCTTTCACCACGTCTAATCCTCGCTCGACCATCGTGCATGCCTTAACAAAATCGAGACTCGTCACTAAAGGCAATACTGATTCATTCCTGATCCCAGAGTGACCGTTCTCTGCACCACTGAAGGCGATTACGTCGGTGTTCTGGAGTTAAAGGGAGGACCCAGTGTGGTCGGTATGAAAACAGGCCAAAACGTCTTATTCGTCGGTAAACACTTCGCATGCCAATAGGTCTTCCGTGTTCTGCAAACCATTCATTTGCAATGAACCTGGTAGTGGAGAAACTGCCCCCTAAGGCCAATAATCTTAGGCGGCGATCTTCACGGTCTGTTGGTCTTTACGTACGGCCTTCTCGAAGCCAAGCCTGACAATACCTAACCACGGTGTCTACACTTCTTTGCACTCTAACTGCAATTTCCCGAAAAGAAAATCCAGCTTCCCGAAGTCCCACTATACGACCCCTACCAAACTCACTAAGTTGACGAAATCGTACAGGTCCCCGTACCCTAGGCATCGTAACCAATCGTAAAGAATGTCAAGAACCAAAATCCGCAAAATGTGGATCTTTAGTACAGCTACAATATTCATTTTTGGATTGTTAGTGGATTTCAAAAAAAGCAGTATAACAACCGGAATCTTCAACTGATAAGGCTGAAAATTTTATCAATTGTTTATTTCAGTAAAATAAATAAATTCACCAAATTTTATTAAAATAAAATCATTTAAACTGGGTGTTCGGATTTTTATGTCACTTAATATCATTTAGTAATTCCCTCAAATAAATTAGTTTATTAACAACTCATTATTTTTTTGACATTTTATTCATAATTCATATTAGCCTATAAGCTTCTAATAAAGTTAAGAATTATAAATTTATTTAACAAAAAAGTTTGCGTCTGTAGAAAACTACGTACCTTTGCTGTTAACTCCCCCACCCCTCTGTTACGTAGCTCAGCGTAGCATTCAAAGTCATCCCCCTTCCATCTTGACCAGGCTACGTGGTTTTGGGACGCTCCCTCAAGTACTTCATATGACTACGCACAAGAATAAAAAAAACTTAAAATAGGCCAAAATATACTGATTTTTTGGATAAAATATTTCAACCAAATAGAAAAGAAAAAATAAACTGTTTTTTTGGTTTCAAAAATTACTCGAGATGTGGTTTCGTATTTAACGGAAATATTTTATTTTGGTGGAATATATTTCAGCTGTTTCATAAAACAATATATGAAAACTATGTAACTTTTTCAACTTTTCAACTTGATATATGGTGTATAATATACATTTTTTTTTGGTGGACAACCTATTATTTTAAAAATGGAAATACATTTTGGTTTCTATATTAGATGGCGCTTATTCGATTTTTTCTGTACACTGATATATTTAACTTTATTTTTTTGGTGGAATATATCAACCAAATTATAAAAAAAAATGAAACAAATTCATAGTTTTATCCGATACAATTTAGGAATGTTTTTATTTGTGGAATGTTTCGACCATATCAAAAACAAATTTATGATTTTACTTTTTATTCTAAGAGAAGGAGCAAATGTTTACTTGGTTGTCCGATCGTTTTTCGTATCAAATAAAATATTGTTTGGTGGAATATTTCGACCATTTTATCGAATCTTTTTCGAGAAATTGCTCAAATGTTTGACTTTGACACGCGTACGATTGCACGGTAATTTTTTTCTTTTGTTCATTAGCATGGTATTTATTTGTTTGTCTCGTTCTAGCTTACAAAAGAAAAAAATGCCTAGCCAAAATATTTGTAACATCACTAATTTTATTCGCTTCATCACCGATGAAAAGTATCGAAATTATGTGAAATTTTTCCTTAAATTTGTATAAAGTTAAAACCAAAAAAATCATACTTGGTGGTGGTAACAATTCTTATAAACGAACTGTATACGATGTTAGAGATAATGGATTTTGATAGGAGCGGCAATGCAAGCCACAACGCACTAAATTCATAAAGTGAAAACTAAAAACATCGACTTGGTTTTATGACAGAGCGATAGAATACTTATAGTCCAGTCAAATTATGTTAAAAATAACATAATTTTATTGCAAAATATAATACAAAATTTTTACCAATAATATTTAGTTAAATAAATAAATGAAATAAATACATCGCCTTACACTTGTGATTAATAATTCTTAATATTTATAAATTATTTCTTGTATGTTTCTGTCAATTTCCATACATCATCCAATTTAAAAGTAACGTGGCGAGCAACTACTTCGTTCTTCACTAAGGCCCATATTTTTTCAATTGGATTTAATTCTGGATGATAGGGTGGTAGGCGCAACGTTACGAAATCTGCCAGAATTTTGTCTGTAACGTATGTTTTAAAATGAGGCTTGTGCATTTTTATAATTGTAAATAATTCTGTTTTTGTCGACATTGCTGCTGGATAAAAGATATTTCTTTCAGTAAGCCACTTTAACATGGCTTTTTTTCCATGAAAAATTTGGAATGGGATCTAACAATGTGTTATGGTAAGACGCATTATCCAACACCAATACGCTTTTTTGGGAGCAATATTTCCAAAAATTATTGCCTCTACTACACTTACTAAACGATTAAAATAATATAATAAATAACTACAAACTATAATCAACTAAAAAAGAAAGAAAATTTATTGCACTACTAAAATATTGGGAGACGATCTGATCTGAACAAGAGACAGTCAAAAAATGAAATTTTAGGGCTAACTTTATTAGGATAGTTAGTACATCCCTTTTCGAACGTAAACGAGTGTTCTGCGACGCTTTCGTTCAAAGCTCATCCCAAAATCCATTACCTCTACACATATACATTACCTAGGGTACTATTTATATTTGACCTTCAATTAATTGTCTTTTAATATGTTGTTTTATTTTTAATCTTTTCTGATTTTCCATTTATCTTTCTAATCATTGCAAGCAAAAATGATAAATGACATTTTTTTCATATATAAAATTCTTTATTCAATAATATGAAATATAAAATTTAATAAATGAAAACGGACCTAAAGTCATTACAGATGCCATGATGGTCGAAAGGGGTCCATCGTCGGTCCTCTTTTGTTAATAGTAATAATAATCTATATTAAATAGGTAGTCCTAATTTACAGTTAATAAAAATGTTAAAACAGGTTCTACATTATAAAATACAATACATATTAAACTGGTACAAACATAAGTGTAACTGTAATTCAAATTTAAAGGTAAATTTATCGCGAAGTTAAATACTTAAAAAGTTCTGACTTAAAGGTAATAACTGAAGCACAGCCCTTTAGTTCCTGTGGAAGTTTATTAAACTCAAGCAAACCATTGTGAAAAAGATTTCTGTGTTCTCGAATAGTTTGTACTAGTAACATAAAAGTTTGTGTTTCCTCTAGTTGGGTATGTGTGAACTTCATTTTTGTACTTAATAAACTGGTTAAAATATAGTGGGCTATTTGAGTGTATTATTTTAAAGATAAATATGATTGCCGAATAAAAAATTCGATCTCCTATCATCAAATAGCATTAGCAAGCTACTGCAATAATCAAAGTGTGGTTGGATAATAAATGTATATACTAATATTGCACTATTGAACGTCACATTCCTTCTTAATCTGCAGAAAAAATACAATTTTTTTGAGATTTTACCATAAATATAATTAAAATGTTTTTTCATACTCAGTGTGTGATCTATTTGGAATCCAAGGTATTTTATCTCAGTAACAATTTCAATTTGCTCTCCATATATTTCCAAATTGATAAGTCTTGTATCTATCTGCCTATACTTATATTCAGTAATAATAATCATCCCTTTTGTTTTAGTTACATTAAGTTTGAGGCGGTTTGTATCTAAAAAATTAGACAAATTACTTAGCGCATTTTTAATTTTTAGAACAGCTCTTTTTAGTATTTCATCTGATGCTGCAATCATACTATCATCTGCAAATACACTAAAGTTCTCATAACCCTCCACGTACCTAATATCATTGAGATATAAAATAAATAAGAGGGTTCCCAAGACACTGCCCTGTGGTACGCCACTGTTTACATTTTTATTACTTGATTTGACATTATTAACTTTAGTATTCTGTAAACGGTTACACAGAAAGTTTTTGAACCATAACAGCACTGTATTTGTAATTCCGTATTATGTTAGTTTTTTTAACAATATTGCAATATCAACAGTTTCAAAAGCCCTCCTGAAGTCTAAGAAAGTAGCTACAATATATTTGTTATTGTCAATATCAAATTTCCATTTTATTAAAGTTACTTGTAAGGCTGTTTCACATGAATGATTAGCTCTAAAATCAGATTGATATTCCATCATCAAATTGTTCTTTTCTATGTAATCTGATAACTGGTGATATATAGAAAGTTCTAATATCTTCTCTAATGGAGGCAGAGTGTAAATAGGTCTAAAGTTTTTAGCTTCGTTATTATTTTCTATTTTAGGTATCGGTACAACTGTACTTACTTTTAAGTTCGATGGAAATTCACCAGTTCTCAGAGACGTGTTAATAAAATTTAAAATAACATGGCCCATGACTTGAAAGATGCTCTTTAAAACTGTTTCGTTTGCAAAGTACGAATTGCATTTATTATCCAATGAATTTACTATAGCACGAACATCATAAACAGTTAATAATTTAAATTCACTAAAACTTGTTTGGATAGGGGGTAGCCCTTGACTAGTCCATGTTGTATTTTGAAGTATTGAAGATTGTATAACTTGTATACTATCAATAAACAATGAATTAAATATTTCAGCCTTTTGAGTATCATCATTTACACTTATTAATCTATTATCAACCTCAAATACAATTTCTGCCGGTATGGATTTATTTTTCAATTTTTATTAATTTTTTTAAGGTTTGCCACATTTTTTTGGGATATTATTGTTGATCTTGTTTTTAAAATATTCCGCTTTTTTTATTTTTAGCAAATTGACAACTTGGTTTCTAGATGATCTGTAGCATTCCCAATGCATCTCTCGATCATTTAAACAATTTTTAAAACATTTATAGTGATTATCACTTTTTTAGCCAGCTCTTTAACTTTATAATCATACCAAGGAAGCATTTTCCAAACTACTCATTATTTCTAAAGAAATTGTATCAATGTTAACAGTATCTAGGTTCCAATTATAGTTCAGTAAATTATCATTTAATTTTTGTAATGTTTCTGAATTAAAACTTCGGTAGTGCTTGACTATTTTTTCATTATTAGATATTAGATACAGAAATTATGCTATGATCCGTTATTTTTGGAGTATGATGAACAGAACTTATGATGTTTTCCCTATTAGAAATGACAAAATCAACTAATGTTTTGCTATCTTTAGTTATTCGCGTAGGCTCATCGATAAGTTGGTCAATACCTATGATTGGAATAAAATATTTAAATCTATTTACGTACCTGTCAGAACTTTTTAAGTAATCAATATTGAAATCACATTTACATTCCTCGTTGAAATATTGCTCATCCCTTATACATATGAGCTACCTGAAATAATAATTAATCAAATGGTGATTTAGGCTGATAATGCAAAGATTCTCAGGGTGAATTGCAACAGTGGTGTGGCATCAATTATCTACAAATGAATTTTGAAAAGGCACAAATAATAAAATTATCTGGTAGACAAATTGATATTTTAATATACAGCGTCTCTAACACAGACTGTACAACCACAACCAATATAACTTTCCTGGGAGTAATCATAGATCATATATAGAAACTGACCAGTGAACTATCAAAGTACTTATATGCAGTGAGACTGTTGAACAGTGAAGTCGGTATCTAGGCAGCACTGACTGTGTACTATGCACACGTACTGTCCAGAATTAGATACGGTATTACTTTTGGGGGGAACACAGTCAATGCAGGGAGAGTGCAGATAATGCAGAAGAGATATTTAAGATTTATATTCGGACTCAAGCTAAGGAAAAGTTGCAGATCACTGAGTGTAACCAACACACTTGGAATCAGTTAAGTTTATGTATAAAAATAGGTCACTTTTTAATGATAGCAATAAAACTCATAAGTATCGAAGTAGGACAAAACATATTCTATTATTAGACAGAACGAAATACACATATATAGAAAAACTTTCATAATAGTCTAACTAAAATTTGGAATCAGTACCAGTAGAGACGCAGAGACTCTCTAAAATAACTTTTATGAAAAAAATTAAGAATTTCATAACAGAAAATTCATTTCATTTTAATGAATTCCTATTATACTAATAACAGTATTTATTGCTTCAATTGAACAGAAAATGTCAAATAGCAAGAGTTCACAATTTTAAACGTAATAAAGCATACTAAATAAGTTTGCATAAAATAGAACAAGATTAAAAAAAACAAAAAAATAATTATATACACACAGGTATTTTACAATAATTATTTGTTCAATACAAAAGAACGAAGTTTTAAAACTCCGATAAAAAAATAACAACACATTTTCATAAGTTTAGGATTATCCAGTAATTTCACAAACTGGTCAAAATTTTCCAAACCACGGTATAGGGTGCAGTTCAAAACGATGTGTTCAAGTGTTTCGAGCTGTCTTGAATATGGTAGTAATATCCATTATATACGAGGCTTAACCTTTTTTTGTAAGACAAACGTGTTTGACTAAATAACCTAACAAATTTAATAGGTATGTTACTAAAAAGCTACTTCGCCGGTTGAGAACTGACATTAAGACTTTTATACAAACCAGAGTATTTGCCTTTAGCCAACATATCGAAATCAGCCGTAAAGGCATATGACTGATAGGCCTCTAGTATATTATTAATGTTTCTTATAAGAACAGAGTAAGAAAAATTAACCCAAGTATTGGAGAAATTCAATTTGTCAAACAACAATTTTATTTGCAAGACCCAATTTTATGACAAGTCCCCATACCGGAAGACAGTTACTTTTGGAAAAACATACTATTCTGGACTTGGCATTAATTTTTCCAAGAGAATAGAATGAGTAACGGAAACGAATGCTCGCTTCAGGTCAATAAAGGTTTCAAATATTTTTCTTCGTGGTGGATGTAAATGACTGGGTATACAACAAGTTAAAGTGAATACATTGTCAATACAGCCACGACTTTTTCTAAACCCGAACTTAGATATTGTATTTATGCAGGATATACCTCTGTAATTAGCTGGATCATTTCTAGTACCTTTTTCGTGCAATATAGTAAGACACACCGTTGACCACTCACTTGGAATTGATGGATTCCTATTCTAATGCATTGTTGACACGTTCTACACATTTATGAGGTTATACTGTAATTTTACAAGAACCAATAAATTAATATTATTATTATTACTAATAATAAAGTAGAATACAATGTCAATGTCTGTGCATTTCCTATGGACTTACTGGGTCAAACATAAAAGCAGGCCAATGGCAAAGATAAACTATAAAAATTGGAGAATACCATTTAAAAAATACAAAATTAAAATATCATTAAACTTTATTTATACATATAGAATATTGTCCACCTCCAGTTTGCCTGATTGAACTTTATTATTTCTTGCTTTTTTTGTTTTGCTTTTCCACTCACGTAAGAACTATATTTTATTTAGTTTGGTTATTACTTCACAGTGAAGTATATATAGTATATTATTGGGCCTAAAACCAGAATATGATCTTCAACTACCATATTGTTATTGATTATAATTTGTAAGAATACAGTTACAGCAACAAGATTTATAGTAATGTCAATCAGAATTGTCCAGAATATCTTTCTACAAAATTTTATCGATTGTGGAATTTTACAATCGTTCCCATGTGGTTTTAGTAGGAATCGAAAAAGTACCTAGGAGGATAAAAAAAACTATTTTATTTTTTGAAAGTGGCTACTGCGCTAACAAAGTCAATTTACATGTTACTGTAATCAAAACAAACACTTGCATATGAAAACGTTGTACGAGTAGGCACGTTTAACCTGAAAAATTTCAAATTTTATCATAGTTTTTACCAGTTTCCGAAATATAAATAGTACCCGTAACGTTGGCATGTTTTATAAACAAACGATAATTGTATGTAAATGTATCGGTGGAATATTTTTGGGTTATGGTTGGTTACAGTGGGTTTGGTGAGAGGACAATTATCGGAAGAGATGAGGGCTGAAGTTGCACGTAGGTTGGCGGTGCCCGAGTATCATTCCTCCCAAGTAACGCTAGGAGACGCCGAGGATAGTCCGTTGCAATCCTCGAAAAGATCGAGTACGTTAGCATAAATACGCTTATCGTCATTTCATCTTCTTATTTCTAATAATAATCCGATCATTTGACTTTTTATTTATGTTTCCTTTTCTCGGGACGCATGCTTTTAAAACATTTCGTTATTTTTTTTTATTTGCCTTTGTGTATAATGTGGATAATTACAAGGTCCAACAAAATGAAAATACAATGAATCGTACCTTCACCGTGTTAGCGAAATTATTAAAATTAATTTTAGGTTAGTTAACGTAGAATCAGTGACAAATAAAACTAAATTGTCTCTATTACAGCTATTTTGTTCCCTAACTCTATAAATCTATCTCTAAAAGAACCAGTTACAGTACTGTCTGGTTATTTCTGTATCTATGTCTATAATAGAACCAAGCCAAGATCTACAATAAGGGGCTCTATCAAACTATGACTAGTACCTGTATAAGGTGATTTCCCCGCATCTTTACTAAATAGCTGATTGGAAAGGGAATAATCTACAGCTCCGTATTTCTGCAGGAGTGTCTGTGCTAACTTTTCCCCTACCCCACGCTGTTAAATTCCGCATAAGACTTATAAGGCAAATCTCTCACATTCACAAATAGTATTGCTCTTACTCCAAACAAAAACTTTAACCGTGCATTTAGTGATAATTACCATTATCCAGGTATCTTTAACTCTATAAATCTATCTCTCTAGAAGGACCAATTAATCTGCCAATACATTGATCTCCATCAAATTATACAAATATATTTTTCTTGCAGGTTTAAGCTATCTCTATTACTGGAACTACCAAGTTGTTTATAACAACTTATAGAATTCTACTTTAGTAGAATCAAATCTAAATCTATTTCTCACCACTGGAAAGACTCCATTTTATCTGTCTATCTCTCTAATAAGTCCTCTACTACTGGAAAGTTCACGCTTTCTCTAAAATTATTAATCTTTCTCAAATATGTCAAAACTTTCTCCATTATTGGTATCATCTATAATGGAGCCAAGCAATATCAGTTGCTAGTTTTAACTATCATCAAGCTATCTGTAACTCCATAATTCTATCTATAATAAAACAAATCTATTTCTAGTGCTGGTCCTATTGAACCTGTTTTTTTAACTCTATGAATGTATCTCTAATAGAATGCAATTTTCTCTATTACTGGCACTATCCGACTGTTGTATCTAATTTTATAAATTGTTCTCTTATACAAGCAAGTTATCTATTCAGAACAATAAACAACTAAAAGGTTGTATTAACTTTCACTATTTATTCTATAAATTGCAATTACAGCTGTTTCGCTATAACTAGCATCTGACGATGCTAGTTATAGCTGTAATTGCAATTTATAGAATAAATAGTGAAAGTTAATACAACCTTTTAGTTGTTTATTGTTCTGAATAACATGAATTTTCACACAGTAAGGGTTAGTACCATAAATTTCAAGTTATCTATATTACTGGAATAATTTTACTATATCATCTGTGTTTTATTATATCTTTAAAATATGATCAAGCTAACTCTATTACTGGAACTATCCAATAATCTCCATAGTCGAACCCTAATAGGATCCAAGCTAACCCTATTACTGAAATTATCCAAGTACCTCTTTCTCTAACTCTCTATCTTTCCATATAATAGAACCAAGCTATCTCTATTTCTGGTACTTTCAAACTGTTTTTAACTATAAATCTATCTCTAATAGGAACAACTATTATTACAGGCTATTCTCTATAATAGAAACACTCTTCTCTTTATATATAATTATATCAGATACTCTAATAGAATCCAGGTAATTATACTATTGCAATGATTCAGGGTCGGTTTATCAATTGCAATTTATCTTTCAGATAATGCTTATCTGCCAGCTAATTGGGAAAAGTGGGTTTATGGACATCAGGCTAAATTTTATCCAGTAGTTAAACTGTCTAATAGCTGTGTGTTAGTTTCAACTTGTTGATAAGTCAGATAACTACAGGATAGCCCCTAATACCACAAGATTCGTGTCACATAACCTGTACTTAGAGTAGTCTGGAGTAGTCTTTGAATTTGTACAAGAAGTGTATTACAACAACAAAGAGACAAATGATATGAATAAGATGAAAAGAAGGGGTAACTTCACTCCTGAAGAAAGAAATGTACTGATAAAACTCGCGAATCAACATAAAAAAATTATTGAATATAAAAAACGCAGATGGTACAACTTGGAAATCCAAAGAAGTTGCTTGGAAGCAAATAGAAAGTTGCACCAGTGACCCTATAAGAAATATATTCAATAACCTATCAGATTCAAATTCGAGTTAATCATCAGTCAATTATTTCCAATATTGGTTTATCTATTGCAGAGTTTATCCGCTATTTAAGTATTCGTCAGACAATAGTAACCTGCAGATAAAAATCAAGTTTGGTTTTTCATATAATTTTTATTCCCTTGTTAAATAACTGACAGGTAAAAATGTTGGCAATAATGTTGAATACATGTAATAGATTTGATTGGTTGTCTTTTTTTACATGGTTTTAGGCTACCAATGGGAATTCTGTACACAAACAAGGACATTCCACCATTTTTGATTTGGAACATTTAAATTATAATATGGGCTATCCTATATTTATCTGACGTATCCGCCAGTTTAAACTAACAGATAGCTATTAGACAGTTTAACTGCTGGATAAAATGTAGACAGGTGTCAATAAACCCACATTTCTAAATTAACTGGCAGATAGGCGCTCTCTGACAGATAAATTGCAATTGATAAACCGGCCCTAAATAATCAACTTGAATAGTAGAAGTATTGTTTAACAGTTAGTTGTTTAGTGTTAGTAGAATTCCATAAATCTATCTCTAAAAAGAGCAAACTATTTTTTTACTGGCTCTATCCAGTTTTATCTGTCTCTAACTTTAACTCTTTCCACTGTAATAAGTTATTTTAGGTTTTTTTTCTAATTTTTCAATTAATTTGTAAATTTTTCGACGATTTTTTTGAAATCATAACCTTCACACAGCTAGATTTATTTGTGTTTTGACAATTATGACATGTCACTATGTCAAAAATCCTCTAAACCGCATAATATAGACAATACAGAATCAACAGAATGTCACATAAAGTAGAGCTGATTATAACTTTTATAGTGTTTTCGAACTTAACTGAGTGAAATAGTTGAGAATTGACTATTTTTCGGAAACATTTTCATTGTTGGACATTGTAATTTGTATTTTCAACAGCTTGGCACCTTCGAGGTATGTTAATGAGGTTATTTAAACTTAATATCACTATTTATTTGGTTTAACACACATTTTCATTTCTTCGTCATCTCACTATACTTCTCTATATGCTTAATAATTAAAACTTTTTTATTCGACTTATGATATACCTGTATATTTTTGTTAACTAGGTATGTCATCGGAACAAGCGCACGAAATGGAAACTCACTCGATACACAAATCTTCGGACGATTACGAAAACGTATCTTCCTTCATCGAAAAATTGGGCGCCAATACCGATACGATCTTGCAAAGCTTCTTCGAAAAGTGGGGCACTTTTTGCGCCGAACGACCTTGGCTCATACTCTTTCTAGGCGGTTGTCTAGTCCTCGGACTCGGCCACGGTATAAAGTACTTAAAAATAATCACCGATCCTGTGGAATTGTGGGCTTCGCCGACGTCTCGCAGTCGTGTCGAGCGAGAATACTTCGACAGTCACTTCGAACCTTTCTATAGAACCGAACAGGTCATCATCAGAGCGGTTAACATAACAGACGTCTATCACAATACTTCCGATGGGGTGCTCGTATTCGGACCGGCATTCAACGATTTCTTCCTCAAATCCGTTTTGGATCTACAAGAAAAGATACAAACTTTGGGCGAAGGTACTTCGCATTCTTTCGATAAAATTTGTTTTGCGCCGTTGAGGAAGGTCAATCAGAAGAGTACGGAGATTTCCGAGTGTGTCGTTCAAAGTATTTGGGGCTATTACCAGAATAGTTTGGAGATTTTTCAAGAGGAAGACACCGATCCGTTGGGATACAAGACGAATTATTTGGATAGGTTCATCAAGTGTGCCGGGTAAGTCGATTTCGATCATAGATTTTTTTACAGATAGACCTTAGAACAAAAAGATACAGGAAGGAGTATATGCAAAACTTAGAACATAAAATAGTAAGGAAGTATTGCTCGTTCAAGGATAGGTGATCGGGATGGTTATCCAAGATGGCTACCGGAAGTTACTTTTTAACAGTGGCGTCCTATATTTTTATTTGTAGAAAAAGAATGTCCTTATTGAAACATACCTATTATTATTCAGTATGGACACTAATCATTATTTATTAAAATAACCATTTCAATAAGGAAAGTAGAAGAAAAAAATAGTATAACCTTGCCTAAAATGGGGGTACTAGATTTAAGGAAAT